>CAWUFW010002403.1:0-1200000 GCA_963921515.1 Calotriton arnoldi | reverse complement strand
GCCTGCCAGTGTAAGTCGCCAATGCCGCCACTACTTCCTGCCAATATATTTGCAGGGAGGCGTAAGACCACATCATGTGTAAGAAATTTGCATCTATATGTCAGCAGCGTGGGCACGCTGAGTCCGTCAGTCGATAGTACTTGTTCAGCTTATCCAGAGACAAATACGCCCTATGCGTAATGTATGTTTGTATGAGCCTAAATTTGGCGTTTCTTGGTATGTGCGTGGGATTGACCAGGATCATGTCCCATTCATTATCCGTCCATGGATTTACCCTGTCATCTTCCCACCGTGTACGCAATGCTGTCATTGGCTGTGTTGTGTGGGTTAGCAGTGCCTCCGTTAACCAATGTACTATGTGGGGCCCATTACATGTAGATACTGGATCAGGAGATGCATCTCTGGCTCAATATTGATGTCTCCCCAGGCCATTGCAAGTGATCGTGTGATCGAGTTGTATAACAGGAACTGACCTGCTGGCAAACCATTCCCGTCCGACAGTCTATCAAAGGGGATCAGGGTGCCGTCGGTGTAGAGATCACCTAGCGTGTGTATCTCGGCAGCATGCCATTGTGAGTTGGTTACTCCCAGCAAAATTACTTGAGGCGTGAGATCCACCTCAAACCCCAACATGAGCTTAATATAATTACCCACCTCCCTAACCAGAGTTGCTAATCGGGGGCAAGTTGCAAACATATGCACACTGTCGGCGGCGCAGAAACCGCAACGAGAGCAGTGTATACCTGTGGTGCCACCCCATTTGGCTATCCGTGCTGGAGTGATGTACAAATTCAACCAAGTTTTAAAGCATTGAACTTGAAGATTTGCCGAGTAAAATGCAGTCTGGCTCAATACTAAGGAATCCTCACATTCCCCTACCTCTGCATGTACCGTATCCTGCCAGCAATTGGTATGTTTAATGAGGTCGTCCTCCATCAAATTACTAAGGAGTTTACAGAATTTGGAAATAGGTGATGGAACCCCTAGTGCCATTTCCAGTAAGGGAACTTTATGACCCCGGATTGTCTTCTTAGATAAATAATCCCTTATCTGTAAAAATTTAAAGAAGTGGTTATTTTCAATCCCAAATTTCTTCTTAATAACATCAAACGAATGCATCGTATTGTCCACCATAAGATCACCAATATGCCTTATACCCCTATCCATCCAAATTCTCATATAACCGTCTCGGAAAATTTCCGGCAGAAGGTCGTTATCAGCCAGAGGGGTATATCTATGAATCCTATTTATTTTGAGTTTCTTCCTAACTGCCGTCCAGACCTTAAATGCTCCCGACATAACTTTGAATTTCACTCTCTTAAAATAGGCAAAATCGATATGTCGCATGAGGCAACCATGGGCCTCCGCCCCTAATACTAACCTATATATTGAGGTGTAAGATGTTTCCTCTGTTGCCACCATCTCTTTCCCCAATAATTCGGCCATCTGTTGTAGAGCTGACGCCCAATAATAAATCTGAAGATTTGGGACAGACCACCCACCCCGATCTCTGGGTAAGGTCATGTATTTTAGCGCTCTACGGGGGCGTTTTCCGGCCCATAGAAATTTCGATATTGCCTGATTAAAAGCAGAAAACCAAGCCTTATTTATTTCAACTGGGATAACTCTGAAAAAGTATAAAATTTTAGGCAAAAATAGCATCTTAATAACGTTGCACCTTCCTAAAAGAGTAAGGTGTAAACAATTCATTCTGTTGAAATCTGATTTAGTTTTGTGTAGTAATGGCTCCAGGTTAATTTGAACAATTTCGTCAATATTGGCAGAGATCTCAACCCCTAGATATCTGGCTTTTCCCACTACCCGTGTGTCATTTAGGCCAACTCTGGAGTTTTTCACAATCAACGTCTTATTCTCATTGAGATGATACCCTGAAATTTTACCAAAATCTATGGCCTCCCTTTCTACCTCCTTAATAGCCTCTAACGGGTTAGCTGTTATTATCGCAAGATCATCAGCATATGCTAGGATCTTGGTATCTCCGCCAATAGACTGAACCACCTGTAGCTTATTATTCTCTGTGATTTTCCTAATTAAAGGATCTATATACAACGCAAATAATAACGGTGAGCAGGGGCACCCTTGCCGTGTACCACGGGTAATTTTAATTACGTCAGATATAGAGCCCATCATGGCTATTCTAGCCACAGGTTCCTGATACATACACCTGATAGCTCCAATGAAATCTTTGCCCAAACCTCTCCTTTCCATGATTGCCCATAAAAAGGGCCAGGAGACCCTATCGAACGCTTTCTCGGCATCGAGTAGTATTGCGGCCATAGGGTCTCCTGTAACCCTTGTATAGTCAAAAAGTGTAATTATACGTCGAATATGTTCAATCGTACCTCTACCCGGGACGAACCCATGCTGAAAGGGGAAACTAACTTCTTGATGACTTCGGCTAGCCTTTTTGCCAAGATTTTAGAATAGATTTTCACATCACTATTAACCAACGTAATTGGTCGGTACGAGCCCAGTTCCTCACAAGGTTTTCCTTTTTGAGAAAAACTATAATATTGGCACATTTCCATGAGTCGGGGGCTACCATATCTAATTGTGCTCTACAAAATACATCCCACAAAAATGCAGAGACCTGAGTTTTAAATTTTTTGTAAAATTCCCCCGGGATTAAATCGGTTCCCGCTGCTTTGCCGGATGGAAGGGAATCTATAGCTTCAGTTACTTCCTCAATTGTGATTGGCTTGTCTAAGCTAGCTCTTTCTTCCTGAGAGAGCTGATCCAAAGCTTGCCCTCTTAGGTAGTCTTCTATTTCTTTGTCCCCAACCCAGACATCATCAGTATATAATTTTTGATAACATTTTTTTAAATTAAGTGAGAATAGCATCGGACTCAGTTACCATGCCTACAATAGGATCTCTGATTTCCCTGACCCGTGTTTGTACAGTTTTTCCCTCGTTCGTAAAGCTAGTAAGTGACCCACCCTCTCGCTATTCTCATAAACCCTACTCCTCCAGGCCATATACTTGCCGGCCGATTTTTTAAGGAGATTTCCGTAATGGCCGATCTTGCAAGAGTAATCTTAAGTTGGGCTGCCTCTGATTCTACCCCTCTAGACAATACCTCTATCAGTTCAGTTTCTGCCTTATCCAAATCCTCATACAAGATCTGTAGCACTGCTTTATCTTTCCTTTGCGCCTCCCAGCCATACCTAGATGTTTCTCCTCTGATCCCCGCCTTAAATGTGTCCCATACTATACCTATATTGGCGCTCCCAAGATTTTCGTCCAGAAACCTAGGGATCCATTCCTCCAATTGCTGTATATACCCTTCATCACTTAACAGAGCCCTGTTGAATGTCCATTGTGTCTGAGCAGATCGGCGTCCAATATCTATTTCAATCACCAAAGGGTTATGATCTGACATAACTTTGGGGTACTTGCTTATAGAACAACCTTGTAAAAACTCATGTGACACAAGAAAATAATCCAATCTCGCATGCACTTGATGAGGTGCAGAAAAATATGTAAAGCCTGGATCAGGTTCCTTTTTTGCCGCCCATACATCTGCTAACCCATGCAATGACTTAAGTTGAGAGAGTGATTTAAAAACTTTAGGTTTACGACCCTGGTACGTCGTTCCTCTATGATTAGCAACCTGACAGCTCAGGTTAATATTCAGATCCCCACATAATATCAGAGGAAGAGGCCACCCGACAAGTTCCACCTTCAACCAATCAAAAATTACCGGGTCATCCAGTACTGATCCATATACAGAGCAAAGAGTGAACATTTTATCTTCAAGGCTGACTTGCAAAATTACCCATCTCCCCATTCTATCTACGGATGATCGCGGAAAGCTACCCAATCCTCTTTTAGCCAGTATTGCCACCCCTCTTGTCCGAGTCTCTTGTGTTGTGCAAGCAATAAGTTGATAGCCTGCCATCTCTAAAACTCCTTTCCTGCAGCCTTCAATATGTGTCTCTTGAAGACATAAAATATCTGCCTTCAAAAATTGAACATCATGACTACTTCTCCTTCTTTTTTGGGGATCGTTCAGCCCACATATATTAATGGATGCAATTCTAAGTTTCCTCATTATGACATAAGCTACGATTCCAAAACAAATGACAGTGCAGTACGAACAATACCCATCTAAAAGACCAAGTGCTTATCCCCGTGCAAAAATTCCACCCTAACACCCTTTGGTTTATATCAAGCCCACCCTCTCCCCCTTCCCCATTCCCTTCAAAAGGCAAAAAAGGTCCCAGGACCCTTGTGATGCCTCCTGCATGTGTTGTGCCCCTGGCCGCTCCCTGCCAACAAACAAAAAAAAACAAGAAAAAAAAAAAAGACAAAACATAAAAAGAAAAACATAACAGATAAATATTCAATCACATTTTGCTAACATGCTACCATCGCTTATTTTTTAGAAAGTTCTTTCAAGAACTCCTGAGCCTGAATCTCAGACGAGAATACTCTTGTTGTACCGTTACATATAACTTTAAGTCTGGCTGGGTTTTGTAAAAGACTTCACAGCCTAATTTTTGAAATGGTGTAATAAGCAAGCGGAGTCTCCATCTCCTCTCCACCGTTGCATGACAAAAATCAGGTCGGACAAAAAGGAATGCCCTTCCCCCACCCTCTGTGCGTTGGGCCTAGCTTTCTCGAAAATAGCTTGTCTGAGGAGGAAATTGCCAAAAAATATAAGAATGGCCCTTGGTTTCTCAGCTTGCCCAGTCCTCTTTTTCAACATCAGAGGAAAACGATGCACCCTCTGCACTTCAAGCTCCCAATTCCAGTGAGCCAGCTCGGGAAAGGCCTCCTTAAGTACTCTCAATATGAAGCCACGAATATCGTCCCCTTCCGCATTTTCTGCAATTCCAAGTAGCCGGAGGTTGTTCCGGCGTTGTCTATTTTCGAAGTCCTCCAACTTCCAAAGAACATCGGTCATCCTGCCTTCGTTAACAGATGTCTGTTGCCCCGTTATCTCTGTGCTGGCCTCAAGTTGCACAATTCTTTCTTCTAACGCCGTAGTGCGTTCTGATATTTCCGAGCAGGCCTTATTGACTTTTCGTACTGCTCCTTGAAGTTTTTGGTAGCCAAATGAGCCCTCTTATGTTCATAACGTGCCTCAGTTTGCATTTGCTTTAACGTTGAATAAATTAGCTCCATAGATGGGGGTGGTATTTGAGATTCCGCGCTGTCTTTTATCTCTGCTAGGAGTTCAGGAGCTAACGCTGGGTCCCTACCCCCATCCACGAGTTCCCTTTCAAAGTGGGTGGCGGAGTAATCCCATTTCAGTTGACTTGATTGACTATAGTCCGAGGTGAAGCCCTTGTCTTTGTCTAACCCTCTTGAGCTCCTCTTCTTAGTGCGGACAGGTGCACGCTTTAATGTGTCAAATTTCGTGGGTGAACTGCCACTATCCACCCCAGTCAAATCATCTCCTGTTTCATCCTTCTCACTGTTAGATAGCTCAGATTCATCTGTCAATGAGTAAAATTTATCAAGGTCTGGGGTCGCTGGGATTTTACCATCCTCCTGAGCGTTAGCCTCATGGTGTGACTTTAAGGCCTGTGCAAGGGAATTCACCTAAAACTTGCGTGGTAATAGCCTTATCCAAGCCTTCTTGTTGTGCTGTGCCCTCAGTTCTTGGCGTCCCCTCCTCAGAGTCTGATACATTTTTTCCAGACATTTCAATGGATGACTGGGCAGATCTGATAGCAAATTTATCCAGCTTTAAAGCCTCTAGAGTCTCTAATGCAATCTCTCCTATGCTCTGATTGCTATTATTGGGCTGCCCCCCTTAGGGCCTTCCTAGAGCTGTCTGTATTTGTTTTTGCCAGAAGGCAGCCTTTTCCTTTGCCGTTTTTTTCCCCGGGTATTTGCAGACCCCCGGCCGGCAAACATCCCGGGCACAGTTGGTTGTTTTGGTCTGGTGACTGATTCACTCAGTCGTTGTGCCCCTGCGTCCCTCACGTTATTTCCCCCATCTTTGGGTGATTCCACCCATTGCATGTCCCCTTTGTTTGGGTTAGGGTTAGAAATCAAACCTTTCTCCTCCGTAGTCGTTCGCCGAGTCGTAGATGTCCCTTTGGCTCCAGCGGGAGCGCCGATATCCTTCAACGCGGGCCTCACTTTCGCCGGCATAATGCAGTATTCAGAGCCCGTCAGCCTGATCACCGTGGTAACAATGTTGCAGCCAGTTTCCACCGCTCTGATCTCTGGCAGCCTTCCCGTAGCAACAAAGTATCGATGCACCTCCCTGAGCCTCCAGAGCACTTTCCTTCTGACACCGGACACCGCAGAGGAGAACGTCTTCAGAGCGCGAGCCGTCAGTGCACCGATTAACTGTACCCTCATCAGCTCCTCGTCCAGTGATAATTCAAAGCCGCAAGTCCATCAGAGTAGCAGTAAGTAGCTAAATAACGTTTTAGCACATTTGATTGATGTCTTTTTCTCGCTCCGTCAAACTAACGTCCGCGTGGCAGGGAGAGCAGCTTTCCACAACGCTCACACAGCCGCCATCTTGCCTCTGCATATAGTTTTCCTAATGCTATTCTATGGCGGCCTGTGTTCCAGATGAAGCCTTGGATCAGTTGCTCCAGCTCTCGGAATGTTTTAGTGGGCACATATACAGGAAGATTGGAGAAATAATATAACAATTTTGGCAAGACCACCATTTTGGTTAGGGCAATTCTGCCCATCACATTTAGTGGCAATGATTTCCAAAATTTGATTTGTGACCCAATAGCAGAGAGGGCTCTAGTTAAGTTCCCTTCCAGGATATCGGCAGGGTCTCGGTAGACTAAAATGCCTAGGTACCTGAAAGCAGCTCGTTGCCAGCTGAGGAGAGAATTATTTATTAATAAATTGGGATTTGGGGTTTCACCCTTGAAGGGGTACAAACAGGACTTGGCCCAGTTTACCTTAAGACCTGACATCTTCTCGAATTGCACTAGTATTTCCACTATGGCGCTTGGTATGTTGCGCAAATCCCTAAGATATAGCAGGAGGTCATCCGCATATAGCGAGATCACATGCAGGCCGTCCCCTAGCCAGATGCCCCAGTCTGCACCCCTATCTCGCAAACGGTTCACCAGTGGTTCCATTGCTAGTGAAAAGAGTAGTGGGGATAAGGGGCATCCTTGTCTAGTACCTCTATTGATTGAGATGTCATTTGATGTTATGCATCCTGTACGCACTCTAATCATAGGCCGCGTATATAGAAGCCTTATCATTTGGAGAAAAGTGTCCCCAAACCCATATCTTTGCAGTACCTCAAATAGGTAGGGCCAGCACCATACACCATGAGTTGGGCCACGCGTCAACTGCATATTGTCGGAACCTGAAGAATCTGCGTATGTTCAATGACGTGTTCCGGGTAGGGACAAAGTCGTTCTGATCAGGATGTACTAACTCTTTCACCAGCGGCGCCAGTCTGGCAGCAATAATAGATGCTAAAATTTTGTAATCGCTATTAAGTAGCGCCAGTGGTCTGTATGAACCTAACAACTCTGGATCTTTACCTGGCTTGGGAAGGGAGACCAACAATGCCTCTCTCTGTGTGGCAGAGAGCATCGAATCTGTTAATGCGGTGTCGAATACCCTTTTAAGTTGGGGTGTCAGCGACTCCGCATACGCTTTGTAAAATTCAGACGGCAAGCCATCTTGACCTGGGGTTTTCTTGGTGGCTAGGGTGCGCATGCTTGCTAGGATTTCTTCCGTGCGTATTGGATCTTCAAGCTCTAACTTTTGATCTGGGGATAACTGAGGTAGGATAATGTCTGCTAGGTATTGATGTATTGCCTCTGCTGTCACTGTGACTGAGGACTCATATAACGTAGTGTAATGCCTAGTGAATTCCTGATGAATATCCTGCTGTAAGTATAGAATGATGCCTTGTGGTGTGCTGATAGATGTGACGGGGGATCTAGCGTCGTCCTGCCTGATGAGCCACGCGAGAAGCCTGCCAGCTTTCTCTCCAGTATTATGTGTACGTGCTGAGTGTGTGGCATAATTAAGGCAGCAGAGCCTCTCCAATAAATGGGCATGCTCCGCTGTGCTTTCGCTCAGTCTCTGTCCAGAGCTGGGATCGTTAGCTGTGTGCTTTTCGTTGCTTGCTCATCTAATTTCTAGCTTGGTAGGACTCGCCTCAAGTGTCCTAAGCATGCCAACCTGCGTGCCCAGGCAGTGTCCCCGCATGACCGTTTTAAAGGCGTATCATTCTATTAATGCCGATGATGCAGTGTCTGTGTTTTCTTCGAAGTAATGTGCCACCGCTTTACCTAATGAGTCTTTAAATGGGCCGTCCTCCAACAGTTCTGGCTGCATGCGCCATCTCGGGATCGGTGCTATGCCTGCATCCCATTCTATTCGTATTGTGTGTGGATTGTGATCGGAGTGAGTTCTCCCGAGATACTGTGGATCTGTTATGTTCGACAGCAGGTCGTCTGTGACTAACATTCGGTCTAGTCGGACGTGTAAGTCATGTGCTCCTGAGTAATAGGAATATACTCTATCTGTGGGATTCCTGTGCCGCCATGCATCTACCAAATGCCATTGTGTGGTCCAACTGTTCAGTGCTCTCATGGCCACAACAGTGGGATCTCCGGGCAATGGGGGAAAGGAGCGATCCAAAGATATGTCTAATACGCAATTGTAGTCCCCCCCCAGGAGCATCGGGATGTCATGCCAGGCCGATAGTTTACTCGACAAGGAGTCCAGGAACGGGGACTGTTCAGTGTTGGGTGCGTATATTGAGGCTATTACAATTGGCGTGCCATTCAACCTGCCCTTTACTATGATGTATCGCTAGTCCGTGTCTATAAGTGATTCATCTATTTTAAATGGGGTACCTGGTCTAACCCAAATTAATGTACCTCTGGAATATGCTGAGTAGCCCGTGGCAGGCAGCTGTCCCCTCCACCTCCTCTGCAAAGTTTTCAGCTCAGGCCCCGTTAAGTGCGTCTCTTGCAAAAGGGCTATTTGGAGCTGGTGCCGTTTAAGATATGAATAAATCAAATACCCACGAGAGGGAGTATGTATTCCCCGCACGTTCCAGGTACATATCTTAGTAGGCGTCATGTTGTAGACGAAAACTAGGTTTACATCTCATACGAGGCCCAGGGACGGTAAGGTTGCATGTGGTGTGACCTGGGGGCGGGAGTACTTTGCGTCCTGCTACTGGGCAAATTTGATCGCTGTGGTGACCTGAAGCATGACAGATAACTAAACCAACTAAATAACGTAACAAACCTTCTAATACCAATAGGGCGAGAGTGCAACTAGCAATCGTCCAAACATCTAAATAGGTCGACATATTACTTATGCCGGGGTGGGGTAGGATCACTCCAACAGTATATATCAATCAATATGAGAAAAAACAAAGTTAAGTTGTGTCATCTGCCCTTCGTACTATAAGGAAGGCATATACCAGGGCCTTATAGTCTATCACTTGGGCTGCCTCATCAAACACGCCAGCTCTCATTACAGAACATAATAGCAGTCTGTAAAATCGCCATATAGCAATGTACCTGATGCCTAGCGTGAGAATAGCGGGGGAAAAGGGTCCTCCACAAACATCATAAGAATAGCCACCATAATATGTAACAACCAAACCAAAGTTCCTTAATACTTGCATATCCGTTGCTGAAGTCTCGTGAGCGGGATCTAGTGTCTAAGATATAGTGTGTTATATTATGCCATCTGCAGTTTGAGGAGTAATAGCTGGTAACGCATCCGACCCTTGCGAGTTCAGAGTTTCATCTGTTGAGTCCGTTTCGCTCTCCTGCTTTGGTATGCTTGTTTCAGATGAAGCATCGCCCAACGTACTTCTTATTTCTGCTGCTGCCTGAAGTGTATTTCGCTGGTCCAGTCTCATTTTCTCTGGATTGGGGCCAAGACTTTGAGATGATAGTAGTTTTTTGCGTCTCTTCCCTCCTCTGCGCTTTTTCGGATCCGTGTTCAAGTGCTTTTTGCCCGCCCTTCCAGTGGGCGTTGTGCCCTCTGCCAACTCCAGGGAGTCTAACCATTCTCATGCTGCAACTGGGGTGTCAAAAAAGTGAGATTGTCCATTGGCAACCACTCGCAGAAGGGCAGGGAAAAGCAGGGAGTATATGATGTCTCGCTGTCGAAGCCGCCGTTTCACCTCCATGAAGGAGTATCTTTGCCTTTGCACTGCTACAGTGAAGTCTGGAAAAAACATAATTGTATTGGTTGCCACTTGTATTCTCTTCAGCTTCCTGGTTTCTTGCAGAATTGCGTCCCTGTCCCTGAAGTTCAGGACGCGGAACAAGAAAGGTCTTGGGTTTGCTCTTGGCGGCGGGGGTCTGTTTGGCACTCTGTGAGCCCGCTCAATAACAAAATACTGCGATAGCATTCCTTCGGGTAACAGACTGCGAATCCAGTTTTCCGTGTATACCGTTGCGCCTCTCCCTTCTTCAACTTCTGGCAGGCCTACAACGCACACGTTATTGTGCCTGTACCGGCCTTCTGAATCTTCAACTCGGCTCTAGAGGAAGTTTACACGGGCTTCAAGATCCTTAAGGCACTTATCGGAGGCCTGCACCTGTGGTGAGATTTCCGACACTGTTGCTTCCAAAGTGGCTGTTCTGTCAGCGAGCTTACGGTGATCAGCATGCAGAAGATTGAGGTCAAGAGCTACCTTATCTATTTTATTTTCGAGTGAAGTTCGCGTCTGCTCCATTGTGGTGCTCAGTTTCTCCCCCGCAGCTAGTACAGTGTCTATTTTGGTAGACATCTGGTCCGTGGGGGCCTCTCCAGACATTTTGTCTGAGTGAGTGCGGGTGGTGGAGGACTGTCCCGATGGGCCTCCGGTGCCTGACCGCAGTCGGCCTCTGTGCGACATGTGTTGTCTGTGCAGCAGGCAGCAAGGGTTTCCTACGAGGGCTGGCGCTGCACTATTCCCACTATTAAATATTCTTGGCCTTAAACGTGACTGCCCGCACTCTCCACGCTTCAGGTGTCTGGGTCAGCGTTGAGTTTGCGAACCTTCTGAGGCGGTGATGCCCTGGGGATGCGGCGTCTCACGTGTTTCTTGTTTCTGCTCTTCCTTCGCCGCAATGCCTCCTCATGCGTGGCCGGGGCCTATGAGCGCAGCTAGGTTCGGGTTGCGCGCCTTCTTGCCTGTGCACAGGGCCCGCAGTCCTTCTGTGGCCGTGTCCCTGGCTGGTTCGCCCTTCTTTGTTCACCCCCTTTTCCAGTGCGCTTCCCAGGCACAGTATAAAATTCCTCGCCTGTGCTGTGCCCTGAATTCGGTGCCTGCGCAGTTGACTGTTGCCGGTTGTGCTTAATGCCAGAAGTATATTTGGGTGCTGCAATGTCTGAACCTTTGGGACGCTGCCTTCAAATTCGCCTTGTCTCGGTATGGCGGTCCTCCCGCTCCGCTTCCCACCACCGGCCCGGGAACAGTCGGTGCAAAAGTCACGAATTGCTGGAGTTGTGTCGCAAGCATGACGCAACTCCAGCAATGCATGGAGTAGGCCTTTGCCTATGGCACTGCGCCACCCTTACGCCTACTGTGAGGCAGGCGTAAGGATTTGACGCTGTGGCATCCTAGAAGTGTCGCAGTGAAATCTATGAGATTTCACTGCGACATTTCTACGAACCTTTATTACGTGGGAACACCCACCCTGCATACATTATACCTAACGCAGGTATACTATGGCGCTGGGTTTTACAAGGTGACACATCTGCCTAGATGCGTCACCTTATAAACATGGCGCAACGTGGCGCATTGTTTACACCGCCACTGCGTCACGAAAAGTGACGCAACGGCGGCACAAAAGTGTTGCATGGCCTTCATAAATAAGGCCCTAGTGGCCTCATTTATGAAAAGTGTTGCACCGCTGCAATAAAACAGCGATGCAACAGTTTTCACTGCGCCCTCGTTGAGACACGATGGATGCGCTGTATTTAATGTATGGTGCTCCATGTTGCAAGAAATGACAGGTACGTCAGGAATCCTGACGTATTGTCAGCGCAAAAGTCACGCATTGCTAGAGTTGTGTCGCAAGCATGACGCAACTCCAGCAATGCATGGGGTAGGCCTGTGCCTATGAACTGCGTCACCCTTACGCAAGCTGTGAGGCAGGCATAAGGATTTGATACAGTGGCATCCTAGAGTTGTCGCAGTGAGATCTATGAGATTTCACTGCGACACTTCTACGAACCTTTATTATGTGGGAACACCCACCCTGCATGCATTATACCTGACGCAGGTATAATGTGGCGCAGGGCTTTACAAGGTGATGCATCTGCCTAGTAAATATGGCACAACGTGGCGCATTGTTTACGCCACCGCTGCGTTACGAAACATGACTCAACGGCAGTGCAAAAGTGGCACAAGGTCGTCATAAATAAGTCCTTGTAATGAACTGATGTCCTACTAATATCTGATCAAAGAAGTCCTGCAATGGATTTTTAATCTAAACCTTTAAAGTGCAGGTGACTCAGCTGCTTTTAGGTTATGGGGTGTTTTACTCAGCTATAATCTCAGCAGTGGTTGTGGATCACCGTTGCACAGATTTTATAAGTGCCACAGGGAGCTTTGTTCAATACAATATAATCTCTCATCAGTTTAGCCCAACTATCCAGCTGGGCTATACATAACAATTGTGTTAATTTTTAAGTTGAAAGCTCTCAGGTTGACATGATTGACCAACATCAAAATTGTTTAGCTTCAAACGTGAGATAAACATTTGTACCTTCTGAGTCTGTAAAATGAGATTAAGTCCTAAATATAAAGTAGGTACAAGCATCATCCTCAAGCATGTCTATGTTTTCACCTGTTCAGTTGGTACCTCAAGAAGATGCTTGTGGTAGCTACACTGTTTTCTGAAGAATTTAAATATTTAATTTTTGAGAATTTCACAAGGTGGTTAGCTGCATTGTGGGTTGCCAAACTTTTAAGCAATTCTGAAGGCCCAATGGGTTTGATTGATTAGTACTAGGTCGTCAGCATACACTTGCAATGAGAGTTTAAAGCTCCCTAAGTTTGCCGAAAATTAAATTGAAATGGCAGATCTGCTAAGTAAAAATGAAATAGGGCTAGAGCAATCAGACATGTTCTTATAAGCATTTTCAACAGTTATGCTAGCTCCAGATTTGCCCAAATCCATTACCCAAGTAGCATAATAGAGTCTCTGTATCAGCGATGACCATAGTTCGCCAACTTGCAAGTTTGCAAGCTTGCAAGTTTGCCAAAAGACAAGAGTGACAATAATATAAAAACATTAATCAAGTGGAAGTGTTCACAATCTACAGAGGCATAATCAAGACTCCTATTTGGCCTGATTCTTGAGAATTGTGTATAAACCAAGCTGGAGAATGACCATAACTTCTCCTATTGAGACTCAAACATTTAAAAACTTGCGTACTATCATACAAGCTTTAAAGTCGTTAGAAATAGCTGGTTGAATATTATACCCTTGCTCAGTTTAAGAAATATTATTTAATAAATTAGGCTAATTTTCAAGAATCAGTGCATTGAAGTCCACATAGCATTTGTATATGTGCTTCTCATAAGTCTGCTTTAAATTCCAATACCAAACTTTTCTTGCTATTAACCAGCAGTAAAGAAATATTGTGGACAACCAAAAAATAGGAGACAGTACTATTTACTGGTTACAAAATATTGGTCTCAATTTGTGATCAGCATGTTTGCAACCAGTAATATATTTTAAGAACCGACCTATGAACTAATAGGTCAGTTTTTAAAATTCTGAATCATAATGGGATGTAATCTGACTGACCTCATGAATATTATTAAGGTAGGTCGCAAATTACGACTCACTATGATTCGAGGCCTTCACAGGGATAGTGGCTTGCTGGGGTCAGCAGCCCACCATATCTGTAAATACTTTTCAATAAAACAAACTTTTTTTTTAAATACAGCCCATTTTCCTTAAAGGAAACAGGACTGCATTTAAAAAAAACTTTTCCTTTTTTTAAAGTTTGTTCAACAGTTAGCAGTGGTCTACTCTTCAACTATTACATTCACAAAGGGAAAGGGTTCCCAACAGGAACCCTCCCTTTTGGTGAATGCATTAAAACCTCCTTTGAGGTGTTGGTAAAATTTAAATGCTTTGAGACCAGATTTCAGATTCCTATTTGATATTTGGAAGGGACACCTATAACATGCCCCTTTCAGATATAGAATTGGTATTCATTCGGAATCCCATTTTAGGAGTTGGAAAAACTTTTCTGATTCCTAAAATGGGATTAGAGCATAGAAAAAAAGCATTTTAACAGTCACAAATGCCAAATCAAAGTGTTTTCAATGTTAAAATGCTTTATACATCCTAGACTAAGGATAAAATAACTGCAGAGGTTTAATTGCCAATGTTTGTGACTAATGTGGTTATCAGTACTTCTTAAAGGCATCCTCACTGATTGGAAAACGTTAGGGGTTCTTGAAATATGTACCCGTTTAATAGTATTGGACTAGTCCCCTAAGTCACTTGTAAGCGAACGCATTGGTAGACAGATTTTTTAGCAGATCGAGTAAATCTATTTCTAAGCTTTTTATGCCAGCTATATTGCAAAATAGTAATTTGCTGCTACTTTTTTTTGACCATCACTCAAAATCTTACTGTAATCTTCAGACTGCCATAAAAAGAGGAGTAATTGAGATTTTCCTAGCCTTGGTGTAAGAAAGTCTAGATTTTGTTAAAGACACGGAGGCGAAAAAGAATAAAACTTAAGTAAAAGAAATAAAAGCAGTCAACAAATCCACCAGGCATAAGAACATCAAGCGAGACAAAGTCCCATGGGAGCAGTCGAGAGATTCATGTGAAAACGATCCCAAAACTATTGAAGATGAAAATCCAGAAGGATCATGTGGAGGAGGAAGCACCAGTAGAGGGCGCTGGAACTGCAGAAAAAACAAACAGGGTGGGTTAAAACTAGCGGTGGGATAGTACTCGCCTCCGTGTCTTTAATAAAATCTAGCCTTTCTTACACCAAGGCTAGGAAAATCTCAATTTTATTACAAGACCGGAGGCTCATATTATGCTTGTTCAAAACAATGCAACAACAGAATCAGATACATGAGCAATAGGTTTACAATAAAAAGTTTTGAATGTATTAACGTTTTACCAATCTGCAGATTTGAGGATGTTGTGCAATCCTGCACCGGCCCAGAAGGCAAGTGAAGCCATAGCTCCTCTGGCCGAATGGGCACCAAAAGAAGAAATATCAATCCCAGCCGAGGACATGATCCATTTAACCCAATGGGCTAGAGAGAGGGAGGAAGCGGGCTTATGGGGTTGTTGATAGAAATTAATACTGAGAAGAAGAGGAGGGCCTCAAATCTGCAGTTCGTGAAACATATGTTTTTAGGCAATTTCCAACACATAATTTAGACTGAGAAGGGAAAAAGGGACAATGAGCAGTAGATAAATTAGTCTTTGTACGTCTATGAACCTGAAAAGTAACACAATGAGGAGACTATTGAAAAGAAGACACATCCAAAGCTCTGACATCCGAAACACGTTTCAGAGATATTAAACACAATAACATTGTTAATTTTGCAGATAACTGTTTTAGAGAGAGAAACACATTGTCTTGCCATGTAATAAACAAATTCAAAACCAAATTGACATCCCATAATGTTCTGTACTTAGGTAGAGGAGGATTTACATAACATACTCCCTTTAACAGACGACAAACCAAAGAGTGCTCTCCGATGGGTGTTCCATCAACATGGATGTGTTCAGCAGAAATGGCCGACCTATATGTATTGATAGTGCGGTAGGCTTTACCTTGGGAAGCAAGAGTGGCTAAAAAATTGACCACACGAGTTACATCCACTGAAATGGGATTTCAATTCCAGTCCAAACACCAGCTATTCCAGGCCAACCAAGCTGATTTGTAGAGTCTGGACGTTCCAGGGGCCCAAGATTGTTGGATAAGCAGGATAGCTTCTTGCGAAATTTCAGGGGTTCTCCAGGAAGACTCGAAATCCTCCAAGCAACTAGAAAGAGGGATCCCTGAAGGATCATATTGTATGGAAGGCCCTGGGGATTGAGTAAGAGATAATGAAAATGAGGAAGCCAAACTGGGAGGTCCGGCGAGAGTTCTAATAGAGTCAGAAACCAAAGTTGGGCCTACCAAAAGGGAGTTATTAGGACCAGAGAAGAGTGTTGTCTGCAAGCTTTCGCCAGAATTCGAGCAATTAGAAGGAAGGGGGAAAGGCATAGAGAAGCGAAGGAGGCCAAGATTGAAGAAGGGCGTCTGTTGCAAGTGCTTGGGGGTCTGGTCTCCAACTGAAAAAGACAGGAAGTTGGGTATTTAGAAGGGAAGCAAAAAGATTTATCAACAAGATTGAAGTAAGACGATTGAACACTGAAGGATGCAGATGCCAATCGCTCGAGTCGTGTAGATGTCTGGAGTACCAATTTGCTACTGCGTTCAAATTGCTTGGGAGGCAGACAGTTCTGACTGATATTTGACGTTGAAGACAATATTCCCAAAGGCGTTTGGCAAGATCAGCTAAAATCTTGGATTTTGTTCCACCAAGATGGTTAATGTATCGGACCGCTGTCAGATTGTCCATGCGTAACATAATTGGACACTTTGCCTTGTCTTTTGTAAAGGACTGGATGGCAAAGGAGCCAGCAAGCATCTATAAACTGTAAATATGCAAGAATGACTCCAGAGGAGACCATGTACCTCCAATCGAGAACTGACCGCATCTTGCGCCCCATCCCGTCCGACTTGCATCGGATTCTAAGACAAGATCTGGGACAGCAGAGAAAATCGTTTTCTCGTTCCAAGCTTCTAAGTGTGTCAGCCACCAGAGGAGTTCTTCCTTGGACTCTGGATCTAAAGAAACAGGGTCTGAATAGGCGAGACCCTTGTGAAGGTGACGGATTTTTAATCTCTGAAAGGCACGATAGGGAAGGGGACCCGGAAAAATTCCTTGAATTGAGGAGGCCAAAAGACCTACCAGGAGGGCTAATGATCTGAGAGAACAATGGGATAGAGCTAGAGCATGACGAATCTCTTTTTTGATAAGAGTCACTTTTTGGAGAGGTAACTGCAGAACAGAGCGAGTGGTATCTATTAGAAAACCTAAAAACTCGAGTTGACTGGAAGGAATCAATTCTGATTTTGGATCATTGATAAGAAAACTGAGTCGACGGAGCAAGTCCTGACAAAACTGTGTGAGTTGACAAAATCTCCTTGTCTTGAGCCATGATAAAGAAGTCGTTGAGATAAACGATAAGTCTTATCCCTTGCGTTCTGAGGAAGGCTACCACGGGTTTGAGAATCTTGGTGAAGCATCAAGGGGCTGTCAAACTAAAAAACCTTTTGCCTGCCTGTCTATTATGCCCCAGACCTGCAACAAAATGTCACCAGCAGTCCACTTGGTAGCAGCCATTTAAATTAACGCAACTGTGGTGTTGTCTTGGGTTTCTGGCTTTCCCAACTCATGCATAGCAAGGTGTTTCCACTTAGCTGGAATAAGGGGCCAGAAACGCAACCTTGTCTGCATCAGGCCAGCCAGCAGTCCAATAGGCTACAAAGCCTAAAGGGTCTCATTTATGCTTCCTTTGTCACTAGGAGGACTCCCTGAACCACATTGTGTGCTGTAACAATCTGCTATAGATGCTTCCAAAAGTAGGTATTGGAAGTATTTTATTACTAAGACAAATGGCTAGAGCTGATGGTTTTTATGGACAAATTAAAGTCTGTCTGTTTGCTTTGATTGTTTTTACTGACAGATTGCTCTAGATGAAAGTACCAAAATGGGTTTGCATTCTCCACTGAAAGGTCTACATTCCCCACCACTGAAAGCCACTTTCAGTTTGTGCTTTTTTTTTTGCACAGTACTATAAATATTTACATACATTTGGAATTCATCATCAAGATATTTGTGCACTTTTCATTTTCCACCCACCCCACCCACCCCCGGGGGCTAGCGAGAGCCTCGGACTCTATTTGCTTTACAATCTAAACAGTCCTGTATGTTATCTCAGCTACTCGTTCCCGGCAAATTTAGCAATCTTAAAGAACCCCAAAAGAACCAGAATTCCCATAACTCATATACTTCTTATAAATTCCTTCACTTCTGAACCGGTAAAGTGCAATGTGCAATGTGCCATAACGTCACCATCTTAACTTCCGCCTTATCGATTATCGATTTTTCTGTACCTATTCCGTCAGTTTGTGCTTTGGACGTAAAGATGATTGTCCAATGTTCAAACAATTTGTCAAAAACATTCAGCTCATTTGAGAACATAGACTGCTGTAACAAGAGGAATTAATTCCTTGCCATTTACAAGCTCATTGCCGCAATCTAATTCAAGTTTTAACATAAATAGCTACATTGGCTGTATAACTTTAACACCTAAGAACTAGCAAAGGTTGGGACTGAATGCAATTATGTGTTTTTTGTTTAAATTAGAAGTGCATGGTTTTTAAGTAAAGATTCAAAATGTTTATATGCAATACTGTTCAATGTGCTTGCTAACACTTTTCAATAACTTTCTTATAAATCTATTGTTTTCTATAGAAAGATAGTCTTTTTTTATTTTTATTTAGCAGCCTTCTTTAACCGCTACCTGCATTTTGTAGTCTATTATTGTAATTTTGAGGTGGATTTGTTTTGTGACAGTGGGGGTTGCCTATTGCTGTTCGTTAGACAAGGTATGGCCTTTTTTAAGTGTTTCTTTAAGGTTTTAGGGGTGTGGGTAGATGTAATCAATGTATGTTATGATGTTAGTTTTGTTTTTTTGGGATTGTTTAATGGTAGACTGTGTTACATTGTTATGTTCTTTAAAGGGGTAGTCCTAGCTATAGTTTAGTAGCAATAATGTATTCCATATTACTGTGTCTTCTATTATGTTTGTAGACTTGTAATGGAATGTTTCTATTGTGTTTGAGATATATGTTTTGTCAGGGTGGGTATGTTATGTTTTTTTACAGGTTGAGAAATCGGGTTTCTTTGTTTGGAGCAGTTGTTTAATGCATTTTCTTAAGGAAATTCTTTAGGTATAACTTAATCCAACATTATTTTTTTTAATTTACTCATATTTTTCGGATTCCTGAAGCAGTTTTTATTTGTAATTTTCCAGGTTTTTATGGTTTCTTATGACTGTGAATTACTTTGGCGAATTTACTTTGGACATTTCAGTTTTGCATTTTTTGGGAGTTCTTTTGTATTTAATTTTGACATTATTGCTTATTGGGTTTTTCGGACATCGAGGTGGATCAATAACTTCAGCTACATATCTCAGTTAATCAATATAAATCTTTATTCAGCGAATAAAGTCACCATAAAAGAATACAGATCAAAGACAATAGTATCAAATTAATGGATGATAAAAACATACAGTATGATTACTCATAAAAACTGTGAACATTAAAACAGTTAATCAGGTCTCGTCCTCCTAGACACCCAGACTCAGCTACACATCTATACATATGATAGTTCTATTTGTTTATGAGTGGGAAATGACATTTGTTATATATATTTGCATTTTGCTTTTATTGCAATGCAAAAGTTTGATTTTCTATGTGTGCGTTTTAATTGGTGTGCTGAAGTGTTTATTTCTAATATTGTACCTTTTTGGTGTTCTTGTGTATATTTTTAAGAAAGTATTGCATTAATGTATTTTCATTTTAGTCTTGTTTTGAATTTTATTAGTATCTTTTTTGACTTATTTATAAAAATATTTTTTAAATATTTAATTAAACATGGCTATGTTCTAGTGGTGTTACATTTTGTTGTACTATGCTAGTGAGTTCACAGGTAGGTATGTGCTTTATAATAGTGATTTACCTATCCTTTCTAGGTTGTGCACAACTTTGCTATTTATAAAGAGTCTCACTTTGAATTCTGGCATTCACCCATTTTCCTGGTTTGTTTATTTAGTTTAGGTTTGATTTATTTTACTGATTCTTCTACCCTAAGTTGTTTGTAACTTTGTTCTTCTTGGAGGTCTACAGTGAAGTTATAGAATGTTGATTGTGCTCTTCCTAGTGTGGCCTGAAACGCATTGAGCGAACCTTACACTGCGCTGTTAGTGTTTTGCTTGTTGGGTAATGGTACTGTTGTACATATTCCACCATGGTATTTGGAATTTGTGTTGGCTGCTGTGAAGGTAGAGGTGCAGTCTGCTAACCCAAGTGTCTTCGAAACTGTCCATTTGTGGACTTTAATTTTGTTGCTAAAATAGGAATTCGGTCAAAGTCTTTTATAAATTTTGTGTGGAGAATAGTCTGTTTTTATTTCGATGTGTTTTAAGATTCTTAGTAAGTTGCACTTCATTTATTAGGCAGCAGTGCATAAATCAGGGGCATGCAAGTGTTTTGATATAATTCCTATGTATGGTGTATATATGTGTAGATGTTGTAGGACACATTTTGAAAGTTCCGTCCATCATCCACGTTTCACATTGGCTTAGTCTTTGGAATTGTTTTCAGTTGCAAATATCATTATTCTTTTGTCATTATTGTGGTTGTCATGTAGGAGGAAGGGCCCATCGTTATGTGTAGTAGTTATGTTTTCTGGAATATGAATGTCATAGCATGTTTTAGGGGAAGCAGGGGTTTGACTGGTGGCTTCTGCACTATGTGGTATTAGGCGTTTTAAATTAGGAATTGCTGGTAGCTGACCTGTGATGTGCTGAGGTACTTTAAGGAGTATATCTTTTAAATGTTTAGTAGTGGGCTATTAAGAATTGGTGCTTTCTCCTTTTAAATCTTGAAGTGCGTGCCTTACTTCTATCTCAGGTGCATTTGGGGAGTGGTTGGGTTCTCTTAGGTTAATGAGAATTTCTTTTGTTTGTAGCCCTTCCATAGTGAGTAAAAAAGAGAGGTGGCCCCACCAACCAAGGGGACCAGGGCACTACTTAACAGTAAAGGAAAAATATGTCCCTTGGAAAGGAGAAAGAGCTCAGATTCACGCAAACATAATTCACTTAGGCTGGTTGGAAACGGAAGGGGCACTATCGTTGAGACGAGAGAAGCAACTGACACGGGTTGTATATCGACACCCAGTGCGGAGACCTAGGCACAGAGGAGGAGGGCCCGCTGCTGGCATTATAAGTCCCCTTATATCTACAATCAGGAACCAGTGAATTGTTAAATCTCTGGCCATTGAAGTTACCAGGAGTGATTGCTCTTTCTTCATTAGGGATATGCATTACGGTCTATTTAGGACCTAAAATGATTGCATACCTGATGGTAAATAGGAACCTGTTTCTCAGAACAGAGGACAGGAACCTTTCGTTCTGGCAGTAAAAAGACTGACACAGCATTTGCTGCATTAATTTCTTGATGTCATTGGGAAGCACATCACTGAGAGTGATCTGACTTACCTGTAGTTCCTCTAAGAGGGAGGTTTTAATCCCTGATACACCTTTTGTCCTGAGGAAGGTGGGGTTTATAATTCCAAGACCACCGAAACTCGTCGACGCTGAAAAATTACTGAATCCAACCACGAGTAAAATTACTGTAACAAACTATGATGGACAGTAATGATGATATGAATTCTACGTGAGAAGTTGGATCAGGTTCTGTAACAGTACCTCCTAGACTGTGCAATAGGGTCTCCCTGTTAGGTTTTCACGGTTTTCTTTTTATTGCATATCTTTGAGTAAAATGTTTCCCTATTAAAAATCGACATTTTGTCTTTATTAGTCATATGTTTGTCTCAACCAGTATAATGTGTTGGTTTTAAATGTACATTGGATGTATTGTGTTTCTTATGAATTGTTTTTAATGTACATTAGATATATTGTGTTTTTTATGAATTGCAAGGTAACCAAGGTTTTTAGATGTGAAGTGTAATGTTTAAAATATGCGCCTATTTTTTATATGAATAAAGCCTCTGATGCTACATTTTTGGGCCTGGTGGTATTTTAGTTAAGTGATTCTAGTGTATGTGCACTCCCCGCTTGCAGGGATTTATGAGCCTGAGTGAATTGTGTTTGCGTGAATCTGAGCTCTTTCTCCTTTCCAAGGGACATATTTTTCCTTTACTATAGCCGTTCATAGCAAGCATTTGATTAGTATTTAGCACATTTCCAATTTACATTTTCAGTGCTTGTGCTTCCCTGGCACTGTATGTATCCCATGTGCAAAAGGAATTGTTTGCTTTTCTGTGATGTGCTATATGTTGCTTTTTCTGCCATTCTGTTTGAAAAGAGTTTAATTATGAAATGAAATATCATGTTAGAAATATTAATTGCTTGCTAATATATTGAAAACATGCTTTCAATTGTTCTACTTTTTATACTTACAGCTGTGCTGTTAATTGAAATTTCAGTTAATTATTTTCAAATTCTATTTGAAGTCATTAATGATGTGGGTCACATGGGCTTTTCTTTTCTGTTGTGGGAAAATGTTTGTTTTCGTCACATTTTAAACATACATGTTTGGTTCATTTTGAGGGGTGGTGGATTTTTATTTTTAATGCATAAGGATTACTTAATGTTTATAAATTTGTTTATTTTACTTAATGACTTACTTAGAACGTGCCCTTGTCCAGGTGTGCGTGTGTGGACTTAGATTATTCGATGTGCAGTACTTTCTTTTTGTTGAAGTTGTTCTTTAGTTTTATATATAATAAAGGAGAGAGCTTGTTAAAATATTTATAAATTTGGGTTTTTAGATTATGTCAGCTTACATTGTAGATGTTTTAATTTTTTGTAACTTACTTGCGAACGTAGTTGGCAATTTTTTTAATTCTTCCTTTCTGGCTTTTCTTCATGCAGTCCAGCAGAGTGTTGTTTTCTTCCTGTTGTTATATTTTTTCTGTGAAAAATAGTGAAGTTTTGTTCTCTTTTTATACTGTTTGGTTAACTATGTTCTAATCGTTATTGGTTAGTTTGCTTTACATAAATTTTATTGGTTAGTTTGTGCACAATTTGAATTGTTTTTCAGTTATTACCTTTTTTGGAGGATGCTAATTTGAGTTTCTGTTTTACTGTATTGGTTTGTTGTATTGTCATAATATAAATATAATAATATATATTTTTAATATTTAATGTCGTATTATTTTTTGATTTGTTTTATAGTATTCATTTTTTGTAATTATTGTTAGATTAAATTGTTTAATTTTAATTTAGTCAATGTTGAAAATATATACCTTTTACACATGTTTAATGTTATTTTTTTACATTTCAAAAAGCATCACATTAACAATTATGCAGTTCTCATTCGTGTGTTACCCTAATCCTACCTGGGTTTGCTCGTTAAAAAATTCTAATTAATAATGGTTACTCCTAAGGGTCAGTTTAGAAGCAGCAACAGTTCGGTTTCCAAAAGGGATGTGAGGCTGTGTTACAGTCTCAGGATGTGTGCTATGTGAAGCCCCTCTGCAGCTCTTCCAACCGCTTTTTCCAAGGGGTGTCACCTAAAAATCTACTTTTGCCTATATAATCAGAAATAGCTAGTGGGGAGGGTCCAGAGATAGGTGGGCTAATTTTGTTCATCTTCATCTCTATTAATTGTGATCAGGATCAGCACCCATCCTCAGCCCATGCCGGTCTCCCCTTCCTCCTCTTAGCCTCCTGGTGGAGCAGTGTGGAGCAGCATGCTCTCATGTTAAGCCCATCTCAATACCTCTCGATTCCAAGTGTTAGCTTTGGTCCATCTACTGCTTTTCACCTCATTGCCACCTGCCTCATGACTAATACTAATGCCATGTTGATGAAGCTACTGGTGACTTTGTTGCCTTTTGGCATGGGTACGTTCCCAACATCCAGATCTCCAGTGCTCATGCTATATTTCTGTCTGTTGCTTTGTTAATGAAGTTGATAACCTTCTCCCAATATGTTGATAAGCTAGAGCAAATCCAGATAATATGGTAGTGCCCTGCTGCCGCCTCCTCCTCCTTCCAGCATCTAGGGCATTTACCCTGCGCCCCAGGGTAATATTTATTTATCTTCTTGGGGTGATGTATGCCTTATGGATGTAATAAAAGTGGATGCATTTGGGTTAAAACAAGCATTGCTAGATAACTTTCGGGTATTGCTAATTGTGTGGTCCGAGTTCTCCTCACCAATAGGCTCATTTATGCCTGATGCCCAACTTTCCCTTAGTGTGTCTAATGTGCACTTGGCTTCACTAATTAGTGGCAGTTTCAAAGGCACCACCACCTTGTACTTGCCATTGGTGGTGCATAATTGTTTAAGTCCCTTATGTACTGGAGGCTCATTATTCTCTGCCTTCCATGTTCTTCGTAATGCAGTAACAAATGATCCATATATTAATAAGTGTCCTTTGGGAAGATCATATTCCTCCAGCAAACACACAACTCCGTCACTTGTCCCCCCCTGCACATGTCCCTGGTATGTTCCAATACCTTTTTTATCCATGTTTTTATTTCTCTTTCATTTTCCTCATGATGAAAGGTCTGGATGCATACGAGGAGCAATTCTGGCACATAGGGTATTGTTGTGCGTGGTCCCTGCAAGCATCGAGCTCAACAATGCGTCACCATTCATATGGAACCATGCTTTTTCTCTTGTCCCTCTCATGGTTTGTAGGAGAGATTTTGCCAGTTCTTGAAAAGTGTGAGTGTCATCTCCTTCCCTCACTGTGTCAGTGGATCTTTCAGCTGCACATATCATCATCCATTGCAGCTGTGCTGCCAAATAATAAAGTTTCATATCCAGGGGGTACCATGCCGCCCTCAGTGGTTGGAAGACGATTAGACATAGCCACCCTGTGTCTCCACATTCCCCATATCAAACCCATTAGTTTGGAGTCGATTTCAAGGGGAAAAAAACCTTGGGTTTATAGTCTGAAAATTGGTAAAATAATATAATAGCCGGGGCAGTGCCACAGTTTTCTCTATGCCAGTTCTTCCTGTGACTAAAATCAGAGTTTTGCAAATTATGCCAAAGTCCTCATTGGTCTTATGTTCCTATCTATTAGATCTGTCTCTGTGCGATATATGCACTTCCCCAAGTGGTGGTTAGTAATGGATTCCTTCTTAAGTCAACCTAGTGTGTCTGGGTCACCTCTCCTTCTGCTGGGTGGCACACTGGGCATACTCTGGTTCAAGGAATATATAGCCCCCTCTTTATCTATCTTGCGTACAGGGAGACATAACGTGTAATGGTCTCTGTAATAATTCTTCTGTAAATATTGCCCTGTCTCACTCTGTTGGACAATGGTTCAGCTGCTATGGCAAAACGTACTGGGAACAAGGGCATACTTGCCTTTCCCCTCCTGACTATGTATGCCGTTGATACTGCTTACCGAGTTGGGATGCATGCTGTGGGATTGATGTAGAGCATCTTTGTCCATTCTCTAAACCCTCCTCAAAGCCCCATCCAGTATATCACTGCATACAAATATCTCCACTGTAAGGTGTTTAAGGCTTTTTTGACATCAATGGATAATATGAGAGTGTTTGGATGTGTGTCAGTGGAATGGCTCAATATCTGCATTAGTCTCCTTATGTTTTTGTTTATGACTGTGTTCCTCCCCAGAATACACCCACCCTGCGTTGGGTGAATTATCATCTGCATCCGTTGCAGGAGCCTTGCATCTAGGATATTGCTCAGTGCCTTGTAATCGATGTTGAACATTGATAGTGGCCATGCAGTAAGTTAGCAGATATGCCCTGTCTCTCTCTTGTTTGGGGCAGGACATCATTATTGCCTCTGTGGTTCTGGGAGGGAGGCCCTGGGATGATCTTGTGGTGGTAGACATCTCTGCTAAGACCAGGGCCAGCAGGTTAATATATGCTGGGTAATATATGCTGCATAGATCTCATTGGACAGGCATTTCTTCCCGGTACCGTCTCCATCCCTTTTACTGCAGTCCTAACTCTGTTGTCTTTAATGTCCACTTTCAGACGTTCTGTATCCATAGGGGATAGCACAGTTATGGCCAACTTCTTCAGGACATTTTGTAGAGTAAGCGCCTCCTTCTCATCTGGCTCTGCATATAAGGCCTCATAATATCCTACAAAAATGCTTTTAATCTCACTTTGCGAGTGTACCAAGACACCCCCTGCAATTCAGGCACCCACAATTGGCCACCTCTTTTGTAGGGGTTTGCCAGCCCAGCAAGGAAACTTCCAGCATTGTCCCATACACCATGTGCCATAGCCATGTGGGCTTGTGGTCATAGCATCTCAATCTTTCTATGATTTGTGCCAATTTATCATCAGTAAGTTCTGTTAGCGATTTCGGGTACCCAGGTCTTCCCATAGCAGAGTTGTTTTTATACCTGTGGGTGTCTAAATGCAGTTCCCACATATTACTGCCTTGAAAGCTTCCCATTCTATTAATACCAATGATGCAAAACCCCTATTCTCAGCTAAATAGTTTTGTATGACCTCCTCTATTGGCTGCCTGAATACCTGATCATCTAGGGCTTCCACCTTTAGTTTACGGTTTGATATAGTTGTTCACGCTCTATCCCACCGCAGCGCAATGAGCAATAGATAATGGTCCAATAGAGTTTTGGTCAAGTTCTCCATGAGGTCCAAATCTATATGTATCCAAGTGGAGTGTACAAAAATGTCTAACCTCACATGCCATCATCCATGCCTGAGTAGTAAGAATAATGCCTGATGGTTGAGTGACCCACCGACCAGGAGTTAATCAATCCCTATTGTGCCAACCAGTTCCCCAGTGCTCATGTAATTTTAATCATTGTAGGTGAGGGCAGCCAGGTGTGACCTATCCACGGCTCCATCTGCCACAGAGTTAAAATTGCCTCCTGCTATCATTGGCTAATGAATAAGGCTAGCTATTTGTGCCAACAATGCGTCTAGGAAAGCAGACTAGTCTACATTTGGGGCATATGTGTTTACTAGTACAATATCCTTTGCTTCTAATATAATGTACCTACCTTTTTTATCCTTGATCTCTGTGGTTGTTTGGAATGGGACATCTGTTCTAATGCAGATGAGTACCCTTCTGGCAAAGGCTGAGTAACTAGTGAAAAATGTTTGGTCTCTCCAACATGTTTGCAATGCCATTCCTTCTTTGAGTGTTAAATGGGACTCTTGTAAGAATGCTATCTGTGTCCCCTTCTTTTTATAAATGACTGAAAATTGTATCTCTTGGACATACTGTTACGCCTCCTCACATTCCATGTGAGCACTTTAATCCCCAAGTGCCCCATGATCATTTTATGAAAGTAAAGTGTTTGTTTCAACCACTCTCTTTTCCTAGTATGCTGGGGAGGCTCACCTGCCCGGCGATCACCCAACGATCCCCTCAAGTGTTTCCTTATTTCTTTCTTGCAGCAAACCTTTCTCTCTGACCCCTTCAACTGCTGAACTTTCAAATTTCCCCAGCACCTCCTATCCTGGACTGTAGGGTAATACCCCCCAATCCAAACTCGGCAGAACAATAATATTAGTTCTGTCATTTGTTTCAGTTTAGGGTGTGGTTCAGAATGTGCTATGACAGTTGTCATAGCCATCCTTCCTGACACCCACTGTGTTGTTCCTTATACAGTTAGAGAGTGTCAGGAGTGTCATTCCTTAGCGTGGTTTCTTCTTCTCTGTTGCTGTCCATGGTTGTGCTTTAAATTAAGTATTCAGTGGTGCTTGGTGCTACTTTGTTCATGCACTGCTCTTCTTTGGAATCATGCCATAGGTCAGAGTCTGAGTTCTTTCCCTCCTCTGCTGTTATTATTGTGCTGTTGTCGGGTATTCTCTAAGCCTGGCTGCGGCTGCCGTCACTCGACCTCTGCCATGTTGTACTTGTTGCTGCAATGGTCATCTGTAGTGACTTTTTCTACCTCTTGGTCTACTGCACGGAGACACCTGCATCAGATTCTCTCGGAATAGAAGCCTTACCCCCTTCCCAGTTGACTGTTCCTCATCTCAGTCCCATAACTCGTGTAGGAGTGTGATGCTGCTGCTCAGGCGGGCCCTCGAGATCTTTAAGAGTCTCTCCAGCCCTCCTTCTGAGCCATCCGTGGTCATCAGCTCCTCAATCTTCAGGGTCTGCTCAAGGCCCGAGTGCTGGCTCCCACCTGGGGAGCCTCTCTCTCCCAATGTATCACTCTGACCCCACTGCCACTCACCTGTAGCTTGTGGGTGAGGGGGCTTCCAATGCAGCATTGGCTCCTCTTTTTAGGTCCCTCAGCATTCTTTACTGGGCAGCGGCTCCTATCTTGACTCAACCACACACACACAAACACAGTGGCATAGTGGGGGCGGGGCTACAGGGGCGGTTGCCCCGGTCGCAAAATTCTTAGGGGCATTCTTAGGGGCGAAAACTTTTTAAAAGAAAAGTGGAAGGATACTTGTCTTGCCTCGGGCGCTGGCAACCCACGCTACGCCGCTGCATAAACATAAGGGCAACTCCACAACTGCTTGCGAGCATGGGTGTAGGTAATCAGCAACAGTAAGGTGCAAACAAGGGGATCACTCAACAAGCGGTATTTTGACCATACTTATTTTCGATTGAATTAAACACACATTAAAGAACAGGAAATTGCTTATACTTATTATAGTAAGCTGTTTTGAAAAATAAAATAGGAACAAAGGTAAAAAAAATTCAAGAAAGGCCTACAGATGAGAAAAACAACTTACTTCTGCAAGGAAAACATAATATCACATAACACTCTAGGATCAAGTTTCACCATATTATATAATAATCGTTACATATGTTCTAGTACGCAGTACTAGTATGACCCAAAAATGTCCGAAATATTAGTTAGTAGTAGGTGTCATATAGGCGCTGATCTTCTCTTGCGTATAATGTGCTCATTGGTAGTTGTTACACAATCAGTAAAAGGTGGAAACAAGTGGACTTTTCAGTCTCTACACTAGGCAGTAAGTGAGACCATTATCAGGACAGTGCTTAGAAAATAATTGAAACCACGATAAATCTAAATTAAAACAACACACATATATATATATTAAAGACACCCCTCAGGAAGTAAGACTCATCACTGCTTATTGTAGACAACAGAAACAGATTAGGAGTATCGTACACAAAAACTGGCCTATAGTTCTCACTGACCTTACTCTCTCTCAGATTCTACCTGCTTCCCCCTCTTTAACTTTTAAACGGGCACCATCTATGAGAGATAATTTGGTGAGGAACAGCCCTGAAGTTACCTCCATCAATACATGGTTGTCACCCAGGTGTGGTTTTTTTAAGTGTAGCTCTTGTCGGGCTTGCAAATTCGGGACCAACATGACTGAGTACATGACTGCTTTTAGTAATATACCAGTCAAGATACAAGGTTATTATACCTGTCGTACAGACTTTGCAGTCTATGTGCTTCGCTGTACATGCGGCTTGAAGTATGTAGGGAGCACCAAGCTCCAGATGTACAACCGCATACTTCAACATCTCAGAGCCGCAGTAAACTCTGACCCGAATTATCCCTTAGCAAGACATTTGAAGTTAGTACACAACAACAATTTAAATGACTTGGAATACTTTGTAATTGGGGCAGTTCCTAAATCAGTTCGAGGAGGCAACAGAGAACGCCAGTTGAGAAAACTCGAATCCAAATTCATATTACAACTTGATACCAAGATGCCTAATGGCCTTAATATGGGGGAGGATTTGCACAATTTTTTATGATTACACCATGTTGTTTCTCTATTAGGTTGTGACATCTCGACATATCCAGTACTGTATCTACACATCTTTGATTTTATTCCACATTTTTACAAGAGTTTACTAGAGTTTATTCCCTGTTTCCATATATTGATTGGTATTTTGCCATTTGAATGATTTGGTCTAGGCAAACATGTTTTTTGTGCCACACATTTAATAGTTTATGTATTTGTCGGGTAGGGCACTTGCCCAATAACAAAGCTGCTTAACCATTGGTTTTGTCATATTTATGGGTTTCCCCGGGGCTCCGGGCGCATTTTTTAATTCAAATAGTACTGTTTTTTAGATATTTTTGCACTTGCACGTTTTGCACTTTCACACCTGATAATGCAGTAACTCAAGTGATTTTGTGACTTCAGGTATTTTACTTTGGACTCCATTTTGCACATGAGTAGAAGTTTACATTTGCATTTTTTGCACATCATTTCTTTGAGGGGATTTTATTTATGGCGATCATCGTTATATGTGATGACTATTATACTTCACTATGTATTTATTTTTAAGGCATTAATCTTCCTCTTTTTAATGAAGCGTTGGATTTATATCTTTTTAGCTCTTTCAAATGTGAATATATTTATATATGTTATAGAAATATTTTAGATATTTATTCTGCAATATCATGTACTTCTACGTGCTGTTCTTATAGAGTCTGTCGTTCATGTCTATTTGCCACGCAACTTGAGCCTAATTGTCTACAGGTGTGATTTTCTTAATTGTTTTCACTATTTAAATGCATTTCATTGAGTAGGGCGTCATGTGAACAAGACCGATTTGTTTCGGTCGAAACGCTTCATGCTGAGGCACTGGCCAGTACTGACTGGTTGCCGTGTATCTGCGATTTAAATAAAGCACTGCATTTTGGAAACGTCCCTTGAAGTGGTCCGTACCTGTGTTTGTGCGCCGTTGGAAGTTGGTGGCGATCCAGGATTTGCTCTATATATATATACACACACACATTTTTTTTATGTACGCCTCAAAGGATGGTTCGGATTAGAACGTGGAGTGCTGCCAACACTGCAAACGTGGAAACACATGGGTGTAAGGTGTAATATGTTCACTCAGTGAATCACGCGGAGAAGAATATGTATAAAGTCCAAAGACCCATGCCTTTAGGGCAGCATGCATAAAACTAAGGAGGCATCCAATTAAGGGCATGTTTGTATATCTGAACCGCAAATTTAGGAGAAGATCATGCGCCCATGGTTTGTTTATTGGCTCCTAAAAGGAGTGTGCTAACTTGCAAAGTACCAGAAGGGTTCATGACCCTGCATAAAAAAGAAAGAAGATTTTATCTTTCATGTCCAGCGGTGGAATCACGGAAGCGGGGGTGGGGTGCGGGGGGAGCTTACTCAGTGAAAAACTCACCCGTAGCACCAAAGTTTTATATGCTAAATATAGATATGACGAGCAAACAAGTAAATATGGATGAATGCTGATGGCAATATCATAAACGTGCACCCTAATTATTATTAGACATTGGGCCTCGTAGGTCTGTGCCACTCAAAGGGGCAGGTGTTGTGAAGGGAAAAAGAAAATGCAATGTAATAAAGTGTTCCGTGAGTTGCAATTGTCAGAAAAAGGGGCAGCAAAAGGGCACCCCACGTCAACGTGATTCGGAAGGACATGGATTGTGGCCACTGTCACAGAAGCAAAGCATTATTAGCTGAACTTGTCAGGTAGTAACTATTTACATTAAAGTGGGGCTGTCCACGTGGCACAGCTTCCACTCTACTAGTGACGTCTTCAGGCTTTGGGGTGGGGGGGAGAAGGGGGCAGACAATAGGTCCATGAATTTGCTGGATGTTCCTCCTCCCAATGCCTCTTTGACAATGCGCCGTTTGTTTTGGCACTGCGACCCTTGAATAGGAATTGCAAAGCAGTCACATTGTGAAAGACAATGCTGACATTGCCTGTCCTTTGCAGGTTTCCTTCTCTGCATGTACAAGAATTTGCAAAATAAATTTTGCCTCCCAAGTGTTATCGAGCAGATGTTTTTAAAGCCTCTTTCCACTGTTCCAGATTAGTACATCTGCCAAAGAGCAAAGAATTGTCAGGTTCTCATATAGCCTTAGAGCCTGCCGCAGCGGGCTCTACCAGCCATTAAGGTCTGGCTCTAGCGTTCGGCGAGGGCCTTTAACAAGGGAGCAGGCTTTTAATGGCTGGTAGAGCCCACTACCTAGGGCTCTAGGGCTGTTAGAAGATTCCGCCCCTAGAGGGCAGAATGTCCTAATTTATAAATTAAATGCCTCATGGAGCCCGAGGGGGTTGAAATCCCCTCGGGCTTCGTGAGGCCTTTGTTAAACATTGGAATGTTAATGCTCCGGGCTTCTACCCACCGGAGCACTCCATTGTTTTGAATGGAGCTCCCAACATTCCAATGTTCTAATTTAGATTCATTATTCCTATTTCGTTTTCCTTAGTCCCTCTCACCCATGTGCACCATGTTCCTGGCCTCCCACAATACAAGTAGTAAGAGGTCACCCTGCCAGAAGTCTGCAATGCAAAGACAATCATACTAACATGTCTTATCGTCACCCCATGTTCCTACACTTCTGTTATGAGGGCCTCTATGAGTTCACTACAGTAGGAGCTCAGGATCTCTGGTGACAACGGACAATCATCAAAGCTTCCTATCGTCCAGGCATGCTTCACTGCAATGGCCCTGCGCATTTGGGGCATGACATTAGCCCAGCTGAATTTTCTCTCCCGAAAGGGATACTCCTTTCTCAGATTTCTATTTGTCTCCAGCAACCTGGACCGGAACCTTCTATATTGCAAAAAATAGACAGGCCACCTCTTTCTCTTTGAGGCAGAAGCACCAGGCCATCATGTGAAAGGGAGAAATTTAGAAAGAAAAAGAGAAAAGCATCATGAGGGGCAAAATACAGAAAAGAAACAGGAAAGAAGACCACAGTGGAAGGGTGGTCAACACAAGCTCAGAAATGAAGGTCAACGATAAGGGACAGGTTAAAGCAGTACTGCATGCTTTTTTTAGATTGTACTCTTTTATATCGAGTCCAAGAATATTGTGACACACTAATATCATGGACAAAATCTTGAGGGACGATATATCGAAAAGTAAGGGCATAGGCAGAAGAATAGGTTCACTATTCTTAACTCCTCATTTAAGAAGCTTGACAATATATATATATATATATAACAACTGCAGGTTGCACCACTTTGCAAAAAAGTCCATATAAAGTAAATACAAGTACGAATGTCCGTCCAGTATTTGAAATGACAATGGAATCTTTATTCTTCTTTACAATGATGTCAAATAAAACAGCCACAACAGCCAGCGCGTTTCGTTCTTTCCCAAGAACTTCATCAGGGCTGTAAGATAACGTTTAAAAATATAAAATTTGTTTTAATACAATGCATATTACTAAATTTATAATACATTACAAACATCCAATAAACAAACAACATAAAAACATAAAAACATAAAAACATGTTTTTATGTTTGTATGTTGTTTGTTTATTGGATGTTTGTAATGTATTATAAATTTAGTAATATGCATTGTATTAAAACAAATTTTATATTTTAAACGTTATCTTACAGCCCTGATGAAGTTCTTGGAAAGAACGAAACGCGTTAGCTGTTGTGGCTGTTTTATTTGACATCATTGTAAAGAAGAATAAAGATTCCATTGTCATTTCAAATACTGGACGGACATTCGTACTTGTATTTACTTTATATGGACTTTTTGCAAAGTGGTGCAACCTGCAGTTGTTATATCTGTATTTTGGTTCTTCTAACCGCCCCTAGAGGAACGGCAGGGGCAGCGGAGTTGCACACAATGAGAGTATAAGGCTCTACGTTGGATACTAATTATTGGGAGGGAAACAAGGGGTGGCAGGTGCATCACAAAAACCGGGGAGTTTTTGTATAGGTTCGCTGTTTCCTTGTTGTTTTTAGAATATATATATATATATATATTTTGTAGAGAATACCAAGTAATCACATCTCTCAGGAGATTAGATCAGACTTAGATTTTATTCCAGTAACGTGTTTCGGGAACGCCGTCCCCTTGCTCACACACGTGTGTGAGCAAGGGGACGGCTTTCCCGATACGCGTTACTGGAATAAAATCTAAGTCTGATCCAATCTCCTGAGAGAGCGTGATTACTTGGTATTCTCTACAAAAAACTTATGCCCGGTAAGCTTCGCCGGGACTCGCTCCATCTACCACGGGCTGAGTGAGGCGGAAGAAGCAATGTGTTGGAACTATATATATATATATATATATATATATATATATATATATATATATATCATAAAGTTACAAAGATCTGGAGTTAGGTATGGAAAATCTATATATGCTAACCTTCTGATATTTTGCCCCTCGATATTTTGTCCCGATATTAGTGTCCCACAAAATACTGGACTACATATTCAGGATTTCGTATCTCTATTAGCGTGCAATTTGTGCTGTTTCCAGTCTGCATCGTGACTGAACCTAGAATAAATATGCAGACGATTGTGCAACAAGTTTACTTTTAGGGGAGATGTTCTACACCTGTGGGTGTTATGGCGAATATCCCTTTTAATTTTTAGAAATAAAAATTATATATACATATTAATAATATGTATCCATAGTAAAAATAATAAATATTTCGTTAAAAAAATGATATATACATAGCAAATCATAGTCCTGGTTTTGACAAGGCCTTATGAAAACAAACATTTTCGCAAACTTCCGAGGGCCAAATCACAAAAGCATTCACAAGTACAGGAAGTAGTAATAAGAAGTATTCTTTTATCTACTCTTGCATCCCTTTGTGAGTCAACCCCAAAATGTTCAACTCCCTATTTGTAAAAGTGAAAAGAGACACTGTCCTTTCTATTTGCACTACTTGTGTATGAATATTCTCTGAATATTTCCATTTTAGATGTACTGGGACAAATTACAAAGAAAGGTAAGAGTATATAAAAGATGTAAGAAATTGGGTCTTTGATTGAGGGGGGTGAAAACTCTTCTCAAGCAACAACTGCAATCCTTGTTAGGGGGACCGACAAAAATAGCTAAATTAACCTGTGCTTAACCCACTGGTAGCTTGGCACAAAAACAGTCTGGCTTAACTTCGAGGCAATGTGTAGGGTATGTGTGCCGCACACAAACAGTAATACAGTGAAAACATAACACAAGATAAATCCCATGCCAACTTAGAAAAATAGTATACATTTTAATCATTAAAATGAGACCAAAATGACAAAAATTCAGTCCATACAACCAGAGATATTTAATTTCAAATGATTAAGTAAAAATAGCTCCAAGAAGCAGAAAGCACTAACTGTGGGTATCTGGTCGCGCTAGACCAGAACAAAGTCACGAGTTCAGGCCCACCATGATGCCGTGCGGGCAGGATACAGGGAAAAGGTTAGTCCTCTCTGAGAAAGTTACCTTCTCAAAGTCTGGTGCGCAGAGTTCAAAACCTCAGGAGTTAACAGGAGGAGTTCAAATGATGCCAGCGAAGGGTCCAGGACCTGTGAAGGCACATCTTTGAGGTCAGGGACTCACTCCAGCAGAGGCCATCAAGGCTCAGGCAGGTCCAGTTGCAGGTCCAGGCAGGGCCAGTTGCAGCAGGTCAGCTGGGCAGTTACAGGAAGGCCTCAGGGGCTTGTTGTGTCCCTGTAGCTCAGAACAGGAGGTAAGCCAACTGACCCTTGAAGCACTCAGGTTATGTTGTAATGAAAGGAGCATGCCCAGTCTTCCTTCTGAGAGAACAGGGCAGGCTTCAAGCAGCAGGGCAGTCTTCTAAAGAAAAGGGCAGGCCTCAAGCAGCAGGCCAGTCCTCTTGGGAGCAAGGCAGGCCTCAAGCAACAAGGCAGCCTTCTGGTAGCAGCAGGGCAGCCCTCTGGTAGCAGCAGGGCAGTCTTCTTTAGAACAGAGCAGGCCTCAAGCAGCAGGGCAATTCTCTGGGGATCAAGGCAGTCCTTCTTCTGTAATGTCCACAGGTCCAGGAGTGTACTGATGAGTAGCTCAGGAGGTCCAATATTTATTCCTGGTGCCACCCTTTGTAGTGGGGGAAACATATAGTCCACCCACCAGACCTGGGTCTGGAAAGTTCCTTTCTTCCCCTGCCCAGGCTTAAAGAGGTCTAGGATAGCAAAAGGCTAGGGTTGAGTTGCATTGTGAGGGTGCTGGAGGCATCTCTTTGAAATGCAAGTGGAGCAGATAACAGTTCTACCCCTTCCATCATGGGAGGATGACCCTTTCCCAGCCACACCCAGGTCCTATTATTCACTGTCTGGGTCCAATACGCATTCCTGATGGGGGAGCAATTAGCAGGCCCAGGCAGTTAGAAACTTGTAAAAGACCTCAGGAAGGTGAGGGCAGGAAAATGCCAACTTTCTAAAAGTGGCATTCTCAACACTTTAACCCAAAAACCGACTTTGCCAAGACATAGCAATGTAAATTACAATTCATTTTAGTATAAACATGACTTGACATTTCTACCTGCTCCCAATCACAAGTTAGCACTATAAGGTAACCCAATGTTATCCTATGGGAGAGATAGGCCTTGCAGAAGTGAAAAACAAATTTAGGAGTTTTCCCTACCAGAACATGTAAAACTTAAAAATGCATCTCCTACTTTTTAAATACAATGCACCCTGCCCTATTGGCTGTTTAGGGCCTACTTAAGGGTTGGCTTATATGTATTAGAAAGGAAGGTTTAAGCCTGGCAAAAGGTTTATTTTACAAGTTCGAATTTTAAAGAGTTTAAAGCTGCCCTGCAGGCTGCAATGGCAGGCCTGAGACTGCTGCCCCCTTGCAGCATTTCATTTACAGGCCCTGGGTACCCATGGTACCATATACAAGGGACTTACTAGTAAATTAAATATACCAATTGGGTAAGTTGTACCGTGTTTTAGGGAGAGCACAAGCCCTTTAGCACTGGTTAGAAATAGTAAAGTGCACAGAGTCCTAAAAGTCAACACAAATGGGTTAATAAAATAAGTAGGGTGAAATTTGAGGGTGAATCTTCAGGGAGGTCCAAGTCCAACAAACGAGCATGGTATTTGATACGTTACCTGCGGGATCCCAAATGTCCTTCAGGTGTTCTACATAGACTTCAATTGAACAATAATGGCCTAAACAGATCCTTCTCTGGCAGTGGCCCCCGGGATTTGGAGCTTACTTCCAATACCTATCAGATTCATTCCTTCTCTGCTGAGCTTCCAATCAGACTCTGAAAACATCTGTTGCTCAAGACCATGGTTTTTTTTTTTCCCCAAAATTCTTTTTATTGAACAAACAAACATGTAAACATCCCATTGAGGAAAAGTGTTCTTCTGATCGGTATCATTTGTACCAGGACTCCATTGTTTTTTCATTGCCATTTCGTGTCAAACACTTCCACACGACCCACCTGGTCGTTTCTGCTGATGCCTGAGGAAATTCTAACTAACACGACAAAAACCATCTTGCAGCCTGCATTTCTGCCCAGGAACTGTCGCACACCCAACCCCCTGTTCTTTGCAGTTCGACAGAAAACCATGAGACACTCACGCCCTGTGTAAATGATTTGTTTCCCATCTCCTGCTCCCTGCCTGGTAAACATCCTTGACACCGTGATCAGGTTATCTGGACAATGGTCTGACTGCTGGGCCTTGATCAGGGTGATTGGACAATGGTTTGAATGACCGAGCTTTGATCAAGCTGATCGAACAATGACCTGAATGACCGTGCTTTGATCAAGCTGAGTGAACAATAATTTGAGTACCAAGCCTTGATCAGGTCACCAACTACAAACACCGTCTGGATCTGGTTATCAACTGCAAACACTGCCCTGATTGAACAATGGACTAACAGCCAAAAGACCGGAATGAAAAAGTATAAAAGGCTTGTAAGCTGCGGAGTAAGCAGCAGCCTCCTCTGTCTTGTTTCTAACGAGCTTGGGACTCTGTTCCATAGCCCGGGCTATTTGAATAAATCTGGGTTCCTCCTGCAGACGAAGGCTCCTGTGTCTCCTTTTACTACGTATGAAGGGTATGGAAGACTTGGGCAATTCCCCCGCCGCCGAGACCCAGTGAGTGGGTTATTCCGGTTCTTCAAATGGCGCCCGAACAGGGACTCCACGAGTACGAAGGTCAGGCCCTGTGGATGTGAGGAGGTGCACGGAGAGACTCCGACGGAGGCGCCCTACCCGAGGGATTCTTGCAATCCGGTAAGCCGAACGACTCGCCCGCTGTTCCTCCCCACCCGGTCTGGGCCACATGACCGCGTCCTCGCTGGAGTCCCCTAGCAAATAATTTCTGGAGCCGGACACAGCCCTACGTCTGCAGAAGAGAACTACCCCTGTAAGGTAAGGGTGGACTGATCACCCACCAAGTCTGTATGATTCTGCTGTTATTGACCTTTGCAAAAGCCAAGCAGGCGAGGTGAATTTTAAAACCCGCCGGTGTCCGTTACCTATTTACAAGCATGCCAGTCAGTAGTAAGTTCAAGAAATTAGGTTGTTGTATGTGTACGCAGGACTCCCAGCTGGAGGCGGCTTGTCCGCTTCCTACAGAAGGGACCCCTGGCCATACGATGTATGTTAAACATGGCCCTTCTGCCATAATGTTTTCCTCATTCTGGGTAAAATATACGAAACAAAGTAACGCGGAATTACAGTGGCCACTTTTCGGCTCCTTTAATTCCCAAGTTCTCGCCAACTTAGAGGAACAATTAATGAAAAGAAAACGCGCCCGTCTATGTTTGAATCTGTCCGATTTTGGAGGAAAGAGATAGAGCAGAGAGCTAGAAAGCAGAAGGCTCAAGAAAGAAAACAGGAACGCATGTCAATGGCCGACCACGCCAGAGTAAATTTACAAAATCAAATGACAAAATCGGTAGAAATAGCCAACAGGGAGCATGGGGCCCGGGTACAAGAATGCTATCCAGCTCGTGAGGAGAAAAGAAAGGGCCATATGGATGGGGGAGAAGAAGGTGATTCATTGCTTGATACCATGCTAGAAAGCCCTCCTGCATATGCCCCAATGTACCCTGCCCTGACGCCTCACACCCCACATGTCGCCCCGCCACCGCCCACTCCTGCCCCCACTGCCCCTCCTACTGTTCTTCCTGTCACACCAACCCTCCCGATTTTTCCTATGACACCGACCACGCCCGCTAACCCTGTCCTCACTGCGGGAATGACAACAAGTCTCCATCCGCCCAACCCCTGCGGCTTTACCCCTACCCGCCCTTTTCCTACTTCCCCGTGGTCTACAGTTAAGCAGGATTTATATAAAATGTTCAATTCCCCGACTGGCCTCCTTGCGCTCTGCAGTCAGCTTTTCGTCCCTTCGAGAAAATGACCTACAGAAGCAACAGTGTGAATGTTGGATAAAAACGGGAATATTTATGCCTTTAAAGACATATGGTCCACCTTTTCCCAGTGGACGATTATGGAACAGACCACCTGGGCTGAATACATGTGTACGCTGGTCATGCAAAAATTTGAGAATGCGCTTATGCAGATACCCACTGGATTAATGGACCTTAGGTCACAAATAAGAAGAGGCGATGTTCAGGGAGAGGGGATGTTTGGTGCTGTGTCTGCTTTAATGGCTTACCGTGATATGACCGCTTTTTCCAACACCCCTCTAGAGACAGCTATGCCAATGAGAGAGGCGGCCCCTGTCTTTGTTAACGCACTTACCGATGCCCAAAATAATGGCCGAGGGGCTGTTGAGGCACACTGGCGCAGGCTTTGGGTTCATGTTCCTTGGAAAAGGTCAGAAGTAATGCAGTTAAAAGAACAATTACCAGATCCCCGGAAGAATCCGGCTGCCTTTTACAGAGAATTAGGTCAGATTATATCTGCAGGTACTCTCGTTCTTGAGGATATAGATTTACTTTTGGAACGGTTGTTCCCACTGAAATTTGGGACAAGATTCGACATACTGATCATGAAGTGGCGTTGGGAGGTAAATGGGCTGACCTAGAGGCTATGGAAGAAGCAAGGGTAGGAGGGACTAAACCAGAAGCTGCCATCCTGACTTTGCCCTGTAAAATAATAACGTTTATGAAAACACTTTTGCCGGAAACTGTCATTAACTGGGATAAAATAAACGCCTGTAGGCAGCGAAAAGATGAGAATGTGGCGGACTTCTTTACCCGTTTTGAGACAGAATACAAGGGACATAGTGGTTTGGATCCCCGGACCCCAGGTTCTGGCCCAGTGTTTGTCGATAAGTTTGTCAGCAACTTGCTTCCTGAGATTTCCACCAGGCTTAAGAAAGTTGAAAGTACGTGGTCTGCCCAAACTATCACTGGTATCTTGGCTATGGCACAATATCATGAGAATAGGGAGAATGAAGATAGAGACAAGGAAAGTAAGAAGGTTAGGGATCTTAAGACTAAGGCACTTCTGCAGCAGGCTTACCCTCCCGAGGTCCCGATGCCCGCGGGAATTTCAGACCTCAACCCCAATACCCTCCGAGGGCTCGCCAGTCTACCCCCTCCAGCCCTCAACATACGGGAGCCCTCCAAACAGATCAGTGTGCTTATTGTAAGGGGTACGGCCATTGGATAGACGAGTGTCCCGTGTTAGCTGAAAACATCCAAACAGGAAGACTCGGCCTCGCGCTCCCAGGGAGGGAAGGCCGACTAGGGACCATGGCCCGCCCCATCCACAGGATAAAGAATGTAGGCCCAGGGATCACGTTCCCGTCCGGCCGCGCCCGGCCAATAGGTTTGATGGGTACGAAGCAACACGCACTTATTACAATGATGATTATGACGAAGTTGATGAGATAGGGTCCTACCAAGCATAGGACAGCCAGGAAAGGGGTATTACCAGAGTGCAAATTCCAGTGGATCAAAGGGGCCCGTATGTTCAAATGTCAGTTGTGGGGAACGATCAGAATTTTCTTTTGGATACTGGGGCCACCAGGTCTTCTATTGCACGTCTGTCAGTCCCGGAGGCACCCCTTTCTGGCAAAATAAATGTCTCCGTGGGTTTTGCAGGAACACCTGTGATGAGCCCTGTCTCTGAACCCCTCCCTCTCGATATTGGCCCTGCACATGTTGACGCTCCCTTGGTCCTTACTACAGGTTGCAGTGAAAACTTGTTAGGCATGGATTTACTGAAAGCTCTGTATGCGACCATATCATGTAGTCCCCAAGGTGTATCCCTAACAATTTCTCCCACCGCAGCTTCCTATATGTATCTGTCTGGTCCCCTCCCACCAGAATTGCAGTTTTTACCTTCCTCCTCTGGGCATCATCAGACACTGATGTAGGGTGTCTCAACATATCCCCTCATGTGGTACGCATCGAGCCAGGTGCACTTCTCCCCCGCCTCCGGCAGTATCGACTACCCGCGGAAGGAGAAATGGCCCTTTAACAATAATATCTGAATTAATGGACAAGGGCGTAGTGGAGGAAACACGTGGCAATATCTGTAACAGTCCCATTATTCCCGTTCTTAAAAAGACCAATGGAGATGCTCTCTCCCCTAAAATATACAGATTCGTGATTGACCTGAGAGCCCTTAACAAAATAACAATCTCCCAATATCCTGTTGTCCCCGACATTACAGCCCTCTTAACGATGGTCCCTTCTGGACGCAACGCACTTTTCTGTCATAGACCTGAAGAATGCTTTTTCAGCATTCCTATACATCCTGACAGCAGACATTTTTTGGCTTCTCCCTTGGTGGGCGAAGCTTTAGATTCTGCCGCGCCCCTCAAGGTTTCACCGAGAGCCCCAGTATCTATAGTCAAGCCCTCAAAAGTCAACTAGATTCCTTGGAACTCCCTGATAACTCCACACTATTACAATATGTACATGACCTCCTCATTGCTGCAAATTCTGCCCCATCATGTAAAGAAGCTACTCTCTGTTTGTTACGCCACCTTGCCCTCCATAATCACAAAGTCTCTTTAAAAAAGCTTCAGTTTTGTCAAGAGAAGGTGACCTATTTAGGTCATCTCCTCTCGAAGGAGGGAAGACAGCTCACCGCTGATCGTGTAGCCATTATCAATGCTATGACGGCCCCACGAACACAAAAGCAGGTACGAGCCTTCATAGGCCTAACCTCATACTGTAGACAGTGGATTTCCAACTTTTCGGCCATGGTCAAACCTCTTCTTGCCCTCACCACTAAAGACATATCAGACAGTTCCTTTCCATGGACTAAAGAGCATGCGCAGGCCTTCCAAGATTTAAAGAGAGCTCTGTGTACTGCTCCAGTCCTCGGTACTCCTGATTATAGCAAGCAATTTTTTCTTTTTGTACATGAGACAGACGGCTGTGCATGCGCTGTCTTGACCCAGATGTTCGGAGGTCACCATCGGCCATGTGCCTATTTTTCAGCCACCTTAGATCCTGTTGCAAGGGCTCTCCCAGGATGCCTACGGGCGACCGCTGCGGCCGCCCTCATGGTCCGTCAGAGTGCGGGGATCGTCATGAACTCCCCCTGACTCTGATGGTCCCCCATTCTGTAGATACCCTCCTTAATAACACCAAGACACAGTACCTCACTAGCGCACGACTCACAGGATATGAACTGACACTCTTTTCCAGCCACATTAACATCAAGAGATGCACTGTACTGAACCCCGCAACATTACTCCCACTGGATACTCAGGATGCCCGCTTAGACCCACATGACTGCATATTAAGGACAGAGGAGGAGACGAAGGGACGGGTTGACTTACAGGATACCCCGATAGCAGAACCAGAAGGTACACTATATGTGGACGGATCATGTCTCAGAGGGCCAGATGGTAACACCTCAGCCGCCTATGCCCTCACGACATTAGGACAAGTAGTAGAAACAGCTCAGATTCCGCAGTGCTCTGCTCAAGCAGCAGAATTAGTGGCCCTCACTAGAGCCTGTGAGTTAAGCAAAGGGATGACGGTAAATATTTATACTGACAGCCAATATTCCTTCGGGTGGCCCACAACTTCGGGAGGTTATGGAAAGAAAGGAATTTCCTTACTTCCCATGGGACCAAGATTCAACATGGCCCCCTAATTCACCGATTGTTAGACTCCCTGACACTCCCCAGAAAGGTGGCCATTATAAAATGTAAGGCCCATAAGAAAGTGACAGATGATGTTGGGAAAGGCAATGCCCTGGCTGACCAGACGGCCAGACAAACAGCTCTTAGAAAAAGGGAAGGAATGTATGTAGGAGGTCCCGCTAGGTGGGTGGCAGTCGAGGGCATGGTTGAAAACACAGTACAGAGTGTGATCGATATTCAGTCCCATACTACTTCTGAGGAACTACGGGTGTGGAAGGAGCAATTAGCAAAGGAGGGAATTGATGGTTGCTGGGTCCGCACGACTATGGAAAGACAATGGATGTTACCTGACAGTCATGTGCTACCAGTAGTTACGATGGCCCATGGTCCTGCTCACATTAGTGCAAAGGGATATGTAAACTGTTGGAACCTACATGGTACAACTCTAAGATACCAACATATGCTGAAAAGCTGGTTAAAACATGCATGATTTGCCTAATGTATAACCCAGGAAAAGGCACAGTTACTCCTAAGGGAGGATTCTCTCCTCCTACCTTCCCTTTTGAAGTCCTCCAAATAGATTACATCCAGATGGACCGATGTAACAATTTAAAATATGTCCTAGTGGTGGTCTGTACCTTCAGCCGATGGGTGGAGGCCTACCCCGTCAAAGACTGCACCACTATCACTACCGCCAAAATGCTATTAAAAGAGTACCTCCCACGATTCGGTTTGCCCCGCTTGGTCTGGAGTGACAACGGGACACACTTTACGGCTCAAATTATGGAATATATCTGTACAGCATTGGGTATAAAACAAAAATTTCATGCAGCTAACCACCCCCAGTCAGCAGGTCTAGTGGAGGTGTACAATGGCATCCTAAAAACTAAAATGGCCAAAATAGTAGCCGAGACAGGTGTCACTTGGGTTGATGCTCTGCCCTTGGCCCTATTGTCTACAAGAACAACAGCCCACACCAGGATAGGGCTATCCCCCCATGAGATTGTGTTCGGGAGGCCTGCCAATGTATGGGGTGTCCCGCGGCCTAAGAAACTGTCTGATGTTGAATACCCTGTATTAACTGATTACCTGTACAGTCTAACTAATACCTTTCATACTCTTTATCACCAGGTGCATGAGGCCATACCTGACAAAAGCGAGGGCCCAGGACACGTTATCCAACCTGGTGATTGGGTCGTAGTAAGAAATTTTCAATGGACTAAGAGCCTTGAACCCCGCTGGACACAGCCCCGTCAGGTGTTGCTGGCCACCCGCACCGCCGTGAAAGTAGAAGGTCGGAAGAATTGGGTGCATTCGTCCCACTGTAGGCGTGTGCCTCTGCCCCTCCCCTACGATCAGTGGGTGAGGGAAGGACAAGGAGACTCAGAAACAGAAACAGTCCCGACGTTTGTCCCATTCAGCGATGCCAGACTGCATTTTACATCTACGGAAGCAGAGAGTGACAGCATACTGAAAGGAAGGGTGGAACCCTCCCTTAACTCTGCTCAACGTCCAGAACAATTGTTTCCCGACCATACTGACCCTACTTCCGACCGATATAACTTGCGTCCCCGAGGGAAGGCTTGCCTTTGACTTCGCCAAGTGCCTATAGGCTGTAGGGCTGTGATCTCTCCGGCCGAGAGTAGTGCTGGTGTGTCAGACTAAGGTACGCCATAGGGCTCTTGGCACCTGCGCCCAGTGAAGCAACCACCAATCACAGACAGCCACTAGAGGTCCCTGGCTTAGCACAATGGCTGCCGTCCAAAACACTCGAATCCAGAAACAATATGTCAGTCTCCGACATAGTAAATGCTTCATGGCCACCGTGGTGACGCTGTTTGTCTCCCTCATCCTGTCTATTCTTGGTTGGCTGTTACTAATCTACCATCCTGTTACCTCACCAACCCCTACCCCAACTCCTGCAGAGCACCAGTATTACACGCTACCAGCCCACGAGTTACCCCGCCGTGCAGAATTCTTCAATAACACCTTCATCCAAATGTTGCATCATCATCAGCTGATCATGAACATTTCCAACTGCTGGGTTTGCGGACTGATGCCGCATTCCATGATACACCCTGTCCCATTCTTTCCCTACCCCTTTCCCATCTCTGGGTCTTGTCTTGCATGGTGGATGTTGATACAGGAGGCCTACACTGTCAATGGTACTGCCAATTTTGCCCTTGGAACATTTCAGGATGACTTCTGGCGGAACAGATCTGGCCATGCCAATGCTCCTTTTGCCCGACCAGCTCATCCACATCGCTACTATCACCAGATGAACTCGGTGAGATGGTAGTATTCAACTCAACCACTCGACGAACATTTTCCAGATTCCGCACAAGAAGGATACTGCCCGATGAACGAGACACTGTGAATGTCATAAATGTGCAAGGCCGTGTCTGCATCCATGGCCTAGGGACTAAGAAAGTTGGTACCAGTACTTGTAATATCACAAAATCTTTAAACTCTACATCTCCTCCGAAGCTGGTGGCATCCCCCAACACCTATTTTATCTGTGGCACTGCCGCCTACACTTGGCTCCCCCGTAACTGGTCTGGTACCTGCTATCTGGCCTTCCTCCTTCCGCCAACGTATTCTACCCATGGGAGTTACCACCTGTTGATGAAGGGCGCTCTGCGTCGCTCACGTAGGGGCGTCATATCAGCCGAGGATACAGCAGGCCAGGAAACCGGGGACTTCCTTAAAGGTTTCCTTCCATTCTGTGGCCCCATGGCAAACAGTCGGGCTGTACGAGGACTGACCAGGGTCCTTGAAGCCACCATCACAGTAACAGCTGGTGCCCTCTCCAACATCACTGCAGAACTACAGGCGGACCGCCTTATAACACTGCAGAACCGCATGGTCCTAGACGTCCTCCTTGCTGATCGTGGTGGTGTGTGTAAATTGATCGGCTCCAGCTGCTGCGTGTACATCCCAGACAACGCACCTTCAGTGTACTATGCCATCCAACGTCTGCATCGCCTTTCTTCCGAAATTCATCTGGATAAAGGCAACTGGTCCCTCACAGGCTGGATCTGGGGCCTCCTTTCCCAGTGGGGGTGGAGGGTCCTCATCTTCCTTGCCTTGGGAATAACTGTCCTGGTCTCCTGCTGTTTGTGCTTTCAGTGCCTGCCAGTGCTCTGTACAATGTGTGTCCAGACCATCCAGCCTCCACCCTCCAACATTCGCAACACCAATATGATGATGATGCTCCAACAAGAAACCGATGGCCTTATGAACATTGACATTTCTTAAAGTATTTGCCACTCAATGGCAAAAGGAGGGTCTGAGGAAAAGTGTTCTTCTGATCGGTATCATTTGTACCAGGACTCCATTGTTTTTCATTGCCATTTCGTGTCAAACACTTCCACACGACCCACCTGGTCGTTTCTGCTGATGCCTGAGGAAATTCTAACTAACACGACAAAAACCATCTTGCAGCCTGCATTTCTGCCCAGGAACTGTCGCACACCCAACCCCCTGTTCTTTGCAGTTCGACAGAAAACCATGAGACACTCACGCCCTGTGTAAATGATTTGTTTCCCATCTCCTGCTCCCTGCCTGGTAAACATCCTTGACACCGTGATCAGGTTATCTGGACAATGGTCTGACTGCTGGGCCTTGATCAGGGTGATTGGACAATGGTTTGAATTACCGAGCTTTGATCAAGCTGATCGAACAATGACCTGAATGACCGTGCTTTGATCAAGCTGAGTGAACAATAATTTGAGTACCAAGCCTTGATCAGGTCCCCAACTACAAACACCGTCTGGATCTGGTTATCAACTGCAAACACTGCCCTGATTGAACAATGGACTAACAGCCAAAAGACTGGAATGAAAAAGTATAAAAGGCTTGTAAGCTGCGGAGTAAAGCAGCAGCCTCCTCTGTCTTGTTTCTAACGAGCTTGGGACTCTGTTCCATAGCCCGGGCTATTTGAATAAATCTGGGTTCCTCCTGCAGACGAAGGCTCCTGTGTCTCCTTTTACTACGTATGAAGGGTATGGAAGACTTGGGCAATTCCCCCGCCGCCGAGACCCAGTGAGTGGGTTATTCCGGTTCTTCACCATCATTACATATAATTAACACCTTGTGCATCATCTGTAGACTCAAGACCAAGGTTAATCATTCTTTTCACAGTGGAATGTGCTTCACACGTCCATTTCTCTCCTATGTTCACACCTCTCCATCCATTTACTTACAGAGCTGTTTGTTTCTCTTCCTCTGTCTCCCCTGATTTGTCATCCCCAAACCTCTTGTTTTTTTCTGTCATTACATTATGTTTTTATTCCATTATACAAGGGATATGATTTGCACGCCCCATAGTAATAGTACCTACTGCCAGCCGCGGCCCATGCAGGTAAGAGCGGTGGGGCTAGGTGGGGGGGATTTCGACGGGCGATGACGAGGGAAAATTAAATAAATAATTCATTTTCCCTCATCATAGTTCATCGAAATCCCCCACCATCCGGCCCCACCGCTCTTACCTGCACAGGCCGCGGCTGCCTGCTGCTAATAACCAGGGGTGTAACTTGGTCAGAAAGATTGGGGAGGTAAACTTCAGATTACCCAACAATCACGGTGGCATATCTCATTAAAATACATTATAAGAAGCAGGACACGAGTGGTGATAAAGATGCAGTGGAAAGAGAGAGGAGTGTGGATTGTTAGGGGTACTTAAAACACAATCGTTTTCAAATGAACCACGTTTTGAGATTGAGAAGAGAGAGGGAGTGTGTGTGTGTTTGTATTTTTGTCAGTTTGGGCATGTAAAAATCCTGGGTGAAATCCGGCAGATCCCTCACCACACCAGACTGAAGCACCCAACATCAGCTCTATGGTACGTTTGTGGCCCTTTGTTGAAACTTTAACACATCACCATCTAGCCTTAGCTAGGGTCTTCGATGAACTGTATTCAAAACTATGAAATAAAGGGTGCAGAGACAAAATATCGAGTCAAAAATATCGAATTGCACAAATATTTAGTCAAAAATATCGTGGGTCAAGAATATCGACAGACAAATTATTGTGGTCAAAAATATCGATTTTAGGTAAGTAATATTGCATTAAAAAATATCAAAGTGTTTAATATCGTTTGCAAAAATAAAGATGTTAAAAATATCGATTTTTTTATTAATGTTATGTATTTTAGTATGTTATGTATTTTAGTATATGTATTTTAGTATATAGTATTTTATATGTGTGTGATGTATGTATTTTTTGAATAAGAATTGTTTGTATTTTTATTAAATGTGTTAAAATTTTAGTAGTTAATAATTTATTTTTATTTGAATTTTGCGTTTTTATTTCTGTAGCGGGTTGTGGGTTTATAGGGGAATAGGGTGGGAAGTAATTTAATTATATTAAATGTATTTATTATTTTTAGTAGTTATTATTTCTTTTTTTATTTGAATTTTCCGTTTTTAGTTCCGTAGCAGGTTGTGGGTTTATAGGGGAATAGGGTGGGAAGTAATTTAATTATATTACATTTATTGAGTGATTTTTATTTATTAATATTTGTTGAATTGAGATGTTATAGTATTAAATGTGTAAATTAATTTATTATTAATAATTTAATAATTAGTTGTTAATTATTTTTAATTAATTAATTGGCAATTAATTATGTTAATTGTGTAATTAATTTTAGGTGTGTGTTGTGGTGTTTATAGGTGGGAAGTCATTTATTTTTTCATTGACAAATTAATAATTAGTTGTTAATTATAATTGTGTAGTTCATTTTAGGTGTGTGTTGTGCATATTATAGTGTTTAAGAATGCGTATTCAATGAATGTTTATTACTTTTTTATTAATAATATGTTTTTAATTAATTATTAATTATGTTAATTATGGGAATAAATTTAAATAAAAATGTTGAAGTTTTTTATATTGGTGTGGTGTTATAGGGTAGGAAATAAAATAAATACATTTATGTTTTAAATATTTTTTTGATTGTAAATATTTGCTTCTTTTAAATATATCGTTTATAAATGTATTTATTAATTTATTTGAGATATTTGTACTTTTTGTTATATGTAATTAATATATTTAATGTTAATGTTTAATATATTTAATCGGATATTTTTAAAATATTGTTTATTTACAGAAAATTTAAATTTTTTCAATTAAATGTTATTAGTAATGTTTGTTTCTCTACCATCCAACACTTACCCTACTGTTGCACTCACTGGAGTGGGAATATTAATTTTTACCCCTCTGCTATCCAGCATTTTCGCTACTGTTGCACTCATTGGAGTGGGAATAGTAAATTTTACCTCTCCGCTATCCAGCACTTTCCCTACTGTTGTACTCACTGGAGTGGGGATAGTAATTTTTACCCTTCCGCTATCCAATACTTTCCCTACTGTTGCACTCACTGCAGTGGGAATAGTAATTTTTACCCCTCCGCTATCCAATACTTTCCCTACTGTTGAGTTCACTGGAGTGGGAAGAGTAATTTTTACCCCTTCGCTATCCAACACTTTCCCTACTGTTGCATTCACTGGAGTTGGAAAAGTAAATTTAATTATTCAGCTATCCAACATTTTCCATACTATTGTATTTATTGTATTGCGAACTGTACGTTTTAATTTTTGTTAAAAGTTAAATTTTTAATCAATTAGAGAATGGTTATTTTTTTATTTTAAATTATTGATATATGTATATATTTTATTTTTATATAATTTAAAAGTTTAAAAATAAAATAAAGATAATAGTTAATAAATTATTTTAAAGTAAATATATGTATATGTATAAATTATTATGTTTGTGTGTATATATTTTTTAAAATTACGTTTATTTTTTATATTTAGTTAAAATATATATTAAATTTAAATAATTTTGTTAAAGATTATGTTAATATTTTATATATTTAACATATATTATTTTATTTTATTTATATTTTTAAATCGATATTTGTTACATCTATATTTTTAACTTCGATATTTTTGATTTGATATTTTCGTACTTACCTGTTAAGGCATTGGAGTCGATATTTTTGTAGTCGATATTTAGAACATCGATGTTTATAGCGTCAATATTCTATCACTGAACCAAAATAAAGAAATATATAATTTAAAGAATGCAGAGAATTAAAAAATTAGCTAATAATGGTTTATGTTCTATGGCGTTTTTAGCGATTTATTGCTTAAATAAGCAAAAGGAAAATATGCAATTTTTAGAGTATGTTTAATTGTCACCTCAGCCCACCACTACGTCCCACTTTTCCATCTCCTGTCTTCCCTTTCTCCTTTCCTCCACCCGTCTCTCAGTGTCTGACCCTACCTCCTACACACAGTTTCAGTGTCAGAGCAGACAGAACTGTATATTTCTGCTGGGGATCTGCAATGTTGATTTCAGTGCTTCCCAGTACAGCCCTTCCTGCTTTTTGATTGGAGGGCTGATCTGGGGGGTGTTACTCATGGCAGATGTGGGCGTTTGCGCTTCCTTTGTTGTCTCTACGGCACTTCCCTATCACAAACCCTTGTGCGGTCCCTTCTATAGTACCATTGTGCGGGTGCACATTATGCCCTTGCACAGTATCATTTTGGCATTCCCACACTGGCAAGGGAACACTTTTTGCCCATGCTGTATTGATGTCACGGGTGCAGGCCTAAAAGGATGCTCTGGAAACTGTAAAGTTTGTACACCCTACAAGGGTGATCTTTGGGAATGGGTAGAAATGTTCTGAGCAACGAAAGACACCCCTACTGCATTTCCGGCCCCTAATGCATTTCCGGTCACCTACTGCACCTGCCTTTGGGGTGGCCCCTGGCAGCCTGAAGTACCGAGCTGTGCCCCATTCACGCTTTCTATTACCGGGACCTTGCACCAGTGTGCATAGTACAGTGCCTCAAAACTTTATTTTTCTTTTTGCCATGAGATGTCCTAGACATATTGCAGTGGTATATAATGCAGAGGGCACATACTGCAGCAGAGAAGTAATCAGGCAAATTGCTCCATCCTTACTCGCAGATTGTGGCCCTCCTGTAGAAGGATGCTGTCAACATGACGCTATGGTGGGTTGTGTTGGTAACTTGTAAGGTGTTACCGCATTCCTGAAGCCACCTCCAAGGACTTGAAAATGAGAGGGCAGAGGCAATCAGGAAAGAGGGGATTATGTGGGAGCCTCGAAATAGATTGCTTTTCCCAGAATGTGCATACAGACCAGCTGGTTGAGTGCTACGCGTAACCAAACTTTGGTGTCTGGCCAACATTAAAAGAATTTGGGAGCAGAAGGGGAAAGGTGGGTGCGACACAGTGTAGGAGATTCAAACTCTGGTATAGTAAGAGATTGTGGTAGCCTGGTGGGAAGAGAGAAAGAAAGAAAGAGAGAAAGAGAGAGAGACAGAGTGTGTGTTGTGTGTGTGTGTGTGTGTGTGTGTGTGTCTAGGTGCAGAGGACCCCTTGGTAAGCAGGGGGGTAAGTCTGCCCTTCTGACAGTGCCTGTACTCAAATAACAACTGGCCATGTCACCATTATTGATAGCTTAATCTGCGGGCCCACAGGCTGAAGAACGAGTTGCTGGAAGGGGATTGGGGACAAACACTCAAACTCCCCTTCATTTCCCTCTGTACTCTGCCATCTGGGAGGGCAGAGGTACCATGGTTCAAGGAGAAGTCCTTCTAATGTTTCCAAGGCCATGTCCTGGCACTCATCTAGCTATGGTACCTTGGACTAGTCTATGAGAGTGCAAGGCCTTATCATATATGTTCTTGATGACAGCTGTAGTGAGTCCTCTTTACTCTTGGCGTATAGTAGGGTGTTACATGAGGGGCTCAATAGAATACAAGGAAGGGCTCAGGCATGGGCTCCTGGCTGCTTTGCTCTAGAATTTCTAGAACTAGGACTGCTAGGAAAATGAGTGAGTGAGTGAGTGAGATGTGTTAATTATGGGAATAAATTTAAATAAAAATGTTGAAGTTTTTTATATGGTGTGGTGTTATAGGGTAGGAAATAAAAGAAATGCATTTATGTTTTAAATATTTTTTTGTTTGTAAATATTTGCTTCTTTTAAATAAATATCATTTATAAATGTATTTATTAATTTATTTTAGATATTTGTACCTTTTTGTTATATGTAATTAATAAATTTAATGTTAATGGTTAATATATTTAATCGGATATTTTTATAATATTGTTTATTTATTTTTAAGATTATTTAAATTTTTTCGATTAAATGTTATTAGTAATGTTTGTTTCTCTGCTATCCAACACTTACCCTACTGTTGCACTCACTGGAGTGGGAATATTAATTTTTACCCCTCTGCTATCCAGCATTTTCCCTACTGTTGCACTCACTGGAGTGGGAATAGTAATTTTTACCCCTCCGCTATCCAGCATTTTCGCTACTGTTGCACTCATTGGAGTGGGAATAGTAAATTTTACCTCTCCGCTATCCAGCACTTTGCCTACTGTTGGACTCACTGGAGTGGGGATAGTAATTTTTACCCTTCCGCTATCCAATATTTTCCCTACTGTTGCACTCACTGGAGTGGGGGTAGTAATTTTTACCCCTCCGCTATCCAATACTTTCCCTATTGTTGCACACACTGGAGTGGGAATAGTAATTTTTACCCCTCCGCTATCCAATACTTTCCCTACTGTTGCGTTCACTGGAGTGGGAATGATGGCGATAGGGCCTTGCCTTATTTACAAAGCAACTTAACGTGGCTTAATGCTGCCATGTAAATAAGGCCCCCTTCCACGCTATGCTTAGTGTGAAAGGGGAGGGCAATGGGTGTTGCTGTGGGCGTTCCACTGCAACACCCATTGATTCTGACACTGCCCCCTATTTACAAGGGAGGCGTAAATAGGAGGCAGCACCAGAATTAAGACCAGGGAAAACCTGGTCTTACCCTGGCACAACGAGGAGAAATGTTACATTTCTCCTCGTTTTTGCTGTTTTTATGTGTGATGCGCTGTGCAGCACACATGAAAACCAATGAAAGGCCAATGATTGTTTATGTACAGGAAGGTCCCCCTTTCTGCACATAAACAATAATTTTTTTTAAAATGCAGTTTTGCAACTTCTATGTGTGCTGCATTAGGCAACACACATAGAAGTTACAAAACAGCATTTAAAGATTGTTTATGTGCAGGAAGGGGGACCTTCTTGTACAGAAACAATCTTCCCCTGCATGTAGTCACCCTTGCACTATGCTAAGTGTAGCGCCAGCGCAGGGGGAAACGCAGGGCTGCACCATATTCTTGTAAATATGGTGCAGCCCTGCATTTATGAAGTGGCTGAGTGAGCCAGGAAGGCCAACACCTCACTCCGCCACTTCCCTTGTAAATATGCCCCTCAGTTTGCTGGGACCGTAATCCATTAAACTATGATGCATTACCATAATGCATACATTATCATAATCCATCTAGTCAATTAAAATCCAAATAAATTAAACTCTTTCACTTTCATCATCAATAATAATGTTCCCACAGCACTTATTACATCTAAAAACTGCACTGGAAACAAAAAATCCTTTGCTTCCTGGCATGATCTTATATCATACTTCGTTAAAATTGGTTTTAAAAATCTACTCTTTTCGTCCCTTATAAAAAAGAAATCCAATAATATATGTACATTAGAACATTTCATACTTAATTCAAATGTACATTCCTGGAGGGATTTCCTTAGTGACCTCCAAATCTGATGTTTCCCAAATATGGACAATTAATGATGGATTCTGATCATCTTTTACGCATTAAAAATGATTTTGCATAACAAATAGGCCAATCTTTCAATTTTCTCTACTTTTTCGTATATAACTATAGCAAAAATAACATGAAATCAATTTGTGTCAATATTTGCACTGGTGCAAATACTTTTTGGTCCATTCCATATTTCACAAGGTGCAAAAGCTAAACAAATGTAATTACCCTGTTTTTTTGCAGGAGTGCAATGTTTTCTTTAATGTAGTTCTCGGTTGTATCAATAATCTAGCAGTGTGGCCTTTTACCAGTAATGCCTTTCAAGACTTCAGTGAGTCCTGCAGTACATCTGAAATCAGCTGTAAGAAGTGGTTGTGCTTGATTTCATATTTCAAGTTGAGTGTAAATTGCACTAGGATCCACGGTGTTTACCCCACAAAAATTCCCTACATACTACCGAGAGGAATTTGCATGTTGAACATTGCGGAAAGTAGGATAATGTTTAATTTTGCCAGCCAGTAAGAGATAAATCAGTGTTATCCCCCATTCTTAAAAGGAAAACAAATTTGTCTCTAGAACTTCCAAGATGTAACGTGACTGTGTAGAAATGGTATTTCCTGCAACATATTTTACCAGTCAATTCTCTTACTGGACTCAAAATGAGACGCTTGGGGCCTGATTCACAAATGGAAACTAAGGGGCCGATTACAATGTCGTCAGGAAAGCATTCCTACCGATTCGGGTCCAGAATGGTTTACTACCGACTCGACCTCGAGCTTCCTGAATGATGGATTACGATGCATTGCATGTTAAACTCCCACCGAGTCGGTAGGAAACCAATCTGCAAGACCGAATCGTCCAGAAACAAGCCCGATGCGACCGACTCGTCCGGAAACGCTGAAGAATAGCATTCCTGTTTCAAATCAGACTTGGTTTACCCCGCAAACAGATGACGATGCATCCGACATGGTTTCTGTACCGCGTCGGTTGGTGTCACAAAGGGCAATTGGAAATAAATAAAACAGTCAAAACAAGCATTGGCACTGCCAAAATACCCCTGAAAAAAGTTCAAATATTAGCCACACCCACCAATCCACCTATATAAAGGGCCAAAAACATGACCATGATACTTTGCACCAACACAACTGCTACTAGGTCACAGGATTTGACACACATTCCCTGCTCTCTGCCTCATACACTCACACTTCACCCACCACACAACTTTCACAGATTTTATTTTTAAACAATTCTTACAAACACACACTCTTTTTCATATTCACACTCACCCTCACCTTCACACTTACCCTCACCTTCACATTCACCCACACCCTCACCATGGCCCAAAAGAAGCAGCCACGGTTCACAGAGAAGGAGTTGGAAGTGCTTGTAGATGAAATAGAGTAGAGCCACAGTTATTTAGGAACGTAGTCCAACAGACCCCCCCCCTTTCCCAGAGAAATAGGATAGTCAACAAGGTGGACACTGAAGCACCTGTCCGGCGCACAATGAATGAAATCAGGAGTAGGTACTATGATGTGCGAAGGAGGGTAAATAAACTGCTGGCCAGAGAACACGCTCAAAGCCAGCAGACTGGTGGTGGCCCTCCTGCACCACCTGTGCACTTCACTTCCTGGGAGGAGAAGGTACGTGCCATCCTTCTGCCGGAGAGCTTCTATGGAATACCCAGAGCACCAGAGTCTGGTAAGTACCCACTCCACATTCAAACAAAGTTACCAATTGCAACTCCATAGACATCACTGTAAAGGACACAGTGATACAAATGACTGTTTTGAAATGAAAACCAAACTACAGTAAATGAGCATGTGATGTGTATGTCATATTGATAAACAACATACCTGCAATGAAATTTAAAAGGCATAAAATTCCATAGCAGAGTTAGCTACTGCACCCACAACCCTTTGATAAAAAAAAACCGCACACACGCACACACGCGCACACACGCGCACACACGCGCACACACGCGCACACACGCGCACACACGCACACACGCACACACGCACACACGCACACACGCACACACGCACACACGCACACACTTATAACCAATTCACCAAAGTGAACTTTGAAAGATATCAGGCAATGAGAGAGGTGATGATTTTGGGGTCACCCCTAACCTGGGGGGGGCAAGCAGATGCCTTGAACACAAAGAGCATATCATGCTGAACGATTCGGCAGTGGTCCCATCCTCCTAGGACCACCCCACGCAAAGTTATGGGCAAAAATACAATGCCAACCAAAGGCCCAGCAAAGCATTATGGGGCGAGATTCTAGAGTGCAGTGAATATTATAGTATTAGCTCTCAGCTGAGCCCGAGAGCCTGCCCCTTGAGGGATGTTTTGATATTGGATACTATAATATTCACTGCACTCTAGAATATCGTCCCATAATGCTTTACAGGGCCTTTGGTTGGGATTGTATTTTTGCCCATAACTGTGCTTGGGGTGGTCCTAGGAGGATGGGACCACCACCGAATCGTTCAGCATGATGTGCTCTTTGTGTTCAAGGCATCTGCTTGGTTCTCTCCCTAGGTTAGGGAGGACCCCAAAATCATCATCTCTCTCACTGCTTGCTATATTTTCATTTTCACGAGATGACTCTATGCATTTTAGTATGTAAAGATAGAATTATTTATTGTTTAACTAAAGGTACTGCTTGTTATACTTTCATTTTCACTTTTGTGAGATGACTATATGTATTTGAACATATAAAGATAGTTATTTGTTTTTTTACTAAAGGTATGTGAGATATCTGTTTCATTAATATGCATTACATTGAAAACACAAGATTTTTGTTTTATTAATATACATAACACAGAATTCATGCAATAACTCTGGAGTAAGCTACTGCACCCACAACCGTTTGATAAAACAATTTTACCTTTACATGCTAAAAAGCATATAACCAATTCACAAAAGTGAGCTTTGAAAAATATCAGGCAGTGAGAGAGGTGATGATTTTGGGGTCCCCCCTAACCTAGGGGGAGGACCAAGCAGATGCCTTGAACACAAAGAGCATATCATGCTCAACGATTGTGGTGGTCCCATCCTCCTAGGACCACCCCAAGCAAAGTTATGGGCAAAAATACAATGCCAACCAAAGGCCCAGCAAAGCATTATGGGGCGAGATTCTAGAGGGCAGTGAATATTATAGTACTAGCTCTCAGCTGAGCAGGAGAGCCTGCCCCTTGAGGAATGTTTTGATATTAGATACTATAATATTCACTGCACTCTAGAATCTCGTCCCATAATGCTTTGCAGGGCCTTTGGTTGGGATTGTATTTTTGCCCATAACTGTGCTTGGGGTGGTCCTAGGAGGATGGGACCACCACCGAATCGTTCAGCATGATGTGCTCTTTGTGTTCAAGGCATCTACTTGGTTCTCTCCCTAGGTTAGGGAAGACACCAAAATCATCACCTCTCTCACTGCTTGCTGTATTTTCATTTTCACTTTTCATTTTCACTTTTGTGAGATGACTATGTTTGCATGTAAAGGTAGAATTACTTGTTGTTTTGTCATGGGTATGTGAGGTTTCTGTTTTATTAATTGGGATGAGATGGAACGGAGTGAGTTCACTGTACTCCACCAACTACGCCCACAGGTAGGCTGTTTGGGATGGATGGGAAGATGGGTGTGAGCACAGGCACAGGCACAGGCACAGGCCTGATGGGAGTTATAGTGACTGCAAACACTTCTCCTCCCCCACAGCCCAACAAACCCACATGGAACTATGCTTTACGCACAGTGAGTGGAAATGTACTAGCAAGGTGGCTGATACTGCTGCAAGGTGTCTGGAGCAGAAGGCCTTGATGGGAGTTGCAGTCAAGTCAAACAACAGGCACCAGTGACAGACATCTTGAATGTACACTTCCCCTCATTGTCAGGACATCACTCACCTTGTTGGCCTGGTTGGGCTGCCTGGGAGGAGGAGTGTTTGCACTGACTACATCTCCCATCAGACTCTGTCCCACACACACCTTCCCACCCAGCTCAAACAGCACACCTGGGACTATGCTGTCCCTGACGGTGAGTGTAAATGTACTGGCAAGATGGCTGACACTGGGGACTGGTGTTTGTAGCACAAGGCCATTATGGGAGTTGTGGTCAACTCAGACACCAGGCACCAGTGTCAGTCCTCTTGAGAGTGCACTACCCCTCATTGTCTGAACAACCCTCTTTCTGGTATGCTGTTTGAGCTGTGTGGGAAGGTGTGTGTGTGTGGGCCCATGCCTGATGGGAGTTGTAGTGACAGCAAACACTCCTCCTCACACCCATCCCAAATAGCTCATCTGGGCCTGTGGCTACCTGACAGTGTGGGGAAGTAAACTTGCAAGATGGCTGACACTGCTACATGATGTTGAACTTGAAGCCCACTCCCATCAAGGCCCTGTGCTCCAAACACCATGCAACAGTGTCAGCCATCTTGATAGTACACTTCCATTCACTGTCAGGTTGCCATTGGCCCAGATGAGCTGTCTGTGCTGGTTGGGGGAAGCAGTGTTTGCTGTCACTAAAACTCCCAGAAGGCTCTGTCAGACACACACCTTCCTACCTATCCCAAATAGCTTACCTGTGACTCTGCTTACCTGACAGTGAGTGGCAATGTGCTGCCAAGATGGCTGACACTGGGGACTGGTGTCTGGAGCAGAAGGCCCTGATGTGTGTTGCAGTCAAGTCAAACAACAGGAACCAGTGTCAGACATATTGTCAGTACATTTCCACTCACTGTCAGGTAAGCATGGTTCTTGGTAGGCTATTTGGGCTGGGTGGGAGAAGGATTGTTAGCCCTGTCTACATCTCTCAGCAGGCCCTGTTCTACACACACTCTTCCCACCCAGCACAAACAGCCCACCTGGAACCCTGCTTAGCTGACAGTGAGTGGAAATATACTGACAAAATGGCTGACACTGGGGACTGGTGTTTGGAGCACAAGACCATGATGGGATTTGTGGTCAACTCTGACAACAGGCACAAGTGTCACACATCTTGAAAATACATTTCCAACACTGTCAGGAAACCATTATGCCATGTGGTCAGTTTTCTCTTGGTGGGAAGAGTGTGTGTAGGACAGAGCCTGATGAGAGTTGGAGTAATGGCAAACACTCCTACCCCCACCCAGCACAACCACTTCATCTGGGCCTATGGCTACCTGAAAGTGAATGGAAGTGCACTAGCAAGATGGCTGACACGGCTGCATGGTGTTTGGTGACCATCTTGCAAGTACACTTACCAGCATTGTCTGGACAACACTCTTCCTGGTGGCCTGGTTGGGCTGGGTGAGAGGAGGAGTGTAAGTTTTACAAATAGAGCCTAAGCAAGCAAACCTCAGTTCATTAAAGTAGTCTGCTACAAAATGGTAGAAAGCACAGTTTGTGATTTCATCTGACTATGGAGTAAATGTACAAAATACATGATCTGTGTAGGCACAAAGCTAAGCAGTCACACATTTTGCTCATCACAGCCATTCACTTGTGTATAATGAGATGAGAACAATAAGCCCACCACTCACACCATTCCCACAAATTTCTGGGTTAATAAACAGACTGTGAGTGTGTAGGCAGCCACAACTATGTGACTGCTAAAAACAAGCACTAAGCCCAGTACACAGGCCTCAAACATACCAACATTTGAAGATAAAAAGTATGTATGTCACCTTCGAAAGTACAGATGTGCAAAACACCAACCCACGTGTGTCATTCACAGGGTGTCATAAACCAGTCAATGTCACGAACATGTAGTGTGAACTAAACACAACATGCCCATTTATGCACATAGCTGGACATGTTCATTAATCCCCATGTTGTCTGAATTACATTGTCCACCAAAAACATAGGACAGAACCGTGGCTGAAGGAGGACAATCTATGTACATTAACTCATCATTAAGTTCAGTAGCCTATGTAATGGGTATGATTTGAGGGGATGTGGGCATTTACATCAATCATTGTGTCTTTTATATACCCACAGGACGAGCTGGGAACACCCCTGGAACCAACCAGGACAGCCAGTCCCAGACTCTGGTCAACCAGGAGCTCTCTGGTGCAGATGTCTCAACAATCCTCGGACGACGAGGAACGACCTGGCACATCAGGTTTGGGTCGGCCCACAGCACCAGCAGCGGCTACAGCAGGATCCTCTGCAACCACTCCCGCCTCAGCAGACAACACCCAGCTGACCCCTACCCTGACAGACACAGCAGCCCAAGCCACCAGCGACAGCACAGCAACACTTGGCACTTGGGAGTTGGCGGACCACAACACCCCTGTCAACGAGGAAGGAGGCTCAGTGCTGACTGTGCCACTACCAACTGGGCCTGCTTGGGTAGGTAGGGATGGTGGGAGGGGCCGTGGGGACCTGGGCCGTCAAGCAGCTGGTGCAGCTGATGAGGAGCACCCAAACCTCTCCCAGATCCTCAACGCCTACGAGGGTTGCCAGGGAGAATTTGGCCAGGTCGTCGGGATCCTCGGGTACATTGAACAACTGAAAAACTGTAGGCAGCACAAAATCAAAAACTGGACAGTTTCCTAACAATAATTGATGACCAGACTGCGGTGCACTGGGACATTGTCACCTGCCTCCGCCAGATTGCCAGCAACATGTCCACACCTCCCTGTGTGCCCACAGCATCCGGTGCATCAACATCAGCACAAGCCACAGGGAGAGATGTGGACTCTGGCAGAGAGTCCCCAGCACTGCCGCTGCTTGCACCTGAGGGTCCACCCGCAAAACGTTGAAAGGGTCGTCCGAGGAAGAATCCTTGAGAGACAGATGGCAATGCATAACCCCCAGGAAGTGACAATCTGCCTCTGATATCCTCCATTGTGTGCCAAGTATTCACTTTGTTGACTGTCATTGAACTATCCCACATTGGATGGCAGGTCTAAGTTGGACTTTGGACTCAAATAACTGTGGACTTACTTTTGAAGACTTCTTCTACAAACACCACCAACTCCTATTTGCACTTTGATTAATTTTTTTGTTGAGCACTCCGCCATTGTGAGGAATGATCTACCACCTTCATGCACTAAAATACATCACTTTTCACTAAATACTTGATCATGTTGTGACTTTGATTCCTAAATGTACACATTGAAATGATGCACAAAATCACAAAGAAGAGAGTGTCAACAACATTGGCAAGAAATCACTTCCAAAATGTCAACTAGTGGCTTGTGAGTAAATGTACTTTGTCACAGAATGATAGATAGACACAACCAGGTTATCACACAACCCGTAGTACATGGTACTGATTCTATTTAAGTCTACTGTCTACAAAACTATCACTATTTGCAAGCACAATCAACAATCATTGTCAGCAAACCAGATCATCATGGTACATGTTTTGTTTCTAAACAATCTTTGGATGTGTGAAAACAGACAAGGCACACCTCAATGTGGAGCACAGGTTTATTCTCCAGATACAACCTGGCGCCTTCACACAAAATCAGATCACATCACACTGGGTCATTTTTTGTTCTTTGGTGCATTTTGACAATCAGGTCAGAAGTTAGTGCGTGCCAGGGATTTCCGCAACAGTTCAATGTTGGAGTATGTCACTGCATCGTGGGTCTGGTGAGGTCACAACTCTGCAGACAACAAGGCAAAGTAACCTGGTAAGGAGAAACATAGAACAGAGTCAGGAACTCATGAATTAGTTGGCCCAATTTTGCTGAAAATATAATCAAAAACACAAAAATATCTGTGTGAACACAAGCTAGGAATTAATGTTAATACTGTACATGTTAACCTGCAAACTTAATTGAACCATTTCATTGGAAAAGATTATGCCAATTATCATACACTCACACGTATACATACACATTGCACACCAGCAACACACAAACAAACAATTGGGGTTTGTCACCTCCTCTCATTGCATACTTACTGTGAGAAGTTGGCCTGGTATATGCTGTCCACTAATTAAAGTGGGCACCTTGCACCAGTCCAAACGACCTTTATTGATGATTAGGTTAAAGACAACCTTTATTGAAAGCTATCCTAGAGGTAGCTATGGAGAGCAGCCTTCAGGCTAAGGCTCGAAGGAATGTAAAGCAGCCTGTTTTACCAGATCATAACCTCCTGAATGACCAAATGAAAGGAGAACCACACAAGGAATATATAAAATATATGTATTTATTACTAAACACTCTCTATTAACCTCTTTATGAGATTAGAGAACAAGGCACACAATATTAAATCACTAGAACGACAGTGGGCTCCAGGGGGAGACCAAACCATATACTAAGAAAGTGGTATAACAACCACGACTTGACTAGACACAGTGCCTAGAGCACGTAGAATCGCTGGGACCCCAAGGAACCACCCAAGGTAGTGACACAGGGCACCCCCGGAGGACGAGTGCAGTGTGTGAACACAGGCGCGAGCTCCGTACAACTCTATGGGAAAGTCGCAGTTGGAAATTTAAAGATTAAGGACACTTCGGAGAGGACTTTAAGCAAACCCAGCTAAACATAGAAGAGTACTTGAGAGTACTAAGGTACCCGTGTTACCTATCCCAGAGGAGCCGGTTGCATAGGGGTCAAGTGGTGTCGGAAACCCTCGTCGTTTTCAATGGCGTGATGCGAAAAAGTACTGCTGCCGTGGAGAAGAAAAGTGTCCAGTGTGATCCAAGCCTGGATTGGAGATGAGAAGAACCTGAAAGCAGAGGGGACAGAGTCTGGGTCACTTCACAGTGACCAGGGGCACGATAGACGAATGCCCACCGGTGTCGGGTGCTTCAGGTGAGAAGAGGTGAAGCTTGACTCTGCAGCCACGGGGACCTGGAGATGTCGACGATGACCAAAGTCCGGAGGCGAGCTGTCCCACAAAGGATGTCGAGTGCTGGGGGGTCAGTGTCCGAATTGAACACCAACAAGCTTTGGCAACTGCAAACCACGCGGTCGAGGAAAGATGCTTCTGTGAGGACCAGCAAGGTCCTGGGGACTCTCCAAGCGATGGAGAGTCAGGGCACGTCTGGAGCAACCAGGGAAGCCCACTGAAAGTTAAAGTTGCCTTCACAGGGATCCACAGGCCAACGACCAGGGATCGCGAAGGGACCTCGAGCTAAATCACTAAATACCAGCCCACGGAACACTCGTGGAGTGTAGGCCGGAAATCTTCAGTGGAATTACTGCTCTGGGTTAGGACTACAAGTAGCCCAAAGCATAGCCTCAGGGATTGCCGAAAAGCATATGCTGCTGCAAATGTACACGGTGCACAGGGGTACGGGTTACACGGTCCCCACAAGGGATACGGGCCTCAGAATTGCTGAGAGTGCAGATCAACCTCAGAGACCTCGGAAACCCACCTCCTGTGTTGCAGAAATCTTCAGAGTCCTTCAGGAGCTTCATAGATGCAAACCGGTCAGATGCGTTTAGGTGCCTGCTCAGCAGGGGAGTAACTCCTTTACTCCAAGGGAGATTCTTCAGTCATCCAGCGTTGTGCAGATAGTCAAAGTACTTGGTTTCTGTAGCAGAGTTTATTCCAGGTAATATCTAAAGTCCTGTAGTCAGGGGTTCCTACTTTATACCCAAGGAAGGGGTGGGACAAACTCTGGGGACCCACCTATGGAAGGGTCAGGACAGAGGGGTGGCTACACCCATGTCCTTTGTCCAGTTTCATGCCAGAGCAGGAGCAAATGGCTCCTGCAACCGGTTTGAGCTGGACTATGCACAGGGACACCAAATGTGCCCCCAGTGCAGACATCAAAGCACTCTGAGAGTGCACCCACCCAGCCCCAATACACTAAAGCCTGTCTGGGAGGTGGTCACACCTCCCTGTGACAGGAAACCTATTGTCAACCCTTCCCCTGCTGGAGTTTCGTCCAGCAGCAGGAGGGCAGACTCGTGTCTGTGGCTGGCAGCATCCATTTTGTGATGCCGGGGTCAAGAAAGCTGGTACCGGGTATACCGGTGTTGTCATATTTCTCCCTCTAGGAGGGTGGAATCATACTGTATGATTCCAAGGTGTTTGACACCAAACACGACATGTTTCCATGCAGCCATTTTAAAGTTAGCATTTACCGCGAGGTTATAATGCACTTAAGTATATATGGTTGGCTGCATCACAGACAACCCCGAAAAAGAGGTTCCGAAGGCTGCAGAGGGGCTCTGCTCATGCATGGGCACCCTCTCACATAAAACCCAGCACCCTGCCTTCAGGATTGATAAGGCCTGCTATAGGGGTGACTGATAGGTTTATATGTGCAGTGATTAGGATAGATAAAGTGAACCTATATCTAAGTAAGGGGTTGTTCTTGTTAGACTGGTTAAATCCTGTGCTAGGTATGGTAGGAATAGGTAGATGTGATAGCGGCATAACCAGCTAGATTCTGGCAGGAGATGAGAGATGTAGTCTGTGGCACTATTGTGAGAGATGACTATAACGGCAGTTTCAATGTGTGAGGATAGTTGTTAATATGCATAAGTCAATGGGGGTATGGAGCATGGAAGTCATATGTGGATGTGAAAGGGCCACAGTGAGACAAGGTTAAACTTGTCATATTTAACAAAGTGAATAAGTGTATGTAAAGGGTATAAACAAGTTGTGTCATTTAGGGTGCTGAACGGTGAAATGTGAGGTGTTGTATAGTTGATGTATGTTGTGTTTGAATCTGTGGATGCATCTGTTTTAGAAATGACAATCTGTAGAACTTAAGCAGAGTAGTGTGGGTGTATGGTGATATGCGAATGACAGAGGACATATTCACTGAGCAATGTAAGTGTCTTGTTGTGAGATGTGGTGCCTTGTAAAGTGTAAAAGTCAGAGTGGGCTGTGATGCTGCACGTTGTGATATGAGTGCAGTCCAAGACATTACTGAGGGGGCAGAGGGTGATGAGAGTGGTCCATTTGACATGTTACGTTTGACGTCTGCTGAGGAGGTGATGAGTACAGTACATTGTGTACATGTCATGTATGTGAGAGGTGTGGTGTACATAGTGATGAAGAGTGGTGCTGTGAATGTAGGTGTGGATGTAAGAAGGGCAGCGCCAGTGTGAGATTGTAAGAATCAGGTTGGAAGAGTTTGAGTACAAGGCTGGAGCTTGTGGGGCAGACATGCTTTTCCATCTAGCTGCACCAGAGAGGGCTTATGACGTGCTTGTGTGTGTATGATAGTTTTGAGAGATGAGCATGTACTTTGAGGTGGATGTGAGAGGGGTCATACCCGCACAAGTAGTGCTCATGCAGGCCACGAGGGAATGTTGAAATTTACTTATGTGTAGATTATGTTTATGTAAGTAGACAAAAACAGTAGTCAGAGTAAATATGAGGATGTGGAATGTGTTTGCTGCAGCTTGCTGTCTGCCAATGAATGTTCATGACAGATTGTTGTAATGGCCGCTTTGAGTACACTGGCATATGCAAAACCTATTGGCATCACAGGACAAGTAGCCTCCACCTAGCCTTGCCTTGTCTGCGTTGTGTGTGGGCCTAAGTGGCGTGTTACCCTTTGTAGGTAGTTGTAGTCACTTATTGGTCATTCTTGCCCTTGGTTACTGCCCTGGGATGGAGGTCGTGATTGCTTATGTTGTAATGTCATGATGCTGGAACATTGGATAGCAGTCCATTGCTTAGAGGGCTATAGCCCCCTCAAGTGAAAAGTCAAGAATGTGTGTTGTTGTGCCACCTGGGGTCAGCCTACTCCAGAAACGCATCCCCACACTTCCCAGTAGACTACACACGCATGGGTATTATTGGCATTCTGACTTTGAATGTCCAAGGTATGGGGACACCAAGGAATATGGACTCATTGTGATATCATCTCTGGTTGTACTGAGGAAAACACATTGCACTGTAAGCAAACACACATGTGACAGTGGAACAGTACACCCAGTTCCATAAGTGTTTGCATTGTCAACATTTTGGAAACTCTAATCTGGTTTGGCAAGGGTAGCCCTTGTGTGTGTCCATGAGGGCTCCCATTATGCCCATTAAACACTGCCCTGGAGTCTGAGGGCAATATGTCTTTGTTGAAGGTCTCCTTGACGTTTTCATAGATTTGAAGACAGTGTTTCAGTGCCAAATGTGGACAAAGCAGACTTTATTCTGCACGTATCCTTCATCCTCACAAGATGTACCCATATTTGCAGGCTTGAGGATTGCTATGTCAATTGTGTTGTAGAACCACAGATTAAGCCACCCCCCCAGCATCCTCACCCGTGCTGGCAGCTTATCATGCACAATGGGCTGTGCACTAGACCCACCAACACTTTTAGGTGGATCCTACGCCCTGAGACTCATGCGTACTCCTACTACTCTGCAGGACACAATCTGTACATTCAAAATAGGATTATTATTTTGCCTCACACACCACAGCCTGAGGAGCTAGATGCAGAATTGCTGTGAATGGCATTCTCCGAAGATGACCGTGTACACATACAGATTGGGAGTTGTGTGCAGCACCCCCAGTACACACATGGTGACTGTTTCCTACGTTGTTGTAGGCTCATGCTTCTTTCAAAACCAAGATGGATTTTGTCTACAAATATTTCCATGACGACTGTGACACAACAACTTCTAGGTTGTTGTAGTGGGAGGCACTGAAATCAGTACTGAGTGGCTGGGTCTGTGGACTAGTGTGTTATCTGGGCCAATATCCTCTGGGCTTTACTGTACACAGATGCATCACAATGTTATACTATTGTGAGTTCATTGGAGTTGTGTTGCCCTGCGATGTTTCAGTGTGTGTTGTGGTGAACTCATGCATTAACTTTGTGATACATACATATGTGTGGTTATGGAAATTCCTGTTCCACCGTCAAATGTGTGTTTCTCCTAGTATTTAGCGGGCTAAGTGTACCTACCTGATGACGACATTCCCTCATTGGACATACGCAACATGCTATGGACCCATGGTCGGATTAGGATCATACTGATGCTTGGGCACTCTGAAAGTAATTGGCACACAATCAGTGATCATCTCTTTTATTGTGGCCTCTCTGCTTTTACCTGTCAAGGGAGGTTTCAAAAAGGCACACTGCTGCTGATCAAGGGGGTGGGGGGGTAGGTTAGACTGGCCAATGTGACTTGCCTTCCTGCAAGGCCCCTAAATACAACGCATCCTCTCTGCACCTGCCATGACCTGAAAGTGATGGGCGGGTGGGGGAGATGACACTGCTTCTGGCAAGACACTTGAGGCAGGGCGCCAAGGTGATTATGCTCCAAAGGCTGGCCCCCAGCCTCAATTTGCAGGAAAGCTGGTAAGCGGACAGCATACTGGCGCCACGTTGCAGTGGCCTGGTGGGGACTGTGGAAGTGAGTCAGTCTCTTGGTGTGGTTTACAAAGGCCCAAAAACCGTGGGCCACAGGTGACCCTGGTGAACCAGCCCATCGTCCAATACCCAATTGCCTGCATGGCCAATTCAAGCCTATACAGAACACTTTCTGATCGACCTCAACGCCCATAGGGCTCCATGGGTGTCAGCCCCCACGTCGTGAGTGTCAGCTCAGGCTGAAACAGCTTCCCCACACACACATACAGTCCTTGAGCTGTTGTAGGTGGCTGGTCTGTCGTGTTTGCGCATTAGCACCAGACTATTTAACAGGTTTTTAAGGGACCATTTACTAGATGGTAAGGCTTTGTTTGTTTTACAACAGTCCCTAGAGCACAAGCATCTCCACTCTGCCCATTCCTCAAAGTTGCCAGTTACTTTTACTGCCACAGTGTGAGAATGCATTTCCTGCAAAGTGTGCTTTGGCTTTGTTTTTGGGAATTTTCTGCAGCATGTACTCCAACTGTAGGTATTGAGGCACTTTGCATGAGCACCAGTTACATAGTTCAACTACACACTGCTAGGAGTGTTAGCCCCCCAACCCCCAAATTGGCTCTACCTTGGGGTATTACCCCCCAACCCCAAAATTGGCTCTACATTCCTGGGGGTATTCGCCCCCCAATCCCCAAATTGACTCTACATTGCTGGGGGTATTTGCCCCCAATCCCCAAATTGGCTCTACGTTGCTGGGGATATTAGCCCGCCAAACCCCAAATTTGCTTTACATTGCTGTATCTATTAGCCCCCCAACCCCCAAATTGGCTCTACATTGATGGGGGTATTAGCCTCTCAACCCCAAAACGGGCCTACAAGACGTGTCTCTGTATTGTCGGGTGTCCAAAAGCATTGCTCTTTTGATTCAGTAAAGCCGAAGTTGCAAAATTACGCTGTGCCCCGAATTGCCTGATTCATTCAGCAAACACACACGGGCCAGAATATTATGTTCCATGGATGGTTTGGGCACCACCGCCATGGTTTATATCTACTGAATAACGGGAATTGTCCTTAGTTGGCCCTTGCCACTTCATGGGCATTGGTGTAACCAGGTTTTTGGACTCCAATTGAGCATTGCAAGATTAATGAGGGTCATTTCACCTGTCCCCTTGTCCTGAGGAAGATCTGCATAGCTGAGGTATTAAAGTCCCTCGTTTGCCGATAAGCCGGATCGAAACATCGACGCTACCCCCTACCGCACCTGGACCAATTTCCCCTTCCCCATTACCCCTGTTTACAGCCTTAAGGAAACTCTCCTTACAAATTCAAATGAATAATTTGCATGTGACCAGGTTGCATCTAACTGTTTATTGGATATCAGTTTTGTACAGTTTTTTAAATATATGCCCTTTACTTTTCTACACACTTTGAGCTCTTTTGACTCCTATATATACACTTGAGCACTTTTTCTTACACGTTCCCTAGAACATTCTCCTATTTTCTTGACCCTCTAATGATTATTCCTTTCAATGACTAAATAAATATATTGTAATAATACTTAGTGGTTTTTCTGCACATTTATTTTTACGATTTACAGACGTTTGGGAGCTGATTAATGTAAGCTCACATAAGTTGATAATTCTGTCAATCTATTTCTTCCTTGAACAATTGGTCCAGGACCACTGTTTCTTTATAATAACCGATTCCCAGGTCCAGGGACTATTTGGGAATACCCCATTGTTTATAATGGCAATGCCCTGGTCAACACAGACAGTCAGAGCACCAACAAGGGTCACTTCTCCCATACCTCCTGCACCAGTCCTGGCTGCTGAAACTCCGCAGGAAAGTTAGATTGAGCGTGGCAAACCAGCCTCAGCAGCCTGCGCTCCCTCGCTGCTCACTGCTTGTTGCTCCGCTGCGTACTGAACGTCATGTGACGAAGCTCAGCTGCTTCTACTTACACCAAACTCGGGGGCTGGAGGGACCAAACATAGGGGGGCAATGCCCCAAAGATCCCACAAAGGAGCCGCCACTGTGGGCCACACAATCTGATATGCTGTTAGTCTCTCTTATGTAAACATTAGGAGTGCTTAGAAAAAAAATCACCTAAGGTGACAACTTGTGTGCTTTTAGGGAATAATTATTTGAACATATCAAACTAAACACTGGTAGTAAGTTTGTGATAAGAAAACAAAACTGAAACCCAACAAGCATTTGCTGTTACCTATGGTAGAGAATATCCAGTTTTATAGTCCGCTCAGTAAAATATGGTGTAGTGATAAAGTTATGGTACTTGAAACAAAGAGTCCTGCACTGTGGTGTTGGTACTCCTGCTTCACCAAATTGTTTGATCATAGTCAAACAATTTGGTATGCCTTTAGCTCCATAATTGCTATTATGTGATAGAGACGAACAAGCTAGTGAAGGCTCAACCCAAGCTTGAGGCAGATACCTTGCTGTGGCTCAGCTTGGGGTTATCTTGGATCCTCGAGCCCAAAACCAGCCAAGCCTTCATGTGGCTTCTGCTTGTCCTATATACTCTAACCTCATGGGCCAAGATTTGAAGACAAAGCTTCAACTTTTGATGTAAAACAAGAGAGAGAATGAAATACCCATATAGTGGGTGAATTGCACAATGTGAAACCAGAAAACCTGGGATCAATCTCAGCATCCTTTTATTACCAAATTGTGCGACCTTTGGCAATTGTTTTATTTTACTTTGCCTCCTTTTTCTTCAGCATCACATAAGAGCTCTTTAAAATACATGTGTTCAGGAAATATGCGGCACAAAAACTTATTTTGTGTTTGATTTAATAGACTATAATGTTGCTCCATGTACGAGAACAACTTAGGTCATACACATGACAATTGGCCTGCCTCTTCATTCACTAATTGTTGTCAGAGTTGGGTGGAAGGCATGAATGTTTTAAGTTCATGTTTGAAACTATCACGTCTAATAAATGCCACTCAATACAGTAATATTGTAATGCTCGTTGGGCTAGTCCTGTCATGTTTGCCCCTTTCTTACATACATTGTCCCATCCTCATGACAATAATGGTTCTGAACAGGTGACCTTTAACCTAGTAGTTTGCTCCTGTCTCTTCAACACCAGGCTCTTAGTATTTTATCATAATCCCTGTACCTGACGTACGACATACATAAACATGTCCTCAGGCTCTGCATAATTATGCTTTTTTCATCCTTGGCTGGGCATGATCGCATTGTTTTAGAAAAACATTTATGATTGTTTTCAAACCTTTTATGATTGTCTAGAAGAAACCCTGGGGTGACCACTCTAGTATATAAGACCCTTATTCCCCCCTGCATTTTAAAGGAGAATTCCTTCCACGCTGACACGGGGTCCTGCATGTTGAATCTTTGACACGCAGTGGTCTGACATCCCTTGCGGGGTGTCATCCTCGGAGCAGAGGCGGGGTCCTTCATTCTCTACCAACAGGTGAGGGGGTCGGAGCTTCCCTAGGAGATTCTTGGCTATATATATATATATATATACATATACATATATGCTCATATACATGCTACACCTACATATCTAGGCTAGGTACATTTAGGCAAATTACGTAGGGCGCGCATTATAGGAGTATGCAAGTACTACTGTCTTATCTGAACTGTATATGTTCAACTTCTTTGCAATATGGTAGAAATGTAGCTACTATTTACCATATTGGTACTTGCAATTTCTTTCGTATGCTTCTGTCTCCTGATTGTCGCAGCAAACATGTTTTACACAAGACTGACGCTGGACCAATAAATACTTAGTGAAAACGTCCTAATTGCCATCCTGTCTATTTTCTGAGAATAAGTAAGCAGAGTAGGGGCCATCGGAGGAAAGACATGACATCACCCAATCTATTTAGGGAGGAGGGTGTAATATATTTTTTTCTTCCTGACATTCACCACCAGGAAAAACTTGGTGGAGGAGGACAGGAAAAAATAAATAATGACCTCCACTTCCTCAGAGGAAATTCCCAGGGTGCAGAGGGTATTAGTTTTTTATTTTTCAGAAACAAACTACCAATTTGGGAGTTTATTTCTGAAAAAAAAAAGTACAAAGTTTGGTGGACGGTTGTTAATACCAAGGGTGGCTGTCCACCAAATCTTTTGTACATTGAAACAGGGCTGTCTCTAGGGCGGTGAGACCAGTGCAGCCGCACCTGGCGCTGAACTCGGGGGATGCAGTGTTTAGAAATAACAGAGATTAAAAAGTACCTGAAGCAGAGTTCCTTCTGTGTCCAGAAATTTTCAGGCAACAATAAAAATGTCACGATAACTCTGGTGACTAATGTTCCTGCTGGAGAGAGATTGGAGTTTTGCCTAATGGCAGTTTCCACTCATGCTAAAGTAGCACAGAGGGTGATGATGCCTGCTGCAAAGAACAAGTGCCATGCAGATCAACGTACTTTATTTTATGTAGATTACTCAGTGGGTAAATGCTTTTGTCACAGAGATCCTTTTGTTACTTGCAGTTCATAAGTTATAACCCTAATATAGCAAAGTGACCTATGAACTGTCATCAAAGAGCTGCATGCAAACTGCATGATATAGGTTAGAACGTTATGTTTTTTCCCCAATCCTTTATTATCCTAATTTCCCAAAAAGGTTAATTTGGTTAGAAATACATTCTTATTAGTAAAGCTAACTTCTGTGGTACATTTTAAATTCTGTGTTTGTACTTCTCCCGATCAGACACTCTCAAAATATACTTCCTACTAGTATCAGTGACATGTGACTCCTACACCTTGTATTCCTCATTGTCTTATGTAACATTTCCTATAGACTGATGTACACACGTATGAATCATTGGCTCTGTATTATGTGTGATGTAAGGTGCTTTGACACCCTACACTGGTATGAGTAGCACTATATAACAAATTAGATGCGTGTGAGAGCCTATGAAGAGATGAAAGGCACCGGCGTAGCGTGGTATTAAGGGAATTCGTGGAGAAGGAGGTTTTGGGGGGGCGTCAACAAAGATTGTCACACTGGGCGCCACTCGGGCTAAAGCCGGCCCTATATTGATAGTATCCTCCATGACGGTGGTTCCTTTAAATGTACAGAGATGACCGATGGGCTGGAGTTCATCACTACATTTGGCAAACACAGTGGCGGCTCCCCTGCTATGGCGGAGGAGCATCGCCTCACTGCTTTTAAGCAGTGTGACTAAAGGAAAAATAAAATGATAATAACTAAGTTATTATCATTTTATTGTTTCCAGCTGCTTTGCGGTGGGGCTGTCTGCTCTCAGAGCAGGGCAGGGGAGGAGTGATTTGCCCACTCCAAGTGCGCATGAATGCTTGGCCGGCCCTCTGGGACAGGCCAAACAGTCATGCGCACTTTGCATGTTCTCCACGCAGGCTGCATTACAGACTGCGTGGAGAACATGCACAGGCCCCAGTCCCCGTCTGAGCACTGAACCACGGAGCTCAGACCAATCACAATGCTGCATAGCATGCATTGTGATTGGTCAGGGGAGCCTGGGTGTGCTTCCTGGTTCCTGTTCTTGGCCCGAGTCCGACGGAGGAGAGACGGAGCAGAGATGCGGGACGTGGCGATAAGGTAAGTGATTTTTTTTTTTTGCATTCCCCGTCCTCCTCCTACCTGCTTGCCCCGCCACCCCCGATCCATGCCGGCCGCCACTGGGCAAACAGTATCCCGTCACGGTGATGGAGGTAATGTCCTTCCTCTCTCTGACAGACTGTACTCCGCCCGCCAAACTATGAATCAGGCTCTTCATCATATTTTTACATGTATGGTGTACAATGTCTTTAAAGATTGTGGGCTTTATTCCCTTTACGTCAGTTAACGTGTAAATAAATGCATGCCTGTTTGTTTAACATCTTTGTGAATGTTAGTGCTCAGAAGAGTAAACAGCAACCCAGAGCTGCAGTTCAGAGGTCACTAGAGGGCCACATGTAAAGGGCAGCCCTGGGCCGCACAATGAGGATCCCTGTTACAGGGTGAAGAGTGACAGGTTCAGAAGTGCAAAGAGGAAAAGGTCCAGGGATCACAGGCGCCAACACACTTCTGATCGGTAGGGCGTGGTGCGTGCCGTGTGGACGGAGCTTGTAACAACCGGATCACATTTTCCCGTTGGAGCGTGTGCTGTGCAATTCGCCTCGTGAGGTCGGTCTCTTTAGAGGTGGAGGAGCCAAGACATTCACAGGGAGAGCAATCCAGAGCAGAGGGTCTTGCGTGGCTGTTAGATTAAAAGCATAAGTCTAGCAATCAAAAAATTCACAATGATAATATTACGACAAAGTTCATATAAAAAATAAGAAGACCCAATCAGATAAGGAATCGTTTTTTTCCCCTTGAACACTTGCATTAGTGCACTTAATTATAATACTTCATGGAAATCTGTTAAAAAAAGCTTTTTGCCTCCTCCAATGGACTGACACCACCCTCACGAGTGGAATCAGGAGATGTCAGTTTGTTGCCTGCACTGCATATATGGTCAGTGATGTTGTATGTGGAGCAACACGAATTTTGTCAAACAGTGAAGCCTGGATTTGAGCAGGCTCCTCATTATTATACGTGTGTAATTCATCCTCTGGATAAAGATCTCCCTTTTAGCACCAAAAGACAAACTTTTGTCTTTATTTCATGACCTAAAATGAGTCCACCAGGATCAGTAATACAAGTGTTACATTTTAATGTAATCTGACATGATAACAAGTATTAAATGTCAAAAACACTTTCCTGAAAATAGAACAAAGTTAAGTGTAAGGGAAGACCAGAAGACTGTTTTATTGCCTTCCCCTTTCCAAAACAGTAAAGAGGGAGAGAGTTAGTACCTCAGTGATGGAGTTTACATTGATCAGCTAAGCAAAGAGGCCTCTGACTGCTCTTCAGTAATGTTAGATCCTTCTCAGCTGCAGACACCGCAGATAGATAGGTAGTACTAGGGGAGAGGATGTGGTCGGTCCGTCGGCTAGTTTGCCGGCTTTGGTGCTGGAAACCAAGGTTCGAGCCTCTGGGTCGCGTCCACATCCTGTGATTCTGGGCAAATCACTTAATCTGAATGTGTCCTTGTGTAACGTAACCGGTGCTCATGTAAAGCGCTCCAATACCTTCGGGTCGAGTTTGCGCTATATAAATCTGCATTAAAAAAAGATAAGCCCCTTTTTGTGCTCTCAACTGTCATTCGCCTAGGGTTATCTTCCAAATCTTTAGTACGGATGCACTTCCTGGTAAGCATGGCTTGGCTCTGTTTCAGCTCGCCAGTTCCCATGGGACAAGAGTCGAGCCATAGACACGCAGTTAGCCCGAGACAGGCTCAAGCCTTTGCTTGTCTTGCCCACTTCTGGCCGTTTTAAACTAATACGTAAAGTCTGTCTTTCTAATGGCGCATGCCACTACATGACTAGAGACCGTGGTTCTGGCCTTTATCACAAAAGAATACATTAACAAGGCCTTCCTCTTTAAGTGCATCTGAGCCAGAGGCCTAGTTATCAATAATGCACCCGGTGCAGTGGCACCAGGGCACAGGGGACTGAGGGGCTCCCAACAACCCAACCATGGTTATTTTTCACTACCATCCGAGGGGTTGGGAAGGTGTTTGTCTTGCTTGATATATGGCGCATGGCACTCATTCTAGACCCTTGATCAGAAGAGCAGCGAGAACATAGCAGGAAGCGTGTGATAAATCTGCTTCCAGGCCTTCAAGCATTACCACACGATTATCATTATCGGCACATAATGTGATTTTAAGCCATGGGCATGGAAAGGGCATGTGTGCTTTGGAAAAACAGACTTCAAAGGTATTTTTTACTTCTGCAAAAGTGCCTATTTCTGGATCATGTTTGTCTGCCGACACTATAGGTCTCTACAACAAAACTTTTGGACAAAGGTTTAGCGTCTCCTTATTGACAACTTGTGTTATAAATTTGTACACAATTCCGGCATTTGCCAAGTGTATGGGACATAGCATCGGTGCTTTCCAAAGCTAGCTGCCTGTGCAAAATCAACAAAAGAGACAATAAAAATGATGAGTGCCACAGCAAATTCTGTAAAAATAGACTTTCCCAAGAATTTAGAGATAGTGAGATACACACTTTTTAGGAAACCAACGGACAGGGGCAAAACAGGTGCAATTCATAGAAAAAAATGTCAGTTATTCCCATTGCCTTTGGATCCCTTCTGAGGATTCCAACAAACTGGCATTGGCAAAGCCAAAAGGTCTAGCATTGACTGCTAGTCTTTCGGCTTTGTAAATGCTTGTTTTGTTTTATGATGTTTTTTGTAAAACTTTATTGTTGGGCACTTAGCCATATAAAAAATATTAGCCAAAAGCAAAAATATTTAAACATGAGACATATTTAAAAATTGCAGTTAAATTCTCTTACCGTTTTAAAAATTCAACCAAATACATGATTGCCAAACATTCTATTCTGGTCAGGCAGGCCTTACTAACTCGTGAAAGTATCCACAGTGTGATTATTAAAAATAGGGTTGGGAGTTTTGAAGAATATTTGGAGCCCCTTCCCTTCTGACACATACTCTCAGCTAGGATATAAAGGACAAAAGACGTTAGTGATGGCCCTTTACAGAGCAGCTTACTGCCCCTCATTCATCCCCCCCCCAATAAAACAAAGCACTGCTATCAGCATAATGCTTCTTTTGGCCAGAGCCTAGCGCCCCCGCTGGGATCACTTGAGGACTGCCAGCCCTCCAGTTTGAAGACCCCTGACTTAAGGAGTGTTTATCTTACCTTGAAAGCACTTACTGAGTGCTTTGTCCTAAACAGAGACTATGATGAGTTAGTGGGTGCCTTCTGTAGGACCGTGAATCCAAAAAACAGAGACTATGATGAGTTAGTGGGTGCCTTCTGTAGGACCGTGAATACAATAAACAGAGACTATGATGAGTTAGTGGGTGCCTTCTGTAGGACCATGAATACAATAATTACTCTGTTGGCTTTGATTTAGTGTTGTCACCCACTCCGGGACTGTGAGTTCTTGGGTACCTTATCTCATCTACAAATCTTTTACCACTTATTTTCAATCACAGGGCCAGCTTTAGGGCAGTGCGGCCTGTGCGACCCCACTGGGTGCTGACCTGGAGGGGTGGCCTGACCTCAGGTGGGGGGCGCTGTGTTTAGCAATAACTTATAATTTAAAAACAGTTCCTTGTGCATCCAGCTTTCAGGCAGCAATAAAAATGTCAAGATAACTCTTGTGATTAATGTTCCTGCTAGAGAGAATAGGGCTTTGGGAGGGGCGGCCGACCACCGGGAGGCCTGCCCCTCCCGGGGGATTTTGGGCCGGGGGGGGGGCAGCCAGAGCCCAGTTGGGCTTGTTGGACATTCTAGATTTTGGGCAGAGGGTTAATATGCCTGCTCCAAATAACAAATCTGTATTTAGAGTGGATAACTGAGTGCAGGCGCGCAACGCCCATTGGGCTCAAAGGGCTTCAGCCCTCTCCCCCCCCCTTCCTGTGTGTCAGCCCCGGCAGCCCCGACAGCTTCCTGGGCACACAGCTGCACCGGAGCACTTCACAGGTCTTTAAAAGACCATTTACTTGCTAACGAGGCTTTGTTGTTTTTCACCCCTTCTTAGAGCCCCTGCATCTTCACTCTGCCGATTGCTGGAAGAATTAGCCCCCCCCCCCCCGAAATTTTTATTAGCCCCCGCAAAAAAAATTCACTCTAGTTGCGCCTCTGGCTGAGTGGATTCGTAAACCCAGCCTTTACCAGCGCTTTAGAACAAATTAAATGTATGAGAGAGAGAGTGGCTATGGAGAGATGAGGGGCCCTTTTCCGGTGGTAGTGAGCAATCTGAGGAGGAGGTCAGGGGCGGGGGCGCTAAAAAAGATTGTTGATCCGGGCGCCACCAGCGGTAAAGCCGGCCCTGATCAATGAACAGTGAACTAAAGGTCATCTTTATCCACGGATTAATCCGCTCGAGGGACCCCTGCGGAGGCAATTACTAGAGTTGAGAATTTTCATCCAAATGAGGCTAACACGGTAACAGTTGGGTCTGAAGTCCAATAGGGTTCAGCCATTGGCAGCGGTGGTTGTGGACTTTCAAGTTCTTCCCACTTGGTAAAAGTTATCTTAGAATAACTGGTAACTTTCCGTCTCTACGGGACTATGATGACGCAGCTCCTCTCCCCGCTCCTGAGGGAGTGGCACCGGACGGGTGCAATGTGCTGCACGCGCAGCACCTACGACAACACTGCCCCAACTCCCCCCACCCTCCACAAACACACGTTTCCAGAATTGGCTCTTGGTTACAAGAGCGTGGTCTTGAAATGCCAGTCCGGCCCTTTGCTGTAGACACCGGGTCCTAATCTGGGGTCAGATTCATATCTATTGAGATGAACCGGTTCCACTGTCTGTATCTTCCCGAGACGCCCAGTCACGTGACGCCGTTGATTGTTACTGATAAGACGAAAAGGGCGAGTTTCCGTCAGACGAGTAAGGGAATAAGAATAGCCGGGAGAACTGGAATCACAGAAACAGAGCGCGAAGTTGCCGCATTTCTCGCATTCCCCCTGCTCACCACTCCTAGTAACTAGCTGGGTATCTCACCACCTTACGCAGCCATGTGACTGAACTCCCACTGACACCAGGTGTGGCTCCGAAGGAGTCCTGTGGCGGCGTCTGCCTAGGGTCCCCAGCTGCAGACACCACCAAGCGTTCTAAAAGTAAGAATGCCGGGGACCCCACTAACCAGGGCAACATATCCTCGGTCTACGATGATGCAAAGTTTGACACATAATGCCTCCATGACGAACAGTAAAGGCCCACCTCAAAGGAGGTGCTGTAGAGCGAGTCTAGGTACACTACAACACAGTTATATTAAAATTAAAATAGACGTGCTAGGGTTGTGACTACACAGCACTTTTTAATAACTCAAGAATATATGATTTGTTTTCGTAGCCCTAAAAAAATATTTCTGCCATTTCTAAACGTTGTAATTAACAGATGTTAATACTAAATAATAAGGAACGCTTAATGTTGCACAACATAGCCAAAATAATCAGCGCCTCTGACTACGGCAATAAAGACTGCAATCAGTAAACGATCACAAAGAATTGATCAGCAAATTCTTGCAATCAGAGCACAAGTCCTAAAACAAGCATTTGCAATGCAATAGGTCTCGCATTTACGCGAGTTTAAGCTATTGGCATTGTAAATGACAAAGCCTTTTATTTATGTTTTAAAAACCAGAACAAAAATAAAAGGCATTATCATTTACAATGCCAATAGCTCAAACTTGCGTAATTGCGAGACCTATTGCCTTTGCAAATGCTTGTTTAAATTGTCTTTGACTTCTTTGTTAGTCTGTTTTGATGTTATATAATTTCGAGTGTTTCGGAGTGTTTCGGAGTGTTGTCCAAATCTGTTTTTTGTGGACACAGAAAATGAGTCTTTATGAAATGCATCTAAATAATTGACATATTAAATGATGTAGACCAAGACATTCTAGATTTTGGTCTGAGTCTGTTAAAATAATTGACAGCACCACAAACGGTCAGCTAGATATTGTGTCGCCGTTCACGCTGCTCTCGTCACCCTTGTGTCACTGCGCCGTCCACTATCACTTAGCACGTCCAGTGCTCACTTTGTGTGTTATGGTCATTGTATAATTAATTGTACTGTAGTGCTGCTATAACTACTTACAAATAATAACCTCTCCCGCTCTACTTTCCTCGTTGTGGTCTCCCTTCCTTTGTTCCCCCCACCCCCCCCGCTGGTGTGATTTATATCACTATTTTTTATTGTCCTATTTTAATGAACTCCAGTTGAGACATTGTTGTTTGTTGCAAACTTTACCCAGTCTCACCTGGGTCAACGGCTCCTACTCCTGTATTCGTCTCTTTGGAGGTGACGTAAAGCATCAAGCACTATAAATAATATGTATGTGTGCTCTTAGAAGTATTAACACACTTCTGTTGATAATGCCCCAATGATGATTTTGCTCCTAAATTTGTTTTTCCACATAAATGTGATTTGTGCTTCTAAATGTTTTTCACACTAATGCTAATGCTGTACCAAAGAGAATTTTGTAACTCAATGTGGTCTCAACATAACGTTGTCTCATACTGATGCACAACTTTTCAACATAATTAAGAATCTTAGCATCAATTTTTTTAATGCATTTGGTGGTTTTGCGCCGAAATGTAGCACAACACCTCTCATAACCCAGCACCAAGAGTTATTTTGCACCTAAATATGTTTGTGCACCTAAATGTGATTGTTATTGCTAAATGTGATTATTGCTTCTGCACGAGGTGTGATTATGCCCCTAAAAGTGAGTTTGCCCTAAATGTGTTTGTGCACTTGAAGCTCAGTTTCTAGGCTAAGAGGTCACTGGGTGGTAGCCATGTTAAAGAAAGCGGGACTTTTAATTTGATGTGCGGTGCATTTCAGGTCAATGCAACTATGTCCTATCTGTACTGCATTTCGGAGAACGGCACTCAGTATAGTGGTTATTGGTGTACTAGGAAGTCTTGTATAGCACAGTGTCGCTGAATTCAGGGTGCATTTTGTTACAAGGGGGTGTCCTGGGCACCCAGTCCCATGCTTGTACTGTTCCTCTAAAGTACATAGTAACATCTATAATTGACCGATTCCTTGTTTTTCCCTCATTTTCTCGCCCTCTTAAAATATATTCTACATCATGGCCCATGCTGCGGGGATACATGAGGAGCGCATAGAACTGGATGCTCGGCCATAGTTATGTGACTGTAACGAGCCAGGCTGCGGAGTAATTCATTTTCTGTGTACTTCTTTTTTCCATTTCCCTCTCAAAACTAATCGCCTTTATTTTGTGGAGTTGAAGTCTGAAGATGATCTTAAAACGAACTTAAAATTTCCCACGTTTCGGGATTCTGATATCTAATGCAACTCTTGCGCCTCTCCAGAATTGTAACCCCTAGCACTTACAGGTGCACAAGGAGCAGTACAAACAGGATGAAGCCTGTCCAGTGGCTGATGCTTAAACTGAGGACACCTAGCATTGGCTTCCGAAGCGCGATCAGAAAGCAGACTGCTCAGTCATGGGACAGTGCCAGGGCTGCTATGGTGTTGTTCGGCAGAGCAAGGGCTTCTCAGACTGCTGCACTCTGGATAGGTAGTACGGCATTTCGGTAGCTGCACTTCTTAGCTGAGATGCTTTACAGCACCAGGGTCCGTATCATGATGGCGCTACGCAGAGCAGAACACCTGTTTTTGATGCATTTGATGTGTCTGAAGTCCAAAGATATAACTCGGAATTTCCCCTTGTTAATGCACAAATTTTAAACAAAACAAGGCGGAGAGCGAGGGAATCTCTGCTCGCTGTTAGTGGCTTGTTCAGTCTAAAATTCATGCATAATCCCGAAGAAACCCAGAGATGTATGTTCCATCTTTACACACCTCAAGTGCAAACAAGCAGACGCTGGTCTGATAGGTTTATGGCAGAATTAAAGCACCTCTTGGAGTGGCTGGTACATTTCTAAGAGCACAGTACAGAACTTCTCTGCAATGCTAGTTGGGTTTAACGCTCATCAGTGTGGTTCTCAATCTCAACAAAATCAGCAGCGCTGCTCTAAATGTAATGGGCCCAAAGTAAGAAGAACTTTTCTTGGCTGATGTAGTTTTCATGGTCACTGCCGGCCCTTCTGAAGCAGTCCGATATATTTACATTAGGGAGAAACAGCAATTTGCTGCAATACTTCTTTATTGGCTCGCACCGACCTTTCTAACAAATTGTGCTATACGTTTAACAGAGCACCACGAGTACTCCTGAGCAGGACTCTTTATATGTCTATTGGGTTTGTAGAGTTATGTTCTTCAGAACTGGCATTTTTTCAATTGAAAAGTTCTCAGTCTTCCCATTTAAGTGCAGTATATCTCAATAATGGCTTTAGCAGTCATTGCTACTTGAGCACAATGGTGACATGAGAAGTGTGGACAGTGCACCACTTAAGGTGCAACAGCCATGGTGAGGAACACAAAATCAGTGGTGACGCAGACTTGACGTGCACTGTAAACGTACAGGAGCCCTGCAGTACTCCAATGTTTTTAATTGGCTCTCCCCAAGCTTGTTAGGAGGAATGCTGCACTTTGAAAAGGATAGCACCGGCAGCTCTGCTCATAGCCAGCAGCGCTTCCCATTCGACTTCTATGCTGTTTGGTGGAGAAACGAGCACATACAGGTCAGGTTACTTTCGAGTACCGGCCCTGTCCGGACTCAAATCTGTGCACACTCGGTGAAGTAGTATGTTCCAGACACCCAGAAGGCCTAAAGCCACAGCAGTAAAATCAGCTGCAGCATCAAGTAGACAGATAAGACGGACACGCTCCCTAGCGTTCTACCGATCCGCATATGGCAGAAAGCGGGAGCCATCTTAGAGGGGTACCGCATCTTCATTTACTACAAGAAATTCAGAATGTGCATGTCGCAGATTTCACAACAGTTTTAACTGTACCCACCATGTGTTGCCGGTTATTAGCCACTGTCCGTTCCATTCAATTCAGTCACAGCGGAGACCAGAGCTTCGGGTGTTGTCCAGACAGGAAGCGTCAGTCCTGGTAGAGAGCGGTGGACCAAGGAGCCGGGTGAGGGCACGAAGCGGGCAGATGTGCCAGCGGCGGCAGTGTGCAAACTTCCTCTCGGTGGTGCAGCAGCAAGGAAGCAAAGAAAAAATTCAGGCGTCCGCGCGCTCAGTGCCGCTCAACCTTGGCAACCAGAACAGCACTCCCCTTGCTTAACGCACAGCGCTTCCTAGAAGGGAGACAGTGCGATCGATGACGATAATACGTATAGGAGAATGTAAGCAAAACGTGACAGCGAGGCGGGGCTGGTGGGTGTTAAGCTTTGTTTACATGTTTCTTAAAGGGATCTCAACCCAAAGAGAAAAAGAGTGGGTGGGGCTGCAATGCCTGACGCCTCCACGGAAACAGCAGTGGAAAGAAATACAACAAGACCTGCGGCCGCGAGATGCGCTCTGTGGTGGGGGAGGGGCATTGAAGCGCGAGCGGGCGCTTGGGAGAGCGAGAGGAAAGCCAGATGGCGCCTCTGCTCGTAACTGTGCGCGTAACCGCATGCTCTATGCCACCCAAAAAGCTGTGGTCGGCTTTTTAAAGCCCACTCACTAAATGTCTCGCCAGAGCAACGCATGCGCTGGCTCAGGCGAGACCTAAAGAGTAGTAGGGGGACTAACCAAGTTGGGCAGTATTCAAGTGACTTCATGGCGCGTGACATTCACGGCACATGACATTACAGAAACTGACATCACAAGAAGTGGCATCATTCCTCACACATATGTTTAGCAGGTCTATCATGAGTACATTTGAGCGCATTACAATAGTTAACAAATGAGATTTTGCATCAGGGTTGTGCCAAAAAGTGACGCAATCCGGACGCAAAATCTGGGTCTCAACTTATACATTGAGTGCCTCATTTATGAAAACTGTTGCATCGCTGCATGAAAACAGCGATGCAACAATTTTCACTGCCCCCTCCTTGCAAACCATGGATGCACCGTATTTAATGTATGGTGCTCCATGACGCAAGGAGTTACAGATACGTCAGTTTTACTGACGTATCTGTAGGCGCAAAAGTGACGCATTGCTGGGGTATGTCTGAAAACAGATGCAACTCCAGCAATGTGTCCTTTCGGCCTGCGTCAGTCTTACGCCTGCTGTGAGGCAGGCGTAAGATATTGACGCAGTAGCATCCTTGAAGTGTCGCAATGAAATCTCATAGATTTCACTGCGCCACTTCTACGACCCTTTATTGCGGGGTAATGCCCACCCTGCATACATTATACCTGACGCAGGTATAATGTAGCGCAGGCCTTTACAAAGTGACGCATCTGCTTAGATGGGTCACTTTATAAATATGGCGAAACGTGGCGCATTATTTACGCCACCACTGAGTCACAAAAAGTGACCCAACGGCGGCTTAAAAGTGTCGCAGGCCTTCATAAATAAGGCCCTTATTTTTTAAATCCCTGCCACAAAAAAATTGCCAACAAGGCGAAACATGACAGTAAATCTGTTCTTAATTGGTTGTAAAGTCTGCATTTTAAAGTATCTTATGGTGTTAAGGCACCTGCTGCAGAGATCCCTGTGTGTCAACTAAATCTAAGGGAATAATTATAATGGTAAGATAACTCTGGAGGTTAACGTATTTGCTGGAGAAATCTGTGTTTTTTTCTAGACCTAGTTTTGAATCAAAGTAGCATAGAGGGATAATATGTCTCTTGCAAAGCACATTATATAACAGGCAGATGACAGATTTTAATTTATTTGAATGGGTAAGTGGGTTACTGCTTTTAACACAGAGATCCTTTTGTTACTTGCAGTTCATAAATTGTACTCCTTCTAATATAGCACAGTGAGCCATGAAAGACATGTGGCTCCTACATCTTGTAACACTCACTGTCATATGTAACACATCCTACACATTGATTTGCACACATATGATTTATTGTCAATGTATAATGTGTACGTGTGATGTAAAGCGCTCTGACAGCCCGCATTGGTATGAGTAGCGCTAAAGCCCCAGAAAACAAATAAAACAAAATTGTAGCATTTAAATTGTTAGGGCCTGATTTAGATCTCAGCGGACGGGTTACTTCGTCACAACATTGGTTATAAATAGGATTTATATTTCGGCGGGCGGGATAGCCATTACCGTTGTCACGGAGTAACCCGCCTGCCGTGATCTAAATCAGGCCCTTAGTTGTGTTAAAACTGGGACACATCAACACATCTGACATTGTTACATTGTATGCAGATCTCTTATATACAGGGACTGAACAAAGTCAAAGGCATGCCTCTCTTCAGTAACTGTGAATAAGCTGTGGGCCTTTATTTCCCCTCCATTACATTTAGGTGCGAGGCTCCCGATAGCTCCCAGCCTGGAGATTCCAACAAAAGGAGGCCTGATAGCCCCTTAACTTGCTGTAATCTGATAAGGCCCTTCCCCGCCTGCAAATTGTTGCTTGAAATGAAAGCAGACAACGTGCAGGCGCTGCTGAATGTGTTCCGTTGTTTGAAAATTACACAGGGACAAGTTAAATGCATTTCTATGGGGCCCAACCTCATCCACTCTGTGAAATGAATGGGTAGACGCCACCATCTTCCCGTGTGTACCCTGAACTTGTGCCCGACCTGAAATGAAAATCACTAACACAACAATGCTGTTATGGAACTATTGGTTAAATACGTTTGTAAATAATACATAGATTTTTTCAATCACTAGCTGCCTCAGTCAATACTCTACAAATTGGACAATTAACCATACTCCTGCTAGAATGAAGTTGCTTTGTAATGTAGTATTCGCAAACACCTTCTACAGTACTTGAGCAAAGGGATCATTGACAGAATATTGGAACCAAAAAATATCGCATGAACAGAATATTGTGTCAAAAATATCAAGACCCAAAATATCGAGAAGGTAAGTCAATTCAAAAACTTTATTCGATACGTGCAAAACAACCATAACAGTGTACATAGATAAAAAGCTGATTACATTGCGCATGAATAGTTTCAAATTGTAATAAATAATACAAGGCGACACTTGGTATACAACATAGAGCCAAAGTTAATCATGTCTAAAACACTTAAAATATTTAAGAGGGGTGCAGTCTCCATTTAAAATACTTGTAGGGTCATCACTATGTCAGTACAACAATACTTTTGCGTATATTAATTGCTTTTGTAATAAAAAGTGCTACATTAAGACAAACCCTAGCATCATTTAGTTCGGACAAGTATTTTAAGGCAGCAATATGTGATCTATTGCCATACGCAAGCAAAAGTGGTTTTAAGTAGTAACTTCTAAAACCAGAATAAAAACCACAGAACAGCATAAAGTGCACAGTGCTTTGCTTACTCTGGCCATCACATGGGCAAGGAGTCGAATCCAGGGGACACATTTTCATGTTAGGGAAGGCAACTAGATGGTGGGCAATTCCCAGTCTAAATCTAACTAGTACAAAACGGTGAGTAAGATTAGGAATATAAATTAAGTAATCTTGACAGCCCTCTGTTAAAGTAAGTGTTAAGTTAAACTTAACAGTTGATTTCCTTCTCTCACATTCTAGCCGGACTTCCCTCTTGTGATTCCTAAAGGTTTCTCTGATGGACAACTTGCTAAGTGATATTGCCGATAGAGGGTTAGTCCGGACTGACATCTTGAATAATTTACTGTACAAAGAATTAATATAGCTTAACCAGGGAATCGCCAATACATTGTCCAGAGTAAAACAATCTAAAATGATTGACTTCGTCCTTGGACCATATGGAACACCAAAGCAGCAAGGGACTATGACTGTGAGGTACTGGAGCCCTACTTCTCTATGAATGCTCTTGGAAGATGCCAAGGTGGGCAGACTAAGAAGGCGTTTGAGGAAGCCGTTTTCCTCTCTCTGAAGTGCTTTACTATTGTGGTAGTCCCACACTCCTGCCCCATATGTTGCAGTGGATAAAACCCTTGCCCTATAAATTGCTGTCATCTCCTTAACCAGCCTAGAACCCAGCTTAGATGAAAATCAAAAAATTCATGGGTGCGTCTGTTTATTTTGCTCCTAAAATTAATGATTTCATGGGACCATGGGCCGTTACCTGAAAATGTAATGCCCAGGTAGCAGAAAGTATCAACAGAGGCCACCGGCGACTTATCCATAAAAAAAATTCTACATTGTTTGTCCCTGGACCCACAAACCATAGTGTAAGGTTTGCTTTTGTTGATAATCAATTTTCTAGCAGCAATAAAATCCCCAAAGGTATTCATTAAACGTTGCAGCCTCACCGGAGTCCTGGCCAGCAGGACAGCATCATCTGCGTACAAGAGCACTGGTGTGGTGCTCCCAGCCACTTGTGGGGCATCGGCATGCACAGTTTGTAGGATCTGATCCACCCCGTTTATAAACACAAAAAATAACAAAGGGGCGAGTGCACAGCCTTGGCGAATGCCGCGTTTGACTGCAAAGTTATTGGTACATTCGCCTCGAGGACCATAGCTTACTTTACACCCCAGATTTTCATATAATCGTGCCAGAAAGCAGATAATTGGCCTAGGCGCCCCCATAGCGAGCAGAGTGGTCCAAAGGATAGTGTGGTCTACTAGGTCGAAAGCACTGCTCAAGTCAGTGAAACAAAGGTATAGTCTTCCGCCTTTGGCACGTGTATACTTGCCTATAAGTAGATCCAGGTTCACATATTGCTCAAGGCTCCCCACACCTTTCCTAAAACCAAACTGTGCCGGTGAAAGTATTGAGCAGTCCCAAGCCCATTCTTCTAATTTTTTGAGCAGGATTTTGCTCATTACTTTCACCGATGAGTCTAGCAATGAAATTGGCCGGTAATTCTTGGGATCTGATTTATTACCCTTCTTAAAGATGGGGACTATAATAGATGTACCCCATGTAGGCGGAATCGTTATCGTCGCAGCCATGTTAAAAACTCTGGTCAGGATTGGGGCCCATAAATCAACGGCGTTCTTAAAAACATATACTGGGTCCCCATCTGGACCTGGGGCCTTGCCCCCTTTACTTTCCTTCAAGGCCCATGACACTTCTTGTATCATAATGTCCAGAGGTAAGGGGTGCCATATCAACTGTTCCTTGTCTTGAATGGTCACTATTTCTGCCATTAGAAAGCTAAAATACCAGTAAAATGAGCAACCCAGGCATCGCAGGTGACATTTGACAACAATTCGGGGAAGGAATCATCCTTTAAAAAAGGGAAATTAACTGTATCCCAAAATAATTTACTATCTCCTGTATCTGCAGCTCGTGACAATTTGGACCATGCTACATCTTGGAGTTCTTTTTTCCTAGCTGAGAGTACCTCTTTATATTTGAATCTGAGGGATTTGATCAACAAATTATCTCTAGGTCGTTTGCAAAGAGCCAATTTCAAATCCCTGGATGCAATGCTACATGCGTGGTCGAACCAACCTCTACGCTTCACAGGGCCTGTTTTATTCGGGTGAGTCAGGAGAGCATCTATTGTGATGGTAATGCCAATAAAACTATAAATGATCTGATTGGGCGTTACCACATCTTCTAAACAGCGAATAATATCGTTATAGCCCTTAGAGCAAATATCATGCAAAAATTAGGTCGGGGCCACTCCATTCCACTTTATGCTGGCCCCATTAGATCTTGGGCAATGTCAGTAATACGACTAGGTGTTATAACACTGGTCCTGCCCCAGAAAAAGACTGTCAATATAATACAATTGTGGTCACTCAGGCCCGGACAGGCAACCCTTGGTATGGTGCACCACTTGCATGCATTAGCAGATATTAGGATATGGTCAATAACAGAAGCAGAATTCCTCCCTATGAAACTTGGAATGGGGTCCCCATTGCTATCGCATGGACATTTTAGAAGATGTAAATCGAACTTGGTAATCAGGGAATTCAATTGGTCACCATAGTCATTGTAGGGGAAGTGTAGATAACCAATCTCAGCCTCATCAGTGACCCCATATACCCGTGTAGCAGAGTGTGGGCATAGGTGAATATTAAAATCTCCAGCCCAAATTAATATAAAGCTATTGGTGATGAACTGGAGTAAAGTCTCCAGTCCCCCTTCAAGGGCTAAAGCCACCTTACCCTGAGTATCGTTAAAAACATTGTTGTAAAAATTGACCAAAACTATGTCCCGGCCTCCCCTAAATGTTATCCAAAGAATTAATGAATTAGGGCCTATAGTTGTTTTTCTCTTTATGCTTACTGGGAGCCTGTTCGATATAAGGACCATAAGCCCCATAAGCCCCCCTTTTGCCCTTCCTGCTGTCGATGGCTCGGCCTCCAAACAGTGTGTTGAAAAACCCTCAAAATAAACAGGCTCAGTACACCAAGTTACTTGGATACATAATAAATCTAGGTCACTTATAAACTCCATCCACCCTAATGTGCCCTGTTTTTTCGCTAACCCTCCTAAATTCCAAGTCGCGATTTTATAACTAGCTTCCATCCCTGGGCCAATACTACTAAGAGATAACGAGTTAGGTGGAGCAGCTGCTGGGGGTGTGGCATCCGCTATATCATCACAAGGAGACGGTGGGGCGACAGATAAAGTAACAGTGATATTGTGATTGCCCTTATTAACCATATATGTATCCTCTTCCCACCCTTCATGAAGTGGAGGCACGTTCACCGTGTGTTGCACTGTCTCATGTCAATCAATGTCCCGAAGGTTACTCAGTATCTGATATCTGTTAGAGACCACCAATGGTTTGAGTGAGGGGTATGCTGGGGCAAGGTGGTTAACTGTTGGTCCTATTCTGCTCGTCTGAGGCACAGAGGGCTGAAAGTGCCTATAGAAAAAACCCAAGGGCTGTAGTGACATGTTCTGTTTGATTTGGAGGTAACGTTCCACCCCAGTTAGAAGCAGAACACCAGGGCCGGACTGGCTACCGGGTGTTTTGGAATGCTGCCGAGCTGGGGGCTGATGTCACTGCAGTGGGGGCTAATTTCGTTGATGGAGACCTGCGTGTGCTTCGAAATTAACAAAGCAAAACGAATTTCGTTCAGCACACGCAGGTCCCCATCAACGAAATCAGCCCCCAGCTCGGCAGCATTCCAAAACGCCCGGTAGCCAGTCCGGCCCTGCAGAACACCCTTAGCCCACCTTGGTTCCCTGAAGTGAAGTTAATTATAATGCAATCCCCTGTACAATGTTTTCTCAGGGGACCAATCCAACTCACTCTCCTTGTAAACAAGATTTTGTCGGCATCCCCTACCGGGTAGTGGCAATTTCTATTGAGCCAATGAACCACTCTGTTCTTTAGTGAGTCGTAAGAATCTATTTGGCCCGGGCGTAAGGGAGGAGCATTGACTATGACTGCCACATAGGGGCAGCATTCTGGAGGTAAATTAATGGGCATCTGTTACATTGGCATCTGTTACATTGACAATACTTTCCTCTACTGGTATAGAGGCTCGTGGGGTATCTCTATGTGTCAGATGCGCATTATTTACATTAAGTATCCTGGGCTGTTGTTGTATTAGGGATATAGGAGCAAGAAGTCGCTCATGATCCCTGGAAGTAGCTTCAGTCATAGCACCCACGGCCTGTGGTTTCTCAATGTTAATGCTAGATGATGCTATACTAGGCCTCGGTAAGTTGGTAGTTGTAGTTGGTACTAGTACCCTGTCAGACACCTACTTGGATTGCCCCATAGGGGGTGTGAGGTGGTGTGTCCTGATCTGTTTAACTTCTACTAACAAGGACTCTAACTTCTCTTGGATTGGTGCTAACAGAGCTTTCATTCTAGAGGTGATCCCGGCCAATAATGATGCCCATTGTGAATCCCCCAAAACGAGTGTTCGTGTCCCGGCTTCTGAACAAGATGGAACTGTGATCCTCCAGAGCCTCCAGGCATAACAGTGGTATTCTTACATTTCCTTTTCCTTTTGGGAGTGGGAGGGTTAACAGAAGTTGTGCTAGGGGATAGTGTTGCCTCGTTGTTAGTTACGGTGGCCAAATTATCGTCAGCACTAGGGCCGTAGTTTTCCCTGGTCAGGCTCTCTGTTACTGGAGGTATGGCTGTTCCATCTACAGGCAGCCCAGTAGTCCTGCCCCCACTCCCTCCCCCTGTAGAGATACGTCGTTGTACTATATCTATCTCTTGGGAGATCACGTTAACCGCCCACACTAAGAATGAGTCAATAGTTGACCGGGCGTTATCAGATGCTGGTGGGATACTAGTTGCCTTATGTTTACCCATAACCCCCTTTACGAGCGTACGCCTGCTTGGGAAGGGTAGAAAAAAAGAGGAAATAACACAAGGAAATAGAACACTTTCATAAGTCTATCACCAATCCATAGGGTAAAGTATCTGCAGGCAACAGCTGTTTGGTAGTGTGGGTAGGCAATATAATCCAAGAGGTTGTTACTCAATGGTAGGTGTATCACACGTGTTTGGTTGTGGTGGAAGAAGCTCAATCAGTACCCTATTGGAAGCCTAAGGCAGTCCTGCATACCAACGATTGAAACAATCAAAAGACAGTACCTTCCAGTAGGTTTGGATCTTAAATGTCAGAGGGGGGGCCCAGCCCGGTCATCTCCAGTCAGTGGCTGGCAAGGACGGGCGCAGCCCGTGCGAGGTCCGCGCATCGGGGCCTCGCGGTCACCTTTGGGCGCTGGGAAAGTGATGTGGCCAAGCGCGGTGGAGCTTGGGGGCTGGGATCCGTGCCCGGCTCGTCTGATTACGGGTCCCCAATCATTTGTGCTTCAAGAAAATACTGTAAAGCCAACGATTCAGACTAGCATTTAAATGGATCGACTCTCAGAGAAGGTAAGTCAAAATAGGTTAGTATATATCTTTTTTTAAGTTCAAGTAAAGGTTTATTGAAAAATTAAAGTGGTGATGAAAACAATACTTCGTACAGACAATCATTTACCAATGCATAAAGACAGAAGAGGATACTTAAAAATACTATTGATATACAGAAATCTTCAAGGTAATAAAGGTGTAACTTTGGAAATGATATGAATACTTTCAAAGGTTCACAGATATTGCGAATAGTAACACATGTCAAAAAATATACAGTTGAAAGGGTATAATAAGGAATGACAAGTTGAACGGAATTATATAAAGACAAACAGTAGGAAGTCAGGGAGGCTTGGTAACTTCTTGCATTGAAGGAGCGAGGGAAGAAGTGTTCTTTGCTGTTGTATTTAGAAAGTGTGTGAGGGGGAACCAGAGGTGTAATCTTTTCGTGGCTAGAGAGATAGGGTGAACGAGGGCCGTATATATCTATGTACCTTGAATATATATATATCGTCAAGGTACATATAGGTGGAGTTAAATATAGTAAAACTTGCTTACCTATAGAAACTTACCTTCACAATATTTTTGTCCTTGATATTCTTGACACAATATATGTCCCATGAAATTTTTTTTCCAATATTCTGTGTAAATACCAAACAAAGCAAGAACAAGGGCAAATGACTGACATTGCTCTTAGTAATCTGCTAAAAAGGAACAGTGCCTCTGTTATAAATAAGTGTTTAGTGGCTCTCGGAATGTAATCCTACATATTGGATATAGGGTTAGTAGTGTCACTCACCCACAAAGTGAATATCCCCCTACCTTGGTGCCCTAGGGGACCGGGACAGTGACTGTATACTCAAGCGGGCATCGATCTTGATGATGGCACTGGCATGAACCACAGAAATGGTTGCGGGCCCAAAGGCAAAAAGGCCACAAACATCTCTCTTGATCCGGCTGGCTGCCATGCCAACTGGCTGCTGGACTACCACAACAACAGAGGGGTAAAACAAAGAATACAAGCATTAAAATGTGGTACAGAGAGGGTCTATGCTTGCAGGGGACTTCAGGTTTCTACCTAATCAAGAGATATTTGGCGGCACTCAAATCAAATTCTGGAATCACTAACAGCAGCAGGGTCGGGTATGTCTGGGTCAAAGATAACTTTTACCAAGTTGGAAGAAAAGCTCAACTTGGAAAGCTCCAGCTTATGTGTCCAAGTTCAGGCAGTTGGCAATGGCCCACTGTCAACTAGAGTCAGTGCATCCTCCATTTTTCATCCTCAGAGAGGAGTCTGGGAAGGTCACCTCCCCAGAATGCAAGGTGTTGCTCTCTTGGGAAGCCTAGCTTCTTGACAGCCAATTAAACAGAGAACTAACAGAGGAAGCAGTAGGATGTTTGGCTGCTCTCTGTAGGCACCATTTGTCCTATATGTTGCAACTAACATTCTTACAGAAGTAAATGATCACTGCAAAATAAATCAGACTACTAGTTGAGGGGGGTGAGTACCCACCTCAAGTAATATTCACTGTCCTTGTCTGGATGGCCCCTGAAAGTCACTAAATTAACCTGGGCTCAACCCCCTGGTAGTTATGCACAGAGCAGATAGGCTTATCTTTGAGGCAATATGAAAAGTAGTTATGCAGTACTAAAACATTGAAAAGGTAGAAATGCAAACAATTAAAAAATCCCCAAACTAATAAAAGTTAGAAAAATGACACCAAAATGACAAAAATCCAATAAGGTGAATTGGAGATATGAATGTAGTGATCTGTGATTTTTGGAACGTTACTCTTTCTGCAAGCACACCTCAGATTATTTTGCCTTTTTGTTGAACTCTATTGTTGCTCTGAACATTTCAGCATGGTAAAACCAATATACACCGGATTGGTTTATTTAATTTGCCTATAAGACCTTAGTATGTGATACCAAAGGTACCCAGGGCCTGTTAATGAAATGCTACCAGTGGACTGCAACATTAATTGTGCCATCCACTGTAGCAGCATTGTGCAGTTTTAAACTGCAAATTCAACTTTTCAAAATAATCCCTTTTTGACAGGTCCAAACCTTCCTTTTAAATATTAATAAGTCAACACTAAGTAGGCCATGTTGCCCATAAGGTAGGTTGCATTGTATTTAAAAGTAGAACATGTAAAATCGTAATGCTAAACATGTCCTTACAGTTCAAGTTCAAGTTTTATTTAAATTGCCCGGTTACTTAAAACCCTTACAATGAAGTTTAACAGGCAATAAAAACATATATAACCATCAGTTCAAAAGAATGTAACAGCTTAGAACAGATACTCCCAGTGACAGTAAACAGATTTAAAAAGGCTACAATAAGTGTACATCATTGGCTAGTGTAGTAACAGATGAAATAATACAAACTAGTTTTCAGCATGGTGACTACCCTTCACCACAATAAGACAATTGGGGGGCGAAAGAATCCTTAGCGCTCTTTGTGGGTCAAGAGCTGGGGTGCCCATAGATTTGAATAGGTTTGGCATCTTACAGCAACATTTATTGGCCGGGATGAGCAGGTTTTAAAAGAAAATTAAAAAACCTTTTCATCAGCTAAAAACAAGCAAGATCACTATAAGCTGTAGGAGTGATAAAACAGATCTAATAGAATTCACAGCGTTGGCTGAGGACCTATTAGGCATCCCTTTCCCATAGTGTGCGAAACAATAGTGGTGTCAGGCCGTTAGCCACTGGTGAGGCCCAATTGATTAATTTGCCCCCCGTGAGACTTAGTCGGTGGATTACAGCAGAGTGATGCTAGAGTCTGGCTGTGTGTCTTACGATGTGAACCTCGCGTAAGCCATGTGCACAATCAGGCTGCGACCGTCCAAAGGCAATTACAGACTAGTCGCGGGCCCTCCCTGAGAGATGTTGGTGGACAAGGAGATAGGCGTCAGAATATCCAGTGTTGCCATTTTCTTTTCAACCTCCAAAAGGAATTTTATTAGCTGGCAGTTCAGCTGCAGGTTCTCTAGAGTGAAGCAGGCCAACATAGCCTGCCACCGCATGCATTTTCCTCTTTGGTTAAAGGGAGCTCTTAACAGCTGCCTCTGTTCCCCCAATAGCTTCTTGCAAGAGCAAATTACATGTGGCATGTCTTCCTTGCTGTCGATGCACAGACGGCAAACATTCAGTGGTCTCTTCTGCTGCCAAGGAGGGAGATGAAAAAGGAAAGGGAGTAAGCCTCAATGGTACTTCAGGAACTTCTCCTTGCTGCTTTTTTGTACTCTTTGTTAAGGTATTGTTGGTGTGTGATCGTTCTGTAATTATTTAAAGTCATCCAGGCATGGGCTCTGCGTGCTAAGGTGGCCTTATCTTCAATCAGTGAAAGGGAGCTTATTGTTTTCCTGGGCAGTATTTTGAAGGCCAAGTGGCTGATGGGAGTTTCCCAGAGCTGAGTTAACCCGGTAACTAGAAGAGATTCCTAGAAGTAGTCTCTGGCAGCTCTGGTGTCCCTGCTCTGAAGCTCATTCCAAAGGTAAGAATTCACAGTGTTGAAGTCCACCTTCCTAATTTTGTTCCAGTCGTTTAATAGGCCCTCCCGTCAGGCCAGGATCTGCTTTTGCAGGCCGAACTCTGACCTAATTTGGGATGGGGAGATGTAATTTGGGAGACTGAAAATTATTCTGTGCACTATCGTCATTGTGCTGTCCGGTAGCCTGGGGTCTCTCCCTCTCAGAGGTTCACTCCCATATGTTATGGTCGGTAGTAGTTTAGCTTGCACTACTCAGGGAAGTGTCGTCAATATTGGTCCTGCCAAATCCTTTTAAAGATTTTTTAAAATAACGGCCAGTGCCTGGCATTTCCGTTTTACGACCTCTTTCTGTGGGGCAAGTCAGAAGCCCAAGTTGTTAATTCTTCAAGCAGTGTCCCGGCGAAGTATTTGGACTCGTTGAGATGAGGGCCATTAAGCGGTAGTTTTTTCAGGGTTTTAACACCGCTGTTGAATATGGGCAAATTTATAGAGCCTCTACATGAGGTTCGTGGTGCAACCTCAAGCCTGATTCCGGAAAAGACAGGATCCAGTGCCTCCACCCAGTATTCTGCTTTGTACTTGAAGAGGGCAGGGATATCGTGAACAAGGTCTCGGGTGAGACCCAAATGCGTCGGTACTGTTTTTCGGTCCGGAGGATTTTGGATCATTGACATTAAAGAGAACTTTGAAACCTTTCCGTCAGTGCGACCCAATTCTTTTCGTTAAAAAGTTGCGTTGGATACAAAACAGGCTGGAGTCCGCCGTGGGGTTACGCACCGCTAGAGAGCACTCAAAAAGCCAGAAAAAGTTGAGCCTCAGTTTGGAAGATATATATATATATATATATATATATATATATATATATATATATATATATATATATATATATATATATATATATATATATATTCCAATCGATAAGTGCTCCACTTAGAGAATGCCACACGCAGCGTGTTAAGGAGAAGCAGTGAAGTATCCATTATGGTTGTAAGGACTACAATACCCATAATCCTTCTACGAACACACCCACTGAGGTAGAATTTAAAACCACGCTGCAAGTGCGGCGTCACTTTTACTCACCTGATCTCTACTGCCCGGAGCCAGTGAACAAGGGTAACGCTCCCGAAACGCGTATGGTGATAACTGGGCTGATGAATTGCTTGAACTGTTGTGGACACAACCCTGCTGTCTGCCAATAAAGGACCGAAATAACACGCTGAGTGTGGCATTCTCTAAGTGGAGCACTTATCGATTGGAATATATAGCGGCCAGCTCTAGGTCGCGAGAATGCCCCCTCACTGACGGAGTGAGTCTACGGCAACGAAGATGGGAGTGTTGCCCCAAGCGCAACGTGTGGGTGTTGGTGGACTATAAGCATACAGAGTTGCTTCACGGCAGATTACAAGCAACCCCACTGTGGTAAGATACTGATTTAAGGAGAAGCAGTGAAGTATCCATTATGGTTGTAAGGACTACAATACCCATAATCCTTCTACGAACACACCCACTGAGGTAGAATTTAAAACCACGCTGCAAGTGCGGCGTCACTTTTACTCACCTGATCTCTACTGCCCGGAGCCAGTGAACAAGGGTAACAATCCCAAAACGCGTATGGTGATAACTGGGCTGATGAATTGCTTGAACTGTTGTGGACACAACCCTGCTGTCTGCCAATAAAGGACCGAAATAACACGCTGCGTGTGGCATTCTCTAAGTGGAGCACTTATCGATTGGAATATATAGCGGCCAGCTCTAGGTCGCGAGAATGCCCCCTCACTGACGGAGTGAGTCTACGGCAACGAAGATGGGAGTGTTGCCCCAAGAGCAACGTGTGGGTGTTGGTGGACTATAAGCATACAGAGTTGCTTCACGGCAGATTACAAGCAACCCCACTGTGGTGAGATACTGATTTAAGGAGAAGCAGTGAAGTATCCATTATGGTTGTAAGGACTACAATACCCATAATTCTTCTACGAACACACCCACTGAGGTAGAATTTAAAACCACGCTGCAAGTGCGGCGTCACTTTACTCACCTGATCTCTACTGCCCGGAGCCAGTGAACAAGGGTAACGCTCCCGAAACGCGTATGGTGATAACTGGGCTGATGAATTGCTTGAACTGTTGTGGACACAACCCTGCTGTCTGCCAATAAAGGAACCGAAATAACACACTGCGTGTGGCATTCTCTAAGTGGAGCACTTATCGATTGGAATATATAGCGGCCAGCTCTAGGTCGCGAGAATGCCCCCTCACTGACGGAGTGAGTCTACGGCAACGAAGATGGGAGTGTTGCCCCAAGAGCAACGTGTAGGTGTTGGTGGACTATAAGCATACAGAGTTGCTTCACGGCAGATTACAAGCAACCCCACTGTGGTAAGATACTGATTTAAGGAGAAGCAGTGAAGTATCCATTATGGTTGTAAGGACTACAATACCCATAATCCTTCTACGAACACACCCACTGAGGTAGAATGTAAAACCACGCTGCAAGTGCGGCGTCACTTTTACTCACCTGATCTCTACTGCCCGGAGCCAGTGAACAAGGGTAACGCTCCCGAAACGCGTATGGTGATAACTGGGCTGATGAATTGCTTGAACTGTTGTGGACACAACCCTGCTGTCTGCCAATAAAGGACCGAAATAACACGCTGCGTGTGGCATTCTCTAAGTGGAGCACTTATCGATTGGAATATATAGCGGCCAGCTCTAGGTCACGAGAATGCCCCCTCACTGACGGAGTGAGTCTACGGCAACGAAGATGGGAGTGTTGCCCCAAGAGCAACGTGTGGGTGTTGGTGGACTATAAGCATACAGAGTTGCTTCACGGCAGATTACAAGCAACCCCACTGTGGTAAGATACTGATTTAAGGAGAAGCAGTGAAGTATCCATTATGGTTGTAAGGACTACAATACCCATAATCCTTCTACGAACACACCCACTGAGGTAGAATTTAAAACCACGCTGCAAGTGCGGCGTCACTTTTACTCACCTGATCTCTACTGCCCGGAGCCAGTGAACAAGGGTAACACTCCCGAAACGCGTATGGTGATAACTGGGCTGATGAATTGCTTGAACTGTTGTGGACACAACCCTGCTGTCTGCCAATAAAGGACCGAAATAACACGCTGCGTGTGGCATTCTCTAAGTGGAGCACTTATCGATTGGAAATATATATATATATATATATATATATATATATATATATATATATATATGCGCTATAAAAAAACAAAGGTTACAGGGATGTTCTAGTTACGCTCAGACTTCACTTTTACAAAAACCATTGAAATTCAGCAGTTATAGTTACCTGAGCTAACTATAACTTATGCCCCCGCAATGCACTGCAAATGACCTCACATCACTCATGACATGGTCAGTGACATCACTGATGACATCTCAAATGACATCAGTGATTACATCATCCAGTGAGTGTTAGTGTTTTCAAAGGGTTTATGATTGTTAAACATATAAACTAAGCTACTACAAAAGTTAAATTAGTATACTAGGTGTACTACTAATGAATGATACTATTTATAACATGTGTTATCTGAGTGGCTGTGTGACTGTGTATCCGTGTGTGAGTGCCTGTATGGGTTTGTGAGTGGCTGTATGGGTGAGTGATTGGGTGTGTGAGTGGCTGTATGAATGAGTGACTGGGTGTGTAAGTGGCTGTATGGGTGAGTGACTGAGTGGATATGTAAGTGCATGTATGTCTGTGTGAATTGGTATGTAAGTGGTTGTGTGGTTATGTGAGTGAGTGTGTGAGTGATTGTATGGGTGCATTAGTGGCTGTGTTGAGAGGCTGTATGGGTGAATGAGTGGGGGTGTGAGTAGCTGTATAGGTAAATAAGTGGGTGTATGAGTAGGTGTATGGGTGAGTGGTGGCTCTGAGTTGCTGTATGGGTGAGTGACTGCTTATATGAGTAGCTGTATGTGTGAGTGAGTGGCTCTATGAGCGAGTGAGTGGGTGTGTGAGTGGCTCTATGGGTGAGTGAGTGTTTGTGTGAGTACCTGTTTGGGTCTGTGAATGGGTATGGGTATGTGAGTGGGTGCATGAGTGGTTGTTTGGGTGGATGAGTGGTTCTGTTGAGAGGCTGTATGTGAGGAAGGGGCGGGGCCTCCGATGAGCTCTCAGCAATCCCACTGTGTGGGACTTACTGGAGGTAACGGGAGGGGTTCATAGCACCCAAGGACCCTCAGCATCTAAGGGGACTTCATCTCCCAACCTGTAGTGCGCCAGGAGGCGCGTTTCAGAGTGGTGGAGAAAAGGTGCACGGCCTCCGACAAACTCTCAGCAATCCCACTGTTTGGGACTTACTGGAGGTAACAGAAGGGATTCTAGGCCCCCAAGGACCCTCAACATCAAAGGGGACTTCATCCCCCAACAAGTAGTGCGCCAGGAGGCACGTTTGCAAAGTGGTGGTGAAAGGGGGCGGGGCATCTGATGAGCTGCATCAGGATTTGCGGTTATACCGGGAACAGGGGTTGCGCTGAGCACCGCGGGGGATCTGCGGATTCACACGCATTGAGAAAAAAAAGTTTATAAAGCAACTTATTGGCCTTTATATGTCCCTCTGGGACCCCTCTCACACACCCATGGGGTCAGAGTGTCTCTATCCTGACCCCTTTATTCACTTTGCACAGAAATTTTCAGCCCCGGGGACTGTTTCTCGATACATAAAATGGAGGCCGCAACTTCTCAGTCAGGTTGCGGCCAGTAAATCAGGGTCCTGCTGTGGCACGTGGAGCCACAGATCTACCACGGTGGATCCGCGCAAGATCCGCGCCCCCAGATATATGCATTTGGATTTTGTTTAATAGCTCTAAAACTACTGAGCAGATTTACACCAAACTACGACAAGGCAGTGCTCTGGACCAGGATCTACCTTTCTGCCAAATTTGGTGTAATTCCGTCCAGCGGTTCTGGCTGTAGTCGTGTCTATGGGAATTAACATGGGGTAAATGCATTTTGCCACCCCTTTTTCTCGGCCCCCGCTTCACGGATCATCCTAAAACTTAGTAGAAAGCAGCTGAAGTGAGTGTTAAATTAGTTGGGGAAAGTTTGTGAAGATTCGTCAAAGTGTGCCGAAGTTATTGGCAAAACAAAAATGCTTTTTCTATGGAAAGTTGGTCCAAATTATAACTACCTACTGGCGACTGCCAGTAGGTCAGTGGCAGCCGCCACAACACGAAGGTGGTGGGCCAGAGACGGATGGATGGATGGGAGGGCGGGGGGAGGGAGGGATAGGACAATAATAATTTAAAACTTACCTTTCGCTGCTGCCTCCGATGGGCGCCACTGTGCTCTCCCAGCAGTCTCTGGGAAGGCAGAGGCTGCACAGCCAGTCCAGACACTGGTCTCATGCTATGAGAGCAGCACCAGGATTAGTTTGAACAGCTTCTCTGCCACTCAGACACTGCCTTATAGCCTGTTGCTTTTCTCCAACCCGACTGTGAACACAGCTGGGTTGGAGAAATAGAAGTGCACATGTCTGTTTGGCCAGCCTAGGACGGCCAGCCAAACTTATATGAGCACTTCTAAGTGGCCACCACCTGCCTGTCATGGCCTTGCCCGGCCCCGCTTTACCTGCATGCCAGAGCCAGTCACAGAAAAATAAAATGATATTGTCTTATTATCATTTTATTTTTCTGTGACTGACTCTGACGAGTGGGGCGACGCTCCTCCGCCATTACTGAGGAGCCCCCCCTGCAGTAGGTTATATATATATATATATATATATATATATATATATATATATATATATATATTGATCAACAAAAAATGCCCTAAGCATTTGAGATGGCACTCGACAGTGCTCTGCCCTCCGGCATGCTCTGCCCTCGCCTGTTGGAAGAAAAACGTTATCACCAGCATGGCGAGGCCGGAGTCTGGAACTAATTGGGACCTTGTCGGCACAGTGCTCATGATGAAATGCAGCCTGCTCTAACGTGACACAACCTACTATAGGTAATTAAAATAAAGCATAATATACGAATGAACACTTGAACTTACTCAAAGAAATATTTTAACTCGCATTACGGACTTCGAGTCCCAGCAAACACCAGAGTGACGTGGCACTAAGCATACGCCCACTGGGGGGCTTGAAATATAAAGTGCCGGAAATGAAAGTAATGCAACTCTCAAGCGTCATTTGTGCAGCCCAAGAAGAAGAGGTTTCGACCTTGAAACGAGTCGGCACATCAGATTACTGTGAAGCGGGAAGGCAGGCTGGAGTAAAGAGCCGGAGGGCAGAGCACTGTCGAGTGCCATCTCAAATGCTTAGGGCATTTTTTGTTGATCAATATATATATAGTTAGGTCAGCTGTTCTTTAGGAAAAGCATTTTGTGTTTTGTTTTGCTAATAACCTTGGCACTGTTGGATGAATCTCCACGAAACTTTCCGAAAAGGTGCTACTTTTTGACTATTTTGTGCATGGAAAGTTGCGGGGTGATCCGTCATGCAGGATATGAGAAAAATAGGGATCCCAAAATGCAAAATCCCCATGCATTATCCATAGACTTTTTTAAGACGAGCTAATGCAAAAAACTGAATGGAATTACACCAAATTTTGCAGGAAGTTAGATCTTGGTCCGCAGATTGTGCTTTTTGGGATTTGGTGTAAAATCTATTTAGTAGTTTTTGAGAAATTAAGGGTAAAAAAATAATTGTATATCTGGACTGTTGGGTCCACTAGAGGGTTGAGAGACTCTCGTGGGAGCCGCAGTTTACAAATTTAGTGTTCTAATTGGCTCAGGGAGCTTTATTTCCCTTAGGCCATCTCACTCCCGCAGGAGTTAGTCTCCTGATGGAGTGAGCGCTCTGACTGGCTTCCAGCAAAATGAGAAAAATGTTGCTGACAGCGATTACAGGACTCGGGGCCTTAGTCCCCTATCCTGAAATAAAAAAAGAAAAATAGTATAAGGGGGCAGGGTGGGGATACCCTGACCCCCTCTGCCCCATGTGGGGACCAAGAGGGACACCACTTCCTGGGCCAAAACCAAGAAAAAAATGGCAAAAAGTGCTGCAATCCCGCTGGACTCACACAGGATTGAAAAAAAAAAATGACAGCTGGGCCGTATGCATAACGTTTATGCCCCGAGGAGCCTACCCCCAAGTCTATATTCATAAACGCAAGGGAGGCTGTGCGTCTCCCCTCCCCGAGCCCCCGGGTTCATAAATATTCGTTTATATGGGGAGAGGGGCCATGTGGCCCGCTTCCTGAAGCCTCTAAAATCCCCAGGGAGCCCGCCACGGGAATTAAATATAACAAAATGGGGAGGGGGACTGCGGGACCCCCTCCTCGAGCCTCAAAAGGCTCCAGTAAGCCCACCCATGGGGCTGAAATTACTTAAAATGTGGAGGAGGCCGCGAGGCCCCCCTCCCTGCGCCATTAAAGGCTCGGGGAGCCTACCCCAGGCCGATTACTTTAAGGGAGGGGGGGCCGCACGGCTCCCTTTCCTGAGCTATCAATGGCCCAGGAACCCCACCCCCCTGGGCCAACTCACATGTTATGTCCTGGGGAGCACACCCAGAGAAATCTGTGTTTGCTCTCGCTTGGCAGGAGCATTTTCAAAACTCCTGCCAAGAGGCAAACACCAATTCCACTCCCAGTTGGCGGGAGCTTTAAAAATGCTCCTGCCCACTGGGTGCAGACTTTTGATCTGTTTCCCTGCCCACACAGATGCGGGCAGGGAAGCAAATTAAAATATTGCTTCAGCACACAGGGAGCAGCATTAGTAGCTGCACCCTGAGGGTGGGAGCAATGCCGGCTCCCGCTGCATGTAGGGAGCCAGGTGGGATGTGGGCGCTTTTTGGCCTCCCTCGTGGCTTCCAACGAGTGTATGGTGGGTGACCTGGATGGGCACCAGGGCACCCACCTTTAAGTGGTAAGAGCCCCGGGGGATGTGGTCCTCAGGGCCGATAACTACTCGAGGCGGGGGGCCACATGGCCCCCTCCACTTTATTTAAATTAGCTGCCCTGGGGCATGGGGTCCCCAGGACCTAACAAGGCTTTGGAAGGGGGGCGCAGCTCCCCTCTCCTTTATTTTTAGTAACAGCCCTGGGAGATGCTCGCGGAGGGGGGCCACACAGCCCCTCTCCCCTTTATTGAAATGAGTGGCCCTGGGGAATGGTGTCCCCAGGGCCTAACAAGGCACAGGAGGGGGGCCACGGGGCCAGCCTCCCTTTAAAATACATAAGGCCTTGGTGGATCGAGTCCCCTGGATCTAATGAGGCTTGGGGAGTGGGGGCCACGCAGCTCCGCTCCCTGAGCCGTTAATGGCCCCGGGGATCCCAACCCTTGGGCCAGCTCACATATTATGTCCCGGGGGAGCCTACCCCTGGGACATAGTGGTTTCCCTGTCTGCACCTGTGCATGCAGGGAAACCTGTGTTTGCTCTCGCTTGGCGAGAGCATTTTCAAAACTACAGCCAAGCGGCAAACACCAAGTCTGCTCCCAGCCGGCATCAGCTTTAAAGATGCTTTTGATCTGTTTCTCGAAACAAATTAGAATATTGCTTCTGCCCTTAAGGAGCAGCGTTAGTAGCTTCTCCCTGCGGGCGGGAGCAATACCAGCTCCCCCTGTATGTAGGGTGGCGGCTGGTGCAGCGGGAGCTTGGTGGGGGAATGGTCTCTCCAGGGCCTAACAAGGCCTGGTGAGGGGGACTACCTGGCCCACCTCCCCTTTAAAATAAATAAGGCCTTGGGGGATGGGGTCCCCAGGCCTAATGAGGCTTGGGGAGATGGTGTATATGGCCTCCCTCACCTTTAAAATATATATGACTCTGGGGGATAGGGTCCCCAGGGCCATAAGAAGTTTGTGAGAAGGAGCTCACGTGGTGTCCCTCCCCTTTAAAAAAAAACCCTGGGGGATAGGATTCTCAGGGCCAGGCCCCTTGGCCAACCCCTGTTGTGCATGCCCGAAGGCCGTGTGCAGTCTGGGGTTGGCTGCTTTTGGGAGGGGGGTTGGTCGCAGCCCAGGCCCTGTGGCCAACCCCCCACCGTGCAAAGGGTGGGGTTGACTGCATGTGGGGGGTTGGCTGCAGGCCCTATGGCCAACCCTGCCATGCATGACCAAAGGACCTGTGCAGTGTGAGGTTGGCTGCCTTTATAGGCTTTGGCTAGAGGGCCTGGCTGCAAGTCAGGCTTTGTGGCCAACACCCCCCTGCTCACGGCAGAAGGCCGTGTTTAGCGTGGGGTTGGCTGCATGTGAGGGGTTAGCCGCAGCAGGCCCTGCAGCCAACCTCCACGGTGCATGGCCAAAGGATGTGCGTGGCGAGAGGTTAGCTTTACATATGGTAATTAAATATTACTTTACTTTTTAAAAAAAATAGAAATTCACTGAAAAAAACAAAGATTAAAGTAACATTATAGTTAAGTGTGATAAAAAAGATCTGTGTTTGTTAAAAAACAATAAAACCTTAGAAATTCACTGAAAAACAAAGGTTAAAGTAACGTTATAGTTAGGTCAATTATTCAGTGACAAAATTAAAGTTTTAAACTAAAAAAAAACACAGAAATTCACCAGTTATAGTTACTTGCGCCCTGCCATGCACTGCTTATGACCTCAGGTGTTGCATCTCTCATGACATGTTCTATGACATCATTTATGACATCACTCCTGGCATCTCAAATTACATAATCGGTGACATCACTGATGACATCATGCAATGAGCGTGTTAGTTTGTTTTATAGTTTAGATAGTGGCGGGTAACTAACATATTACTTTTCTACCTAATTTTGTACTGCCTGTGTCCAGAAATCAGTATAAGTGTTTACAAAAGGCATGTAGCTACAAATGCACCATAGGTGTGCGGAGGTATTGAACACGTTACAAATATCTGCTTTGAAAAGAACCCTGTGTGCAAGTGATAGCTGATGACTTGTGTTCCTTATGTTCTACACAAGTTTTTGGTACTGCAGCAATACGTTTCCTGCAGGGAAAAGATTATACGTACTACATACTAAGGGGTCGATTACGATGTCGTCCGGAAAGGCTCCGAACGGCATTCGATTAGTCCGAACCCGATTCAGAACCCGCCTTTCAGACAAACTCGGACACTTTTCCCAACAAGCGATTACGATGGCTGGGAGGCGTTCGAACTGTCCATCTCGGTTCCGAAAGGTTTTGGGAGTAACTGAGTCAGTCAGAGCCGAATCGTAGCAGTCTATGGAGTGTGTTTCCAGGAGAGCGATTAGGATGTCAGATTCGGGCAGCCTTTTCGAATCGGGTGTTCCGAAACAAATTGACTGTTGGAATCTGACTTTGGGGGCCCGTAGCAGGTCCCCCTTCACCCGGGGCCTTCTGAATCAAGCCTGTGGGGGTACCCATGGGTCCCCTCTATACAATCATGCACTGTGTGGCAGGCACCATGAGGTGCCCGTCACAGGGTGCAAGGTTTTCCCAAACCACCCCTTTCGTCAATGGGAGCCTGTGTTCTCGTTCGGAACACAGGCTCCCATTGAAGTCAATGGGAGTCTGACCAAATCGTAACCGGATGCATCAAAATCACTCAGTCGGACTCCCCGGATCGAGTAGTTCGGAAAGCATCCCAGAACGGATTCGGTCGGATATGCTTTCCGGACGAGATCGTAATTGACCCCTAAGTATTGTAAACAACTTTGAGCTATTAGACTCGTCTCAGCATGACAATTTCTTCTTAACATAGAAGACTGTGTGCATCAGGTACTAACCTATGTACAGGTGATTGTTTTGCTTCAGATGATGGGATATCTGTAAAGGTTTCACCACAGTATGAAGGTTGCAGGTAGTATGATCTCTAGCACCTTCAGACCCTGGTCATTTTAAGCGACTAGTTTCTTTTCGAGGGTACACTGCTCTACAAAAAGTATAGATACTGTTTCAAATACTCTGTGGTGTATTTTTCAGGAGAGTTTCACTGTCTGCAAACAGTGTAGTACAGAGTAAATTCTCTCCATGGAGTAAACACTGTTTACAGTACCCAATTTTATTGAGTTTTCGGAATTCGGGCACTCCGCGCTCCATGGTGGAGTTCCTGGATTCTGCTATCTGGCGCGAAGCGGAGTTTCTGTTCGCGTGCTCGAGATATGTTTTGGTGCTTGCTTGCGAGCGCCAACATATTCTCGGGATGCTAGCAAGCCTGTACAAGACTTTGCACCCGCTCACACGGCTTCCCCCAACGACGGTGCCAATATAGTGGCACCTGAAAATGGCAAACGCACCACTCAAGTAGCTTTTGTGCTTGAGAAGCTGCTAAATCAGGAAGGAAGTGCCCCAGAGACTCCAACTTCCTGTTCCTGTGCACCAGGCTCATCCCAGTGCTTTGTCCATCTCCTGATCACTTTTCATTTGGATTTGGAGCTGGAAGGATCATGTTATTTGTCTGCTGCATATATACCATTGGATTTAAGAACTTCGAATTTGAGAGTTCACAACTAAGTTCAAAAACTCTTGAATAAGGGTGTTGTTTGATAGCGGGCATGCACCAGTATTTATTTGTACTTTTATTAGATTTTTCAAATTTACTGTGGTGTGTGGCCTGCAGTTTCAGTAAGGGCGTAGTTATATTTTTGCATTTAATTTTTCTTCTTTTGTAAAGGATCAATGTTGCACAGTTCAGTACATTTTCTGCATCTTTGTTAAATTTGCAATATTCATCTATTTTACTATGTGGCCATCCAGCCAGTAGGCCCAGGCTAGTACTAGTCATGGGAGCATGAAACAACTGCTTCTGTGGTGTATGTTGTTTAAAAACATTATTTAGGTCTGAGATGGCATTGGATTAAATTAAAAATGTGGTGGTTCTTTTTGTATTTCGCGTTTTTTTGTGCACAAAAAGTGTATGTGTAGGGTAATATTTGATGCTTTGGGAGGATGTGTGTTGTTGTAAAGTTTTTATAGGTCAGTTAATTTTCATTTTTGGCATTGATGAATTAATAGTATTGTTTTCTTCAATGTTACCATGCCTCCTTTGTCTGGTCAGTGAGTGTGTTTTCCACAGGCCACCATTTGTCTTTGCTCTACATGTCATGTGGCCAGGGGCCATTTTGTGGAGCATGTGTCCATTGGCCTGAATGTGTTCTCTTTGTTCCCTATGCCTTCTGCTGTTGTTGTTTGACCATGTGGCTGCATCCAACCATTGGGCCTTTTTTTAATTTTATTTATTATATTTTTTATTTCAATCCATAGCATAGTTAAAACAGTTACAGTTCATATGAGCAAGTATGAGTAAATAAATATCAACAACATATGAAAATCACAGTTTTCTCCAATTCATAGGATGCAGAGAGATAATGGATCATATAGTAAAAGCTTAAATACACGTAAAATGAATATCAACTGTATACAGATTGCTCTACTGTTTCATGTGCTCTATCATTGGGCCCTAGATCTTCAGGCCCACTTTCTGCCTTCATGGCCCTTTAAGAGAGTACAAGCTGTGCTCAATGTTATGTGTTATGTTGTAAGTTTTGTATAGCGCGCAGCTGCCCCAGCAAAGGGGCGTCCCAGCGCAAGCAGACGGAAAGTTGGAGGGCTGCCTGAAAAGCAGGCCTAACACAAAGGAAACAGGTGTGTTTTAATGGCCTTGCGGAAGGCCAGGTAGTTATCAATACAGCGGATGTGCACGGGAAGAGAATTCCACAATTCTGCAGCCAGCGTGCGGAAGGAGCGTCCACCTGCACGCACCCTCACCACCCGAGGGATAACCGCCAAATGCTGGCCCAGAGAACGCAGTGAACGGGTAGGCATGTAAAGAGAGAGCAAATGAGCCAAAATATCTGGGGAAGAGGAGTTCAGGATTTTAAAAGCAATACAGAGAGACTTGAACTCGATACACCTCGCCACCGGCAGCCAATGAAGTCGGCAGATGGCGTAGGTTGTAGAGCAAGTTCTGGGAAGACCGAGGAGGGTTCGAGCTGCCGCGTTTTGGACCCTTTGAAGATGAAGGATTTCGGCCTTATTCACCCCCAGGTAGAGAGAACTGGCATAATCCAGCCTAGACAAGATGGACGCCTGGACAATAATCTGCCGGACCATAGGATCAAAAAAGCCCAACAGTGGTTTGAGCCCACGCAGGACACCAAAGCAGGTCCCAGCAACTTTTTTAGTTTGGACCTGAAAACTGAGGGCCGAGTCCAACCATACGCCCAGGTTTTTAACCACCTGTTTGGGGGCAGGAGCACAGCCCAAGATTGTCGGCCACCACCTCTCACTCCACAGCTTGGGATCTCTCCCTACTAGCAAGATCTCGGATTTGCTAGCGTTAAGCTGAAGACAGTTGGCAGTCATCCACCCTGCGACGGCAGCAAGATCGCTCTTAAATTTGAGAGCATCCTGCATGCAGTCCTCAGAGAGTGCTACTACCAGCTGAGTATCATCAGCATATGATACCACCGTAAGTCCTCTACTCCTAGCCACTGCTGCTAAAGGTTGAACGTAAAGGTTGAATAACGTAGGGCTCAGAGCTGAACCCTGAGGAACCCCTTGTTTGATGGCGTGTGCCCGGGAGGTAAAAGGGGGAGCCGACACCTGGAAGGTTCTCTCAGAGAGGAAGGAGGCGAACCAACCCAGGGCCAAGCGCTCGATGCCGGCCTCCTCCAACCGTTGCAGCAGGATCTGATGAGACACCGTGTCGAACGCGGCGCTGAGATCTAATAGAATCAGCGCCGAGGTGCGTCCGGCATCCAAAGCCGCTCTCAGGTGTTCAGTCACAGCTAGGAGAGCAGTCTCCGTGCGTGGCCCGGGCGAAAACCATTCTGAGAGGAATCAAGCAAGTTGTTGCGTTCCAGGTGTCTAGTCAAAAAGGAGTTGATATGGGACTTGGTGAGCTTGGCCACCCATGGCAAGAGAGAGATCGGCCGGAAATTCTCCGGTTTGGCGGCATCCAGAGAGCCCTGGGGACAACCGCCTTAGCCAGAGAAAGATTTATCAGTTGACACAAAGGAGCGAGGAGAGAAGACAAAGATTTGAGAAATTGTTCAGGCTTAAGAGGATCAGCAGGGGACCCAGATTTAACCCTGCAGCATAGTGTACGCATCTCATCGGGGGAAATAGGAGGGAGGACATTGCAAGTAGAAATAGAGAAAGGTCTATTGACAGGGCCGGATCTGATCAAAGCAGGGGGGAAGGTCATGTAGATGTTATCCACCTTCTTAATAAAAAAGGTTGCCAGATCCTCGCACGGCTGGTCCGACGAGATCAAGGGTGCAGTGGGAGACCCTGCTGTTTTGAGGTCTTTTAGTATAGAAAAAACACTTTTCACGGGATTGCTGCTACTACTGATTTTGTCAGCAAAGAAGGCAGCCTTTTCCTTCTGAATAGCCCTGTGATAGTTCTTAATAGCAGCCTGATACTGCCCCTTCAGGGCTGGGTCATAGTCCCGTCTCCATGCCCGTTCCAACCTCTTACAGGCTTTCCGGATTGTAGCAAGTTTGCTGTTGTACCAAGGGCTGGATTTGCTGCTGCGGCATTTAGACCACTTTTCAGGAATGAGTTTATCAAGAAGACACCGAACCCAGTCAACTAAACCTTTATTGGCTGCATCAGGGTCATACGACATACAGAGGGGATGCATAGCGAGGAGGGTATGAAATTGGCCTAAGTCCAGTTTGTGAAAAGGACGTTTAAGTATCATCTTCTGAGCCACCCTCTGAGAGGGCTCTACCCCCTAGAGTGTCATGGGAACCAGGAAATGATCGGTCCAGCTCATCGGGATGGGTGTGTCCACAGTGAGAGCGGAAAGGTTAGAAAAAACTGGGTCAAGCAAATGACCTGCAAGATGGGTAGAGCCTGAAAAAAGTTGAGTCAGCTGAAGGGCAGCAAGGTCAGCTAGAAAATTACCCATATCCGCATCACGCAGATTGTCCAAATGAAGATTCAAATCACCAAAAATGCTGAAATTGGCAGGCCTCAAAGCCAGAGAGCTAACTGCCTCAATCAGTGCCCCCCTGAACTCTTTAGAGGGCCCCGGCGGGCGATAGACCAACAACCCAGACAAAGTATAGCTGGCATTAAAAGAGATCCCAAAACATGCACACTCACAGCCAGCCACAGCTTCTTTCACAAAGGTACAGGTGTACCGGGATTTAAAAATAGCTGCAATACCACCCCCTCGCGTAACTCTGTTGAGGGTCGCGATGCTGAAACCCTGGGGAAGCGCCAGGCCTGGCTCAGCCACCGTGTCAGCGGAGAGCCAGGTCTCAGTTAAGAAAAGGACGTCAGGTGACTCATCCTGCAATAGATCATACACCTCGGCATGATGTTTAGCCAAGGAACGGCAGTTAAGACTGAGGAGCTTAAAAATATGCCTGGAAGGAAGGGAAGGGAGAGGAGAGGGTGTAGGCCATGAGTTAAACCCACAGCTAAAACAACAGAAAGGACCCTCAAACATACTGCTTAGGGAGTGATTACACGAGATAGCCAGTTCCCTGATGACCCGTAGATCCCCCAGAGAGTAGGTTAGCTTTTCGCAGCGCAAACCGGTAGCATGTCTGGCATCTGGCATCGTCCAGGCACGGGCGGGCGCAGACGGGCTTGCCTTTGGCGCGCCAGCGGCACGCTGGCTGCGTGGCCACTGTGCCATAGAGTTTAAATAAGGAGAGAGCTGCAAAACTGACCCGCCCTCTCACCACCCGGAAGAGCGTCTCCCGCAAGTCAGGGCGGCAAGTTAAAGAAAAATGCCCTCCACACAATCGGCACACAGCCGCGATGGAACAGGGCTAAGTGCAAGTGCCAGGAACACGAATAAAAGATGCCAAACAACGTATAGCAGGTAAAAAATATAGTTAAAATCGTGCGCCACACAGCATAAAAACAAGCGAAGTTCAGAGTAAGACTAGGTAGCCCTACCAACAGCCGCTGCGCGGCCGCTGTGCGGCCGCTGTGCCATAGAGTTTAAGTAAGGAGAGAGCGGCAAAACTGACCTGCCCCCTCACCACCCGGAAGAGCGTCTCCCGGAAGTCAGGGTGGCAAGTTAAAGAAAAAACATTTACTGTCGTTAATTCCCCCCCCCCCATTTATACATTTTGGCAGGAGTATAATACAGATTGAATATAGTTTTAAAGTGCTGTGCTTTTAGATGGGCCGAGATCAGGATCTCCTCCGACAACTGAATAGATTCCTCCAGGATTTCCCCATGTTGCCCCAACAACCAGTGGGCCTTTGCAACAGGATTGTATGTGTTGTTTGTTCCCCATGCCTCCTTGCTCACTGTTGTTGTTTGACCAAGTGGCTGGCAGCCATTTTATGCATCCATCCATTGTGCCTTTGCAATAGGTTTGCATGTGTTCTTTGTTCCCCATGCCTCCTTGCTCGCATTTATTGTTTGACCATGTGGCTGGCAGCCATTTTGTGCATCCACCAACTGTACCTTTGCTATAGACTTGCATTGATGAATGTGATATCAGTTTAATAATATGCTTGAGGATCATTGTAGTATATGTATATTAAGAATATGATTTTGTTTAACATTGCTTACATATTACATGCATTTTTTTGCATTTTGTTTATTTTGCACCTCCTTGCCACACAGTAGGTTTCTTCTCATCTTCCTATACAAACATCAGCAATTATTAATTGTTTTTTTATTTTAATTTTTATATTTTTATTGTATTTTTTTAATTGTAATTGTTTTTATTTTGTATTTTTATTTATTTATTATTATTTTTTTATTTTTATTTTAATGTTAATTTTTTTAATTTTTATTTTTATTTTAGTTTAATTTTGTCTCCTATTTTTCTTTTATTTATTTATTTTTCTTTCTTTCTTTCCTTTTAATTTTGCCTCGGTTCATTCATTCATTAATCCACCATAGATGCACAGCTGCGCAACAACATTCAGTTTTTTTAGGTTTAATTCCATTACCTCTTGGCCACCCTGGCTGCGGTGCACTGCAGACACATTAGCATCATTAACTTTTTTTAATGATTATTCCATTTGCCCCGTAACACATTGCCTGCCATAGGCGCACACTAACCTTCATTTTTCCAAAGATTATTATTCCATATACCCATGCAGTTCCCTGAATGCCACAGGTATCTCCTTTAGAATAGCTAGAAATAAAGCAAGGAGCTACATCTGTATGTTGTGTTATCCTGATTGGAAATTACATTTTATGGTATGGTGATGTGGTTTGACTTTAAAGCGGTTGATTTATTATTACCTGAATAACTATCCACACTAATAATATCTTTGGCTGTACTTATTCAAACTGCAACAATGCCACGTTTCATTAATGTTTTTATTGCTTGTTTGCTTTTAGGTGCACAAGAGAAGAAGAGACGCACCCGTAGTACTGCCAAACAGAAGGCCTGCACAGTGATGTCGGTCCTCCAATCTCTTCCGCTTGCATAGCTTAGTGCCACTGCCAACTGAGAGCTTTAAGATGGCCCCAAAGAAAGTTGCTTCCAAGAAAGTTGTCAGTGAGAAGAAGCAGCTTTCCATCAGTGGTGTGTAAACCACAACCTTTTTCAGGAGACGTGCGCCTGCCGGACTGGCCTCCAGGGAGGAACCTGGGAGCAGCACTCACAATCAAGAGCACCACCCCAACCTAAGTCCAAGACCATGGCTGTCAGTGATGCAGCCACTGCAATCATGGAGTTGCTGATGAACAGTGACGCTGAATTTGATTTGTTCCTTCTGCAAAGTAGTGCCCCATCGTTTCAGGAAACAAGCAAAGTGGACAGCAGCCACAGCCAGCAATAGTACATCTTCCTGAAGTTGGAGCACAACAGGAGGTCGAGCTCCTGTCTAGCAAGAACGTCCTCTTTTAGAATCCTTGGATATCAGATCTCCAGCAAGGAAAAGGAAAGGTACTACTCCACCATCTTCTCCAAGCACCACTTCTGATGATGATGATAGGAACATTGAGTGGACCCCGGCAGAGTCCGGGAGACACCAGGAGAGGCAAGGGAAATGAAAAGTTCCTGAAAGCCTTAGATTTATGGAAGGAGATGGTTAGGAGGATGACGACGACAAACTAGTCATTGTGAAAGCTGGCACAGAGGAGCCTGACATCACTATTCAACCTGCTCTGAGGGATGTGGCGCAGGTAGCACCGGCAGCTCCCATATTTGCAAAGCCCCAGCTGGGACCTGCACCAACCCCTACCTCAGTAGAAGTATGCGCTGCAGAAAGGCAATCGACGACACACCCACCTACCTACAGTTCTTCAGGCTTTGGCAGTGGCACAGTGAGAAAGTTCTTCTCTCCAGTTTGGGACTTTTTTACGATTAGCAAAGATGAGGAGAACATTGCAATATGCACCATTTGCCACACAAGTGTTCTTCAAGGTAAGCCTAGTTCACATTATGGTAATTGAGGCTAAACGACCCATATGAAAAAACATCACGCATTCCGGTGAAAGGAGCACCTTAAAAAAATTGCTTAATGTGGTCCTGGGTATTAAGGTGAGGAGAGCTCGGGAACATCAGCTACAAGTCCAATCACTGTTAGAGGTGATGACGAAGAAGACGGTGACATCCTCACGCAAAGCAGCCCTGTCCCCAGTAGTTCTCCAGCATAATTGCCCGCCTCAGCGACATAACAATGGCACAAGACTCAGAGTCAGATGGAGACACCACGTGGTGACTGCTGCACCACGACGTACACTGCCACCAACTACTTCTCAAAAGTCGCCTGCGTCAGTGGCCCCCAGAAAATAAGAAAATAAAGGCTACTATTAAGGGCATGTTTAGGCAGGAGGGGCCCTATGACAGCAATCACCCAATGGCACGTTTGTACAATGTGAAGCTGGCAAAAATGTTAGCGCTGGACCTCCTCCATTTTTCTTTTGTGGAAGGAGTTGGATTCTTAGAATTTGTAGCAGCTATCTGCCCGAAATGGAAGGATCCAAGTTGGACCTACTTTGCCAGAGTTCTTGTTCTTTTTCTGCATCATGATGTGCTTCAATTAATTGGACAAGCTTTGCAGCAAAGTGTTGTTCACACTATCCACCTGACGACAGACATATAAACTAGTTGCCAGGTGACTGATTACATGAGCATCACTGATCTCTTTTGCAGGGGTAAAGCAAAAGCTATCTACAGGTCTTGGCCCTGAAGAATGTTTTTAGAGTGTTCGGCGGCATGCAACAGTAGCCATGTTCGCCATGGAGAAATCACATTCACCTGTAAACTTCTTGGATGAATTTAACAGGCGTCTGAATGGCAGCGACCCAGATGTCTCAGAATTGTATTTGTTGCCACGGACAATGGCAGTAACATAGTCAAGGCCATGCCAGACAGTGGCTATATCAGGGTCCTGTGTTTAGTGCATAGCATCAACCTGGTTGTGCAAGACTTTCTCAAAATAGAATACATAGTCAACAACATACTGACCACCTGCAGAAAGAATCTGCACTCATTTGAGCCATTCTTTTAAAGCCCGGAAGCAGTTGCAGATTATTCAGCGTTCTAATAGAGTACGAGTTAAAGCCCTGATACAGGAGGTGTCAACACGTTGGAACTTGACCTATTACATGTTTCAACGTCTGTTTGAGCAGTACAGACAGATCAATGACTATGTCATTCAAAGAGGAAAGGGTGCAATTGGGAAAGCTATGACCATGGATGCGGACAAATAGGGCCTAGTCAAATGCCTGACACAGATGCTACTCGCTTTTGAGGTTTTCACACGGGAAGTTATCAAGGAGGACAGTACGATGGGCCAAGCTATCCCGTTGTTGCATCTGCTACAGGACCAGCTAAAGAAGGTGGCCAAAAGGTTCACACTCGCAGGTGTGAACGAAAACACAGAAGAGCATGCCTTGGTTGAGAGCTTAATATTTCACTTGGCTCATAATGCAAGGCTGCAAAATGACATCATCTCGTCCGAAGAGTACCTCTGCGCTACACTACTTGATCCACAGTGCAATAAAATTCTGGCCTCTTTCAGTCATTTTTTTGAAGGGGATGTTTCAAAGCCGGAGATGGAGACCTGGAAGAAGAACAGCTGAAACTTAGAGTCCCACTCCTTAGTTCCTGAGTGCTGCCTTCAACTTCCAGAGACGACAGTCTTGTCTCACAGCAGCCATCACCAGCATTCAGAACACCGACAACAACAGCAACAGAAGAATCGGCCCAACCTCTGCATTGGCTTGGTTTCATGTGGCAGTTCTTAAGTCCAATGCAGAGGTGAAGGCAAAAGAGGTTGAGCAAGTGGCAGCACCAATGACCATTCAGAGGATATTCCAGGAATATCTGGATAATTCAAAAGAGGTTTATGAGGATCAAAACCCATTGATGAATTGGTATGGCAAGATGCACCAATGGCCAGAGATCAGCAGGCCGGCAATAAAGTATCTGGCTAGTCCTGTCGCCAGTGTGTCTTCTGAGCATGAGTTCAGTGCAGCTGGTGCAGTTGTTATAGTGAGAAGGACCAGCCTATCATCTCAAAACGTGGAGAGATTGACCATGGTCAAAATGAACCAACATTTCATACCACACAATTACACTGTTCCTGAAACAGCACAGGAGGAGGAGGAGGATGATTGGCCAGAATCAAGTGTGTTAGCTGACCAACCTCTGGGTGAACCACCTGAGTTTGAGGACGAACTCTACTTTCCGGACTGAGTACGCTAGTGCCACCATAGAACTCTTTAATTTTTTCTCGTTGAACTTCTTTCTTTGGAAAAAAAAAAAGTAGCTTGTGGAACATATGTTTTTGTCAGTTTCTTTACTTTATGTGAGGTAATGTTTGTTCTTTCTTGCCTTCCAGCTGTGATGGTTTCCTGATGTAGAATGTCCCAGATAGGACATCCTTCAGCAAACAAAATGTTGAGTGTGGAGGCAGGACGTCCAACACCTGAGGTAAGGGGTGTGGGAGGGAGGGCTGTGAACTGAGGCCAGCTTATTGTTTTTTTACAAATGTACTTTGCATTTCACAAAGGTTGAATAGTTTAGAAAATACACAAAGTTGCAAGTCAGCCTACTTTACAACTTTATACCCCTCTTCTTTCAATCCCATCTAATTTTTAGGGTTTAAAGTTGGGTTGTGAAATGTTGATTGAGTGTGCTTTAATATGGACCTTAAAAAATCCACATATTCCTTCACATAGACTCACACTGTATGCACCCTGAATGTCAAAACCATAAAATCAATGGCACAGAACATCAAGAACTGAATTCCAAATCCAAAATTTATACAGATAAGTATAGATTTTCTATACGTTAGTACACATATGTGTACATATATGATATATATCTTCAAGGTATGTAGATGTGGAGTTAGGAATAGTAAATCTGTACTTCCCTATAAGCACTTACTGCTCAATATTCTGTCCTTGATATTCTTGTACCCCATTATTCGGGGGGATCGATATTTAATATTATAACCAGTATTTGGGAAAAATGCACCTACAGAGCACAGCTTTAATGTTTGGTCATAGCTGAGGGCCATGGCCCCCTAAAAATATACTTCTGGTTGCCGACCTGCCCAGAAAAGGTCTTAGAGAACTAAACAACCGATGCCTCACGACCACCTCAGCAAACACAAGCTCCTCAACGCCACGTAGTCCCGATTCAGGCCTAATCACAGTGCAGAAACAGCAGTCATCGCCGCCACAGGCGACATTCGCATGATCCTTGACAGAGGAGACACGGCAGCCCTCATTGTTCTGGACCTCTCTGCAGGCGCCTGCACAAGATTGGCATCCAAGGACCCGCTCTCCTCTGGAACTGCTCTTTCTTAATGAATAGAACACAAGCTGTCAGCCTGGCACCTTGCTCCTCGGAAGTTCGCAAACTCATCAGCAGAGTGTCTAAAGCCTTATCAATAAGCCCAAGCCTCTTCAACGCATATTTGTTGCTACTGGCCAATGTCCTATGTGCACATGACATAAACATCCTCTCCTATGCAGATGACACGCAACTCATACTGTCCCTCTCGGACAAGGCCTTCAGCACAAGAAACAAGTTCACCACCTGCATGACTGAAGTTGCTAACTAGATGGAAGCCAACTGTCTCATACCTCAACACCGACAATACACAAGTAGTGACCTTGGGCAAGAACACCTCAACATGGGAATCCAACTGGTGCCGATCGAACTCGGACCCTCACCCACAACTCATGGAAGGAACCTCGGAATAATCATCAGCAGCAAACTGGACATGACCGCACAAGTCAAAAACTGTCACTGCATCCTGCTTCCACACACTGAAGATGCTGAGGAAGATCTTCATATGGTTCCCAAGCAACACTAGAAAACTGTCACTCAAGCCCAAGTCACTAGCAAGTTGGTGTTTGAGAACACCTGGTATGCCAGGACCACAAAGCAACTCACTAGAAGACTACAAGCCATCCAGAACTCAGCAGCCAGACTCATCCTCAACCTCCCACACAGAACACACATCACACCACGCCTCAGGAAACTACACTGGCTCCTTCTGGATTCTTGGCGGAGGTATCTGCCCTCCTGTCTCCTCCCATTGCTGCCATTGCCTAAGATCCCTCCTGACCACGCTGGCTGGCCGTGACCGGACCGGCTGCCCGCACATTTCCCAGCAGCCCCGAAGGCAGGCCAGCTGGGATTACCTCTTCTTGTGCCTCCCGGTGCAGGATTAAGTCAGCCTGCGGCTCCCACATAGCAGAAAGCCACCTTCTGCACTCTTGGAGGTGTCTGCCCTCCTGTCTCCCACCATCACGGCCATCCCCAAGACCCCCTCCTGACCACACCGGCCAGCTGTGACCGGACCGGCTGACCACACTACATTTCCCAGCAGCCCCAGAGGTGGGGCCAGCTGGAATTACCTCTACTTGCGCCTCCCAGCACAAGATTTTGTCAGCCTGTGGCTCCCGCATTGCGGGAAGCCACCTTCTGCACTCTTGGAAGAAGTATCTGCCCTCCTGTTTCCGCAATTGCCATCATCTCCTAAGACCCCCTCCTGACCACTCCAGCCAGCCGTGACTGTACCGGCTGACCACACTACATTTCTACATTTCTCAGCAGCCCCGGAGGCGGGGCCAGGTGGGATTACCTCTTCTTACGCCTTCCAAGGCAGGATTTTGTCAGTCTGCTGCTCCAGCATCATGGGACGTGCGTGGCGGCACCCAGGCAAAGCCCGGGCACATCCGCACCTGTCTGAGCCCAGAGGAGGCTGGGCTGGGTCACTCCTCTTTCGCTTGACCCTAGCTGAAGGTACTGTACCCCCTGTCCCTGCGCCACTTTCTGTCCATGCCCCTGCGCTGCCTGCTGTCCCTGCCCCTGTGCTGCCTACTGTCCCTGCACCACCCTCTGTCATTGTGCTGCCTGCTGTCCCTGCGCCACCCTCTGTCCCTGCGCCACCCGCTGTCCCTGCGATGCCTGCTGTCCCTGCGCCACCCTCTGTCCCTGTGCCACCCTCTGTCCCAGCGCTGCCTGCTGTCCCTGTGCTGCCTTCTGTCCCTGCACCGCCAGCTGTCCCTATGCCGCCTGCTGTTCCTGAGCCACTGTCTGTCCCTGTGCTACCTGCTGTACCTGCACTTCCTTCAGTCACTGTCCCTGCACCACCTGCTGTCCCTGAGCCGCATGCTGTCCCTGCCCCGCCTGCCTTCAATGTGCTGCCTTCAGTCCCTGCCCCTTCGCTGCCTGCTGCCCCTGCACCGCCTGCTATCCCTGCCCCACCTGCTGTACCTGCGCCACCTTCTGTCCCTGCAATGCCTGTTGTCCCTGTGCCACCTTCTGTCCCTGCCCCTTCCCAGCCTGCTGCCCCTGCACCGCCTGCTGTTCCTGCCCCACCTGCTGTACCTGCACCACCTTCTGTCCCTGCACCACCTTCTGTCCCTGCCCATGTGCTGCCTGCAGTCCCTGCAACACCTGCAGTCTCTGTGCTGCCTGTAGTCCCTGCACTACCTGCTACCCCTGCGCCGCCTGCACTAGGACCAACACCAGTACCACCAATGAAGGATGCAGCACGACTATGCAGCGGATGCATGCAGCAAGCCTGCCACCAATGCAAAATCAGTTGTACAACACCCAGCGCTAGGACCCATGGCTCTCCTGCCACCCGACGGTACACCGCCAAGGAACTTCTGGACCTGGATGTCAAAACAGCTGTGTCTCCTCCTCCCCACGAACCACCAAAGGATCATTCACCTGCTGGCACTGCCGCTTCTCCTGCATCACAACCTATGGAAGATCCTGCACCACTCCTGCCCACAAGACCACCCTACGATTGCTCCATTGCATCCTGCTCAACGCCCTCTCATTCTGCAAACATGCCACGGATTCAGGGACACCATTAGCACCCTCTCCACTGAAACATGGCTCAACCCCTCCTCGAACCCCGACATCACCACTGCCACTGCCGAAGGGTACAAGATTATACGCCGTGACCATGCCAACATACAAGGTGAAGGCATGGCCATCATCTTCAAGGAAACCATCAGATGCACCATCACCAATGACAACCCCACACCACTCATTGAACACCTCAGCTTCCTACTACAAACAGATGCGAAGACCACGATAAGGGGCACCCTTGGCTACAGACCCCCGGGACCCCGAGCAACATTCTGCGACGCCATCCCCAACTTCATCGCCCCCCTAGCAATCGACTCACACCACTACAATCTACTCAGCTGCCTAAACCTCTACATCGATAACCCCAACAAAGCCAACTCCATCGCCCTCCTGGTGAATCTGAACAACATCAGCCTAACCCAACTAGTCACCGAACCCATGCACAAAGCCGGACTCACTCGACCCCATATGCACCTACAGCGACAGAATCAAATTCAGCCACACCACAGAACTCACCTGGACTGACCACACCATCGTACACGTCAACATCACTAACTCCCAGCACTCCATCACCAGGCATCAGATCTCTTCCCACTGCAGCTACAGCAAAGTCATCGAGACTCAGTGGTAACAGACCCTCACCACCTCACAACCCGAGGCCTCAACTGACCTCAACCAGGCTGTCAAGAACTTCGCTGCCTGGATCACCAACTGCGCCGACAGTCGCCCAGCTGAAACGTACTAAAACCAACAAGAGCCCCTAACATGCCAGCTGGTACACCCCAGAACTCAGGACCACCATGCGCAACTGCCACCAACTGGAGAAACAATGGTGCACCACCAAGAACCCCGCCAACAGAGCAGCTCACAAAACAGCCCTCAGCAACTATCACCGTAACATCAAGAAAGCAACCATCACCACCTGCATCGACTCCGCTGTCAACCACACAAAGGAACTCTTCAAAATAGTCAAAGAATTCTTCAACCCGACAGCCACAGAGAACACCATCCACCCCTCCCAAGAACTCTGCGACACCCACTCAGACCACTTCCACAGCAAGATCACCAACATCTACAACAATTTCAATATCCAACCCACCACCATCACCCCTTACAAGCTCAACCAACCAGCGAAAACCAGCTAAACCATCACCACCTGGTCACCGATCACTGCCCTGACCACCTCAGCTATCATGTCTTCCATCCACTCCGGGGTGCCCACCGAACCCTGCCCCCACCACTTCTTCAACCTCGCAATGAACCCAATCAGCACGCAATTCACTGGCATCCTCAACACCTCCATCTCCACTGCAACCTTCCTTGACAGATGGAAACACACAGACATCAGACTTCTCCTAAAGAAAGCCTCCGCTGACCCCAACAACCTCAACATTTTCATCCGTTCTCCCTGCTCCCCTACCCATCCAAAGTTCTTGAGAAAGCCAGCAGCACACTGAATTCCTGGAACAAAACCACCTACTGGACACCTCTCAATCAGGATTTCGTGCTAACCACAGCACTGAGACCGCACTGATTGACACTACAGACGACATCAGAACATTCCTCAACCGTGGAGAAACAACGACCCTGATCCTCTTCTACCTCCGTGCAGCGTTCAACACAATCTCCCACAACACCCCTATCAACAGACTCCACAACAAAAGCAAGACGCCCTCAAGTGGATCGCCTCCTTCCTTACAGGACACTCACAGAGCATCCGACTGCCCCCTTTCACCTCCACACCCAAAAACATCATATGCGGCTTACCACAAGGATCATCCCTCAGTCTCACCCTGTTCAACATCCGCATGACCACCCTCACAGACGTTGTCGGATCCCACTGACTCAACATATTCTCCTACGCAGACTAAACACAACTGATCCTCTCGCTCACCGAGGACCCCGCCAAAACCAGCTTCTGCAATGCCATGACCAACGCAGCCAAATGGATAGAGACAACTGCCTCCAATTCATCTCCGACAAAACTGAAGTACTGATCTACGGGAAGAACACCTCCGCATGGGACCACAGCTGGTGGCCTGCAGAACTCGAACCCACACCGACTGACCATGCACGCAACCTTGGCATCATCCTCGACAGCCAACTGACCATGAAACGACAAGCTAATGCAGTCGCCTCCTCCTGCTTTCACACACTAGGCATGCTCCACAGAATCTTCAGATTGATCCCAACCAGCACCAGAAAGACCGTCACTCAGTCCTTGTCACCAGCTGCCTCGACAACGGCAACACCCTTTATGCCGGCATCTCCATCCAGTTCCCCAGAAGACCCCAGACCATATGAAAGGCTGCAGCCAGACTCATCCAGGACCTCCTCAAATGAACCCACTTTACAAATGCTGATTAATTGATTGATTGACTGGCTCCCAATACTTAAACATGCCCAATTTAAACTCCTCACACAACCATTCAAGGCACTTCTCAACTCAGGACCCAGCTAACTGAACTGCTGCATCTCCTTCCACCAACCACCCAAACACCTCCGCCCCACAGGAGTCCTACTTGCATGCATATGCAGAACCAGAGCAAGAGGATGGGCATTCTTTTACATTACTCCTAAAGCGTGGAACGACCTCCCACTCCACAGCAGAGCCTCCACCTTTGTTCTTGAATTCTACAAGAAGCTGAAGACCTGAATTTTCAATTAACCAATCTACCATAGGCAGGGCTAGGCACACACACCTGCTCAGAGTCAGGATACCCTTGGGGGTGAGAGTGCACTTTACAAATACACATAACATATCCTCTGCAACAGATGGCACCAGATATGGGGAAACCCTGAAATGAAACATAGAGGGGAGATTACGATAATAGCAAAAGAATGGTGAGACCCCCAATCAAACTATGTATAGATTTATTGTAGGAGAATTCTGCTAAGCCCAAACATGAACTCCAATCCTCTTATCTCGCAATGAGGAGAGACCTCAGATAATGTTAAAGTGTCTGATTTAGGGCCATATTCACAAGAACGTGTGATAACTACCGCAAGTGTAGCTTAACGCAACCCTTCACATCGCAGTCCATCGGGGGAAAACAACTCTGTGTTAATGTGGTATTCACAACACGGCGGCACCATGCGATAGACACAAGATACCGCGTCAAATGAACGCGTTAAAACTAACGCGACGCAGAAAAAACGCGAAACACAAACGCGAAAATAGTAGCGATGAGGCCAATCGCGATACAAAAATCAGCGATAACCAGTGAGAGGCCTGCAACACCCACGCGTCCTGCTTGTAAATGCACAATAAAAGCAGAGTAAAAAAACAGTGAGATGACAATGTACGAGCACAACCCCACATCCGTGACGTAGAACAAATGAGCATCATCCCGCAACAAATAGGCATCTCCCCACAGTCACAATGTACATTGACATGCAGCCTGCATGTAAACTGCGCAAATGCTGAAACATGCATGTAACACACAGTGAAACCGCATCTCCCCTTCACATTGCAGAGGGACAAGCAACCCCTCCTGCACACAGACGTGTCATGACCATGACCAACAAATCACGAGAGCGTGGACGAATGTAGGGGCAGTGACTCCTGCTTACGTACATGTTGCCCATGTTTTGGGACCTGAGTCACAGGGGCATCCCTGCATCATGGTGGTACATATCTGAGCCCAAAAGGAGCCCTGTTGTCACCTGCAGGACACAAATGGCAGCCAAACTGGAATGAATCTGGACACATGTGAAACGCCGAAGAGTGGGATTCCCTACTAACTGCGACACACAGAACTGGCAGTTCGAACACGTGACACCCTAAACAGCCTCTCTGCACAGAGGTGACACACCCACCACACATGAACAAATCACAAAAATGTCAGCAATACATGTCGCACTCACACGTGTCTGAGTGATGTGCCTGTACAGATGAGAGACATGCACTCAGGGATAGTGTTCTTCGAATGCATTTATTTGCACATGCTTTGCCTGTGGTCATTATGTACTGTCCCAATACTGCCAAGGACTGCCACAATGTGACGTGCTCATGTGAAGAAATTGTCAATGATGGTGTTCCTACAGGCTATTCCTGCTGCGGCTGCAGTGGGCTGTGGTCCACCTGCCTCATCACCATCATCATCGTCCGGTGCATCTGGCACATGTATCCATGGTGCCCTGCTGCGTACACATATGTTGTGCAACACACAACATGCAACGATCATCTTGCACACAATGTCTGGGTTGTACAGGAGCCTTCCACCTGTGACATCCATGCACCTGAAACGTGACTTCAACACGCCAAATGTGCGTTCCACGATGCCCCTGGTGCGTTTGTGGGCCGCATTGTACTGCCTCTGGGCCTGTGTGTTCGGGGCTCAGAGGGGTGTCATCATCCAAGCGCAGAGTGCATATCCTTGGTCACCTGTGACAGTGCAGAGAGACATGAGTCAATAGTTGGTTCGGCATGATGTGTTGGCAGGCTCACTGGTTCATTGGTGTGTGATATGTGTGACTTTGTGATTCCTGCATGACATGTACTGCTTGTTGCAAATGAGCGGCATCAATGTGGATTACGTAGCCTCAATGCCGCTTCTCCCTCCCCCCGAGCATAGTCACCAGAGTGCGCAGCGTGGTTGCATCACTTGCACCCCTACGGCACACTATTGTCATGCCTGTCTGCGCATGTCCACAAGCCTGACGACGACACAGTGATGTCCTGCGCTGAAGGTGGACGGACACGTGTGTGTAGGGCAATGGTAAAGACAGGGCGGACACAGAAGTAGAGTTCATGCCTGTCTGAACTCGCCATGCGGCCGAGGGTAGACCTTTGGCTTATGCTGCGGAAATAGCGACACACACAACAGTTGGCATGGCTGATCCCTGACCCCCAGCGGGCCTGCACACCCTCATCTACCCCTCGGCCGAGCCCGTACTCCGGGCGCATGCTACATGGCAACATTGAATTTTGCGTGACGTGTGGCGCCGACACTACACCTGAGACACACGCATTAGTTACTTCCCTGGCAAGGCCTAAACTTAACCACGCCCAGAGCCACCTGTGGAATGACCACACTCCTACGCCGTACTGCCGTACGCAGGTCCACTCCCTCACGCTCACAGGGGGGTCTGACACAGCCACATGTCCCAGGTCTTCCCCACTGCCTGAGGTGACTAGGTTGCGCCCGCTGTACATGGCACAACGTAATGTGGTATGGCCCGGGGCCCACATGCATACATAATGACCACACGGACACACTGAGATTATCCGTGGAACTAGCTACGGGCACGTACGCCTGACACCTTTTATTGCCTCGTCCACACGTCCAGTGACGCCTGTGCTGGATGGGAGTTGGGTAGTGTACGCAACCCCTCAGGGGTTGGTTGGTGCTGGCAACAACTACTACAGTGATCAGACAATCAGAAGTTCAAAGTACAAACAGCAAGCTTCCAAGACTTGAGCTGCACAGAGTTGGTGGCCCCGGATACACATCAGCCGGCACAGGCACACTGCCACGGGACGGTGACTTGCGATGCACTGAGGTAGGGCCAGGTGAGCTGAGCGGGCGCACATTGATGTCCAAGGAGAATGTCGCAGAGTGTTACGGGGGACAGTGGAAGGTGTCCATCAAGAGCATGATGCAGAGGGCAGAAGCAAGCAGGAACAGTCAATATGGAGGAGTTGAATGCTACAGTCTCCTTTTCCCCACGATGTCAGTATCAGCTACATGATGATGGAGACAACCCCCAGGCCATAGACTCTGACGCCACCAGAGTTCCACCAGAGAGTGTCCATGACTCCCGTGGCACAGAGTCAGTGGAACCAGAGCCGGAAGGGGATGCAGTCTGCGATGAGGCCTGTACAATGACATGAAGTCTGCAATTAACAAATCCAGACCCAGTTCCAATTGTGTGTCCTACTCAACCGCAGTGTAGGCCGGAGGCAGCGCTCAGCAAGGGCCCACAGACACGTGTGGTCAGAATGCTATGCACAGAGTTGGTGGCACCACCGCGAAGGGAGTATACTGATTTAGACTCTACATTAACATGTGTACTCTGCCATTGTGTAATCAAGACTCAGTTCCAAATGTGTGGCCTACTTGTCCGCTGTGTGGGCCGGTGGAGTACGTCAACGACAGAGGAGTACTGCGAGCTTTGCCCGCGGAGGCCTTGGTGGTCTGAGGAGGCTGCCAAGCTCGAGGGCCTCTGGCTTGGTGTGAGCGCAGGCACGTGGTGGGCCCTCTTGGGGACCCGCCGGTGTCGGCAGGTGAGCAGTGAGGCCTGGATGCGCATGGCCGGGCGGGACTGGTTTGAGGTCCAGCGGCCCGGGCTGCGGCGGACGCACAGGATCGCGGCCACACCACTCTCGGCGACGGCGTGGCGGGGTGGGAGGCGACGCCATGGCAGACACGTTGGGCATTCCGGAAGAGAACCACGCCCAGAGCTACGGGCTTTTTATTCACACCCCTATGCTGGCCTGGCATAAGCCGGGCCAGCCCACTCCGTACACGCTTGCAGGGGTGACGTCACAGGCTACATTTCCGAGACCTTCCCCACTGGCTGGGGTGACATGGTTGCGTCCACTGTCCACAACACTACCATCACCAGCAGTATATGTCGACATGGATATGTCTGTGGTCTGCATACTGCAGTCTGTCCAGCACTTCCACGCCACACTTGGCATTGTGTGCATTCTCATTCATGGGTCACTTGCCTCCTTCGCACATGCCTGCTTCCCACCTCTCCCCGCATACTGCTATTGTGTGGCTGAGGTGCCATGCCGGTGATGGCTCATGTACATGGCTAGCCCAGGTTTCTGCAGTACGTTGTGCAGTCGTGTCTGGTGGGTGGGCATGTTGTATGTGTGTTTGTAACGTGTGCATTCCCAGGGTTGTGAGTTGCATGATTGTGGGTGTGTGGTGTTGTGAAAAGTAGCGAGTCTCCTGAGATCCCCAATGCTGCCCGGCGCAAAGTCACCTTTAATCCACTTTGGATTCGCTATCTAAAATAACGAGGCAGGCGCTGGAAGCTGGAAGGCAAGAAAAAGGTTTATTACTCTTAGAGGAGACCACGTCAACTGCTGACACCAGGATGTCTTCAGGGAGGTGTTCTACTGGCAATGCTTTTGGCTCTTCCTTTTATACAGGTTTTACACAATGTATTTGTTTCATTTATCATGGTTACAAGCTTGGAGTCTCCGCCCCGGGCAGGTTGTCACACAAGCCCGACATTGTTTCATCAGCATGGTTACACAAGCCCAACATTGTTTCATCAACATGGTTACACAAGCCCAACATTAACTCTCCTCCCGCCCAGGTCAAAAACAGACAATTTAATTGCAGCTGGACCTTGCTTCAGGGTCTAAACACAAGTGAGACCGGCCAGATCTAAGAGTCCGTTCTGTTGATAAAAACAGGTCCCATTGTTGGCAAAAACAAGTCTTGCTGTGTGCAGTGCAATAAACCATGCTTGCAAGAGTCTGTTTGGTATTTGTAACCTGTTTGTGCAGGGATGAGAGGAAAGACGAGTTTGAGGCAGCAGGTGATGTTGATGTTTGTCGTGGAAATAGTTTATAGCCCCCAGCACACATATCAGGTTTGGTCAGAGAGTCAGAAGGCTGCTAGAGGACAGGGTGAAATGAAGGTGACCAACAGAGTACAAAATGGCTGTGGTCAATCAGAATGACTGTAGTTTATGTGCACGTAGGAACTTTCATCAGACAAGATGGCGCAGAATGTTCATGATTGTCGTTTTGTTCTTAACAGTCGCCCCTTTGAACATAACTAGCCATCTCGTCAGTCTATTTCGATCTCCATAATGTCCTGTATTTCTTGTTCATACATTACTCTCATTTTTGTTAACTGAGTGTCCATATTCTTAGGGCGCAAGGCACTTATGCAAAGAGAACACAAAGGTGGTATACAGTGTACACCCAAACAGCAACCACATATTGCCAATACTGGGACCAAGAGAAACATTGATATTTTCCAACCCCAGTCCTTCAAGATGCCCCAAAGCCAACTTCCAATTGTCCAAGTCTCTGATCCTTGATGAATTTCTGAAGACAGTCTGTGGAGATGTTCGATTGCTTCATAGACAGAGGGTGAATTATCAGGGATGTATATGCAGCAACTGGCACCAATGATGCGACATGCTCCTCCACGATCCGCTAGTACCACGTCCAGGACCATGCGGTTTTGTAGGGCCACCAGACGGACCGCTTGAAGCTCGGCAGTGTTGTTGGTGAGGATGCCAGCTGTGACGTTCAGGGCGGTTTCTACCGCTTGAGACAGATGTCTGATGGCTCGGCTGTTTGCCATCGGACCCCATAGCGGGACGAGCCCTTTTGCTGCGTCAACGAACTGTGATGCGGCAGAGTCTGCTTGATCAGTGTCTTTAGAACGCTTTTCTCGATGATGCTCTGCAGGGGCTGTGTAGGTCGGTGGCAAAACAAAGCGATGTAGCACGTGCCCCCCAGTTTCTTGGGAGCCAGGTGTAGGCTTTGGTTCCACAGACAAAGTACATATTGGGTGATGCAACAAATGCTGGAGGGTTGGCAGTGTTCAGCGTCCTACAATGTTACAAGTGCAGTGACCCACATTCTTAGTCCCACGGCCTTCAATGCATACAAGGCCAGAGACGTTCACCACAGATAGGGCCACAGTCAGTGTTGCAGCAGTTCTTTTCTTCAGGTAGGAAAATGTGGCTCTGACAGGATTATTGAACACTTGTATTTCCACTCGTTCTTTGGAGGGGACATTCATTGGGAATGTCGTATTGGAGGTGTGAGGGCAAAGGGAGCTGCTGTTCTTCCTGTTTGGTTTAGCCAGAACTCGTTGTAGAACTGAGCGATTGTCCCATCGGAAGTGGTATTGTCTTTGTAACTTTCTTGTAGGAGCATCATCCAGGCAAGGCAAGATCCATGAACAGAAAAGGGTGAAGGGATGAAAGGGATGGAATGTTCAGTGGCATGTGGTAGCAGCCCACAGACCCAACAGTTAGTGGCATTGGTGGCAAGATTGTGCTGGTGCAGCATCTGTACGAAAGAATTATTCCAGAATTCTTTGCGTCGTTCTCGGAGATGTGGCGGTAGTGATACCAGGTAGTGTTCTTTCTTTGTGATTGGTTGCATGGTTGGTGACAATGTTCTGTATGCAGGTGCAGTCTCTTCAATGATCCAGAGTGTGACCATTAGTAGGAGGCAGGTGAGAAATGCAGCTACAAGTTCAATTGTCTTTGTACTGTGCAGTTCAAAAGTCTTGGTGTCTTTGCGGTGGCTTTGCAGGTGTTCCGTTTCTTCCATCATCTTCGAGGAGCTCACCAACTGTTAGGACCACAGACTTTTGTCTGGTGTTTTTCCTGGTAGCGTTGTTTGGCTGTGCTACCGATCTGAGACTCTGACTCAGTTAGCGGCCTGGTTGTTGGAGCTCCCCTTTTGTCGATCTTAGGTTGTACCCTTCCTTGGATGGCACCGTGGGGTCGGGAAATTCAGACAGTTGGAGGGTGTCTTCTTGTGGGTAGCAACTCAGAGCTGGTCGGTCTTTTGCGAGTACTTCCTCTTGCACCTCCACCTCTTTTTTTGTTTGAATCTGTTTTTATTGTATTTGTACATATGAACATAGGCATGAAAGGCAACAGACGATCGGTATACAATTGTACTTATCTATCCCTCCGTCATACCTCAATATACAGATCTCCGTTTTAGGCGTGGAGTATTACATTACATGTTAATGATATCTGCAGGGCCTCTTAGCTAACAATAAGGCGGTCTAACATGCGCGGCCCAACGTGTACAGGCAGAGGTTAGTGGAGCAGTTCAGGTGTTTTGTCGACATGTCATTGTTTAAGTTCCTTTCAGTTCATATAGTGCGGCTGGTTAAACAGATAGCAAAGTCGAGACAACATAATAATAATAAAAATAACAACAACAACAGCAGCATTGACCGACCCATGTGCAATGTTCCTCCTTAATGTTTCCCCCCCCCCCTACCGGGACTACTCAACCGCAGCCACCACACTGTCTGCGCCTCTCCTCACCAACCCTCACCTCAGACAATCCGCATATTCCAGCTTTGTAAGGAACAATACAGCAAGGTACTGCCATTGTGCTGGCCATCATTCACTCCTTCTCTACATGGATGGGCTCCCTGCAAGGCCTTCCTCCCCATTTTGCAGACTACGATATAATCCCTCCCAGTCTGTTGCCATGGGCTCCTGTCGTAACCCCAGTGTTTCCTCTCGCCGGAGGGCGATTCCTTCTGCCTTAGCCCACGCCAATAGTGAGTACCGCCATGCCTGTATATGTGGGGGGTCTCTCGCTTTCCAGCGTTTGGTCAGGAGTCGTTTAGCTACCACTAGTCCCAAGTCCAGGAACCGAGAGGTGACCTTTGTGGTTGGGGTTCGCTTGAAGTGATGGAGAAGGCTTACCGTCCATTCAAATGGCAAATCACGGCCCGTGCACTTTTGCAAGAGCTCACGGATTTCGCGCCAATAGGTGAGTATGTTGGGACAGCTCCAGAGCATATGAATCAACCCGGCTCCAGGTTCGTCACATCTGGGGCACACTGCGTCCGTACTATGAAAGTACCTATTTATTAGTTCGGGTGTGAGATACGCTCTGTGTAGAATAAATAATTGTATTTGTCGAAATCGCATGTTCCTGGGTATGCACACCGGGCTTCTAAGTATCTTTTCCCACTCCTTATCCGCTAATTGTCGCCCTAAGTCCAGTTCCCATTTTTGGCGGAGGGGATCCAATCTGACAGCCACATGTATTCGGAGCGACGACGCAAACCAGCGAACCAGGTGTCTACCTCTTCCCATAACATGGAGATACTGAATAGTGAGGTGTTGGGCCGGCTCCGTGTGCATATCTCCCCATCTGCCCGTAAGCGTTGCCAGCAATGAACGATACATTAAAAACTGCCCTGGCGGCAACCCTTCTTCAACCACCAAGGATTCATATGACATAAGCGCACTGTCCCTGTATAAATCACCCAGGGTTTGTACCTCCGCTGCCCGCCAGCTCGCGAGGGACACCATCGACAGTACCCCCTGGCCGCTAGGGGAGCCCTCCAATGGTATCGCGGGTGCATAAGGGATGACGTCTCTTGTGAGGTATAGACATCTACGGTAGCACCGGTACGCCACTGCCAGCAGTAGCGGCGCCGGTCGCGTAGCCCTAGCAGCTGGGTGGAAGAGGCTGGTTATGCGTGTTAACGAATACGGTGGTAGTGTGGTGGCGGTATCATCCCTGTTTCTGTCCGCAAGCCATCTGGCTATCCATTGTATCTGGGCTGCCAGATAATAATGCTCAAAGCAAGGTACCGCTAGCCCCCTGGTCAGTTGGCAGGTACAGTTTTGTCAACGCCACCCTGTGTCGTGCAGCCCCCATATGAAATCCCGGAGCAGTTTAGTAAACGTAGTGAAGAAGGCGGCCGGAACGTAGAGAGATAAATTCACAAAGTAGTACAGGAGTCGAGGGAGAATCACCATTTTCGTCAGCGCCACTCTACCTGTGACCGTCAATGGGAGCGCGCCCCAGAAGCCCATTTGCGACCGAATGGCCGTCACTGCCTTCCCCAGGTTGCCATCCATCAGATCTTTGGGTTGGCGGTAGATCTGAATCCCCAGGTATCGAAACGTACATTCTTGCCATTGTACCTGTGCACCATTGAGCATATATCCTGGGTCCTGAAGTCCCTCCCGAAACGCATAGAGACAGGATTTACCCACGTTTACCCGGAGCCCCGAGAGGACAGCGAAATCCTGAAGGATGGTTGCCAGCTGTGGTGGTATATTATTTATGTCTCGCACGTAAACCAGCAGGTCGTCCGCGTACAGGGACACATGGTGCACCGCGTCTCCCAGCGGGATGCCCCCTACTGTCACATCTCGCAATCTGGCCGCCAGCGGCTCTATGGCCAGCGCAAATAATAAGGGTGACAAAGGGCATCCCTGTCTGGTGCCCCTGCACACCGGTACGGCGTCCGAGATATACGGTCCCAGTCGCACGCGGACTGTGGGGGCTCTGTAGAGTAGGCCAACCATCTGAAGAAAGTCCGGGCCGAGCTCATATTTCGATAGCACGTTCGCTAGAAAGCTCCATTCCAGGCAGTCAAATGCCTTCTCTAAGTCTAACATGAGGCACCCCGCCTTAGGCCAGGCGTGTACACTGTCTGTTGCCACCCTGAAATATCGTCTCAGGTTCAATGATGTGCTCCGCTTGGGGACAAATCCGTTCTGATCCGTGTGTATTAACCCCGGTACCACTAGCGCCAATCGGTCCGCCAGCATCTTGCCAAGGAGTTTGTAGTCCACGTTTAATAGCGCCAAGGGTCTGTAGGAACCAAGGGTAGTGGGATCCTTGCCTGGTTTCAATAAAGACACCAGGTAGACTTCTCTCATCGAGGGGGGCAGTGTATGTTCCTCCAGTGCTGTCATGTATAGCTTGTGGAGGGGCTGCACTAGGGACTCTCTGTAAGCCTTATAATATTCGGCCGGCAGCCCATCCGGGCCCGGCGTTTTCCCTGATGCCATAGCGCCGATTGCATCCCCAACTTCATCTAACGTAAGAGGGCCATTGAGTGCAGCCTTCTGGTTAGCTGAGGCCGTGGGTAATTGGACCTGGTCTAGGAATCTTGCTAGGTCGCTGTCAGAGCAGCGTCCTCGGGAGCGGTACAGTTGTGTATAATGATCTGTCATTACCTTGTGTATTTCGCCTTGCGTGTGCACTAGCGTGCCGTCCGGTCTTCGTATGGCGCCAATCGGGGCCCGCTTATTTTCTTGCGTTATCAGCCAGGCCAATAGGCGGCCCGCCCGGTCAGCGGTGGCGTGGGTGCGTGCTGTGTGAGCCGCGTAATTATGGCACCGCAGCTGCTCCAGGAGCTCCGCATGTTGAGCGCGTAATTCGGCCAGTTGGGTCGAGCATCCGCCCGCCTCCCCCCTCTCACCTTCATGTTGTAACAGCTGGGATTCTAGGCGGGTGAGGGAAAGGGATAGTCACTTGCGTATATTCCATGTGGCCCCCAGACAATGACCCCGAACCGCTACCTTGAGGGCGTCCCATTCCACTAGGGCGCTACTGGCCGTATCTTCGTTGAGTTCCAGATAGGTGAGAATAGCCGTCCCTAGTGACGCGCGAAACTCCGGGTCTTCCAGTGCGGCCACCTGGAGTCGCCATGTGGGTATGGGCGGGCGGCCCGCCGCCCAGCCCAACCGTATCCACAATGGGTTATGATCCGAGTGTGTCCGCCCCATATACTCGGATTTCATGACCAGTGGCAATAGGGATTGGGAGGCTACCACCCTATCCAACCTTACATGTAGGCCGTGCACTGCTGAGTAATGAGAGTAAATACGTGCACTAGGATTTAGGACGCGCCAGATGTCTGACATTGCCCATTGTGATAGCCAATCCTCCAGCGCCCGCGCGTTTGACGTGGCAGGCGTCTTGTGGAGGGGGGGGAAGGACCTATCCAATTGTACGTTGAGTACCGAATTGAAATCCCCCCCTAGGAACCAAGGGAGCCCCACATAGGGAGTCAGGGCTATTGATAGTCTTGCCAGGAAGGGTATCTGATCTACATTTGGGGCATATATTGATCCCATCAGTATTGGTTGACCATTAAGCTTCCCACGAACCAAAGTGTACCTGCCCTCCTGGTCTATTACCACCTCCTCACAGCTAAACGGGACCCCGCCCTCACCCAGATCAACGTGCCCCTCGCATGCGCAGAGTATATGGTGCCATACATCTGTCCTCTCCAGCGCTTACGCAGCTTTTCGAGCTCCGTCTGTGTCATGTGTGTTTCCTGCAAGAGGGCGATGCTGGTCAAGTGTCGCTGAAGGTATGCGAATATGGAATAGCGTCGTGAGGGTGTATGCATTCCTCGTATGTTCCATGTGATTACATTAACTGTCGTCATCGTTGGAGTGAGTGTATAGCTGCAACAACAGGCGCGCTATAGCTGTCAGCGTGTCCCGGCCAGGGGTGTGCAAGGATGTGACGGTCTGCTGCAACAAAACCCGTGGGTCAACTTTAAACTTCATAACAGATAGGGCGGACTCCGCGAGGAAGTCCGTCCAAACTTTGCAATAGCCTGCAAATATGAACTAGTTCAGTATACTGCCTGATGGGGTCGTGTACCTAAGCATCTCTCCTCTGTAGCTACCCCCTTGTCGCGTGCAGATAGAGCGCCATCTAAATAATCATCTTGGGCAGCAATTCGAGCCCGTCATAAGCAGGGGTCGATCACCACTACATCTCTGTCCAATCATTGTGGGCAAATATGCATCTCAGCCAAATATGTAGCGTATGGCTCTCCGGTCAGCCCCCAGTGCACGCACGGTGTCCACCGCCCCCCCCCATGCCTCTCACCATCATTATCGCCCCATAAAGACATTATGCCCTGTAAACAACAGTGTACTTGAGCGGGCATCCTACAACAATGTCCAGTGTCTCGGCCTCTCATCAGATGATACCATCAGCAGTCTGTGGAGTTACTGCTGGCATGCAGAGATCCTCCGACATCACCGTAGATGGAGCGACGCGCCACTGGCCATCGAGGAGTCACGTCTCCCCGTTCCTCGGCTCTCCCCGCTGTGTGGGACTCCCAGGGTCGCAACCGCATCCAGGACTCCTCGCCGCTCCATTCTGCTTTTTTCCGGACTCGGGGCTGCCGTCCCTGCCCTGTTATAGCGCGGTGTCCCGCGTTTGCTCCGCCGTCTCGGCCTTCTACCTGTGTGCCTGCCCTCATCTTGGCCGGAGGGTCGTTTTCCCGTCCAGAGGCCCTTCTCCTCCATCCAGTCCCATACCTCCGCCGGGGAGTCAAAGAAGCGGGTCTCTCCTTTTGCAATCACCCGCAGTCTAGCCGGGAACAGGAGGGAGTAGGGTAACTCCAGCTCCCGGAGCTGGCGCTTCACCGCAATGTAGTTGCTTCTGCGGCGCTGCACAAGGGCAGTGTAGTCGGGGAACATCATCACTTGGCTGCCGCTTACTTTGAGGTCACCCAGTTTCCGGGTTTCGCGGAGCACCGCATCCCTGTCCCGGTAGTTGAGGAGTCTTAAGAGGAAAGGGCGGGGTCTAGCGCCCGGCTGTTATTTCAGTGCCGGTACACGGTGCGCCCTCTCCACCACGAACTGGGGCGACAGCGCTCCCGGGGGCATCAGTTCCTTTAGCCAGTGCTCTGTATATTGTTCCGGGTTTCTTCCTTCTTCCCCCTCCGGCAGGCCCACTACGCGTACGTTGTTGCGGCGGGAGCGCCCTTCCGCGTCTTCAACTCTATCCTCCAATGCGTGCACTCGGTCGATCATGTCCTGCAACGCCGCCGCATGACTTTGGGTGATGGGCTGGAGCGTTTTGAGTGTCTGATCGTGAGCGGTCACCTTCTCGGCCAGTTTCCGATGGTCAGCATGTAGAAGTGTGAAGTCTGACGTCACCTTATCGATTCGGGCCTCCAGGGACGTCCTGGTGTTATCTAGTGCAGTCCCAAGTTTCTCCACCGCGGCTAGCACCGAGTCGAGCTTGGCGGCCACCGCCACGGATGCCAACTCCATCTCTCCCTCCTCTCGTATGTGGGCAGGGTCCGACCCCCCCGCTCGTAGTGGTCCCTGTTGTATTTTCGCCCGCATTCGGCCCATCACAAGCTGTTGCGTGGTCAGTATTCACCTACAGGACCGCGGGGCGAGATCCCCTCCGTACTAGTGCCACCACTGTCCAGGCCCCCAACAGTGCGCCCTCGTGTCCCTCCTCGTGGGCCGGTGACCTATAACTTCCCCAGACAGTACAGCCTCTCCCCTCGTATGACCATTACTTCTTGGCTGTTTGGTGTCCGCCTCCTCACTTCCACGGGCCGCCCCCACCGTGTGGATATTTGAGTTCCGCACTGCCGCTTTCAGATCATTCTCTCAGCGACTGGGGAGCCAGGTCTGCGGCCGTCCCGTAGTGCCAACTCACGGCGAGTTATTAGGCCGGGGGCCCTCCTTAGCGATTCACTGTCTTTACTCCCTGCCCCCACAACGATGTCACCACTTCAGTGCGTCCCCACATCAGTGTCAGTCCACTGCACGTCTGTTCCGCCCTCGTTACAGGTCACTCCGGCTCACCGCCACGTCCCGGGGCCCCAGGCCTCTCCTCTGTCGCCTGTGTCCCAAGGCCGGGCGCAACAATCTGATCTAGGGTGCTCAACCGGGGACCAGGCCTCAGGGAGCCACACCGGGCATCTCCCGCTGCCGTTCAGCACCTCCTAACACCGCTACTCCGCGGTGCGGCGTATCCGTGCAGAACGTAAGCTACATGGGGGCCCTACAGCTTCACGCCCAGGGCCTCGCACCTGTACCTCGGCTCCCTTTATCTGCAGCCCTTCAGTTAAGGAGGCTCTCGTGGTCACCGGGGATCAGTGCCTGCTTTGCTCCACAGTCACCACTCCTGGCGCGCTGGGCCCCGGGACCGGCAGGTGGCAGCCGCAGTCCCCCGCCCTCCCCCACCTCAGGCAATCGTCTCGCCGCTCTCCGACTCCAGCAGCCCATGGGGGCCCAGCGCGGACGAGGATCCACGCCGTCCGTAGCGGGCTCTCTCCGTAATCCCCTTCCTCGGGTGCAATCGGCCGTTGCCTCCGACGCCGCGGAGCGGCCTCTCAAGTAGGCCGTAGCACTCCCCCGGCGGAGGGCGATCGCGAGGCCCCCACAGCAAGGGGCCAGTCAGGACGGGGAACCACTGCCGCCCCGGGTGCTCGCCGTGTGGGTCCCACCGGGTGCACTTCTCCCTGCCGGGGCAGTCCGGTCCGATCACCACCGTCACTCAGGTAGGCCGCAGCGCTGCGCTCCCTCTCTCCGGCGCAGTCGGCCCTTACCTCCAACTTCTCGCAGCAGTCTCCTATGGAGGCCTCAGCGCTCCCCACCGCGGTAGGCGATCACAGGCCCCCGCCTCAAGGTGGCCAGCCAGGCCGGAGAACCACCGCCGCCGCCACCGGCTCACCTCGTGGGCCTCACCGGGTGCACGTCACCCGTCCGGGGCAGCCAGGCCCGATCACCGCCACCACACAAGTAGGCCGCAGCGCCGCGCTCAGCATCGGTGGCGTCCCCAGCTTCTGCCTCTGTCCTCCGGTGGTTTCAGCAGTGGCAGCGACCCGTCACCGCCTCAGGTTCGCTTCTTTGCCGGCTGTGATGGCGCTACTTAAGGGGAAATATATCGGATAATTGGGGGATGCCGTCGGAGCTTTACAAGTTTGCGTCCACCATGATGGCTGGTTAGCCACGCCCCCCCTTGCACCTCCACCTCTTCACAGGTTGCCAGCGTTGGAGGGACTTTCTTGCAGTGGTGGGCGTGCAGCCAATTTCTTTTTCCTTCCACTCGGAGGGCAGTTCGAGTGGTGATCAAGACTTGCCAGGGGCCCATCCACCTGGGCTCCAGATTCTTCGTTCTTTGGAAGTTGCGAACTAGGATGAAGTCCCCAGGCTTTATCACATGTCCTGGGCCCCTGGATATGTCAGGCAAGGCTTGCTGCACCTGTTGGTGGATAATTGTTAGCTCGTTTGTCAATTTATGCAGATAGTCTGACATTAATATGTTCGGAACATCGTTAATGGAGGTGGGTCTTGGTGCCGCCCAAATGTTCATAGGCCTGCCGAAGACCACTTCATACGGGGTCAGTCTGTGTTTGGTCGGGGTGGAGCGCACTGATAGCAATGCCAATGGAAGGGCGTCGGGCCATTTCAACCCGGTTGTGGCAACTATTTTGGCTAGCTTTAGTTTCAATGTTGCATTGTGTCTCTCTACCAGGCCCGCTGATTGGGGGTGGAAGACGGCATGGAATTTTGTTTTACCCCCAACCCTTTCAGTATGTTCTGTATCACTTCGGCTACGAGTGTGGGCCGTTGTCGCTCCATAAAATTCTGCAAAGGCCGTACCGGGGAAGAATTCTTTCAACAATACTTTTGCAGTGGCTATGGCAGTATTGTCGCGGGTGGGATATGCCTCCACCCATTTGCTAAAAGCGCACACAACCACCAGGACATATTTTAGACCATGGCATCTCTCTAGTTGGATGTAATCCATTTGAAGGACTTCAAAGGGGTGATCAGGGACTCCAAACCCTCCCCGTGGTACTACTGTCCCTTTCCCTGGGTTGTGTTGTAGGCATACTATACACTGTTGTACTAGGCGCTTTGCAGATTCTGTTATCTTGACATTATGCCATACTCTTGTGATTAGTTCAATCATGGGGGTGGAGCCTATGTGTGCTGGTAAATGTGCCATGGTCAATATGGGGATGAGGTAGGCATTGGGTAACAGCCATTTATTTCCGTCTTTAGTTCTCCAGCAATCTTCCTCGTCTTTTAGTCCCACCTTTTCCCACTCGGTCAATTCGTCTTGTGTGCCTGTAGTCTGTATGTCCCTTACAGTGGTCCTAGCATCAGTCCATTGTTCAGCTTGTGACCTGGTCACATACATTCGTGTCATAGTTCTGTCTTCTGCCGTGGCTCGGGCAGTAACGTCTGCTAGCGCATTTCCCTGTCCAATGAGATCTGTCACTTTCCTATGTGCTTGGCATTTTATCACTGCTAGCTTTTTGGGGAGGAGGACTGCTTCCGTCAAGGCGGAGACTAAATCTCCATGCAGGATGGGTGTACCGTGTGAAGTCAGGAACCCTCTTTCTTTCCATAGAATCCCGAAATGGTGAACCACCCCGAAGGCGTATTGGCTGTCGGTGTATATGTTAACTGTCATAGCCAGCTGCTAAAATACATGCTCGTGTGAGGGCAATGAGTTCTGCTGCCTGGGCGGAACGTTGGGCAATACGGGCCGTTTCTAGAATGGTTCGGGCTGTGGTGACAGCGTATGCAGCTGAGGTGGTGCCGTCGGGGAGTTTGATGAACGAACCATCCACCCATAGTTCTCCATCTGGCTCTAGAAAGGCGGTGTCTCTGAGGTCTACTCTACTTTTTGTTTGTTCATCGGTTAGTGTCACACAGTCGTGTAGTGGAGCCACGTTAGGATCGTTCTCGGGTAGGGGTAACAGCGTGGCTGGATTGAGGGTGGTGCATCGCTTTAGGGTAATGTGCGGTGCTAGCAGGGTCAACTCATATCCTGTCAGTCGGGCGCTAGTCAAGTGTTGGGTTTTGGTCTGGTTCAGTAGTGTGTCGACTGCATGGGGTACTAAAACAGTGACTGGATTGGAGAGCACTATTCCTTCGCTCTGGCGTATTGATACTGCTGCAGCTGCCACAGCGCGCAGGCACGCTGGCAGTGCTCTGGCTACTGGATCGAGGGTGGCAGAAAAATATGCACAAGGGCGTTGTTTGTGACCAATTGATTGTGTTAGGACAGACAATGCACATCCCTCCCTTTCGTGTGTGTAGAGGAAGAATGGTTTGGAGTAATCTGGGGTTCCTAGGACTGGTGCTGAGCAAAGGGTATTGCGTAGTTCTTTAAAGGCTGTCTGGCATTTGGGGGTCCAGGGGAGAGGTGAGGGGATGTCCTTAGCTAGGAGGAGAGAAGGGGTTTGACAATGAGGCTAAAGTTCGGTAACCACTGTCTGCAAAACGAGGTGAGGCCTATCAAAGAGCGGACTTGCTTCTGATTTTTGGGGACAGGGGTGCCTAGAATTGTCTGGATCCTGTCAGGCGTGAGTTTTCTCCCTTCTTTTGATAAAAGGTGACCCAAATAGGTCACTTGTGATTTACAGAACTGCAGTTTCTTTCGGGAGACCTTGTGACCATTCTCAGCAAGGAAATGGAGTAGTTTGATGGTGGCTGTGACGGCTATTGGTATGGTGTCTGCTGCTAGAAGGATGTCGTCTACATATTGTATTAGTGCCACTCCATCTGGCAATTGTATGGCGTCCAACTGTCTTTTAAGCGCCTGGCTATAGATACTTGGGCTCTCAGTGTACCCCTGAGGTGCTCTACAAAATCTATACGAACAGGAATTTAGGGTAAATCCAAAAAGATAGCGGCTGTCCTCGTGTATAGGTATGGAAAAGAAGGCGTTCTTGAGGTCGATCACAGTGAAGGTGGTGACAGTGGAGGGTATTAAAGTCAAAATTGTCGTGATGTCGGAAACTACTGGGTATTGTGGTACTACGATTTTGTTTACCTCCCGCAGGTCAATGATGAAGTGGTAGGCTTTCCCATCTCCCTCTCCCTGTCTCTTTACAATCGGTAGTATGGGACTGTTACAAATGTTGCTCACTACTTCCTCTACCACCCCTGCCTCTACCAAAGAGTGTATGATCTCTGTTAGTGCTTTCTCACCCTCTGGCGATATTTTGTACTGCGGTACCTTCGGTAGGGTTGCGTCCTGTCGTATTGTTACGTGTACTGGGTCAATCATCATTCGTCCTACGTCTGAATCAGCCCTAGCCCATAAGTGTGATGGCAAAGTGTCCAGTAGGGATGTGTCAGTCTCAGAGATGGAAAACATGTGCTGAAAAGGGTTCTCTCTATGGCGTTGGGGGTTGTCATACAGGATGACACGCACTCCGTCTGGTGAGCATCTGATAGTCGCATGGAAGTGTTTCAAAAGGTCGAGGCCCATAATGGCGTCTGGGGTGTTAGATGAGAGGAGGAATGTCGTTTGACGCCATTGCTGTCAAGATTAAAAGGGATGGGTCGGGACAAAGGGTTGGTGGAGGGCGTACCGTCAAATCCTATTGAGGTCACATGTGAGCCTGACAAGGGTGCCCTTGGAATCAGTCGTTTGGATAGTGCACTACGTGTTGCTCCTGTGTCTACCAAAAATGGCGACCTTGTGCCCAGGACCTCAGCGGTAACATAAGGGCCTTGCTGATCAACGCAGAGCTCGACTGGATCCCTTCCTTGCCCCTGGCTGTCCTATGCAAAGTCGTACGTATTGTCATAATCTGTTTGTTGGTACTGATTCTGTCTGGGATGGTCAAATGCGTTCATTCTTCCTGGCCTTTCCTCGCTTGCTTCACTGGCGTACCCTCTTCCACGTCCTCTTCCTCTCTGTCCACTTGCTATTTCCCTCGCCCCTCTGCCCCTAGCAGCTCCTAACAAAGCCGGGCATTGGGATTTCCAGTGTCCATATTTTTTGCAAAATGCACATTGATCCTGTTCTAGGTCTTGGCGTCCTACATATGATGTAGATGGATTGTTCCTAGGGGCTGTACTCTAGGGGTATTCTGCTGGTTTCCTCCCCTATATTGCTCCCTTCCTGTATTCGCCCCCTGGAGTTGTGCTATCATTACCCTTTCCTTCAAGTCCTTCTTTTTCCTTTCTGTAGCCCTGTCATTTTCGTTTCTCTGATTCTCGTAGTACTGGGCCATTTGGAGAATGGCCGTCGGTTTAGATGCTGCCCAACTACTTTCGCTGGCTTGTAGTTTCTGGGATACATCTGGCAGTAATCCTTTGACGTAGTTCTGCACAAATAAGTGGTGTCCGGTTGCGGTGGACATGTCTTGTCCACTGTAATCAGAGAACACAGTTTCAAATCTGGAGAAGTACTCTGAGACGTCCTCTTGTGGTTTCTGGCGGCATGCGGTTACTATGGACCAGTCTATCTTTTTCTCTGGGATCAGCGTTTTCACTTTCTGCACTATTTTGTCAGGGAGGTCTAATATTGCTTTAACTGGTTTTTGACCAGGGTTCCGCTGTTTATCTAGTGTGTCGAGTTGTTCCCAGGTATGACCAAACAGTTCGGTATGGTCTACTTTCCTAACCTGTTTCCACACATCTGCTGGCAAACATAACCCGAAGAACAAGTCTATGTCGGCAAGTGTCATTATTGTTGATCCCAGAGCGGTACCTAGCTCGGTGTAAAAGGCGGTGGGGTTCTTTCGTAAATCCGGCAAAGTTTTACGGAAGGTCAGGATGTCCTGTCTGTCCCATGGCTGATACACCCAATTGTAGACCACCCTTCCTCTAGCGTCTTGATGGTTTATATCGTCATTAGTCCCTTGTCCTCTAGGAGGTATCCAGTAAGGGGCAGCTTCTTTTATTGGCATCATGCTATCTGTTTTTTCCACTGGGGGTCCTGCTACCTTAGTTGTCCTGTCCCTATCTATCTGTCCTTGTTCTATGAGGTGACGCAATACTTCTAGTGTGGATGAAAATAGTTCTGCAACATCGTTGTCGCCTTCATCTCCGATGTCTACCTTCCTGTAGAGAGCCACTAATCGCTCGGGCCCTACGTCTTGGTACTTCTCTTCATATGCAGTAAGGGTGTGGTAACAGAGACGTACAATAAAGTATTGTTTGCGGTTTTCAACATAGGAGTTGCATATGTCAGTTACATGCTCTTCTGTCTCCTTCCTATCTATGAGGGATTTAACTACTTTATCAATGCCTGCTCGCTCATTTTTACTTAATCGCGGGACCCTGGGCGCTCCTTTTTCTTTTGATCCTACCTCTGCTACTGTATCCTTTGATGAGGCATTTGGTGTGGGTGACTCGGTGGGAGCAGAGGCGGTGGAGACTGAGGCGATCGTGCCATCTCCGGCTATACTTTGGTGGTCCTGGCGTTGTACTATGGGATGAGTAGGGGCGTAAGGGGGTGGCATGTATATCATTGGGGGACCTAACAATAAATCATCATCTACCCCCTGTTTTGCTGGTAACTCGGGTAAAGAGTTAAGGGCGTTCTAACAGGGCATTGACCTGATATTTTTGATTCCTGTTCCTTTTTATCGATTTCCTTTTCTTTTAGTTCTTCTTCTAACTTTTTACAGGCTTGGTAAGCTGATTTTCGCGTTCTTTATCTTGTCTAGCTTCGTCTCTTTTCTTTCGTTGAGCTGCCTCTTTTCGCCATAAACCAAAACTATCAAACATGGCTGGTCTAGCTTTCTTTTGTGGAGAGCTAATTCTAACGTTTCTATTTTAGCGGGATCGAAAGATCCCGTCAGTGGCCACTGATTTACCCGGTCCTTCCTAGTGTACTTATGCCATAGTTTGCTATAAGCTACGGTGGCTAATCCATATTTCACGTACATGTCCTTGTTAGGGTGCCTTCGGCGGTGCCGGATGACTGACCTCTAACAAACGGTCCGGTCCAAAACAATCAAACAATCTAGAGAAAACAGGCATGACGTATTTAGCGGTCAAAATGAATATCTCAATTAATGTTAGACAAAAGTCTGCACTACCTGTCCTTCGCTGTCTGCAAAGAGAGAATATTCCTATTCTACGTTGTTTGCAAGCAGGGAATGTCTCAAATAACTCAAAAGGAATACTAGTATTTCTATCAATCAATCAATTTAAGTCATGTTTTCTCACGACCTTACCCGGACCGTATGGACAGTTCTTCGTATTCCCCTTCCAGCGCCTGGTTGTCCTCTTACTCCAACAATCAATGCGGCGTTCCTGAAAGGCCCCAGTCAGGACCGCAGGTCACTCGAGAGAGGTCCGTTCGGAACCGGTGAAGTTCAGTCGATTGGCAGCCAGACGAGGGTCTCTTTCAGGCAGGTGCACTCCAATCATTTAGTCGTTCACTCCGTCGTTAGGACCTCTCTACTGGACCCACGTGTCTCTGATGGGCCCCCGTTGGGTCGCCAATTTGTGAAAAGCAGCGAGTCTCCTGAGATCCCCAATGCTGCCCGGCGCAAGGTCACCTTTAATCCACTTTGGATTCGCTATCTAAAATAACGAGGCAGGTGCTGGAAGCTGGAAGGCAAGAAAAGGTTTATTACTCTTAGAGGAGACCACGTCAACTGCTGACACCAGGATGTCTTCAGGGAGGTGTTCTACTGGCAATGCTTTTGGCTCTTCCTTTTATACAGGTTTTACACAATGTATTTGTTTCATTTATCATGGTTACAAGCTTGGAGTCTCCGCCCGGGCAGGTTGTCACACAAGCCCAACATTGTTTCATCAGCATGGTTACACAAGCCCAACATTGTTTCATCAACATGGTTACACAAGCCCAACATTAACTCTCCTCCCGCCCAGGTCAAAAACAGACAATTTAATTGCAGCTGGACCTTGCTTCAGGGTCTAAACACAAGTGAGACCGGCCAGATCTAAGAGTCCGTTCTGTTGATAAAAACAGGTCCCATTGTTGGCAAAAACAAGTCTTGCTGTGTGCAGTGCAATAAACCATGCTTGCAAGAGTCTGTTTGGTATTTGTAACCTGTTTGTGCAGGGATGAGAAGAAAGACGAGTTTGAGGCAGCAGGTGATGTTGATGTTTGTCGTGGAAATAGTTTATAGCCCCCAGCACACATATCAGGTTTGGTCAGAGAGTCAGAAGGCTGCTAGAGGACAGGGTGAAATGAAGGTGACCAACAGAGTACAAAATGGCTGTGGTCAATCAGAATGACTGTAGTTTATGTGCACGTAGGAACTTTCATCAGCCAAGATGGCGCAGAATGTTCATGATTGTCGTTTTGTTCTTAACAGTGTGTTCATTTGGTACTTACCAACGAGCACTGCATTTCCGTAGGTGCCATCCTGGAAGCGCCGGTTGATGATGGACTGTCGGAAGATGTATGAATCATGCACACTGCCTGGGTAGTTTGCGACGACATTGGTGAAGAGTCCCCGGTGGTCGACTATTGCCTGCACATTGATGGAATGCGTGTGCTTTCTGTTGCGGTAATTGTGTGCAGTGTCGGCAGGGGGCACAAGTAGGACATGTGTGCAGTCAATTGCCCCAACACGTGCGGGAAGCCAGCTATGGCGTAGAAGCCTTGCTTGGTCTCCAGTTGTTCCTGCGCAGTGTGGGGGAAGTATAGGTACTGGGATACCAAGCTGGTGATGGCATCCAGGACAGGTGTGAGGAACTTGGATAGGGCTGGCTGTGAGACTCCTCCGACTCTGGCAGTTGTTGGTTGGAATGTCCCAGAGGCCAACAGGTGCAGCACGGCCAGCAGCTTTGTCTGAGGTGGGATGTTGGTTGTCCGCTGTGTTGGTACCGTCCGCCTGTGGGCAATGATGGTCAGGAGGCGGAGGATGGTTGACCTTTTGAGTCTGAAGTGGGCAATGATATTCTCTGGTGTCAAGTCTGTGAGGCTGGTGCGTTTCCTGAAGGTCTGCTGTCTTTGTCTGCGCTGCCTCCGTGGTGGTCCGTGGGGGGGAAGGGATCCGGGGGGGGGGAGGCGGGGAGGATCCGGGGGGGGGTGGCGGACCTGGGTGTGGTGGCGGTGGGTGTTGTGGCCCTGTTGGGGCTCCGAGCTGCATGATGAGTAGCTCCATGGCATCTGTTGTTCTTCAGGTGTGGCTGTGGGCTGGGCTCCCTTTTCTGGTGCTAGTTGTCGTCCGACTTTGCACCAGGTCAGAGCAGGTGTTAATTTCCTGCTGCTAACGCGCCTTATCGCATGTTTTGTGATCTTATCGCCGATCTGGCTGGTCGTTGAGAATGTTGCGTTGTGGTGTTGTCGCGGATTTTTGCACGGGAACGCCTACTTTGCAAATCATTAGCGTTAGTTGCTGGGGTTTATCTGTGGCGATGTTTTTTGCGGCTGCTATCGCAGGTTAACTGGTGATATCGGCTGTTTGCACCAGCTTGTGAATGGGGCGATGAATTTATCACGACTTTGGCTGAGATAAAGTGCCGTTAACTCGGCGATAGTTCCTTGAGAATATGCCCTTTAGTCTTTTCTTCTTTCCCTCTGTTTACAGGTAGTAGCTTGTAGACAACAGATGATTGGTCACCACCCGTTTCATTAATTCCTTTCAGAAGAGAGCTTTGAATTGGGCTCCTCGATCTCCGTGTGTGGAGTCCAACAGGCTATGAAATTTGATGATATCTATAAATGCATGAGCTGTTATATTTTCCCGAGGTTTTTGTGAACATGACCTTGTAGATCATGCCCTTAGGCCAAGGCAAGTATCTACCAACTTACCATCCTGAACAATAGAAACAAACAAGTTGTGACATATGCATCCCTCTCAAATCTGCCTGGAGTTAGTGTGTATTGGGCACCCAACAAACCTGTCACAGACTCTCAGGTATTTCACTTTATTGTTGTGAGGTCTGACAGCTTTTCGGCACAAATGCACACACACAAAAAATACACAGTGTTTTTTGGAGCTTTATTTTAAGCCAATTTTAGAGCAGGATAAATGCACAAGCCTAATTGGTATAATTCTAGAAATCGGTATAGCAGAGAATGAGAAAGCACAGAATTTAAATATCATAAAAATAGACAGCATATAACCATGTGTAGTTTTTTAAAGATCCCTATTTGAAAGGTTTGCCATCATGAGGGTCAGTATTTTAATGTTGTCAACACACAAATGCGTTCCTGAATGTTGTCTGTCTTTCTAGTTCACAGAATGCCCGTATCCGAGGCAAACTAAAATCATGTGTTTGCAGAAGGAGTATTAGGAAACGATGGCTCTGATGACGTTTATGTAGCTCTGATAGGAACTGGGCTGCTTTCTGTTGTCGACCTGGAAGAGTCGAAGAACATTTTCTCTCTCACTACAAGAGAGCTAGGAACAGTTATTTTATACCATCCTAAGCATTTCTTTTGAGACAAATAAACATTGTTACCCATCATGTCAGGTGGGAGAAATAATACAAGAATACTCACTTTAAAGCCTAAAGCTACTGTGCCTTTTCACTAAGCATCAGCTACATAAATGAATACTGATGACGTGTGATAAGTGTTTGTGTAGCTCTGCTAGGAGCCATTCTTCTCTCTTTTGATGTCTGGAATTATTGAAGCTCAGTTCTCTCTCATTTCGAGAGAGCTATGAACAGTTATTTTATACCACCCAAATTGTTTATTTAGATAAAAATACTAGAAGCATGCTTTCAGAATATATGATAAATGCTGTACACGTGTTTGCACAATAATGAAATCAAATGCATCAACTATTGGAAATGAATAACACCTGATATGGTCTGAGGACTTAACAAACCACTAGCCAAATGCAAAATATAATGGAGCTACTGACAGACATAAAAGCAAAATATATAACAGAGCTAGCTCCGGTACTGTAGGAGGTTTTGTTCAATGGAATAAAATGGCCGAACTTTGTGAATTTACTCTGCTTATTGAATTACACCCATCTGACCTAGGTAGTTCAACAATAAAGTCTATGGAGATGATCATACATGGCTGAGAAGGTGTTAGCAGAGTCTGTAGCACTCCTGTAGATTTTACATGCTCGACATTGGCTTGGGCACATGTTGAACACTGTTGTATCTTTCTCTTTACGGCATCTGACATGTGCCACCGAAAATGTCTCTGAACTAGATCCAACATATTCGTGGTCCCATTATGTATTGCCGCTGGACAGTCATGTTACCAACGGAGAGCTTCTATCTGTAACTCTGGGAACAGAAGAGATAGTGCCTCTTATTAGTATAATAGATCAACATTTCTGTCAGTTCTTCTTTCATCGACTGATCAAGGACTCTTTCTATTGTGATTCAGACATGGGGCCTGATTCACAGAACTAACTTACGTCAAAAACGCAAAGTTAGTACTTTTGGTATTCACAGAATACACTTACTCATTTGGTATTCACAGAATGAACTTACTCATTCCGGTATTCACAGAAGTTAGTAGCCCTAACTTTAGGACTCCTAAATGCCTTCTGTGAATACCGAAAGTCTTAAAGTTGGGATTTTCTCAGTTTAGGAGTAGTAAAGTCCTAACTTTACTACTCCTAAACTGAGAAAAATCCTAACTTTAAGACTTTCGGTATTCACAGAAGGCATTTAGGAGTCCTAAAGTTAGGGCTACTAACTTCTGTGAATACCGGAATGAGTAAGTTCATTCTGTGAATACCAAAATGAGTAAGTGTATTCTGTGAATACCAAAAAGAACTAACTTTACGTTTTTGACGTAAGTTAGTTCTGTGAATCAGGCCCATGGATTTTAAAAGTCAAAAATTGCCTTAGCCTGCTGGTAATTACAGGCAGGAAGTTAGGAGCAAGAGTAGATGGAGTTGTTTCTTTGGCCTGGTGGAAGAGAACATCAGCCTTGCCATGCCAATGTCCCAGTTGGTAGATAAGTTCATATTGGAATCGGGAAAAGAAGAGGGTCTACCAAGCACCTTGAGCATTAGCACATTTCATTAATTGTAAATATAGCATGTTCCTGTGACTAGTCCATAAACTTATCGGGTAATGGACCCGATAATGGTAGAAACATTCTGGATGGAATGGCGGTAGAAATTGGAAAATCCTACATAACTTTAGATCTCTTCACTAAAGATGGACAAAGCCATTTCTGAACTGCAGGCACCTTGTAGATATCCTTGCCAAAAGCTTGTGCTCACATTAGAAAACCCAAGAAGGTTACCCTTGATACCTCAAAAAGACATTTTTCATGTTTTTCATATAATGCATGTTGCCACAGAAAATACTTCAAGAATATGATATGAGTGTTGTGTTTGATCTTTGAAAAACATCAGAATATACTCAAGGTATTCAATTACGAAGGTGTCCAGGAGGGCAAGGAAAATATTGGCAGAGTGCTGAAATGCTGCAGTAGCATTACACAGCCCAATCAGCATTACCCAAAACTCAAAATTAGCGTAGCATGTACTGAATTCCATCTCCCACTCATGCGCTCTTGGATGCTCAGTAGGTTGAAGGCGCCTCTTAAATCTAGATTGGAAAAGATGGTAGCCGTCTTTATCTGATCCAAAAACATTGAAATATTCTGGGTTCATATGAGGCTAAATATGTTGGCCAGGCACAATGTCAGGTTTCAACTATCCAAGCAGCGAACCCGATGAGTGTGCTCACCCACCCTGAGTCCATGGCCCGGCAGGAGGCTAAACTACACCAGAAGAACAAACCAGAGGAAAATAGGCATTACAGAGGAGAGAGAAAAGCTAAATTCTCTGACAGTTGTAAGGCATCATATGTCTCTCTTGCAGTGCAATACTTTGTTTCAGTAGGAAATAGGGCACTAAATATGATGGACCACATTACTATGGTATTGGTATCACAGTTTAAAAAAAAACATTCATAAGGACATTTAAAAACTGCTTAACATTTTCTGAATCCCTACCTCGTACCAAAAATACCAGGAGCCTTCTCAGCTTCCGTGGGGCAGTGGGAGACCAGCAGCAACTGCAGGAGGAAATACACAGCGACAAAGAGAAAGTGCTCCTACCAACGATACAGGTAAGGAAGGTGCTGATGATGGAAGAAAGAAACCAAGGGAACTGACCGGGAGTCCAAAACTAAGGTTCGCTTGATGGTAAGTCTGGTGCAAAGTGTGAGGGAACTATTCTATTCTGACCAGAGGTTTGTGTCTGCTGATCATAGGTTTCAGTGGAACTGTTGTTTGCAGAGGAGCTTCTACAAATTGGGTTTAGACAGGGGACCTTTAACGTATGATAAGATGGAACAAAGGCGACAGGCTGTGGCAAAGCTGGACATATGATTCAAGCTTGTATTAAACATCCTCAGAAGAATGTAGAAAGAGCTCAGTCATCTCAAACAGAGAAGAAGGTAGAGGTTGGTTGCCTTCCTAATCCTGAATCATTTTTGAATCACAGTGATAATCATTTTTCCCTTCTACTGGTTGCTATAAGAACAGAGGGAGGAAAAGTTATAAATATTTCAAAATTGTAAGATAGTGGCACCCTTGGTTCAAGACTGGGCAATAATAATAGTAATAATAAGAGAGTTAAGAAGTTAGAAATTATTGTTAAGAAGGCTCTTGCAATGACTGGAATGCCTGATGGCTCGCCCTTAATTTCCGGTCTGATACTTAAAACCTTTTTACGTAATAGCCTCTCCAAATTGTATAGCACTTTTTGGAATCTCTTTTTGAAGAGGCATTGTTTGTAGGCCAACTAATCAACTTGAATAACATCCTTGTAATCACAATTATGTCACGGTCATTGTTATGCTTCAGGGAGATATTGGTCAGCCAAGATAAGATCCATCCAATTTGATTGCTAACCTTTCGTCAGTGCCACTTCAGTACCAATTCTATAAACGTTTGTAAGCCAAAGGCTTCTACACTTCCCTCTCATAGGAAATAAGAATGCACTATATCAACCAAACTGGGTGCCATAGTATGAATTTATAATTTAACAGAAAAAGAGTGGGAGATGCTGAAGACTTATTTCCATAAGAATTCTCAAATTAGGCTTATTGTATTTATCATCTGCTGTGGCACCTTTGTTTTTTAAACCTATTAAGGAACAAGCACTTTCACCTTTTTTATTTTATTATTTAACAAATTCTAAGAAAATACATACGTTATTGTAAAAAAGAACCGTTGTCATTAGTCTATACCATTTTAATATTCAGCAAATTCATCCAATTCATCAAGGGAGTGCCACATCGTCTTATATTAACATTATGACAAAAAGTGCGTAATAACGCTAAAATAAAGTGCTTTGATGCTGCGACAGATATTTTTTCCACATAACAACTCCACATAAAATGCACTGATAGCATATTCAGGGCTCACCGGATAAGGCCATTACTCATACAATTACTGCAATTTTATAAGCCAGTTACTAGAGGATCTGCACTGTGTTTCAGGAGACTTCTCCATTTCCTAGTTAATGGACAAACACAATATGGACAATGATATTTACAATATAAAGTGCTCTAATGCAATAAAAGAAGGCATCATTCCAAAGCTTTAATACCTGGATATTTAGAGTGCATCGAAAATACAGTACATGAATATGCTAGATATTTAAAGTGCACAGAAAATACTGTACATAGATATACACCCTCCTCCCCACATAAAAGATGAAAGTGTAAGAGCAGTTACTCCACCGAAATGCAGCAGTTAGATAACATTCAGTCATACTTCCAGACGATAGGCACTCCTCAATATTAAAGTGCATAGACAATACAGTACATCGATTTATTCCATCAACTCCATGAGAAACAAAGTGCGAAGCAATTATTTCACAGGGATGCAACAGTTGAATAACATACAATCATACTTCAAGACTGTGGGGCCGATTCCGATTCGGGCCGGAAAACGTACCGACCGACTCGGAGCCGGAATAAATACCGACTGACACGTACCGGTGCAGCCCGACCCGCAAAGTACGATGAAAAGCGTGCTAAATCCGACCGACTCGTACGGAACACAAGCCGAACGACCGAGCCGCGCGGAAAACAGCCATCCGGCCGGAAAAGCACGCGAATCGAACCGACCGACACGCACCAGGAAGAATCCCGAACGAAACGTACCCGCGAACCCCGACTCGCCAAGTACGATGCAACGCGTGGAAAACACGACCGAGTCGCACGGAGCCCAAGCCGCACGACCGACACGCATTCAAAACTGCGAGCCGAAGCAAACCAAAACCCCGCGACCGACGCATACGCAGCACAGAAAACAGCACAAATACAGCGTGAACGAATAGGAGAGTCTCGCACGAGACAACTGGAGGGTCCGACTCGGTCACAAGAACGTCTCCTACATGCACAAAAAGAACCAAGGAAAAAAAAACACAAAAAAAGGCCAAACAAGCTATCACAAAGCAAATAAATACTGGGGGGGAAACAGGGAACAAAGACACACCCACAACTCCACCCATATAAAGGACACAAATCCCTACCATGATCCTTTGCAAATTCAAATTACCTGCCAGCACTCAACACCAATAGACAGCAACCGCACACACACTCACAGCTCATCCATCACACAAGCCACACACCAGCAGCACCACAACAAATAGCACCCTCACATACACCCAGCAAAACACACACTCACACACCCTCACTTGCACACCAACACACACATCACACACCAGCACCACCCAACACCATGCCCCCAAAGAAGAATCACAAGTTCCTAGATAGTGAATTGGAAGTCCTGGTAGATGAGATCCTCAGGGTAGAGCCACAGCTGTTTGGCACATTGGTCCAACAGACACCCATGGCGCAGAAAACCAAGATGTGGGAGAGGATCGTCGACAGGGTGAACGCACAATCACCATGTTTGCGCACAAAGGTAGACATCCAGAACAGGTGGTATGACGTGCGCAGGAGGGTCAAGGAGCTGTTGAAGAAGGACTACATCTTGAGCCAACACACCGGCAGTGGCCCTCCTGCCACACCAGTATACCTCAGGCCCTGGGAGGAGAAGGTGCGGGCCATCCTACCACCAGTGAGCGTCTATGGACTAGAAAACATCCCAGAGCCTGGTGAGTACACAACTAATGTACACAATATTGTGCCACAATACACACACATCACTGTCAAGGGGAGAGTCAAACCATGCACCCTTAGCAAATACACACCAACCAAAACAGATCATCCCAAAATGTGTATGTCAGCCAGATAAACACAATACATGCCAGCTCATAGTGAAATGTAACTGTGTCATGACATGTACAAACCTAACAACAAATACAGCTAGGCAGTGGCACAAATATAACCAACAAACACAGTCAGACATGTAGCCACCACCACAACACCACCTCACAGGGAAGCTCACTGAAAGGAAGGAATACTGTGTATGCTGGGCAAGTCAGTGTAGCCAATAGCATCATGGGAGTCGTAGTCACAGAAATTGCCCACCCTCACAATGCGCACATCAACACCACCATGAACCATGCACACATCACAGGCAGTGCAAAACAACTGACAAGATGGCTGACACTGGCTACTGCTGTGGGGAGCACAAGGCCCTGCTGGCAACTGTGCACCAACCAACAGCAGGACACCACTGACTGACATCCTGAAAGACAACTTGCACTCCCTGCAATGGAAGCACGTTCCATGGTGGGATATCTGGCTGGGTGGGAAGGAGGACTCACAGCACTGACCATAGTCACCAGCAGCTCCACCCACACACCCCCTAACACAAACTACACACAACTCACCTGGGAGAAAGCATTGCCTCACACACCAATCAAATATCCCACAAAGAACCACAACCCTGGGTCCTGGAGTGTGAAGCACAGGGACACACATGGGACTTGAAGCAAAACACACCCCAGGATAACACTGTCAGCCATCTTGTCAGCACAGGCACACAACCCCACAGGGAAGCTGAGTCAAAAGGAAGGAAGTTTGGGCATGCTGGGAAGGGGGGTGGAGGCAATAGCATGATGGGAGTGGTAGTCACAGCTCAACATCCCCCCCCCCCATGGCCCAGCAAGCTCACACTGAAGCATGCACACCTCACAGAGAGTGTAAAGCCCCATCAAAGATGTCTGACACTGGTGCTCTGTTGTGGGGAGCACAAGGCCATGCTGGGAACTGGCCAACAACCAACAGCAGGACACCACTGTCAGCCATCTTGCCATTGCTGTCACACCCACACACAGTGAAGTACACTCAAAAGGAAGGAAGTATGGGCATGCTGGGAAGGGGGGTGGAGGCAATAGCATGATGGGAGTGGTAGTCACAGCTCAACATCCCCCCCCCCCATGGCCCAGCAAGCTCACACTAAAGCATGCACACCTCACAGAGAGTGTAAATCCCCATCAAAGATGTTTGACACTGGTGCTCTGTTGTGGGGAGGACAAGGCCATGCTGGGAACTGGCCAACAACCAACAACACCACTGTCAGCCATCTTGCCATTGCTGTCACACCCACACACAGTGAAGTACACTCAAAAGGAAGGAAGTATGGGCATGCTGAGAAGGGGGGTGGAGGCAATAGCATGATGGCAGTGGGAGTCACAGCTCAACATCCCCCCCCCCACATGGCCCAGCAAGCTCACACAGAAGCATGCACACCTCACAGAGAGTGTAAAGCCCCATCAAAGATGTCTGACACTGGTGCTCTGTTGTGGGGAGCACAAGGCCATGCTGGGAACTGGACAACAACCAACAGCAGGACACCACTGTCAGCCATCTTGCCATTGCTGTCACACCCACACACAGTGAAGTACACTCAAAAGGAAGGATGTATGGGCATGCTGGGAAGGGGGTGGAGGCAATAGCATGATGGGAGTGGGAGTCACAGCTCAACATCCCCCCCATGGCCCAGCAAGCTCACACTGAAGCATGCACACCTCACAGAGAGTGTAAAGCCCCATCAAAGATGTCTGACACTGGTGCTCTGTTGTGGGGAGCACAAGGCCATGCTGGGAACTGGCCAACAACCAACAGCAGGACACCACTGTCAGCCATCTTGCCATTGCTGTCACACCCACACACAGTGAAGTACACTCAAAAGGAAGGAAGTATGGGCATGCTGGGAAGGGGGTGCAGGCAATAGCATGATGGGAGTGGTAGTCACAGATATTGGTCAGCCTCACAATTGGCCCATCAACACCACCCTGAACCATGCACACATCACAAGGAGTGGAAAACAACTGAGAAGATGGCTGACACTGGCTACTGCTGTGGGGAGCACAAGGCCCTGCTGGCAACTGTGCACCAACCAACAGCAGGACACCACTGACTGGCATCCTGAAAGACAAATTGCACTCCCTGCAATGGAAGCAAGTTCCATGGTGGGATATCTGGCTGGGTGGGAAGGAGGGCCGGATGTCAACCCAATACAACCAATGCAGACCATGTACACACCCCAACATTCACATGGAAATGCCCAAATAATGCAGTACAATGTGCTACACCAATATCAACCCCTGACTGTGACAACTTAGGACAAAGCAATGTACAGGCCCGCATCCAGAGGCACAGTCACAACTGTCAGGTGTGTCAACCATTGATGCCTGCAGAAACATAACATACATTGTGTGTGTCTCCCTAAAACAGGTGATGATGGGGACACAGCAGCAGACGCTGAGGAGTCCCCGTCCCAGGCTCAAGAGGATACGGAGCTCACTGGTGTGGAACAGCCTCTGCCCTCCTCGGATGAAGAAGACCAACCTGGCACCTCCTGAGCAAGTCATCATGCAGCACCAGCAGGACCACCAGCTGCACCCCCTGCACCCACCCCTCCAACGACTGTCAACACACATACCACCCCTGCCGACATGGAAAGACCAAGGGCACCACCACCACCAGCACAGGGACCCTGGACCAACGTGGGGCCATGGACACCAACACCACCAACAACCCCCAAGGGGGCCCAGGGTCACCTGTGCGTGCCACCTCAGGTACTGCACGTGTCGCCAGAGGTGGTGGGAGGGGTGGGAGACACAGGTCACTGATCACAGAGGGGTCTGGACTGCATGATGACCCACAACTGGCACGCATAGCCGATGCGTACCAGTCCAGCACCGGAGAGCTCAGCCAGGTAGTGGGGCTCCTCAGGGACATTAAACAGCAGCAGGCTGCCCATCATGCCCACTTGGACTCACACATGTCCCGCGTGGAGTCCAAGTGGGACACACTGCAAGAGATGACGGCGGTGCATAGGGACATACTACAATGCCTCCGCCAGATGAGCAGCAACCAGTCAACACCTCCCTGTGTACCCACAACATCTGCTGCTGAAACAACTGCAACTGCCACAGGGAGGGAGGATGACTCTGGCGGAGAGTCCCCTGCACCGCAGCAGCCTGCACTTGAGGGTCCCCCCCCCAAAGAAGAGGGGCCGTCCGAGGAGGGGCAAGTGAGAGGCCGATGGCCATGTGCAACCCCCAGGAAGCCAAAATCTGTTCTGGATAATCACCTTTGTGCGCAAACTGTTCACCCTGTTGACTGCAACACAACTCTCCCACATGACATGGGGAGCTCAAGTTGGACCAATGTCTCAGATGACTGTGGACTTTACTCTGGACATTTCTGCTACCAGGACTTCCAAATCATCTAGGAACTTTGGATTACAATCACAATGTACAGCACCCACCATCCTGTGCACTATACTCACACATGTATGTCAATAAACTCACTAATACACCATACTTGCCTCTGTTGTGATTCTTACGTTGTCTCTGAAGTGGCGATGATGATCTGGGAAATGACACTGTGCATGCTAACTGCTACAGCAAGTACAACACTGGCATGTGAGTCATGGCGACGTCACACATATGAGGGAGGCACACCACCAGGGCTACACAACACATACACACCATGGCCATCTGACTCATCGCCTACACTGATGTTGCCAGGAAATACCTTGCATTGCACAGACCCAACACCTATTCACAGTCTGTGTTAACTAGCCCACTGGTGCAGTAAGCAAATGTCAGTCAGATGTGTGACCACAGACAACGCACATCACAAAGTGAAGCACAGGTTTATTACACATTTGCAACATGTTGTAACCACCACAGATGCAAGGTAATCCCACCTGGCAGCGGGCACACAGTCAACAAGTGTAGAAGGAAGGAAGTCCATGGGTGTGGTGCACATCACCTGTAGGGACACGACCGCTACCACCCTGGAAGTCGAATCACGGTGTCGGGGATCACAGTTGACCAAACGACTCTAAAAGTACCCTGTGAAGGACAGAAATGACACACAGTCAAAAGCACTGAAGGACAGGACAGAACTGCAATACTCATGCCCAATACATGTCACAAGATACCCACCCAGAACCAAGTTAGCATGTCAACACTGTTGGGGAGTACAGACTACCTGTAAGGACACATCGCTACACGCATACAGTCATGTAGCACATGCACACACTCAAACAGCACCAGAGCACCACCAACACATATCATGCAAACTCACATCAGTTACATGACATCTCTGGATACTTACATTCAGCTGAAGAAGTTGGTGATGAGCTGTGTGCGGACATCACCATCATCATCATCATCATCACTGGCATCGTGGTCCAGGCTAGGATCCTCCACAGGTGGCAGACGTTGGTCATCGTCATCCAGGATGAGAGGCAACTCCTTCTGCACTGCCAGGTTGTGTAGCATGCAGCAGACGATGACAATCTTGCACACCTTTGCCGGGGCATATGGGAGGGACCCTCCTGTCTTGTCCAGGCAGCGGAAGCGGCTCTTCAGGAGACCAAATGTCCGCTCAATAACTCTCCTCGTCCGACCATGTGCCTCATTGTAGCGCATCTGGGCTGGTGTCACAGGGTTCCTGAGGGGCGTCAGCAACCACGGCATGTTGGGATATCCGGAGTCACCTACAGACAGACAATTGCACATTAGCTGAGTTGGAAAAGAGGGTGGAACACTACATTGCAGAACACACACAATGGTACAAAGTCAGTACACACCAACAAGCCAGGCACGCTGGTTCCGCATCTGTGACATCATCCTCAGGATGCGACTACTCCTCATCACGTAGGCATCGTGTGCAGAACCGGGGAAACGGGCACACACGTGTGTGATGGTCATATCTGCAAGACAGACCACCAGTGCATTGACCGAGTGGTAGTGCTTGCGGTTCCTGTATGCCTGCTCCTGGGCCTATGGTGGTACCAAAGCCACATGTGTCCCATCAATGGAGCCAATGACATGCGGCATCCTCCCCAGGGCATAGAAGTCACTCTTCACGCCAGTCAGTTGCTGGAGTCTAGGGAAATAGATGTACTGGTTCAGGTATATCAACATAGCCTCCAATACATCGCGGAGCACACGGCTGAACATGGTCTGTGACATCCCACCAGCAGTCGCCAGAGTGTGTTGAAAGGTACCGGTGGCAAAGAAGTGTAGGGCTGCCATCATCTTCACCTTGGGGGTCAGCGCTGTAGGATACGGCCGGCCAGGTTGCAGGTGTGGTGCCAAGCGCACTGGCAAATCATCAATCAGCTGCCTGGTGAAGCGGTACCTTCGGATGCTGTCACGTTCCACCATCGTTGCCAGGTCAGGGAATGGTCTATGGACAGCTGGTGCCCTGCAGTGCATAGGTGAAGAAAGAAAGATTGTCAGTCACCCCACATATGTGGCATTGAACACACTCAATATCACATGATACATCATTATGAGGCACAAGTACATGATGTGTGCAGTTCCGTAAGGACATGTATGGCACATACATGGCCAACATCCAACATCACAGTTCAACAAGTGGCATCAATAAGTCCCAGGTTGTGCCATTGGGTATCATGAGGATGTGTCACATTTCCCATCTCCTGCTGCCACGTTACAAACACACCCCACAGTGACATGTGAGGACAGATGTGCCCCAGGCATCACAGCCCAACGACAGGTAGATTTCCAGGGACCCTGTATTTCCACATGGACACTGGCATGACATGGCGTATCATGTATACACCACAGCAAAACAACCATGACCCCCACAGGTAGTGGTCCCTGTTGCCTCGGCAGGACAGACATGGACGTCTGTGACACACACACGCACAACATCAATGTCCATACACAAACAACGTGGATGTGGAGACTGTCTCCCATTGTGCACATGAAATCAGAGACATTGTAAACACAACATGCACACAGACTGCGGAGGACCATCACTATTGTGCCAATGGGTCAGCCTGGGTTACACATACCGTCCCACATGGGACTCAGGGGGCATGTGACATGACATACACATACACCACCGTGAAATGTGACCATGCCACATGCTCAGATATGAACAGTTGCACATCACAGTGTTCATGTACACGAAATACCAAGGATACTGTCCCCATGAACACGTGCACAGCCTGGGGGTGGCTGCCCCAAGTGACACCCACAGAACAACATGTTCACCCCATACACGGAATAGGTAATGCAGCCTTACATGCCTTAGGATACAGTTTGGACAGGCTGTGGTGTTGTAGGTGTGCCCCTCACTCCCTGGGAAGTATATGTGGCTGGCATATGTTCACCTGTGACAGGCATGGTGACATATGCCAGTGACATGTACAGGGACGCATTGGACCGATCGGTGCGCACACATTGGCCATTGCATTCAATGTGTGCTGGTACGCGTTGTATCCCGGGTACGCGTTGAACAGCAATGGACCGATCGGTGTGCCCGGCCGGCCCATTGCAATCAATGTGTGCGGGTACGCGTTGTATCCCGGGTACGCGTTGAACAGCAATGGACCGATCGGTGAGCCCGGCCGGCCCATTGCAATCAATGTGTGTGGGTACGCGTTGTATCCCGGGTACGCGTTGAACAGCAATGGACCGATCGGTGTGCCCGGCCGGCCCATTGCAATCAATGTGTGCGGGTACGCGTTGTATCCCGGGTACGCGTTGAACAGCAATGGACCGATCGGTGTGCCCGGCCGGCCCATTGCAATCAATGTGTGCGGGTACGCGTTGTATCCCGGGTACGCGTTGAACAGCAATGGACCGATCGGTGTGCCCGGCCGGCCCATTGCAATCAATGTGTGCGGGTACGCGTTGTATCCCGGGTACGCGTTGAACAGCAATGGACCGATCGGTGTGCCCGGCCGGCCCATTGCAATCAATGTGTCGCGGTGCGCGTTGTATCCCGGGTACGCGTTGAACAGCAATGGACCGATCGGTGTGCCCGGCCGGCCCATTGCAATCAATGTGTGCGGGTACGCATTGTATCCCGGGTACGCGTTGAACAGCAATGGACCGATCGGTGTGCACCCATTGGCTATGGCCTGGCCTGGCAACGGACGCGTTTTCAAATTTTGAACGAGTCTGATGCTGGAAATTCAGTTGGTCACCCACAACAATGTTGCAAATTCATGGGTGTCATGAAGTTGAACTTTTGAAGGATGCTGTGGGCGTGTGTAAGTGGTGCAATTCCATGGATTGGCCAGATTCAGAAGATGCTAACTACTTGGACCTATCACTTTGGACACATGGGACAGTAACTGCCTCTGCAGCACACATATAATGCTGGCTGTTCCCCTGAGAGCTCACTTGCCTGCACTACATGCTCCAGGACGACATCTGCCACCACCACTGCTGCTGAATCTGCACCCTCTGGACCCTGCAATGGCACATACTGTGGAGAGAGCCCCAGCCTTCAGCACTGAGGAGAACCAGGCCCTGCTGGACAGCCTCCTTCCACAGTACAGCAAGCTGTATGGGAAAGCAGGGGAGCAGGTGAGTGTTCTGTCCACTGCCTTCCTAAATGTGCATGTTGTCTGACTAGCAAGGCTAACAGTCTGCACGCCACTGGCTAGCAGGCTCACTGAGTAGTTGTCACCCCCCATAGTGTGTAGTTACATGCACTGGACAGGTATAGTGCAGTGACAGTGCATTTAAACAAGGTTTTACTTCCCAAGCAATGATACCATGTAGTTACTGCTGGCATACTGTCCATGGCCATCGTTGCACTGCCAGTGTACATCATGTGCCCCTGTGATTGAGACATGTATACACAACTGTGTAATGCACGGATATGTTGCATGTGTAGTAATAGCATTCTCACTTTGTCATCCTCACAGGTTGATGCCCACCAGAAGCAGAAGATATGGCTGACCATCGTCCGGGCAGTGAGATCCGTGGGGGACTACAAGCGCCGGATCCGCAACTGCCAGAAGAGGTGGCAGGACCTTCGGGGCTGGACCCGGAGGATCGCACGGGTCCAGCTGAAGCTGTCGCCTCCTCGCAGGAGGGGCGGACACCGGACCCTGACCCCCACATGCTCAGGATCCTGGCGGTGGTCTTCCCTGATCTGGATGGGCAGCTGAAGGCCAGGGAGCAGCACGGAGGGGGTGAGTCCATGACTGCATTGTGTACTCTGTCTGCCATGCTATGTGCCCTCCTCTGGCCTGGTTAAACTTCCACAGCACATCAGTCATGTGGTCCAGGACCCATGTCCCTCGATTGTGCACTGCCCACTCCTCATCTGATACCCAGGTGTGGCCCTTGCAGTCAGGGAATTGTGTCACTTGGGTACTGTGTCCTTGCAGTTTGCTTGACTCAAGGTGGGGGACAGCATCAGTTCCCCTAACTGTGGTGGGCATCATGGGTGGGTCCATTGCTTACACAATGCCTGTGTTCTGACATGTAATCTGCGTGTTACTTTGATATGTGGTCCAATTGCTGAGCTGATCCACCACATGTGCCTGGGGTAACTGGCACACACCCAAGCTGCGGGTGGGAACAATGTTTGAGCCCCAGGAGTGTGTATATTACGTGTGTCACACATACTTAGCCAGCTGCCTACTGTCCAGGGTTCATCCCTCATTCATGTGGGGCAGGACAGTCATGCCTACTCCAGGCCATGCAATGCACTCTGTACTCCCACTCCCGTGTATCAGCTGACACGTTGTGCTCAGTGATATGTCCCCTCAGGTGTCAGCCTCTGTGTCAGTGTGCTGTGGCTTCGATGTCAGGACTGCTGGGGTGTTTATCGGTTGGGGCTCAGCATGCCACCGGAGATGTGACCATAGGAGACGATACTTGTGTGAGACATAGGTGTTTGAACACCTGACCGTGCAGACTGGGGTATGCGAATGTGAGGTCCATGCAGCTGTTTCCCATTCACAGCAGATTGTGAGGTGCTCAGGTTCAGAGGCTTGTGTTACAGGTCACCCATATGTCCAATAAGTCTGACCTGGACAGATAAGGGTTCAGATGATGTGGTGTGTGGGGGATGTACATGTGCACTTGTTCAGCTCCAGGACTTGCATTCCCCATGACCTACTATTGTGACACAGTGCAGACTGTTGTTGTGTGGCTGCCCTGCCCATGTGACTGGAGACAGTGATGTATGACTTAGCAGGCATGCCCGTGCCATGGCATGTGACTTCCTATGGGTGATCCTGCAGGGGAGTGACATGTGCTACATGCACACCATAGTGGCAATGGCTATCAGCACATGGGTGCATCGTGGTGTCTGTTGCTGGTATGCATCACATGCATTTCATATATCTGACTCTGGGCATCACTTTCATCCGGGCACCTGTACTGACTCAGTGGCAAGAGTTGTGATGTGTGCATGTTCACATGCTTCACCGTGTTCTCTGCACCGTCCAACTACTGTGTAGGTGGTGCATGTGTCCACACTGGGGTATTGCCAGCCAACGGACGCCAGACAGATGGGTGCAAGGCCAGGTGGGATGTGAGTGCCATGGTTGACGATCAGACTGACAATTGGCTTCTCCTATTCTGTTTGGGCAATTTTAGCAATGTCCAACTAAGGATGCCAGGCCTTGCTCTGTATTGTGCTGTACTTACTGTGGTGTGTGCGTTCGGTGCAGGTGACTGATGTCTGTCTGTTTCCCTATTGTTTGCAGATACATCCACAGGAGGGGACAGCTCCACGGACCAGGAGGAGCCGCAGAGCCAGACTGGGTCAACAGCCGAGGAGTGGTTGGAGGGACCCAGTGGCACGGAGGGCGAGGGGAGCCACACCGAGGAGTCCTCAGCACCATCCACCTCAGCTGAGGACCACAGCAGCTCAGAGGATGACTCCCTTATGGAGGCGGGTGTCAGCAGCCACCACACCCCAGCTAGTGTTGCTGTCCCCGCCACCACCACCACCACCGCCCTCCCATCGGCTCCCATTCCCGAGGTCCGTGGAGGCTCCCATGTTCGGGAGCGTGTCTCCTTCGGGTCAGGCACCGCACCCCTGCCCCTGTGTCCCCTGCTGCCCTGAGTGAGGAGTCTGTGTACCTCCTTCGCCAGCTCCATGTAGGGCAGACAGCGATGCTGAGTGTCCTCCATGCCCACACCACTCTGTTGACTCAGCTGGTGTCGTTCATGGAGGGCATCTCATCGGGCATGTCTGCCCTACAGAGGGGCAATAGGTCCATGGACTCCTCCCTGACGGCAGCAGTGTCCCTCCTCCAACAGTCCCTCACCCCTCCTGCCTCTGCCCCATCCACACTCCCCAGCACCTTACCTGTCCCAAGCACACACACACACTGGCACAGGCACACACCAGCACAGACACGAGCAGCACAAAAACACACATGCCACAGACAAGACGCACACGCACGCACAGTCAGGGGACTGAAACCACACTCACAGGGGATGGGGCCCAGTCACACACACACGCATCCACGAGCACTGCGCAGTCCACAGTTGCCTCTCCCTCCAAAGCCCCCTCCGTTGCCTCACCTGAAACCCCAAAGACCCAGCGGCTCTTCCTCAGTGACCTCGGCCTCTTCCCCTCCGATCCAGCTGATACAGCATTCAGGGGAAGAGGAAGCCCACCCACACGGAGCGGAGTGCCCCTCGCCACCAGACACCCTCCCCCAGGCGCAGACCGACTGACGCCCCCATCCGCAAGTCCCCCGGACCCGGAAGAGCAAGACCCCGCCGCCGCCCTGCAGCTCAGGCACCTTCCTCCATCCCTCAGGCCCCCACTCCACATGTGCCCCCACCACACCCTGCCCCAGGTTCCCCACCCACAGATACACCATCCCCAAAAGGATCAGGCCTTCTCCCCCTGCCACTTGCTCTTCCGGCCCCACCCCCCGCTGCGCTTGTCTGTGCCACTGGTGTGGAGACGGTGTCCTCCCCCTCTGTCCTGCCCACCTTACCTGATCCCCATTCTCCTCCCCTGGAGGTAGGCACTGCAGTGGAGTCCACTACCACCCTGTCTGACTTGGGCACTGCAGTGGGGAACCTGTCCACTCCATCTGCACGGTCCCCTGCAGTCTTGCCGGCACCCACACCATCAGAGTCATGCCCCCCACTTGTGCCGGCACACACCATGTCAGACACCTCCACTGCAGTTGTCAGTGGCTCTCCAGCACCCACCACCCCTTCCCAGCCTCCTTCTGGTGAGCCATGATCCTGTCCCTGCGGTGCCTGGCCTGCCCCCCCGTATGCCCCTCCGAGGGGATTGTCCCTGGCTTTCATCAGTGCAGGCATGCGTAGGGTGACATCTGCCACTGTCACCCTGTTTTGACTTTCAAGTTGGACTGGCCATTGGCCTTTGTTAAAATTTGTGCTGGACATCAACTGTTAGACCCACATATGCTGAATAAAGCACCTTTCTGTTCTCTAGTGCTTTTGCTTCTGATGTACATGTTGTTGATGATGCTAACCATGCCCTTGCTGCAGTGATGGTGATATTTGGTCTCATGATAATGAAGTGTTACTGTGCAGGAACACATGTGGTCACGGGGGAATGTGTCCTATCCTGTGGTGTATCCATGTCATCCTTAGCAGCATCTGAGGATGTCATGTGTTCAATATTTGGCAATGGGATTTCCTACTTACATTAGCAATTTCACATCTGTGGCTTCCACCCCTGCACATCTGTTGTGCCTGCCATTGTTCAATTCGTCTACTTCCCTGACTGTGTGGCCATCTCCACTGGACATGCAGGTTTGGGCATCAATGGGGAAGGACTCATCTGTGTTGTCAGTGCAACATTGCTATACAAGTGTGTTGGATCAGTGCTGATGATTTCGTTGGCACTCCCATGACCAGGCTGATGTGACGGGAGCATTCATTTGGTGCTAATTGTTGAGTGTGTGACCAAGTGCTCAGCTGACATGATGGAGCCCTACTGAGGCAACATATGGCACAGCTTTCCTCACACAGGAGTGGAGTCCCCTCATGGCAGTGTGTACTCCTGTGACATTGCCTGCGCCCAAGGTGTGTGTTATATGAGCATGTCTGTGGGTTCACTTCCATTTAGCTGTGCATGCTGGGATCCCTAGTGTTGTACCTGTTTGTGATGTTTGCTGAGTTGACCTATGTACCCCCCAAGTCTTCTCCCTGGATTCTCTGTGATGTGGGTGCATGGCACATTACTGGTCATCAGGGTATCACCCATAGGTGTGTTTGCTGTCAGGGCTGAGTTTGTGTGCAGATGCAGATGGGTCACAGTCAGGATTCCCCTTGGCACTTGTTGTTTACACCTGTCATGTGATTTCCAGTTTGTGTTATCTTTCAGTGATTGTGACACGTTGTGTGTGTGACTGCTGGCACTCCTCATAGTCCGGGCTGCAATGTTGGTAGTTGTCTATGTGTGTTCTTTGTGGGTGTCCTTGGCTTCTTCATTGGTGTGTGACTGTGGCTGGGATCCCATTGGTTGGTGTGGGATTGCCGTCATGTCCATGTACAGCGTAGTGTGCAGTGTGTCAGACATTCAGGAGTCTTGTTGAGTGGCCATGTGTGATGTGTTTCTGCACCTTGGTTCCCACCCATCACCCTGGGATTGTCATGGGTGCATGTGCAATGTCACCAGTGCATGTGTGCTTCACTGCTGTACATTGTTGGAGGTCGAGGTGTGTGGTGTTGAGTGTGTGCAGATGAGAGTTGTTGCCCGGCTAGACCCCTGCCTCCATGTTGGCCTTGGCTTACTGGCCGTGCTGATTGATTTGTGCTTGTGTAGGTGTGATGGTAGTTTGTTGCTCAGGACACATGACTGTGGTTCACAGTGTGAACGACATCTAGCTTTGTCATCACAGTGGGATTGTAATGCAGCCCAGGGTCACCACATTGTGGGGACCCTGGGGGTAGTGCTGTGGTGTCTCTGTGTCTTGCTGTGTCAGTTGCTGTTCCTACATGCTTGTGTGACATGTGTGATTTGTGCTCCCTCTCATCTGACAATGCCTGATTGCCCACATAGGGTATTTGGATCCATGAGTTACCTTTGTGTGGCACTGTATGCACATCTGTGTAATTGGTATTCAGGCCTCCTCATGTGTTGTGTGGTTGCCTGGGGACACTGGCACCCCCCTCACCTGTTATGTTTGATGTGCAGTGTGGGTCTGCCTGTTTGTGTTTGTGCATCTGCACCACTGCATTGGCATATCTTTGGTGTGCCATTGGCTGTATGTTGTTTGGTGGGTTTCCCCTGCTGTCCCTGGGACTCCTAGGTCATCGGTCAGCACAATGATCATGGTTTGTGTGTCCCATTGCTGCCATGGTATGGTTTCTGTTCACCTCACATCTACAGTCTCCACAGGGTATCTGCATTTGTGTGCCCATTGGTGCAAATATGTGGGTCTGCATTCTGATGGTCACTTCTGTCATTGTGTCATTGATGAATGTTGACAGTGTCAGCCCCCATGGGTGTTGTTTGTCTGCACATGGCCAAAGGTATGTCTTATTTGCACTGCAGTATTTGCCTCCCCCAATCTATGTTGCAATGGGACACATGCACTACTTTGCCACTGATGTGTTTTATGTTCTGTGACCAGGAATCATCCATGCAGTTTGGCAGTTGCAGCTTTTTCTTTGTCAACACTTGCATTTTGGTCACTGTGATGATGGGGGTTTAGGCCCCATTGCCACAATGTTCAAAATGTGCTTCAGCTATGGAACCCACACTTACCTTTTGGTCACTGTGATGATGGGGGTTTAGGCCCCATTGCCACAATGTTCAAATAGTGCTTCAGCTATGGAACCCACACTTACCTTTTGGTCACTGTGATGATGGGGGTTTAGACCCCATTGCCACAATGTTCTGAATGTGCTTCAGCTATGGGCCCCCACACTTACATTTTGGTCACTGTGATGATGGGGGTTTGGACCCCATTGCCACAATGTTCAAGATGTGCTTCAGCTATGGACCCCACACTTACCTTTTGGTCACTGTGATGATGGGGGTTTAGACCCCATTGCCACAATGTTCTGAATGTGCTTCAGCTATGGACCCCACACTAACTTTTTGGTCACTGTGATGATGGGGTTTTGGACCCCATTGCCACAATGGTCATGGCCTGCTTGCATTGTGGGGGCCACACACATATATGTGTGGCACATGTGATAGGGGGTCACATTGTATGTTCAAAGTCATGTTCAGTGTTGTAGCCATTTGACACAGTCTACACACGCTTGTCATGGTGTTGGGGGGGATGTCTTTTTCTTGCATTCCCTAGGTTGTGGTGTGCTGGTTGTGTCATGCATTGCCCATCCTATGAGTGGGGGTGGTGTTGGTGGTAGGCATCTGGCACCCCCTGGGTAAGGGTGGTAGTAGTGGTAGGCATCTGGCACCCCCTGGGTAAGGGTGGCAGTAGTGACAGGCATCCAGCCCCCCATGGGTAGAGGTGGTAGTAGTGGTAGGCATCTGGCACCCCCTGGGTAAGGGTGGTAGTAGTGACAGGCATCCAGCCCCCCATGGGTAGAGGTGGTAGTAGTGGTAGGCATCTGGCACCCCCTGGGTAAGGGTGGTAGTAGTGGTAGGCATCTGGCACCCCCTGGGTAAGGGTGGTAGTAGTGACAGGCATCCAGCACCCCATGGGTAGGGGTGGCAGTAGTGACAGGCATCCAGACCCCCATGGGTAGAGGTGGTAGTAGTGGTAGGCATCTGGCACCCCCTGGGTAAGGGTGGTAGTAGTGGTAGGCATCCAGCCCCCCCTGGGTAGAGGTGGTAGTAGTGACAGGCATCTGGCACCCCCTGGGTAAGGGTGGTAGTAGTGCCAGGCATCCAGCCCCCCATGGGTAGCGGTGGTAGTAGTGGTAGGCATCTGGCACCCCCTGGGTAAGGGTGGTAGTAGTGGTAGGCATCTGGCACCCCCTGGGTAAGGGTGGCAGTAGTGACAGGCATCCAGCCCCCCATGGGTAGAGGTGGTAGTAGTGGTAGGCATCTGGCACCCCCTGGGTAAGGGTGGTAGTAGTGGTAGGATCTGGCACCCCCTGGGTAAGGGTGGTAGTAGTGATAGGCATCCAGCACCCCATGGGTAGGGGTGGCAGTAGTGACAGGCATCCAGCCCCCATGGGTAGAGGTGGTAGTAGTGGTAGGCATCTGGCACCCCCTGGGTAAGGGTGGTAGTAGTGGTAGGCATCCAGCCCCCATGGGTAGAGGTGGTAGTAGTGACAGGCATCTGGCACCCCCTGGGTAAGGGTGGTAGTAGTGACAGGCATCCAGCCCCCATGGGTAGAGGTGGTAGTAGTGGTAGGCATCTGGCACCCCCTGGGTAAGGGTAGTAGTAGTGACAGGCATCCAGCCCCCCATGGGTAGAGGTGGTAGTAGTGGTAGGCATCTGGCACCCCTGGGTAAGGGTGGTAGTAGTGACAGGCATCCAGCCCCCATGGGTAGAGGTGGTAGTAGTGACAGGCATCTGGCACCCCCTGGGTAAGGGTGGTAGTAGTGACAGGCATCCAGCCTCCCATGGGTAGAGGTGGTAGTAGTGGTAGGCATCTGGCACCCCCTGGGTAAGGGTGGTAGTAGTGACAGGCATCCAGCCCCCATGGGTAGAGGTGGTAGTAGTGGTAGGCATCTGGCACCCCTGGGTAAGGGTGGTAGTAGTGGTAGGCATCTGGCACCCCCTGGATAAGGGTGGTAGTAGTGTCAGGCATCCAGCACCCCATGGGTAGGGGTGGCAGTAGTGACAGGCATCCAGCCCCCCATGGGTAGAGGTGGTAGTAGTGGTAGGCATCTGGCACCCCCTGGGTAAGGGTGGTAGTAGTGACAGGCATCCAGCCCCCCATGGGTAGAGGTGGTAGTAGTGGTAGGCATCTGGCACCCCCTGGGTAAGGGTGGTAGTGGTGGTAGGCATCCAGCCCCCCATGGGTAGAGGTGGTAGTAGTGACAGGCATCCAGCCCACCCTGGTTAGGGGTGGTAGTAGTGGTAGGCATACAGGCCCCTATGTGTATGTGTGGCATTGGTGAGGGCCATCCCGCCCCTATGGTGCTGCTGTTGCTGGTGTAGGTATTTCTGCATCCCTCTGTGTGTGATGTGTCGGGTACGTGTAGTTTGTTTTTGTTGTTGGTGTCTGACTTACCTTCTACGCCGTACGCGTCCGTGCCTGTTCCGGTAATAGAGGTAGAATATTGGTAGGATCGGCACGAAGGGATTCATGGTTGGTTCGTCTCGTTCGTCTTTCTCTTTGCTTCGCCTCGTCCTCGTCGCTGGCGTGTTCATCTCGTAGCCGTGGATCGTGTTGTGGCGCAAATCGGAGCTTATGTGCGCCTCGCCCGGATGCTTTGACGTGCCGTGCGTAGCGACGGGTTCGGCGCGTACGGGATGCGCATCGTACTTGTCCGGCCGGACGGGGCTGCATTTTTGCTTCCGTGCGGCTCGATTCTACGATTCCGGATCCGGCTCGGTCGGGGAACAGGACCTGGATTGGGTGAGTACGACTGGGTCGGAATCTATGCTGTTGTGCGCATCGTACTTGCTCGTTCGGAATAATGTGCGGATCGGTCGGGAAACAGGCATTCGCATGGCTTTTTTCCCGACCGAATGGTGTTAGGTGCGTCTCCGACCGGGATCGGAATCGGCCCCTGTGTCTCCCACTCAATAAAGTGCTTACACAGTGCGTCTGAAGCCCCTGGAGCAAAATATAAACATTAGTCTATAAAATGTCTGCAGAATCAAACGTTGTAAAAGGACTACATATCTTCACTGGGTTGTTTTCAAGAAATTCTAATGATTTCCAGATAGCTGCAAACCTGGTAACATTCCCAGCTTATCTCACATATGCTTCTTCAAATGCTTTCGTTCTTATAATTTTTTCATGACAGCACTGCAAAGTTGGAATATTTGGCGTTCTCCAATACTGAAGTATAAAAGAGTGTGCTACCATTATGCTATAGAAATAAAATATTGCCCATAGTTATTTACTTTACGACAATCATTGGAGACGCCAAATAACACTAGCTGGTGTATTCCTGGATTGCACACCTTTACTAAGGGCTAGGAAAAACTCCTCCCAGAATTGATTTTTTTTGGACATGCATAAAATATGTGATGCCAATCACCCGTTCCATCGCGTTGAAAGCAGAAACATTGATCAGGGGCTGAAGGGAATATTTTATGCAGAGCTTGTGGAGTATAATATGGCATCCATCGGGACAGAGAGGGCATCATTTTGAAGTTCGCCGCCCTAAGGGATTTGTGTCCCATCTCCGAAATAAACTGCCAATCTCCCTTTGATAACCTACATTTAGTTTTCTCATAGATTTTTTCCAAAAACTCGGCAATTAAATCTTGGTCAGAATATTTCCGCACAGCCCTGTACCAATTGCCGATTCCTATCAGCTCACTCTTGACTAGGGAACAAATAAATGGCTGGGCCTCTTCACTCAACTCCTGATAGTTAGCTGTAAAAAAACTAGTTATCTGGAGAAAGCTAAACGTAAACTGATGGCACACTGTCCCATGACGCAGGATGAGCTCTGCCCATTTAATCTGATTATGGTCTATAAAAAAATCTCCTATCTCTATGAAACCTTTAGATTCCCAAAATCCTAACGTTGCCTTAAATAAATTCCAACCCAAAAATGTGCAAACCTGTAGCTGGACAAACTTATGACAAGCTGGAACCGGCTGTAATCTAAACAAAGCGCTGATTTGATTTTCCAACTCCAGTAATACTTTGTATCTAGTCTTCTTCAGAAGCTTCGCTGACTTTAAAAAGGCTGGTGAATAGATTGCTGATTCTTGCACCATACTCTTCAATAAAAAATCATCCTGCACTCCAGTCCTTTAATGAAGCGTGCCAATAGTATCAAGCAATGCCCCCATGGTAATAAGTCTGAAAATGGGGAAGCGGTAAACCACCCTGGATTTTATCCAACTGAAGAATTGAATATTTAACCCTAGGGGCTTTTCTATTCCATACCAAACTTCTGATAAGGGAATATTAAAATATGAACTATTAATTTTAACAGGTAAATTAGAAAACAGAAATAAAAATAGGTGTAATATGGACATCTTAATGAGCGCCACCCTACCAATCAATGTCAACGGAAGTAGAGCCCATCTTTCTAATAAGCCCAGAACTTTCCAGAGCATAGTGGTTTTATTCAATTGGAATATTTGGGACTACCTATTGGTAACAAACATCCCTAGATCTCGGATTGGGTGCTGAGACTTACCCTGAAACTGTAGAGCTGCTGGAAGATCACTAGATGATGCATTAAATAGAAGCAACTCTGCTTTACCTTGGTTGACCTTGTGCCCACCTATATTGGTAAAATCTTAGATCAGGTCGAGTACCCCCTAAATATTAGCCATATAGGCCTTTAGGTATAAAATGATATCCTCTGCAAATAATATTATTTTTGGCATCCTATCTATTGCTGAACAAATAGATTCTATGCTGCAAATCATCTCTGCTAGAGGCTCAATAAAAAAGGTAGAAAGAAATGGAAACCTATAGCACCACTGTTGGGTACCTCTATTAATTTTCACAAACCCCCCCTACCTTTGAATTTATAATAAATTTGGACTCCACACCCCGATATAGGTTTCTAAGCATTTTTATACATTTATCAGAAAACCCAAATTTTCCCATACTGCAGAAAAGGGCATCCCAATTAACCAAGTCAATGGCGTGTTCGAGTCCATCATTACTATCACTGCCCAGGTTTGGTTACTCGTAAAGTAATCTATAGAGTGGACTAAAAAGTTTGTGTTTGCCGCCCTAAGCCTATTAGTTTTGAATCCACTCTGATCTTTATGGATCAAAGTTTTACCTGTGGGAATAATATTAGATGTCCATACTTTTTTGTTTAAATTTCTTTATCGGAATTTAATCAAAAATCCCCACATGCTGTACAGGATACAATAATGGACATGTTAATAAAGTGGACGGACAGCCAAATCCCATCATACATACACTGACAATATTCTGGTAGCAGATCATACAATAATATAGAGGGGTTAGTGGGCCCTAGGGAAAAAAAAGGATACTAACCCAGAGCAACGTGGTGCACCCTGTCTTGTAGAGGAGTAGCCAATGTGTGCATCCCAAACTAAAACAAAACAGTGGGGGATATTCACAAGAACGTGTGATAATTATCGCAAAATTAGCTTAACGCAACTTTGCACATCGCAGTCTATCGCCGGAAAATAACCCTGTGTTAACGTTGTATTCTCAACCCGGCGGCACCATGCGATAGTCTCACGACAACGCGCCAAATGACCTCGTTAAAATTAACGCGACGCCAAAAAAACGCGAAACACGAACGCGAAAAAAGTTGTGATGTGGCCAACCGCGATAAAAAAATCAGCGATAACCAGCGACAGGCCTGCAATGCCCACGCGTCATGCGGGAAAATGCACTATAAAAGCACCGATAAACACAAACAAAATAATTAAAACTGCGTAGAACCATGGAGGAAGCCGGAGCAAGCACAGAGGACGACCAGAACCCCACAAGCCCCCAGGAGGACCAGCCTGGGACCTCGGGGTCACGGAAGGGCAAGGAGAAGAGGAAGAGGAAGACGCGGTTCAGTCCGCAGGAAAACAGGATCATCGTCACGGAGGTGATAGAACACTACCAACAACTGTTCGTCACCTCCACTGTGTCATTGGCAACACAAACGGAAATATGGCAGTCGATCGTGAACAACGTGAATGCAGTCGGAGTGTTGAGGAGGTCAATGGAGGAGGTCAAGAGGCGCTGGCATGATGTCAGTAGCCAAACCAAGCAGAAACTCGCTGCCAACCGGAAGGCAGCAACGGCGACTGGAGGTGGGAGTCCTGCGCCACAGGAGGAGCTGGATGAGCTGGAGCAAATGGTGGCCACAGTCATCAGTGTGGAGACGGTGCAAGGAGTTGGGGGTCCAGACACAGCCCGATATGACCTGACCCAACAGCAACAGGGTGAGTTACGACAAGGGACTGGGGGGACGGGTGGAGATGGGCACAATGGCACAGATGCACAATTATGTGTAGCACACTGCACACCCACAATGATTGTGAAAGATGTCCCTGATACCCTTGGCACACTGCAGCACACATCGAAACACCAAGTAGGCCCCCGTCCACTATGTGCACAAAGGGGCCCCCCTCCCTATCACCAATCTAACAACCTACCCATGCACATGTGCTGAATCCAGCAAAGCAGCGGCTCTGTGAGCCACACCGACAATGCAAGTGACACTGCATGACCAATAGCATGGCTGCAGTCAAAATACATGACATGGTGCACGACACAACACTGAGGTGGCCCAGTGTGGATCACATCCTCAAAGGAGCAGGTCACACTCTGACACATCCACGTGCACATACAACCCCTGATGTCAACAACACATCTGCAGACAAACAATGCACAAGAGTACAAAAACCGTCCAAGAGCACAAATGACCCAAGTCGCCAACATCTCAGCCCCTCAAAAGCACACATGTCAAAGGCACACCGCCCCAAAGGGATAAGGGGCCACTAAATCAGAGCTGCAGGGGCGACTCTCCCACAATGCAGCACACACACATAGCAATCACAGCACATCAACATTGACAACAATGTGGTACAGAGTGCAACACTTTCACTACAGAACAGAGGACACAACTGGTGCCGCTTGTGCGTAGAAACTGGCCAATCACATCTGGCATAGCAGGAAACTGTGAGATGATAATGTACGAGTACAACCTCACATCCGTCATGTAGTCGAAATGTCCATTGTACCCCATCAGATAGCCAGCTCATCCAAAACAGTAATAATGTACATTGTCATGCAGTCTGTACGTAAACATGTACAATGCGTCAACATACATGGAACACACTGTTAACCTGCATCTCCCCTTTACATTGCAGAGGGACAATGAACACCTCCTGCAGAGCAGACCAGACATCTCTTCAGTGATGATGAGGAGGAACCCCTGGCCATCTGCTCAGACACCCTCCAACAGCTCGTGGACAGCCTCCGCACCCCACCTCCAGGAGCAGGGCAGCCCAGCTGCATCGAGGTGACCCCACCCCCTGCACAGCCCACACAGTAGGAAGCACCCACCACCACGGCTGGCTCCCAGCACCTCACGGAAAGACACATGGCATTCAAAAGCCGTGTGTCGGACTGCCAGAGGGGGCTGGCTGAACAGGTGTTGGTGGGTTTCGACCTCATGGCAGCCAAACTTGATGCCATACGTGGGTGTATGAGTCCCATCAGGGACCACTTACAGTCCCTAACAGACACCAACAGTCCGCTCCATGCTCTACAACAATCCCTGGCTGACCTCGCTGGAGCCATTACTCAGATACAAGAACTGTCTAGTCAGACAGGCCCCAGCGATGGCAGCACAGAGTTGGCACAGATGCGGAGGACAATGGAGAACATGGAGCGGATGCAGGCTGGAAGGATGGCTGCCACGGCTGTACACCAGCGAGATGTAGCTGGGATCTTCCATGACCTGCAGAACATCATCTCGCCATTGCTGCCACAGAGCCTGTCCCAGATGACTGCTGCAGGAACTTCGACACACACATCTCTGCCCCCTGATGTGTCAGTGGCACACAGTGATGCAGCCATACCACCTCCGCCCCCTGAGGTGTCAGTGGCACACAGTGATGCAGCCATACCACCTCCGCCCCCTGATGTGTCAGTGGCACACAGTGATGCAGCCATACCACCTCCGCCCCTGATGTGTCAGTGGCACACAGTGATGCAGCCATTACACCACCACACACACCTGACACACCTGACACACCTGACACAGAAGACATATCAGAGGACTGAGATGTGGATGGCAATGACTCTGTGTGAGAAAGGAGGTTGTAGCATTCATCCCCGCCATATGGCCTGTTCCTGCTTGGTTCAGCCCTCTGCATCATGCCCGGGAACAACACCTTCCACTGTCCCCCGAAACACTCTGCGACATTCACCTGGAACCCGACATGGACTGCCATATCTGCACTGGTTACCAATGACACAGCAATCAGGCTGCGGACTGAACTCTTCCTCTTCCGATTAAATTATCATTCCCCAAAGGACTATGGTTGGCCCTCCACTAGGCAACCATGTAATGTGGGGATTGCATGGTCATGTACTGCTCCAGCTCCGACACTCCACAGAATGTGAATAAAACATTCCAAATCACACAGATGTGTCATGTCTATGTTCAATCAAGTATAAAAGTATGGATGAATGTAGGGACATTGACTGCACAAAAAGGTACACCCTGGGAAATGACATCAATGCGCATGTTTGACCCTGACCCACATGGCCAATTAGATGACTGTGAAGGTGTGAACTAGCTGTGGCCTCATTGCCCATGAACAACAATCTCGCAACCCCCCAATGTACCCCCACGTCCATGTATTGAATGGGGCTGTGTGTAAAAATGTCTAAATCGGTAGCAGGCCTAGAGTAGTGTCCCCCATCACATGTGACAACAGAACATCTCTTCGCATACCTACTCACACTCAACTGTGTGGACACAGCCTGTTTTGATGGATCACATTGATCCACATGGCAAGAAGTTGGACACCATACTCACATTGCTGGAGACATGCAAGAGCACCGGTCCACCAGCAACTATCCCAACCACAATGTCTGGCTTACAGAGGTGGAGCTGGCAATAGGGAATCACCCCTAAGTGAAATGCGTCAGTCAGTCCCTCCCTGTGTACGGACAATGCTCATTGAGGCACACGATTTGTCATTCTAATCAACACTCATCACAGTTGGACACTAGTGAAGTGGCGTAGACTTTATTCGCATGTGTGGGTCAGTACGGGCAAGACAAGGGCCACAACATGCAGAGCAATGCTTCAGACACTAACAGGCAGCATGGGAACATGTAGAGGTGCAAGAACTGGGGAGGCAAAAATGAACACCAATCATTACGGATGGCAACGGTCTCAGCCCACCTTGCCTTGCTGGACGAGTCATGTGATGTTTGGCTTATGCTCATTGCCCCGTGTCAGGGGACACGACTCCCAGCCCATGGGATCTGCATAGTGCTGTACCACCGTACTGCGCAGACTGTCTGCTCTGCTGACAGTGAGCAGGTGAAAGGGTCCGACAAGGTCACATGTAGTACTACATTGCCATGTGTGTACACTCCCTCCAGCAGTATGTCAGAGTAAAGAACCTTGCCAAGCGACGCTGTGCAGGTCCGCCCATGGGACTGCCTCACCTTGCACAGGTGTGTGTCGACACGCGTAGGTGCACGCAAATGCATTCTGAGTCCAGGAGAATGCAGCCATGTCCACTGTTGTGGTGGGATATGTGACCATTTCTCCAAGATGCAACAAGGTGTTGGGACCTGTGCTCTGGGTTACAAGCAGTTGTGGATGCAGGAACATAGTTACTCGTCCATGAATGGGAGCGCAGCTTCCTGGGCAATCAGTTCCAAGAGTACGTCGTTGTCGGCCTCAACGAACACGGGGGCGAGTCAATCCATTAACTGGTCCGGACAGATGTGCTCCGTGAACGCCGTTTCACCAATCTGCAACACAGCCCAATGGGGGAGTGCTTCGATGTGGTCACTGCACAGTGCACACGAGGACTTGTGCAATCTCCCATGCACAACTGCCAGCACATACGCCAAATATCAAGGCATCCCATGAACGGATATCACGGTTACACTCCTGGTCGTGGGCCAACAGTGGGCGCACACACAAGTCATAATCCAGTTCAGCTACTGTTGTGTTGGATAGGCAGACATCCATGGGCCACTCGAATATGCATGATCGGCAGTGGAAGCAGGGCTGGACGCAGGTGACGTACGCAAGACGGAAGCTCAGACGGTAACTGATGTGCAACACTGCCAGTGGCAGTGCCCCCAACAAATGCAGCATACGTGCATGGTACAGTTCCACGTGACAGGGGTTGTGCATGTGCCCGGGATGTTCTGCCATTGTGTTGGTGGCTCTGGTTGAAGCGGCACTGTTCTGACCTGCGCCAGTTCTGTGGATGAAATGCCACAACTCGGAGCAATGAGCTGTTTTAGTGTGCAAAGGTTGTACGCCTGGGTTAATGTGGGAGTAGGTGTGAAGGCCATTCCATGCGAGATAACTTCGGGCAAGGACTTTTGTGTGTGGGGTGTGTATACGTTGGTCTTTCGTCGGGCTGTGCGTAGTGTGGGAGTTGTCATCATCTGCTGTGGTATCTCTCTCAGGGGGTGCCTGCCGCATGCAAGACCAAGGTCCGAGGTGCAGATGTCCTTCCGCCTTATGTATTGAGACAAAGGGGCTTTCATCCCTAATGTTAGTCTGACTACTGCTTGCATTCTGGAAATGTGATGTGGCTTTCGCGCTGCATTTGGGGCTAGGCCTTAGGCTTATGGTGCACCAATAGCGATACACACACAACAGTTGGCATGTATGTGCCAAGGGCCTTCCTTTCACTGTCTCTCTATCTCCCTCTCTTTCTCTCTCCCTCTCTTCATTTTACTGTCTCTCTCTCCCTTTCTTTCTCTCTCTCTTTCTCTCTCTCTCTGTCCTTTGATGGGCGCATGACACACCTTCTTATCTTGAATTTTGTCTTGCAGGCTGTGTCTTACAGATTGTCCAGAGAAGACCCGCCATGTCTCTTCTGAATAGTTGTTTTGAGTTGAATTTGAATAGAATCATTTGTTTGGAAATTCTAAGATGGATGGATGATTCTCCTTTTTCTGGCCACACATGAATGTTAATTGTTGTACTTGTGCGACATCAGGAGAATTGTTTTGTTCATGATTTCGTAGAGTTGATGTTAAATATCTTTGTCCGTGGTAGGGCCCCAGGGGGGGGTCTGGGGGGGAGCGGTGGGTGTTGTGGCCCTCTTGGGGCTCCGAGCTGCATGATCAGTAGCTCCATGGCATCTGTTGTTCTTCAGGTGTGGCTCTGGTCTGGGCTCCCTTTTGTGGTGCAGGTTGTCGTCCGACTTAACACCAGGTAAGAGCAGGTGTTAAATCCCTGCTGCTAACGCGCCTTATCGCCTGTTTTGGGATCTTATCGCTGATCTGGCTGGTCGTAGAGAATATTGCGTAGTGGTGTTGTCGCGGCTTTTTGCACAGGAACGCCTACTCTGCATCTCATTAGCTTTAGTTGCCGGTGTCATCCGTGGCGATGTTTTTGCGGCTGCTATCGCTGGAAAACTGGCGATATTGGCTGTTAGCACCTGCTTGTGAATAGGGCGATATATCTATCGCCACTTTGGCTGCGATAAAGTGCCGCTAACTCAGCGATAGCTCCTTGAGAATATGCCCCAGTAACTTTTGAAACCCTCTGGCTGGTGCTGCCATGTGCAGCCAATTGGAATTGCAGTAACGTGCATGGCAGGAACATACTACAAACATGGGGGATGTAGGCAAGTGGGGGATATAGGCAAGTGATTGCTCCAAGGGAGGAAAGGGAGCAGTGTGAACCTTCACGTAATCCACCCCGGAGAGCGCAGGGCCCCTCGGAGATGTCTGGTGGGCGTGTGTGTAGAATGGAATGGGGCGCCCAGTAGTACAATCTGGTCAGCTACTTAGCCCACCCCAGGGCATCTACAGCCTAGTGGGGGAGTGGATTCAGGGTGCTGCACAACTTGAGAACATAGGTATCCCTCATCGTAGCTGCTCTCGCCCCTCTCAATCTGCGACCATGTGTCATGGCGTCCGCTTCTGCCTGAGACCATTTGTGATCACCTAAAGGGCAGCACTGGTTCGTGGGCAGATGGGGGGCCTTCCAGGCCATGGCAATTAAGCACTTAAAGAGGACCAATGCCAGATTGACTAGCTTCAAGTAATGTTTGGTGCGTTTAGTGCTCTTTGTGATGCCCAAGAGATAAAGGAGTGGGTCTGGTGACAGCTGGACATCGATCACTGTCGACACATGTACCATCACCTGGATCTATATGTGCAGCAGCAGTGGGCATTCCCAGACCATGTGTAGAAACATAGCATCTGTGTGGTCACATCTTGGCGACGCGGGGGACACCGCCGAAAACATTTTGTGCAGACGGTACGGTGTAAGGTAGGTTTGATGGAAATAATTAAATTGCGTAAAACTCGCTTCACCTGCTCCAAGGCCATGGTCCACTGCTTAGTGGTCAATTCTGTGCCTAGGCAGTGATCCCATTTGGGCTTGCCCCGGGTTAAAAATTCCCTGCATCCCCCCTGTAGTGATGAGTACAATGCCGAAAGCAGCCGGCAGCCTAGCCGTGTGTTAAGAAGCACTGCATGTGCAGTGGCGGCTCGGTCTGCCCTGGTGCCCACATGTCTCCGATCACAGCCATAATTGCATTGTGTGCAAGAAAAGGCCTGCTCCAAGCTCGTAGAGTTCCTGCAGCCCCTGGAAGGAGAGCGGAGCACCGTCGCTGTATAGGTCATTCAGTCAGGTGAGCCCAGCTTCTCACCATGAAGAAGAATCATGGAGCCCCAGCAAAATGTTCTTGGTTGGCATGCTCCAATGGGGCAGCTGCGGTGCATATGAAGCCGGTGCATGTCTGGGCTGCACATATCCAATCCAAATGAGCCTGGCCATGCGCATGAGCCTACCCAGTCCTCTGCCTGGACCCCCTGGTGAGAGCATCCATTCCAGCAAGTCCATGACCCTCAAGTCTGCCCAAACCAGGCTACCCTCCCTGTCCCATCTCCGTCCAGCCAGGGCAAAGACCACTGCAGTTGAGCTGCTGCGAAATAGAGCTCCAGGTCTGAAACCCCAAGTCCCCCCTCGTGCATGGGGAGATGAAGCATGTGAATTGAAACCTGCCTCCGAGCGGGTCCCCAAACGAGCTCAGACTCCAGACTCCTCAGAGTCCTAAAAAAAAGGATTGAGTTAGTATCACTGGCATAGCCGCAAAACAATGTAAGAGCTGCGGAAGAACCAGCATCTTTGCTACCGATGCCCTGTCCCATAGGTGAAAGGGGTAGTCAAGTCCAGATGTGCATGGATTGGCGAATCGAGGTCAGGGCCTTACCATGATTACCATCTAGCAAGTCTCTATCTTTGTGGTAAACGTTGACTCAGAGAAGCGCCCAACGTCCGGCACTTCTCGTAGCTCCGGCTCAATCCAGTGTAAAGGGAAGACACAGGACTTTCCCCAGTTCACCTTGAGGCGTGCCATCTCTTCGAAGAGCTCGAGTACATCATAAAGGGCTGGTAGCATGCTGACGTGGTTCCTGAGGTATACCACCACATTATCGGCATACAGGGATACAGTGTGCCAGTCCTGTCACACCTTTATACCCCAGACAGGGCCCCTGGCGTGCAGCATGGCAGCAAGCGGCTCCATAGCTAGCATTTGAATTACTGGAGATAAAGAGCATCCTTGATGGGTTCCACTGCTTTTTGAAAAAGATCTCGAGATCTGACGTCTGGTGAGGACTTGTGCCTGCGGGGCAGTATATAAGAGCTTGACCGAACCCAGGAAGTTAGAGCCCATCCCAAGCACCTCCAGTACCTGTATTAGATACGACCAACTCAGTGTATCAAACGCTTTTTTGAAACCCTGAGAAACTGCCACCAGAATGTCACCCCCCCATACATCCTATCCATGATGTGGCACAGATGTCTCATGTTGGAGTGTGTCGCCCTTTGAGGCACAAACCCACATTGGTCCGAACGATCATGGGAGCTAAGCATCGGTAGCAGCCTATTAGCACAGGCCTTACTCAAGATTTTGTAGTCAATGTTCAACATTCAACATTGACAACGGGCGATAAGAGTTCACCTCAAGGGGTTCCCTGCCCTGTTTCGGAATGACCACTATGAGGGCCTCAAGTAAGGAACTCGGCAGAACACCCTGGTGATGTGCCTCTTGGTAGACCTCCAGCAGGTTAGGAGCACGGATGGCCCCAAGAGCTGCATAATACTCGACGGGGAACCCGTCTGTGCCCGGGGTCTTACAAGTCACCATCTGGCGAATTGCCAGGTTGAGATCCTCTACCTGGAGAGGTTGCTCCAAGTCCAACAACTTTTGTGTGGTCAAGCTGGGAAGTGCCACCGCTCGCAGGTAGTATCGCACTTGCGCAGAGGAGGGTTCCTGGGGGAAGAATGCAACTGCTCGTAATACTGCGCAAACACTTCTTCGACGTATGGCGCCAATCAGGGTCCTGAGGGTCTCCGATCGTAGCAACCACTCCAACGTGCGCCCGGCTTATCGCCGTCAGCATGCTGGCAGGCTAGGGAGGATTTATAATCAAGATCACAGAGCCACTTCACCTCCTCCTGATACTGGCGAGGCAGGGTTGACTGACGGGCGTGCGTCAAGCGGCGACACCGCCTGGAGCTCCGTGGTTTGCAAGCATGTCTCTAAAGTCATCACATTATGAATGAGAGATGACTTAAATCCCCATGATGATGCAGTGCCCCCTCATGAACGCCTACATGGCATCCCACTCCAACCCACGGGAACCCACTGACCCCGTGTTCTCCTCAAAATTCCGGGAAAGGTGTGCAGCTATAGTGTCTTTGTATACCGTGTCCTGCAAGGCTTCTGTCCAAAGCCGCCATGTCGGATTAGGAGCCCTTGTTCCCCCCACCACTAGAATGTGACCTGGAGCGTATTATGGTTCGAGAGGGCACAACCCAGGTAGTCAGAGCTATGTATGAGGGGCCAGCAGTCTGTATTACAGAAGAGGTAATCTAGCCGAGTATAAACCTGATGTCCCGGTGCGTAGTAAGAGTACTCCACCTCCCCAGGGTGCCCCAAGTACCAGATATCATGCAGATTGGATGACCTAGACCATTGCTGGAAGTGTTTTGTTGCCTGGATACCCAGTGTGCTCAGGAGTGGGGGTACCGATTGTTCCGAAGCAGTATCGTGCATGCAATTAAAGTCTCCTCCTCACAACCCCAGGGCCTGGGGATCCAGCAACATGGTTAGGGAAGAAATATCCAAAAACGTGCCCTGAGAGGTATTGGGTGCATACAAGGACACAATGGAGAAAAGGCGCCCATCCAAGGCACCCTCCAAGACTACATAACGGCCCTCCCTGTCAGCAAGGACTCTAGACTTCACGAATGGTACCTCCGTAGCTACCCAAATAAGGACCCCGTGCATAAGCTGAGTAGCCAGTACCATATACCTGTCCACTCCACCGCCTATTAACTTTGTCAAGCCCCCTTGTGGTCAGGTGGGTGTCCTGGAGACAAGAGAAATGAATATGCCTGTGCCGAAGGTAGGCCTATACCCTGCGTCTCCTGGCAGGAGTTGCCATACTACAGATGTTCCAAGTTAAAGCATTAAAGGTAGTACCATGATCACAAACTGTGTATCTAGAGACCCCCCAGGACCCATACCCTCCACCCGTCCCCCCACAACCCTCCCCTCACTCTGGACACCCATCTAATCAGCCAAAAAATAAAGAACAAACAATTCTGAGAAACAACTCCCCCTATCCCAGGCCTGAGTGCCCTCCGGCCCCATGCCACAACCCCCCGAACTGTTCAACTGGCACACAAGAGATGCCTGCAACATTAATCATGTCCATGTGGAATACTATGGCAGGGACAGGCCAAGTGGGGCAGTGTGGAGCGTGAAAGTGTCAATGTTCGAAGCATCCGTGGTGTGGGCCCATGTCGGCTGTCGAATGGCGTGGAATCCAGCCTCGCCCAGTCAATGAGGCTTACCTTCAGGGGAGTATCATACCTAAGAGAAATCCAACCTCGCTAGGTCCTCCACCCCACAGGCAGGAGGATCTACCTTATCGAGGAGTGACTTTCTGGCCCTGATGGATCCCAGCAGTTGATGACAGCGAGCCACCTAAGTCTGATCTTGGCTCCGAAAGGTGCTCAGTGGGTAGAGGAGCAAAGGAGTTCATGCTGTGTAGGGAAGCCTCCAACACAACTGGGAATTGCTCCACCGCCACTTGATCCTTGGTTGGTTTCACCTTGGGGGATCTGCATTTGCGCTGTCTTGACCTGGGCACCAGCCAATCTCCAGCACTCGAGTCCTCTGGTGGATTACGAACCAGATCTTTAGCATTGAGACACGTCCATACATCTTCCGGTGACTGGAATATGTGGATTGTTTCGGCATTGATTGCTTTGAGGTTCGCTGGAAACGAGAGGGATACTTAAATTCCAACTCATGGAGATGCTGCTTGACTTTGGAATAGGAATCCCGGCAGTGCTGTACCATCATTGCAAAGTCAGGATACACAGTGATCGTTATGTTTTCATATTACCAAGGGCCTTTGGTGTGAAACCGTTGCAGCAGGTCACAGTCTCGATAGATGAGGAGACGAGATATGTTGGGACACAGTGGGGCACCTGGCGGGGGCGGCCTGGTATCCGATGCGCTCGTTCATTGGGGAAGAACCCTACCACACTGAGGATACCTGGTCTCGAGCCCACTAGTCAGAACACGTACTGGCGCACCACAAGGCAAATCCGGTATACCCCATCAGAGGAGATCAAAATCAAGTCAGGCCAGTTTGTCTACTCCCAAGGGAGAGCTCTATGGTTTCAGGCAGGAGATGTAGGGCACAAAACAGGAGGCAGGCCACGCAGTGTCAGGGTCAATCCAGGTGCCCCAATACCATGTGAGACAGCAGAGACAGGGCAATGTGTAAGCCTGAAGCAGAGAGGTGAGTGGTCTCCAGGCCAAATAGATCACTAGCTCAGGAGGCAAATCCACTGGGCAGTACACATAGTTCATGCAGGATCACCTACGTGCTGTGCCCAAACTTTTGTTAGCAATTTATAATCCGCGTTAAGCAGTCTTATTGGCCAATACCAATTAATATTTGTCGGGGATTTGTCTTTCTTAAGAAAACTGACTATGGTGTATTCTTTAAATTTTAGAGGAATCTCAACACCTTCCCTAATTGAGTTAAATATGTCTGTGAGAAAGAGGAGCAGCTCTTTTGCAAATATCTTATAGATCTCTGTTGCTATTCCACCATTCCCACAGGCTTTTGCATTGGACATCTTTTGAAGTGCTCCTGCCACCTCTGAGATTGTTATTCTCACTAGTATCGCATCTTTTTGGGTACTTGACATTTGGCGTAAATGTATTGAACTAAAATATCGTTCTAAACTAAAGAATGAAAATGGATTTTCAAAAATACGGCGCACCACTGTGTTTCCCCTAGCGCTGGTGCTAAAAAGCAGCCTAGCGCCAGCGCAGGCATCCTTGCACCATGTTGCAAGTGTGCCTGTGCTGCAGGGGCAATTACGGGGTAGAGAGCAATGCCATCGGAGCGTCAGAAAAAGTGCAGCTCTGGTGGCGTTAGGTTGTTGTAAATATGCCCATTAGTTGGATCATAAGTGGGTGAAGTCGGGGTAATGATACGAGAACAGAAGCCCGTTTTGAGGGCCACAGGGCAAGCAGAAGCTACTCGTCCCTACCGTGGTTGTATGATACAACCACGCATGCCTAAACCACGCATACTTAAACAACGCAGTCTGAACCACAACCACGTCTTTACCACGCATGCTTTACCACGCATGCCTTTACAACGAATTTCGTTGTAAAGGCATGATTGCTAAAGAGATTTGCGTGGTAAATTGAACACCCCAGCCCCCCACCCTGCACCCTAACACCCAATATCCCAGCCCTGCAATCCACCCCACCTCAGCCCTTAAAACTACACTGACACCTCACCCTGAACCCTAACACTTGGCACCTGCCTCAAAAACTATCCAGACCCTCCGCCCTGAGCCCTAAAACCCTGCCAAAAAACTACCCGACCCTCCCGCCCTTAGCCCTAAAACCCTGCCCCCTGCCAAAAAACGACCTCGCCCTAACTGAGCCCGAAAACAGACCCCCACCCTGAAAACTACCCCTTCCCCCCTGCCCTGAACCCTGAAACCTGGTCCCAGCCCTTAAAACTACCCCGCCCCTCCCGCCCTGAGCCCTAAAACCCTGCCTCCTGCCAAAAAGCTACCCTGGCCCCACCTGCCCTGAGCCCTAAAACCGACACTGCCCTGCCCTTAAAACTACCTGACCCCCCCCACCCTGAGCTCTAAAACCGACCCCGCCCTGCCCTTAAAAGTACCCCTTCCACTGAGGCCTAAAAACCTGCACCCTGCCAAAAACTACCCCGACCCCAGCCACCCACCCTGAGTCCTAAAATTGCCCCCACCCCTGAAAACTGCCCCTTTCCCCCCCGCCCTGAGCCCTAAAACCCGGCCCCAGCCCTTAAAACTATCCCGAACCCCCAGCCCTGAGCCCTGAAACCCCGCTCCCTGCCAAAAAAACTGCCCCCACCCTGCACCCTAAAACCGACCCCCACCGGTAAAAACTACCCCCCCTAAACCCGGCCCCAACCCCACTTACCTGGCCACGTCTGGAGCTTCTTCTTTTGACCCTTCCTGTTCCTCTCCCTGCCCATCAGAAAATCTAGACCGCTGTCTGCCTTAACCACGCATAAGGCAGATGCGCGGTTTAGGCAAGCGTTGTTCCGCTTGCGTGGAAATGGCACGCGTGGCTCAGCCCCTGTGACTACCTTCCTGCTAGAAGACCTTAGACTGCATGGGTTGAGCAGTCCAAGGTCTTCTCGGGAGAAGGTAGGCACAGGGGCCTAAACACAGGCTCACAACTCAAAATATGCACAGCACCAGCAATAAATGATTGTCCAGGCAAATACTTGCTTTTAATGAAAAAAGCAGTGTTTATATACGACCACAAAGTAAAATGCAACATTCACAAACAATCCACACAGTCCCCTAAGGTCAGGGCTCTAGTGTTTCCCTGAGTCCCATTCTCCTCTAGCTAGCAGTAGTGGTTATTCCCCATTCACTATAGGCAACATTGGGGTTAAGCCTCACTATTAGTGCGAGTCTCTTTATTAAATTCAAAAGTGTTCCAGTGCCGAAGTGCTATCTGGCAAGCAAGTTCCCCAGTGGCCGTCTGTCCCATAAGTCAATCTTACCCATACCATCAGAATCAGAGCGACCGGAGTTTCTGGGTAACCCTATTATGCAGGTGCTAAAGCTGCAGCGTCTGCCTCCAGTAAGTCTTTCACATGCGGCATGGGAGGGATGTGCGTGGGTGTCCTCAAGTTACTCACACGTGGTTCTGCAGCAGCAGCCAGCGGCTTCTCAATGCTCCTCCGACATTTGGTAAGTTTCTTGGGATCCTCCCCACAGGTGCAGGGGAGTGTGACCATCCTGGTGCTGGTTCTCCATCACGACTTGGGCCTGCTCATGTCACCACGGCACCTCCTTCCTCTATCAACGGTCTCAACCAGATCATGCCCCTTGCTCAGTCCTGGTCCTCCTACCTGTCATACGGGGGCACAGTTTCTACTCTGTGTTCAGGCTATGGCCCCATCGGCACAACAGCAATCTTCATGGTGGCCCCACCTGGCATGCGGGCAATGAGTAAATGGATGCATTTTCCACTGTAAAACCAAACATGTAGAGCCAAAAAAAAACTTTTTGAATTGGGTCTATGGTATTTGATAGGTATGGGAGAAGTGGTTGCACCCCGGCCAACATATGTATTAATTGCTGCCAGGAAGTAAATGGCTTTACTCATTGGCCGTTTCTACATTAGGGCTCTGGGGCTGCACCCCTCTGAAATTCTTACACGTTTATCTAAAAAAATATTAAATAAATAGATTTATTTAGAGATATGATTGTATCTCTACACAAATTGATGCATTTAAGTCTGGGCTGTCTGTCATAAGCTGCCTGCCGCAGCTCTTGATGAAGCAGGAGAAGGAAGCCAGGCAGTAAATCGTATTTTTGCTATGTGACGCACGACGCAGGACTTACCTTTCTAAAGCCCTTCTTCCTCATTGTAGTTTATGATGGTATCTACTGTAGGCCAGTGACATTGTCAGTGTCACTGTTTCAGGCATCTGAGTCTGCATTCCTGCCTGAGGCCAGACATCTGTTATTTACAAGCATGGATCTCACCCTTTTCCATTCATCACATGGTATAACTGGATAGAAGCACTTGTGATTTGGCGCCTTGTCTTCAGTAACGGTAAGTGTTACAATGCTAATCTTGTGTTATGAATATTGTGCTGAGATCCCTAGTCGCGCTAACCTCCCCTACTGTGACATCCCAGGCCATTGCTCCACGTCACTGGCCCCTTTAGGACTTGAGCTGCTTTATTTGCTTCCCAGCAAAATTGATCCAAAAGAGGAGCAGGGTTTTTGTTCCCTTGGGAAGTTGATTCAAATATCTGAGTCATGGCAAAGGGAGAAATATATCCTTATAGTAAAGATAGCTATGGAATTAAAAACTGGCCCAATCTTCATGCCCTTAACAATAATGCCAAAAACATGGATTGATTTACGAACAATGAATGTTAAAAACGTTAAGGTAATGCATGCCAGCGATTTAGTTCCCCTTTTCTTTCACGTTTTACTTACCCTTGTATTCCCCAAGAGTATTAGCATTTTCATTATGTTCTGTTTCTGTATTTTTTGTGCAACTTATTACTGATGTATAGTGCATACTTTGAGTCTGCCAGGGGTTTATGAAGGGCTTTGATTGAGAGCTCTGGTGCTGAGGCTGAAACCAGCAAAGCAAAGTGCTTGTCAGTGAGTTGGCCTCTCTGCAGAGCACACAGAACCGTGGTCATGTATTCCAGTTGCAATTGAAATTCTGTGAAAATGTGTGTGAAGTGGGTACATGGATGTCAAACAATTTACAAGGCAAGAGTATAACGTGCTTAAATGGGAGTGAGTGCAGTGTATGTTGGGGTAGTGAAGTGAGGGAGATGCGAGGAAGTGCATGATGGGGAGAGTAAAAGGGGGTGCCGAAGAGGTAAGAGATGAGGTTGAAGGGGTGCAGATGGACGAGACGTGAAGAGAAAAAGGGCATACATATCTAACATAAAGCGCACATAAATGAAGGCCAGTACTCCTTCCACAAGCCTCAAAAATATTTAATTCACAGTCTCACAATTTCAAAATTGAAACAATTCCAATGTCAATAATTTATAATAAATCATTTTCTTCCAAAGTCGATGCCGCATGGAGTGCAAGACACAGGACAAGCATACACTTTAAAGGGTCTGAATTGTTGCGCTGTACAATTTGTACATTACAGTAACTGTTGAACAAATGAATGCAGCAACATATGGTGCAGTTTTTAAATGTGTTTAATTTTTTCAAGGCTATACATTCCCACTGCTTATAAACCTTGCTTTCTCACTAAATTTATTTGCTTTAACATGCACCATCTTTTGTCAATTTTTTTTCACGGGAGGAGGATACCCCCGGAAACCAAGTTTATCCATTAAGCTTGCTGCTCGCTTTACTTGCTACATGAAAGCCATACCCAACTTTTACACCCCACCACTTTCAAATGTCACCAGAAGCCACTGGCATTTTCTACAAAAGGTCTTCAACAACAATAACTAAAATCTGTCTGTAGGCAAGACGTAAAAATGTTAAGATATGTGTCAGCTTCATGACTTGAGAATACATTTCTTCAACGTGCATCTAAATGTAAAACCTGATCAGCTTTGTATTCATACAGTGACATTTTTTCATTTGTGCAGGAGTAATTGGCCAAAGGCGCAAAGGGGTTATGATGGGGAAATATTTCCTCCCTCAAAAATATTTCTATAAAATTATTTTTTGAATTGCATTGGAGTGACCCTACATAACCCTAATCTCATCAAAAGGTGTATTTACATCCAGATCAGCTATTAATATCCACTATGTGTATATTTATCTATGTTTATTGAAGAAATGTGAACAGAATACTTTAGAACAGCCTATGCTGCTTATTACTGCAGAGCTGGCAATGGTGATCCATAATAGCAGCCTCTATTTGTAGGTAGGGTAGTCAGATTCTAAATGGCAAGCTATGCTGGGTGGTTTTTCAGGACAGTTTACGCTGATTCGAACTGCAGGGCAGCTCATACTGCTCAATGCTGCAGAGCAGTCTCTGTTGGTTGGTATTACATGGCAGCCTATGCTGATTGGTACTTCAGCTTAATTTATGCTGGTTTGTACTGCAAGGCAACCAATACTGTTACATACTGCGGGGCAACCTAATTATTTATGTTGAAAGTTTTCTATAGCGCGAACATGACCACCGGGGTTATCAGAGCGCTTTACAATTTATACATCAAGAGGAATACAGATACATGCAATAAAAACAGAACCAACAAAGCAGAAGATACAAAGTCATGTAGCGCAAAGGGAATCTCGTGCCCATACCAGCTGGGCCACAGAACTGCGACTGTGACCTCAGTGTCCACTTGAATAGCCAGTCAGAGGTAGAAATTTCTTCATCAAGAGCACTTTGACTGCCTTCTTGAAGAGGACAATGGAAAGGATCACCCTGACTTCAGGGGGGAGGGAGTTCCAAATCCTCAGTGCTATACCGGAGAAGGCTCGATTATAGGTTTTTTTCTTCTTGAATTTTTGAGGTTTGAGCAAGAGGGTGCTGGCGCTTCTGGAGGGTCTCTCGCCACATGAGAGCTCCAGTTTCTGAGCGAGGTACAGAGGGGTATTGCAGTGAATGGCTTTGTGTGCCATGCAAGCAATTTTTAATTGTATCCGAGCTTCAAAAGGGAGCCAGTTCAAGGACAAAAGGTCAGGGGTGATATGGTTGTATTTTTTGGTGCCTGTTACGAGCCTAGCAGCTGAGTTGAGTGCAGCCCTAAAAGGAGCAATCTTCACTCTAGGTAGGCCACAAAGGGTTGTGCTACCATAATCCAGCTTTGATATCACTAAGGCTTGCACTGCCACCTTTAGGTCATGAGCAGGGAGGTAAGGTTTGAGTTTCCTTAGAATGCTGAGTTGGAGGCTCGCTCCTTTGGAGAGGGAGCTGATGTGCTTCTGCATGTTCAGACTTTTGTCTAACATAATTCCCAGAGAGGTTGCAGGTGCGGCCTACAGTTAAGAGCAGTGAGATGATTCAACCATTGTTCGATGACCGGAGATTGCTTGTGTGGTGCAATAAGTAGGAATTCTGTTTTGAGAGCGTTTAACTTCAAGTGGTTGCGTGTCAGCCAACTTTGAGTTTCCAGTAAGACTGAATTGAGGGACCTGATGTCCTCAAGGGAGGCGATCTTCAGGTATAGTTGGGTGTCATCCGCATACATGTGATAGTGAATGCTGGATGATTTCAGAATTTCTGTCAGAGGCTCCATGAACAGGTTGAAGAGCGTGGGTGAGAGCGCTGAACCCTGGGGGACCCCCAGCGTGACCGGCGAAGGATGAGAGAGGGACTGGTTCACCTTGAAGCTTTGGGATCTGTCATGAAGGAATGAGGAGAACCAGTTTAGTACAGGCCCAGACAGACCCATTCTATGTTCCAGGAGGTCAATTTGGTTATCGTGTTTGACGGTGTCAAATGCTGACAAAAGGTCGAGAAGGATCAGAAGGCAAGATTCATTTTGATCCAACATTTTTAGCGCATCATCGACAATGTGAGTTAACGCAGATTCTGTATTATGACCTGGGCGAAAACCAGATTGACACTGGTCCAGGAGTTGGAAGTGATCGATGTGGTTGCAGAGTTGGGCGAGAACACATTTCTCCAGGAGCTTTGCCAACGTGGGGATGTTAGAGATTGGGCGAAAGTTGTGAAGGTCCGTGTGATCTGCAGATGGTTTCTTTAGGATCGGGGTAACTTGACCCGCTTTTAGGCAATCCGGAATAGCACCTTGCCGAAGTGATGCATTGACGATCTTAGTCCAAAGTGGGAGTAAGGAGGTTCTCACTTCGGAGAAGAGGTTCGATGGCAGGGGGTCGTTGTAGTGATTAGACGGTTTCAGAGTAGCCAGTGTTTTGCGTATGGTGCTTTCATCCAAGGATTGGAACAGGCTCCAGGATGCGTTGTTTTTGGGGAGGTAAGGCTGCACTGGGACCGTGACAAGCAACCCAGTGGGCAGGAGGGTGTTCAGCGGCCTGAACGACAGATGTTCAAGTGCGGAGAGTAGTTCAGCTTCGATGTTAGCGGTCTTATCAGTGAAGAAGTCAGCAAATTCATCGCAGTTCGGTAGTGGCACCCGACCCTGTGGCGATGGATTAGGCTGACTGTTCGCTTGGAACTTGATGAGTTCGAACAGTTTTCTGGGACGTTTTTTGCTTGCTCTAGTTGATTTCGGAAGAAGGTGGACTTTGAGCATCTGATGCGTTTGTTGTAGATGCTTCTTAGGGATCTCAGATGGTAGAGATGTTCAAGGGAGGGAAATGCTCGCCACAGTCTTTCCGCAAGTCTTAGATTCCTTCTCTCGGAATTAAGACTGTCATTAAACCAGGGTTTGGAGAGTTTGTAGGATAGTCTTTTTAGCTGTAGAGGCACAACCAAGTCAAAAACATTGGTCATTGAGTGGTTATAATGGGCCGTAAGGTCATGTACATCCGACATGTCCATGGGCAGGGGCAAGATGTCATCGCAGAGCGCATTCAGATCGTGCGAGTTGATGTTCCATAGGCATCTTTTCAGTTGTTTGGGATTCTTTGGTTGGGCTCTACTAGCTCTTACCGACTCCAGGATGAGGAAGGTGATGCAGTAGTGGTCGGTCCAATCACATGGGAGGATCGAATCCAGATGGATGGAGTTGGGCTTACCAATGACAAGATCTAGGGTAGCTCCTTTAATATGAGTAGGGCTGTCACAGATTTGGATTAGATTGAAGTCCAGAAGGAAGGTTTTAAGGCTATTGACCACCTCATCATTCACATAGTTCCAATGCAGGTTGAAATCTCCCAGGAAGATCTGAGTGCCATGGAAATCAGCGCTCGCCGAGATAATGTCCATGATCTGTTCAGTGAAGGGAAGGTTGTCTCGAGGCGGGTGGTAGAACGTGTGCAGTTTGCATGGATGATTGTTGCTACCAGCCACTTCAATGCATAGGTATTCACAGGACGGTAGGAGGTCTGTTTGTAGTGCTTTCACTATTAGGTTGCTACGATGTACGCAGGCGATGCCTCCACCCTGACCACTTGCTCTTTCCAACCAAATGATATCATAGTTGGGAGGCACTAAAATATCCAGGATGGGAGCAGCTGAGTCGTTTAACCATGTTTCAGTCAGCATTACATGGTCCAGGTCCTGTGCAAGGATGAGGTAGGCAATGTCCGCAGCATGTTTCACTGCCGATCTACAGTTTAGGAGCACGCATTTGAGCTTTGTGTTGGCGTCACTTGGTGCTGATAGTGTAGTGGTGACTTTCGTGGGGGTATTCTCAATTAAAGATCTAGTGTTTAGCCTAGGTTCCCTGAAGGGATCAGTGGTGATTGATTCAATTTGTTGCAAGTTGGATATGTTGGAGGAATGTGCAGGATCATAGGAAAGTAGGAGAGAATGGATATCCCTATCCGACAGGGAGGGTCTACATCCGGATGGCTGAGAAGGGTCGTTAGGAAGAGGAGCGGAAGCCCAACTATGGGGTGAGTGGGTGATGTAGGCCGGTGCTCGATGATTTGTGGGGGAGGTAGGGCGCAAGGTACACACTTTAGATGAGAGCGAGCAGAGATGGTGATTGGTCATAGTGGCGCAGCTAAGCCTGGAGTTGGCAGCCAGTTCTGCGGAGATATGCAATAGGCTACGTACCTCTGACTTAAGTTGTAGGAGGCAGAGTGAGATCTCATTAAGTCTGTCTTACACTAAGGAGTGGGAATGGGATTGGGAGGCTAGGATCTGTGGACCCTGTGCTGGTAGAGAGCTAGTAGAAGCGGGGGACCGTAGGGCAGGCGGCGAATGTATGTGCTCAGAGGGGAGAGATTCCAGGGATTGGAGCTGGGTGTTCGGAGGGTTGGGTAAGATAGGGGAGGCAGGGTGTGACGGATATTGACCCCCAGACACCAGTGGGAGCAGGCTGGGATTACGGTCAGGACTGGGGGAAGGGATTATGGGGAGAATCGGGGCAATGCTGTGAGCTGTGGAGCTAGGGGAGATAGAGCTGGCTATCCTAGAGGAGGGGGTAGCAAGCCTAGTAGTATTCTGACTATACTGTCGCAGCTCATTCTCATCGGGCATTGAAGGAGAATTGTACTTATGGGTAGAGGTAGTTAAAGGAGGGCCCTTTGGATCTAAGGTAGGGACAACAGAGGGTGCTTAAGGGGTATGGGATAGATTTTGAGGAGACTGGGGGACCATAGGGAGGACGACACCACCGAGGGGCTGTATTTGATGTTAGCCACTTTATTCAAGATGGTGGGGAAGAGTTTGTCAAAAACCACTAGGTTGTGATCTGAGGGGATGGTTCAGTTTTTGTAGAGGGAGATGGCTTCTGCTCTGTAGGCAGAGAAGGCATGACCAACAATCTAAGACCATGAGGAGTCTTCAGGGAAGTGGAGAGAACCTATGCTGACCATCACCGCAGAGGAGACTATGCTTGTAAAGTACTGCAGGGCAGTTTATGCGGGTCATTTCTGCAAGGCAGCTTATGCTTTTCAGTACTGCAGGGCAGTTTATGGGGGTCAGTTCTGCAAGGCAGCTTCTGCTGTTCAGTGCTGCAGGGCAGTTTATGCGGGTCAGTTCTGCAAGGCAGCTTCTGCTGTTCAGTACTGCAGGGCAGTTTATGGGGGTCAGTTCTGCAAGGCAGCTTATGCTTTTCAGTACTGCAGGGCAGTTTATGGGGGTCAGTTCTGCAAGGCAGCTTCTGCTGTTCAGTGCTGCAGGGCAGTTTATGCGGGTCAGTTCTGCAAGGCAGCTTCTGCTGTTCAGTACTGCAGGGCAGTTTGTTCTTGTCAATTATACAGTAAAGACTATTCTGGCCAATACTGCAGGACAGTCTACGCTGGTCATTTGGGCAGGACAGTCCCCAGGCCGATACTGCCGGGCAGTTTAGGGTGGATAGAGGAGGAATACTCAAGCCGCGATTGTTTTTCGACATTGGTCAGTGCTGAATGAGAATGAGCCACAGTACACTTACACTAAGATATTCATGTGGAATCACACTGCTGGTCCCGTACATGTTTTGGGAGAGTGAATACTATACTATTCACTCTCCCAGGTTAGATGTATAATAAACCTAGGTTGAGGTAGATGTATGATAAAGAAATATTCTATTTTTCTATTGGTCCTCCTTAACATTTTCGACTTTGTAGTGTAGATTCTATGGCAATCAGTCCTAGACGCAAATCCCTGAGTCCACATAACCCCTTATTCCTGACACTTATTCTGTCCAGTACTGCTGAAAGGTTTACTCTTGTAAGTACTGCAGGACAGTGTATTTTAGTCTGGACTGCAGGACGGCCTGCACTGGTCAGCTCTGCAGAGCATTCTTTGCTGGCCGTTGCTGCAGGGACCTTTATGCTGATGACTACTACATGCATTGTAATGCATCATCTGTACAGTACTGCAAAAAAGCCCTTGCTGCTCAGAACTGCTCTGAGACAGCCGATGGTGTGTGGTTTGGGAGGGCAGCATATTGTATGTTGTTTGGCAGGGAAGCCTATGGTGTATGGTTTGGCAGGGCAGCCGATGGTGTGTGGTTTGGCAGGGCAGCATATTGTATGTTTTTTGGCAGGGCCGCCTATGGTGTGTGGTTTGGCGGGGCCGCCTATGGTGTGTGGTTTTGCAGGGCCGCCTATGGTGTGTGGTTTGGCAGGGCCACCTATGGTGTGTGGTTTGGCAGGGCCGTCTATGGTGTGTGGTTTGGCAGGGCCACCTTTGGTGTGTGGTTCGGTAGGGCAGTATATTGTATGTTATTTGGCAGGGAAACCTATGGTGTGTGGTTTGGCAGGGCCGCCTATAGTGTGTCGTTTGGCAGGGCTGCCTATGGTGTGTTGTTTGGCAGGGCCGCCTTTGGTGTGTGGCTTGGCAGGGCCGTCTATGGTGTGTAGTTTGGTGGGGCACGCCTATGGTGTGTGATTTGGCGGGGCCGCCTATGGTGTGTGGTTTGGCGTGGCCGTCTATGGTGTGTGGTTTGGCGGGACACCAATGGTGTGTAGTTTGGCGGGGCCGCCTATGGTGTGTGGCTTGGCGGGCCTCCTATTATGTGTGTGGTTTGGCAGGGCTGCCTATGGTGTGTGGTTTGGCAGGGCTGCCTATGGTGTGTGGTTTGGAGGGGGAGCCTATGGTGTGTGGTTTGGTGGGGCCGCCTATTGTGTGTTGTTTGGCGGGGCTGCCTATGGTGTGTGGTTTGGCTAGGCCACCTATGGTGTGTGGTTTTGCAGGGCCGCCTACGGTGTGTGGTTTGGCAGGGCCGCCTACGGTGTGTGGTTTGGCAGGGCCACCTATGGTGTGTAGTTTGGCAGGGCCGTCTATGGTGTGTGGTTTGGCAGGGCAGCATATTGTATGTTATTTGGCAGGGAAACCTATGGTGTGTGGTTTGGCAGGGCCGCCTATAGTGTGTGGTTTGGCAGGGCCGCCTATGGTGTGTTGTTTGGCTGGGCCGCCTATGGTGTGTGGTTTGGCAGGCCGCCTTTGGTGTGTGGCTTGGCAGGGCCGTCTATGGTGTGTAGTTTGGCGGGGCACGCCTATGGTGTGTGATTTGGCGGGGCCGCCTACGGTGTGTGGTTTGGCGTGGCCGTCTATGGTGTGTGGTTTGGCGGGACACCAATGGTGTGTGGTTTGGCGGGGCCGCCTTTAGTGTGTGGTTTGGCGGGCCGCCTATGGTGTGTGGCTTGGCGGGCCTCCTATTATGTGTGTGGTTTGGCAGGGCTGCCTATGGTGTGTGGTTTGGCGGGCTGCCTATGGTGTGTGGTTTGGAGGGGCAGCCTATGGTGTGTGGTTTGGTGGGGCCGCCTATGGTGTGTTGTTTGGCGGGGCTGCCTATGGTGTGTGGTTTGGCGGGGCCACCTATGGTGTGTGGTTTTGCAGGGCCGCCTACGGTGTGTGGTTTGGCAGGGCCACCTATGGTGTGTGGTTTGGCAGGGCCGTCTATGGTGTGTGGTTTGGCAGGGCCACCTTTGGTGTGTGGTTTGGTAGGGCAGCATATTGTATGTTATTTGGCAGGGAAACCTATGGTGTGTGGTTTGGCAGGGCCGCCTATAGTGTGTGGTTTGGCAGGGCCGCCTATGGTGTGTTGTTTGGCTGGGCCGCCTATGGTGTGTGGTTTGGCAGGCCGCCTTTGGTGTGTGGCTTGGCAGGGCTGTCTATGGTGTGTAGTTTGGCAGGGCACGCCTATGGTGTGTGATTTGGCAGGGCCGCCTATGGTGTGTGGTTTGGCGTGGCCGTCTATGGTGTGTGGTTTGGCGGGACACCAATGGTGTGTGGTTTGGCGGGGCCGCCTGAGTGTGTGGTTTGGCGGGCCGCCTATGGTGTGTGGCTTGGCGGGCCTCCTATTATGTGTGTGGTTTGGCAGGGCTGCCTATGGTGTGTGGTTTGACGGGCTGCCTTTGGTGTGTGGTTTGGAGGGGCAGCCTATGGTTTGTGGTTTGGTGGGGCCGCCTATGGTGTGTTGTTTGGCGGGGCTGCCTATGGTGTGTGGTTTGGCGGGGCCACCTATGGTGTGTGGTTTTGCAGGGCCGCCTACGGTGTGTGGTTTGGCAGGGCCACCTATGGTGTGTGGTTTGGCAGGGCCGTCTATGGTGTGTGGTTTGGCAGGGCCACCTTTGGTGTGTGGTTTGGTAGGGCAGCATATTGTATGTTATTTGGCAGGGAAACCTATGGTGTGTGGTTTGGCAGGGCCACCTATAGTGTGTGGTTTGGCAGGGCTGCCTATGGTGTGTTGTTTGGCTGGGCCGCCTATGGTGTGTGGTGGTTTGGCAGGGCCGCCTTTGGTGTGTGGCTTGGCAGGGCCGTCTATGGTGTGTAGTTTGGCGGGGCACGCCTATGGTGTGTGATTTGGCAGGGCCACCTATGGTGTGTGGTTTGGCGGGGCTGCCTATGGTGTGTGGTTTGGCGGGACGCCAATGGTGTGTGGTTTGGCGGGGCCGCCTTTAGTGTGTGGTTTGGCGGGGCCACCATTGGTGTGTGGCTTGGCAGGGCCGTCTATGGTGTGTAGTTTGGCGGGGCACGCCTATGGTGTGTGATTTGGTGGGGCCGTCTATGGTGTGTGGTTTGGCGGGCCGCCTATGGTGTGTGGTTTGGCGGGACGCCAATGGTGTATGGTTTGGCTGGGCCACCTTTAGTGTGTGGTTTGGCAGGGCCGCCTATGGTGTGTTGTTTGGCAGGGCTGCCTATGGTGTGTGGTTTGGCGGGCCGCCTATGGTGTGTGGTTTGGAGGGGCAGCCTATGGTGTGTGGTTTGGTGGGGCCGCTTATGGTGTGTTGTTTGGCGGGGCTGCCTATGGTGTGTGGTTTGGCGGGCCCCCTATGGTGTGTGGTTTGGCGGGCCCCCTATGGTGTGTGGTTTGGCGGGGCTGCCTATGGTGTGTGGTTTTGCAGGGCCGCCTATGGTGTGTGGTTTGGCAGGGCCGCCTATGGTGTGTGGTTTGACACTGCCGTCTATGGTGTGTGGTTTAGTAGGGCCATCTATGGTCTGTGGTTTGGCAGGGCTGCCTATGGTGTGTGGTTTGGTAGGGTCACCTATGGTGTGTGGTTTGGCAGGGCCCCTATGGTGTGTGGTTTGGCACGGCAGCCTATGGTGTGTGGTTTGGCAGGGCCGCCTATGGTGTGTTGTTTGGCAGGGCAGCCTATGGTGTGTGGTTTGGCAGGGCAGCCTATGGTGTGTGGTTTGGCTGCGCCGCCTATGGTGTGTGGTTTGGCAGGGCAGTCTATGCTCCTCACTACTAGGGGCACTGTGCTGGTTGGCAATGCTGGTTAGTATTATGAGGGTGACCATGCTAGTTGGTACTGCAGGTAACACTTTGCTGGTTGGTTCTGAAGAACAGCCTATGCCCATTCGCATTGCAGTGCAACCTCTTTTGGTGTGTAATGCAGGGTAGGCTATGCTGCTGTTGGGTACTGCAATGTAGATCATGCTGTTCATTAATGCAGGGGGGTCTATGCTGGTCTGTACTGGGGGACGTTTATACTGGTCAGCATTGTACGGGTGTCACTACTGGTCGGTGCAACAGGGCAACCTGTGTAAGTTGGTGTTTTAGGGCAGCCTATGCTTGTTCGTGACAGAGGCAAGTCTACACTCATTACTGGAACAGAGCATCAGATTTGACCAAGGTACTAATCCGATGAATTCTGCCAGATGGAGCTTCACTGGTCACTATATGAGCTGGAATCCATTTTGTGTCATTATGAGGATACATGAGGCACGCAAAAAAGTGAACCAATCTACACAAATCCAGTTTTCCCCATATTATCCTGTCTTTGATTAGCGTTCCACCATTGGATGTATATTTTACACCTAGTGCAGTAGATGTTTTCAGAAGATAAGTTGGGCATTCTCTGTAGCCAATGATTTTATTTCTCTGTGTTCCTTGACTCGTGGGACTGCCTATATCTATTTTTCTTATTGGCGAGTACACTCATTTTTAAATCTTGTGTCTTCATGGCATTGTTTCGCTTGCGTAGACGTAGCTAGAAATGAAGGAGATACTCTCCACCTCAACTGATGGTTTTACCCAAATTATAACTGTCATGTTCGTTAGGATAGTCCTGTCATGTATGCCCCTTTTTACATACATTGTTCCATCTACACAACAATAACGGTTCTGGACGGGTGACCTTTTACCTAGTAGTTTGCTCTGTCTCTTCGTGAACAGGCTCTTGGTTTATTATCATAATCCCTGTCCCTGACATACATAACCATGTCCTCGAGGACTGCATAATTATTCTGTATAAGGGTCACCACTTTTTTCATCCTTGGCCAACAAACCCGCTGTGCATGGTCGCATTGTTTAGAAAAACATTTATGGTTGTTTTCAAAACATTTATGGTTGTTTTCAAAATATTTATGATTGTTTTTAAAACATATCGATTTTAAAAGAAACCTTGGAGTGACCACTGTAGTATATAAGACCCTTATTCCCCCCTGCAATTTAGAGGAGAATTCCTTCCACGCTGCCACAGGGGTCTGCATGCTGAATCTTCGACACGCAGCGGCCTGACATCCCTTGCGGGGTGTCATCCTCGGAGCTGAGACGGGGTCCTTTACTCTTTACCCTCAGGTGAGGGGTTGGAGCTTCCCTAGGGGATTCTTGTCTATATACATATACGCACACATACATGCTACACCTACATATCTAGGCTAAGCACATTTAGGCAAAGTACTTAGGGCGCGTATTATAGGAGTATACAAGTACTACTGTCTTATCTGAGCTATATATGTTCATCTTCTTAGCACTATGGTAGAAATGTATCTACTGTTTACTATATTAGTACTGGCGTTTCGTATGCTTCTGTCTCCTAATTGTCACAGCAAATATATTTTACACAAGACTGTCGCTGGACCAATAAATACTTATTGAAACGTCCTAATCGCCATTCTGTGTATTTTCTGAGAATAAGTAAGCACGAGTGATTGAGCGAAAAGTACTGTACAGTTTTCCACGATCCCTGAGGAAATCAGGGTTGTCATGTTCAGTGGTTGCCAGAAACTACCTACACCACTGTAGGATACAGAGGGGTGGTAGTGCTGATCTAACGGCTGACGTATCCTGTGGGGGTGTCTGGAGTCAGTTTGGACACCAAGCCTTCAGTTTAGGTCATCCAAAACGTGCAGGTCCTGGGGATTCCTAGGAACTACATGACATAACCAGAATCTGCCTGATGTATTGACAAACATATTCTCAGACACTCTTTCCATACATTTTACATGTCTCCTTTTGCGCAGGCAATAGCCGGGGGGTTGTTGTTGCAGGGTAAGCTTTGTGATGCAGAACATCTACATGGTGGCATCATGGATTTATTTAATTGTATATATTTTTATTTATGTACTCATTTAAAGTCTTAGGGCCAGTGCCAGGGAGGGCACTCCATCACAAACGTGACGGAGTAACCTGTCTGACAAACCTTCGGTATGCCTACCTCATTTAGGGGGATATTCACAAGAACGTGCGCTAAACACCTCCAAAAAATGTTAACACAACTTTACACATCGCATCTATTGCGGGAAAATAACCCCGTGTTAACGTGGAATTCACAACACGGCGGTACCATGCGATAGTCTCCCGAAAACGCGGACAGTGTCCGCGATACAACAACCGCGACAGTGATAAAAACACAAACCCCTACGCAAAAAAACATGCGATGTGCCAACCCGCGATGAGGAAATCAGCGATAAGCAGTGCCAGGCCTGCCATACACACACGGCAGGCGGGAAAATCACTACAAAAGTAGAAAAAACACACAAACACAAAATGACCAACACCGAAGCACCATGGAGGCAGCCGGAGCAGGCACAGAGGACGAGCGGAACCCCACAAGCACCCCGGATGACCAGCCTGGGACCTCGGGGACAGGGAAGGGCAAGGACAAGAAGAAGAGGAAGACGAAGTTCAGTCCGCAGGAGAATAGGATCCTGGTCACGGAGGGGATAGAACACCATCAACAACTGTTCGTCAACTCCAATGTGTCATTGGTCACCAAAAATGGAATATGGCGGTCCATCGTGGAAAAGGTGAATGCCGTTGGAGAGCACAAGAGGTCAATGGACGAGGTCAAGAGGCGATGGATTGACATCAAGCGCACAACCAAGGAGAAACTCGCAGGCAACCAGAAGGCAGCAATGCAGACTGGAGGTGGGAGCCCAGCGCCACAGCTGGAGCTGGATGACATGGAGGCGCTGGTGTCGACAGTCATCAGTGTGGAGACCGTGGCAGGAGTCGGGGCACCGGACACTGCTCAACGTGACACAACACAACAGCAACAGGGTGAGTAACCACCAGGTACTGGGGGGACGAGGGGAGATGGCCACAATGGCACACATGCACAATCAAGCAGAGCACAGTGCACACCCACAATTACTCTGGATCATGGCCCTGATCTACAGACTGTCACAATGTACATTGCCATGCTGTCTGAATGTGAACATGTACCATGCGGCTACATACATGTGGACACATTGTAACACAGCATCTCCCCTTCACATTACAGGGGCACCGTCAACACCTCCTGCAGAGCAGTCCCAGCCACTCTTCACTGATGACGAGGAGGACACCACCAGCATCGACACCCAAGCCCTCCAAGACATCATTGAACTCATCCGCCAATCACCTCCAGGACCAGGGCAGCCCAGCTGCATCGAGGAGACCCCACCCACTCCACAAACCACCCAGCAGGAGGCACCCACAACCCCGGCTGTCTCCCAAGACCCCCCCGAACAACACATGGCCTTCCAACGCCGTGTGCTGGAGGGCCAGAGGGAGATGGCTGAGCAGGTGCGGGTGGGGTTCGACCTCATGGCTACCAAACTTGACGCCATCCATGGGTGTCTGAGTTTCATCAGGGACCACCTCCAGTCCCTAACGGACACCCACACGCCGCTCCATGGTCTCCAACGAGTCCTGGCTGACATCGCTGGAGTCATGACTCGGAGACAAGAACACCTGTCCGCTCAGAGTGGCTCCAGCGATCTCAGCCGTGAGCTGGCACACATGCGGAGGCTCATGGAGGACATGGTGCGGATTGAGGCGGAAAAGATGGCAGGCACCGCTGCACATCAGCGAAATGCAGCTGGGATCTACCATGCCCTGCATATCCTCATCATGGCATTGCTGCCACAAAGCGTGGCGCAGATGAATGCTGCTGCCCCTACACCATCCACATCTCTGCCCCGTGGTGTGTCAGTGCCTCACAGTGCGGCAGGCATTTCCACTCCGGCACCTGATGTGTCACTGCCACACAGTGCGGCCGACAATCCACCTCCGGCCCCTGATGTGTCAGTGGCACACAGTGCCGCAGCTGGAACTGCACCACCCACAGGTGGGGCAGAGCACACATCCGAGGACGTGGATGGGCTTGAGATCAGAAGGAGGCACTAGCATTCATGTCCGCCACCTGGCCTGTTGCTGCTTGGTGCCGCACATGGCCCCATGACCTTCCACTGACCCCCGATACACTCTGCTGCACTCACCTTGGACTGCGACATGGACTGCCATATCCTGTTTGGTGACCAATGACACGGCGACCAGACTGCGGACTGTACCCTTCCTCTTCCGCTGTACTTGTCATTCCCTGATGGACTCTGGCTGGCCCTCCACGGGCCCATATCGTGAAGTGGGGTTGGCATGGCCCTGTACTGCTCCAGCTGCAAAACTCCACTGGATGTGCATTAAACATTCAGAAACGCACTGCTGTGTCATGTCTTTCATCATTCATGTACGAATGTGTGGTTGAATGTAGGGTCAGTGATTCCCCCTAACGTCAATGATGCTCATCTAGTGGGATTCCAGTCACAGTGTGCTACATTGCCGATTGCGTTCCGGGTGCTGTAGACACTACAACAGGGACACACGCATTAGTCACTTCCTTGTCCGGACATGGACTGAACCATGCCCAGAGCCCCCGAGTCATTGTTGCATGCCCTGCGCTGGTCCGGCGTACGCCAGGCCAGACCACTCCGCTTACGCTCCGAGGGGGGGGCCACATAGCTACAAGTCGCAGGTTTACACACTAGTGGTCTGCAGGTCGCTGGTCTAGTTGTCGGCATGTCAGGGCCACTCCCTGAGGACAGGTTTGCACACACACCACACCCATCCGGCACAGGCGTCACAGGCCATGTGACCCCGCCAATATAAGGGGCCGACAACGTCACATTCCCCACTGCCGGTGGTGACTGGATGACGAACGTTCCATGATTCTCAATCATAAAGGGACCATGATTTGTTGCGCACAGGGTTAGTGGCACCCAGAGCCATGCGGACGTCACGGGCCTACCACCACGTGGCGCTGACTGGGGTTGCACAGGGTTAGTGGCACCCGAAGCCTTGCGGCCGTCACGGGCCTACCACCACGTGGCGCTGACTGGGGTTGCACAGGGTTAGTGGCACCCGAAGCCTTGCGGCCGTCATGGGCCTACCACCACGTGGCGCTGACTGGGGTTGCACAGGGTTAGTGGCACCGAAATTGCTGAGCGGGTGTGCGGCCTGCGATGATGACGTGTGCACTGATGTGGTCTCTGCCATTGATGCCTCAGGACTCAGCGTCATGTGTGTGACCTGCTGGGCCGCGGTGCGGGTCCGCATGATGTGGAGCATGCCATGGTGGCGGGACCTGGGCCTGGAGCTTGCACGGGCACGTGGTGTGCCCACTGGTGGACACACCGTTGGCGGCAGGTGAGCAGTGGGGCCTGGGTGCGCAAGTGTGGACAGCCAGCGCTGGCCGGCGGGAGGGACTAGGGTGCGGCTGCATGTGTGCGCAGGGGCGGGCAGGCGTTGTTGCCGTGTGCAGTGAGATGGACTCTGCCATGATTGACTCTGGCCTCGATTACAGATTGCAGACCTGGTGGCTTGCAGGGTATACCGGCACGTGGTTGGAGACACACCGGTGGCAGCAGGTGAGCAGTGGTGCCTGGGTGCGCGGGGCGGCAGTGTCCCTCCTCCCTCTCTCTCTCTCTCTCCCTTCCTTTCCTTCTCTCTCTCTCCCTTCCTTTCCTTCTCTCTCTCTCTCTCTCTCTCTCTCTCCCTTCCTTCCCTTCTCTCTCTCTCTCTCTTTCCCTTCCTTCCCTTCTCTCTCTCTCTCTCCCTTCCTTTCCTTCTCTCTCTCTCTCTCTCCCTTCCTTTCCTTCTCTCTCTCTCTTTCTCCCTTCCTTCCCTTCTCTCTCTCTCTCTCCCTTCCTTTCCTTCTCTCTCTTTCTCTCTCTGCCTTTCTTTCCTTCTCTGTTTCTCTGTGTCTCGCTCCTTTGATGTGGGCATGACACACGTTCTGATTTTGTGCTTTATTTTCCAGGCTGTGACATCAAGATTGTCCCGGACGGACCTGACAGGAGTCTTCCGCATTAGTGTTTTGTGTTGTATTTCAATAAAGTTTTTGGTTGTTACTTCAATGATGAGTGACTGTTTCTCGTTCTTCTGACCACACATGTGTTTCTTGTTGTCATTGTGCGACATCATGCGCTTTTTGTGGCTCTTGTGTCGTGCACGGTATGTGTTTGTCCCGGGTGAGGGGGGGGGCCTGGGAGTGGTGGCGGTGGGTGTTGTGGCCCTCATGGGTCTCCGAGCTGCATGATCATTGTCTCCATGGCATCTGTGGGTCTTCAGATGTGGCTCTGGGCTGGGCTCCCTTTCATACTGCAGGTAGTCGTCCTGCTTAACACCAGCAGAAGGCAGGTGTTAAATCCCTGCTGCTACCCCGGCTTATCGCCTGTTTTTGGTTCGCATCGCAGATCTGGCAGTTCGTTGTGAATGTGGTGTAGTGGTGTTTTCGTGTGTTTTTGCACGGGAACGCCTATTTTATATCTCATTAGGGTTAGTTGGTGGTGTCACCCGTGGAGGTAAATTTTGCGGCAGTTATCGCGGGAATATTGGCGTTGTCTGCAGTTTGCACCCGCTTGTGAATGGGGCGTTAAATCTATCTCCACTTTTGATGCGTTAAGGTGGCGATAACTCGGCGATAAGTCCTTGTGAATATGCCCCTTAGAGTTGGGCGGACCATCAGCTTTCTATTGGCTCTGTCAACAGAATGCTTCCTCCAATGGCCAGACAGAGCAAGGGCCGTTAGAGGTAGCACATTACACTACTTGCCCTATTTTGGGTGGTCGGTGTAAAATCTGGTGTTGAGGGACAGAAAATTAATAATGGCCCCCAACAACCAGGGAAAAAACACACAGCATGCCCATCCACCAAACCTTTTTCACCTTGACAGGAACTGCCAAGACAATGGTTCTGATGGAGCAGGGTTTTCGCGAAATAAAATCTGCTCGGATTGAACTCCTCATCGTGTGACTCATTAACCAAATATTGTGAAACTAACCGTGCAAGACTAAAAGGGGAAAAATGAAAACTGTGCAAGCGCGTGCTGGGAGTGTTAGAGTAGGCGGCAAATGCACCTGACTAATGTAGAAAATAAGACAAAAGTCAAGAGTTTATTTTTCACTAACAACTAGAAAATAATAAGCAGCATGTAAGTGGAGGGAGCAAGCGAAAGCATTCAAAGAGCGTTTAATAGTGGAGTTTTATAAAATGATAAATAACACTTGTATTTGTTTTCTCTAGAAGTGTACTTACTGCCCGAGAGTCATTTTAAAATGAACATGGCATATTAGAAATGTAGAAGGGAGAAAGAAAAATGTGATGTGTCCTTCGCAAGTTCCTGATGATGGCCAAGGTTGCGCAGAGAGGAAAATTGATAAAAAGGATGGAACTTCCTTGCCGAACGGGGCATGAGGACATTTGTACTACAAATTGATACATGAGTGAGATGGAGAGACGAACAAAACATGGAAGCTTGATATTAGAGTTTCCTCTGCTGGAAGCTGATTACAGTGTGCGAAGTTAAACAAAGGGACATTTAAAAGTTAGACACGTCGAGAGTGGTGTGATTGAACACCCCCTGTTTTGACCAATGAAAAAGCATAAAACCATGTGAGATGACACAATGAGGGTTGGACTTTTAGTGAATTTTGAGTATAACTAGTAGTAGTGAGAGGGTGGTGTTGGAGCGCGTTTCCCTTACTTTGAGAGAGGAGAAAGCTGTGTTGCTGGTTCCTAATTCTATTGGCTGGCTGTTTGTTCTGCTGATCCTGACTCTTTGACTTTGCTCCTTAACTCTTCTTGAGGGGCCTAGCTTACTCTCATGGCTAGAGGGTAGCTTTTCAGATTTCTAGAACCTCGTATGATTGGTTAGTATGATATTCTGAATTTGCATAAAATCTTCTTGCAAATGTCTATAATCTTTTGTCTCTACGCCTATCCACTCACTCATTGCGCTGACATTTGAGATGTTCTATTGATGTTTATTTTGCTAATGTTTCCTTGTGTGATGACCTATGATTCGAGCTGTATTGTACTTGATGAGCAATTCACATTTATTTAGATAAAACATTTTTAAACTTTCAAAGAGTTTGTCATTATTAGAATCATTGATTTAGTTATATGAAAGATTATTCTATGGTAAATTCTGATGTTATTTTGCCAAATCCTAATTAACTTATAAAAGATTCATCGTTAAGAAAGAAGATAAATAGGATGAACAAATTGGTAAGTTTGGTTTAAACTCACCCAGTGCACTAGGAACTGTAGGGTTATTGAATTAAGTCCAGATGATGAAATTTGTCAGTTCCTGAACGCTGGATCAGTTCCTATCAAAGCACAGAGATCATTGCGGGGCCAGCAGTGATATCTAAATTTGTCCGATGGTAGTCCATCAGGGTGGCAAACATAATGTCCTCCACCACCCTGACAGACTTTACTCCATCTGCCAGAATTTAAATCTGTCTTTTAGTTATTTAGCAATATTAACCAGACAAGATGGCGGTTGGCTAGGAGCTTCTGGGCACAGCTCCCACCAGAGCTCCACACCAGAGGTAGACAAGATCTTCCCCAGCCCACAGCCTTAACATCAGGAGTAGACAAGACCTTCCATGCCTGCCAATGGCTTCACCTTCACCAGGGATTTCCAGACTCTTAAAACTGCCACACTGACTGCCACAGGGTCGCTGGATTTCTAGTAGGCCACGCTATCTGGGCTGTAATTTTTGGGCATAATATGACTAGATGGACTTGTACTTACTCGCTGGTGTAATGCCTCCCCGAGTCGCAGCCATCACTGGTTGGGGCCCAAGTGTATGCTTCTGGAAGCAGTCCTGAGCTGCTCCATGCTTATGAATGAGGTATGTAATTTCGGATGCCTGACAGATGACCCAACTGAGCCACCACTGACTACGATTGGGAATATATTTCTACATTAGGAAAATGTTTAGACTGCGAACAGGTCAGGTTGCATGAAATCTATCGCATAACATATGCTCATCATATCCCTCGACGGCCATGTTGGTGTAGAAGGATGCCTCGCACAAAATTAAAGAACTGGGCTTGCACTACATTTACATAAAATCTACATAATCTCACTAATCTGTTTGTTATGAAGCTTTCATTAGACGTTTTAATCGTAACCTGTTTAATGTTACATGTACTTATAAAATTTATTTTTGTTCTTATGGGATCCTCTTTGTAGTTCAGTTCAGTTCAATAAACTTTATTCGGTTTTTGTTTAAAAAACCATAAAAGTTACATAGATAGAGTACATATGAACAACAAATTAAAACATATCAAACTCCGCTACCACACAAAAAATCATCTAAAAGCATGTCTGGATTAATAGACTCTACGTGTCCATAAAATGCCTGGAATTCATAGATGCCTTTAAAAACCCTGCAATAAAAATAATACATTCATCCTTCAATAATTGTAAATACATTAGTGCTGGTCTAACCTGATTAAAATTCAATTTCTTTAAAATAGGGACTAAAAAATGCCTCCTGGGGACTTCATATAGTTTACAAAAAAACATAAAGTGCAGCAGGTCCTGAGGAGACTTTCCGTCGCAGCCACAGGGAGCTAGCACTTGACCTCTGGAAGCCCCCTTGGGTCTTGCTAACAGGAGATGGAAGAGATTCATCCGGAACCTAGTTAAAAGAAATTTTTCATGTGTCGTCAGGGACCCCATGAGGTATGGTTCAGTCAATGGTGTCGATTTAAGTAATAAATATGCCCGAACACTAGGTTTCCGAGCCTCTTCTGCTTCCCGATCAGCTTGCCTTCTGCTCAAAAAAGCTGCCTTAGTTATTTCCACGTCCTTTCTAACAATAACGTCTGGTTTAAAGAATAAAACTCCCCGCCCAATCCATTCAAATCCTCTTTTAATATAATTAAGCCAGGGGATACGAGCCACATTATCTAGGGACAGGCATTCTCTTAAGATCAAGTGAGTGAGGGTTAAATCTTCATTTAACCAACACGTTAGCCAAAAAATCAAAGGACGCAAGGCAATGGTGTCACTTAGGTAGGAGACCCCCAATTCCTCATGTACCACCAAGTTCGAGGTTCCTTGCGGGACACATAATAACCTTTTTAGAAACCCATTTTCCACGACCTGGAGGGGTTCCACTACCGTGTATCCCCAGATCTCACTGCCATAAGTTGCTATAGCTAAGCTTTTGCTTGGTACACTTGAAGCATAGCTCCTGTCGGTTTCTTTCCCACTTTAGAGGCAAAGTTAAAAATTGCAGCATTGACCCGCGCCAGTTCCCCTTTTTTCTTTTAATTAAGGGGTCCCACCTGAGTTGATCATCAAATAAGACCCCTAAATAAGAGAAAACATTCGTGCGTGGGATCTTGTCATTACCAGTTCTAAACAAAAAGTTCCTCTTCATATTTTTCCCTACCTTCATGACGTAGGACTTTGAGTTATTAATGGTCAGGTCCCGGTCTGTCATGAATTTAGAGAATGCAGTTAAAAGGGATTGTAGGCCCAATTCAGTTCTGGATATTAGGACGGCGTCATCCGCGTAGAGCAAAACGGGAATGCCCCGCCGTCCTACATAAGGAAAATCTGCTCCAGTTGCCCTCAGCTCGCTCTCTAATTCATTAATATAAAAGTTAAATAAAAAAGGCGCCAAGATACAACCCTGCCGGACCCCATCCTGATCTCAAAGTCCCTGGATACCTGCAAATTTTGTGCGAACCTGACGTTAGCTTTAGTTGATAGATGCAGGTCCTCAAGAAAATTAACAATACTACTTTCTACCCCCATTGCCCTCATGGACTGCCATAGTTTGACTCGATTTACACAGTCAAAAGCAGATGACAAGTCCATGAAGGCAAGGTGGATAGTTCCGGGGTGCGCAACAGTGTATTTATTCAATATCATGAATAAATTAAGACACTGTGCAACTGTAGAACGCCCTGGCCGAAAACCATACTGGACGTCCGACAGAATCCCATTCTCATCTGCCCAGGTTGTTAATCTCTGTAAAATGACACGACCCACCACTTTGACAACTGAGTCAATAAGCGAAATTGGTCTGTAGCAGTGAGTACTATTTCTGTCACCCTTTTTAAAAACTGGGACTATAGTTGAGGAAGCCCAAGACTGAGGGCACCCCTTCTTAGCTGCCGCATTAAATAGTGACTCTAAAATCGGGGCCCAAAACAAGGGGTCTGACTTAAATAAATCCGGGGGGATCCCATCTGGACCTGGGGCTTTGTTGATAGTTAACCCTCGGATTCCTTCCAAAATCTCACTCCTATTGAAGCATATCGGAGCATCCAACCTGTTCTGGAGTACACTATGAGTAGGCTCGGACGGACAATCAAACATGGTTTTAAAGTGAAGTACCCATTCTTCCTCTAAGATATGAGCCTCGAGACCCTCCCCCCCCCATCCTTAACAAACAGGGGCCCATTCACGACACTCCAAAACCTCGAGCTGTTCCTCAAAATACTAGAATCAATCAGCTCCTTCCAGGCATCTTCCTTGAGTGCTCCCTTACGAGTGGCCAGGGCTAACTTATATTCCCTGCGACAAGCACAAACCACAGTTTTAATTCTTGGTTTGGCTGCCAGAGCCGCCCTCAGTCGCTTGGCTGGTTTAGAGCAATCCGAGTCAAACCATCTGGGGCCAGAGAAGACAGTGCCTCTGGCCGGAGCACTTAACAGTTCACCAACTGTTTGCGCTATTGTCTCATAGGCGCAAAGGATCTCTTCGGGAGAGGACCTCTCAGAAGTACATAATGATAACTCATTGGCACAGGATGTTTTCACCTTATTATAAAAACTAACAGGAGACACCTGAGACCATTTTAATCTTCGCTTTCCATCCGTTGGTTTCAGAATGCCCCCGTTCGAAGCCTCCCCAGTTTTTATCAATAACGGGCCCGACAATTGAACAATTAAAGGATTATGGTCACTAAATTCACTAAGTGCAATATTAAAACCATTAAAAACAGATAACAGCGATGAAGAGATTAAAATAAAGTCAATAAATGATCCTCTTCCCCCTCCTTTAAACGTTGGTACAGGGAACTTGGTATAAGGGTCAGTTAAAGACATCGTGACCACCAGATCTAATTTGTTTAACATATTGTTCAACAATTCTCCTTGGAGATTGTGGTTAAAATGAAAGCCCCTCATAAGGGGGTACCCAAGCTCCGAGATACAGGATGTTGAAGGGTTACCACAAGGGTGTATATTAAAATCACCAGACACCAAAAAATTATAAAATCCACGACCCATAAGTTGTTTTATGAGGGCTCCCAAACTAGTGATGTTACACACCTCGTTTGAACAAGCCACCGAGTTGTAAAAGTTAAGAATTCCCCATCTAATGTCCCCCTAGTTACTGACAATGCCAGAATTCCCGGGTGTGTGGTTGGGATCACCTGTAACTTGCAGTCAATGGCCACAGAAATGTAAGTGACTAGACCACCCCTTGGTCTTCCACTCGCCGAAGGAATGGCCGGGACAAAAAATGCCTTATAACCTTCTAGAAAAAGATCGCAATCCACCGACCATGTCTCCTGGAGACTAATTACAGTGTAATTCTTCATGAAACATACCCACCGGGGATCTAGAAACTTATTAGCCAGTCCTGCGATGTTCCAGGATAAAAAGTTGTTACACCTCGCAACTATGTGACTCGCAGCTACCTCCCCTGAGGACTGAGAAAATGCAACCGACTGAGTTCCAGGAAAAACAGGGGCCCTCAGTCAATCGCAGTTATCCAATCCAGAAAGAGCTGCGAATCTGTTATCTAATGCCAATGCATGAGTGTTACTAAACTGCCCATCCAACTCAGAGGTCAAGTGTGCAAGGGCGGGAGGTTGTTGCCTGAAAACAGGTTTATTTAACCATCCTCTTCGTTGTAAAGCCCTATAACCATTTTTAGGCAGTTCCCTATTAAGGGCTGGCTTGTAGAAATAACCCAGGGGTAAAACCTTAACAACCGAACCAATTAGCGGGGTAAGGCTGATTTCCCTGGATAAGATACTCCCAGCAGTAAAGGGGTTGTCAAAGTTTATAATGACACAGTCTCCAGTATCCGATTTCCGGGAACTCCCTATCCAGTTGACCCTACGTGCCATAAGGATATTTTTGGATACTCGGTGGCCCCAGGTGGTAGTGTGTGTAAGCCAGTGATTTAATTTATTTTTCAACTGCACAAAATTTTCCTCGACCCCATTGGGGAGAGGAGGTACATTCCCCAGCACCACTACATAAGGGGTAGATTCTGGTGGAAGATCTATAGTCGGGAGACTCAAAGACTGAAGGTCCCTCCCCTCTAACCCCCTTTCCAAACATAATTCTCCTCTGCTAGGGTGCTGGCACGTGGTAACCGGGGTGTCTAGGCTGCTGCGCTTACTCCCAATAAGTCTATTACTGTCATGTGCCTCTCCATTCACAACAATCCTTGCAGTAGACCCACCCCCTGCACCTTCCCCCACAATATTTATACCCCTCGCGGCTGTATCAACTATGTTTGTGGATGAGCTAGCTAACAACCCGGCTGGGGGGTTACAGCCAATAGGCCCCTCTAATTTGGCCAGCCTAGCTTCTATCGCACTTATTTTTTGGAACATCGGATCTAATAAGGTAGATAACATAGTTTCTAACCTGCTCCAAAAATTCCCCTCCCCAGTGCTATCAAATGATTGTCCTGGCACAATCTGAATCATAGGGGTAGAATTACTCACGTTAGCACCACTTGTGGGGGGGACAACTGATACCGGCCCTTCTAAAATTTCCTGTGCATTATTTTTTTTTGTGCGCCCTTGGACCTTTCTTTTCGTAGAGTGAGATTCATTATTACAATCTAATTTAAGCTTTGCTTTTTGCCCTCTAGTAGTCGCCTTGGGTTGCACAGGGATAGGTTCATTCTCCTTAGAGGAGCAGGGATCCGGGTTTATCAATATGACTGGGGCTACAGATGATGGCGGACTCAACCTAACTGGGGGGGCATCATGATTCACAGCCGTCAAAGGATCGGGGAGTATAGGGGTTAGGGAGAATCTCCCTAACGGGGAATGTGGGTCAAGGGATAACCTACGTTCTGTCAGTTGTATTTCGTGGATGAGGGCAGATTCAGCTCTCAGAATGAAGGCATCTAAAGTGCCGCCCACATTTCTTCCCGTACTTGCTTTATGCTTACTCATTTTCCAACGGCCTAAAAACACACTTTTTTTTAAAAGATACACCAGCCCAGATAAAATACAATCTAAAAATAATTAACCAAACACTTAAAACAATGTGCAAAATACAATGTGTAAGCCACAACTCAGGGACTCCTCGGAGCCTTGATTAAGGTCCTCAGAAAGGTGCCATTTGCAGTATAAACTAATTGACAAAATCATTAAAACCAATCCAACAATAAAATAAAATAGAACAAAGTGCAAGTGCAGTGCAAAATCCAGACAAATAGGACAGAGTCTTAAGTCATAAGTCCGATAACTCTCACATGGGCACGTTTAAAGTGTGACGGGTCAAACACACATTATCCATCAGGCGCCTTTACTGCCAGCCAGGTAATGTTTGAAAACACAGATAAGGGACAACGATACCTGTATCAGGGTCCTTGATCGTAATTAAAAGAAAGGTGGCCCAGCCCTGCCTCTGCCTGGCGATGACGGGCAAGGACGCCGCGGAGGTGACTCGCGCTTTTTAGCGCGTTTTCGGCGGCGATACTCCTCCCCTCCAGGGAAGGATCCTGGGACAGGTAGTCCCCAACAGCAGCGATGAAACCAACAGGATTCACTGGCGTCCCGCGCCGCGGAGGTGACTCGCGCTTTTTAGCGCGTTTTCGGCGGCGATACTCCTCCCCTCCAGGGAAGGATCCTGGGACAGGTAGTCCCCAACAGCAGCGATGGAACCAACAGGATTCACTGGCGTCCCGCGCCGCGGAGGTGACTCGCGCTTTTAGCGCGTTCTCGGCGGCGATACTCCTCCCCTCCAGGGAAGGATCCTGGGACAGGTAGTCCCCAACAGCAGCGATAGAACCAACAGGATTCACTGGCGTCCCGCGCCGCGGAGGTGACTCGCGCTTTTAGCGCGTTTTCGGCGGCGATACTCCTCCCTCCAGGGAAGGATCCTGGGACAGGTAGTCCCCAACAGCAGCGATGGAACCAACAGGATTCACTGGCGTCCCGCGCCGCGGAGGTGACTCGCGCTTTTTAGCGCGTTTTCGGCGGCGATACTCCTCCCCTCCAGGGAAGGATCCTGGGACAAGTAGTCCCCAACAGCAGCGATGGAACCAACAGGATTCACTGGCGATCCTCTTTGTAACTGTGCCTATGTAAACTCCTTGTATGAAGTAGGAACCTGTGCTCCTGTAAAAGGCTCTGATATGCATTTGGTTCATGTTTGCGCATGTTGCGCTCTATAAACCTGCATAAATAAATAAATAAAGCCCAGTCACTGACAGCCTGGTCACCTTGCTCCTTTATATCCTTTGCTCCTTTTTGTCTGGTGTTTGCAGTAGCCAATCCTTCGGGTGGCACCAGCTACATGTTTAAGAAAGCAGCCTTGTTCACGTCAGTTGTTGCATTCCTTGCAAAGGTTTCTATTTGTTTTCTTGGTTCTGACATGAGCAAATGACTCCTTTTGGGAGCTGCTCAACAGTGGAGAGCTCGTGTATGGTTTGGCTTTGTTAGAAACACCTGCTCTGCCTCCTCTTACAACACAGGACCTTTAAAGGTCACCAAAGAGATGTCCAATGTTATGTATGAGGAATGACGCCTTCCAGACTTAAAAAGCAAAACGACAGGCATCAAGAGAGTCAGACGCTCTGCATTCTTTCAAGACAAAACAAGAGAACCTCTACACGTACTCCTGAAAGGGTGTGTAAACATTTCAAACAAAGATGTGTGCAAAAGGGTATATTCAGAAGATCACCATTGTAGAACCCCACCATAGGCAGGAAGGCATAACTGGTCACATGGAATAGAACGTGTGTGATGGATGGCACCTGAAACAGGTTGGAGTTATTTAATATTGAAAAGGATGATGGGTAGTGAGTGGAAAAATAAGGGTTTAGGGTTGGCTGCTGGCTGGAAGGCATTACAGTGCTGTGTTGTCGTGTTGCAGAGCAATGGTGGCTATAGGTATGAATATTCGGGCGCCCCTTTAACTAAAAAATGAAGTAAAACACAGCCGAATGATATTCTTTGCCCCCTCCCAATGTGCCAAAACAGTCCATTAGCAAGCAACAAAAATGCTGTGCCACCAAATAAATGAATGGCAACTCAACATTTACGGCGCGGTTCACAAAGGGTTTTTACCCTATCAATGAAACTTGCTCATGCAAATGATCTGATCCATGAGTGAAAATTCACTTTTGAAATTCGCAAAACATTAAATTGCACTCGTACAGGGATTGCCATGTGCCTAATGTTTGACACTATGGTGTAGTTTTAGGCTTGAATAAATCTTCTCCGAGGCATGGAGGGTTAACATTACAGAATTGGGATGCCCTAGAAAGTTTGGATACACCCAGAAGCTAATGGGTTAGTGGGTGTTCACAAACGTCTCCAAGACCCATTCCTGGGAACAGAGATTTATTAGTGTCCAGAGTAGTTTTTATGGTGGCAATAAGTAGGGAACACCTTCAAAACTGGACACCATATAGTGGTATACAAATGCAAGTGCATTAATTGAAAGGTGTTTTACGTCTGTCATTTTTAACTATGTACAATTATGCATGCAGATGCAGAACTGACTCTTGATGCACATAAGTGGGAATTCACAAAATGTTTCTAGGAGTATTCCTAGAAATAATCTACTGCTGCAGGAGTATCCCGCAGCACACATTCTGTATTCGGATCCCTATCCCACTAATAAACATTCAGAGCATGGTTGGCTATATGGGATATGGTATGCTCATGGGTAGGTCTGTTGGCTGCATGAGGTACTGGATGTGCCGAGGGATTCTAAGTCATCCTGTTCCAAAATAAGTCAGGAGGGAGTAGCACATAATAGTCTTATTGGAGCATACTTGATTTGCTGTTACAGATGAATTATGCTCCTAAGGACTATGTCCAGCCCTAGAGAATAGTTTTTTTTTTTGAGTTTGTGCTTCAGAATCGCCTGAACTATCTATCGATTTTTAACCAGGATAGTATAAAACTTGTGCTATGAAAATAACTGTTTTGCCACCAAACATCTTTGGAAATAGCAGGGCATGAATGTTGTCCAGTGTTCAGCTCCTAGTTCAGCTCATTCTCACTGTCCTTAGGACACACTACCCTCCTTCACGAACATTGACTAAATTGCTTTTTGACCTGTAGGAGCAACGATTCTGGCACAGCTGGGCTATGGAAATGCAGTGTTCCTTGAGAGGCGACTAAGGACATTACAACGTGCCTTAGAACGTGGCTGTCCAGTTTGTTTGCAGTCTTAGTCCAAATAATTACATTAAAAAGATCAGTAGTGCCTTGGTCACAGTGAAATGGGGTGTGTGGATTTTACTGCAAATCTCACTTTTGGGGATGTATTACTGTAAGTGCATTGGGGGTGCAAAAGCAGTTTGTGTTTATAACACCCATCGTACACTTTGGGGTTATAGAAGTGACTGCAGACACTTGTAGTATGGACGGCGCTGGTGCCCATTTTGCTAATGAGGAAACAATTTGTCTCTGTGCCGGTGCCATATCACAGACACTGTCATATAGGTGAAGACCTGGCTTTTCAATTAACCAACCTACCATAGGCAGGGCTAGGAACACACTCCTGCTCAGCTCCAGGATACATTTATGGCACGGAGGATAGTGCACTTTAGAAATTCACTTATCATAACATAACATTAGATTATGATCACCAGATGCAACGGCGGGCCTCTGGAACTGCACCCCGACACAGTTCCTTTCATTTAGAAAATTGTGCACTTCATCCAGGGTATCAGCCGTTACTTTATACCACTGCTCAGCAGACATACGTAGAGACAGAACATGGAATGGTGCACCCAAAAACAAAAAGTCCACAGTTCTTTTTTGTATTAGTTATCTCCTTTATAGAAATTTGGATGTCTTTTCATAAAAACAGCCAAAGTTACAGCCAACGCGTTTCGTTCAATAAATTTGAACTTCATCAGGGCTTATCTCTATATGTAAGACGAATGTCTCCCTCTATCAATGGTTTCACATGAAGTCCCATCTGGAAGATTGCCACCTCATTTATCTTGTGCCGCAGTAGTCATCCATTTTGAGGTAGGGTTAAAATATCCCTCTTAAGAATATCCTTTCCATCCTGGATATAGAATGGAAGGTTCCTGAAGTATTGTTGAAGTTTGATGTCAACAAACTCAGAGAGCTATTCTGTGGGTGAACCCCACCCTGACATGAAGGGTCATCCTTGAGGAAAGGCACCATACAGGGAAATCTTACACTACCAACCGATAAGTATCTATACTCATCATACGAGAGCAAGCACATATCTCCCCATTCATCCAATTTCAACTTTAAAAAGGTAATAAGTGCATTCATAGGATTGCCCTGGATAAGGTCATAGCACTGGCCATCACTTAGTTGTCAATTAATATAATTTAAGTAATTACATTTATTCATAATGACTATGTTTCCCCCCGTTGTCGGGTTCACGTATCACTATTGTGTCATCCCTTTGTAACCTTTCAAGGGCACATTTTTCAACAAAGGAGAAATTATATTTAATGCGTGGACAATATTCACGCGTAAGATCTAGTTGGTATAAATCATATGTTACTTTTTCGTTAAATAGGTCAATGTTACAATGGCAATTCCGCATGGTGAAGTGGATATATGTTTCTTATGCTGTGATTCTTATACGAATCCAGGTGAGGTTAAACTAAAAGAAGTTCTGAAGTCTTGTGTAGGAATTATTTTTATGATGACATGCAATATAATGGTGATGGTGATGATGCAAATGTGATGAAGAAAGCAAAGGAAGATAAAGCACACAAGGTATTGCTGGATGCAGAGGGTAATCCATTGTTCGACCCTTGATCGATGCAACATCCTAACTCTGTGGAGTGGTTTCTGCCGTCTTTCTTTTATGCTTATATTAAGGCCAGGACAGGATCTTCTATGGATAGAGCAATTAGGTTCAAAACATGATACCAACCATTTCTGAGAAGGCAGCTGTGACACCAATACTGGATCATAAAATTGTGGCTTTTTGAGCAGAGGGGTTAAGGACCATAGGAAGGGAGTGGACAGGGCCTGGTCTTCCTGTCAGGATAAAATAATGGATACCTTGGTGCCTCTTGCCATGATTTTTTGCTTGTTTCACTGAACAAGCAAAGAATTCAAGGGAGAAATTTGACCTGCGGTAAATTTTTAAATAGGCCCAGAGCGTAATTTGTTTACTAGGGAACATCAATGCACGGCTTTCGTTTGAGTGAACTAAGGCCTTCTACTAAGACTAGACCCTAAGTTGAGAAGCTTAGCAGGATCGGAAGTTGGACTGGCGGCACACGGTTCCCTGTTTGGGGCTGAATTTATAAAAGAGTTTGGAAGGTATGTGCAGGCTATTTCTCACATTCCTCAGTAATGAGAGTATTCAGTCAGGTTTCTTCCAAGCCTGGCTTATATAGAGGTTGCTTTGCTGGCTGATCGAGCTCCTTTAGACAGTGGTGGCTGGTGACATTTGAAAGTGGTGGGGCGTAAAACAATTATCATACTGCACTGCGGCGAGCGAGCATAGCGAGCGAGCCCAAACCACCTAGGGGGGATTCGGGGGAGTTCTCCCCCCAAGAAAATTTTGAAAAAAGAGTGGGCAAATGGTGCATTTTCAAGCAAATTTGAGAAAGCAGAAAGGTTAATAAAGCAATTGTGAATGTGTTCTAACAAGGACAATGACTGGCAAAAATGTCAGTCTAATCGGATGCATATCAGACGCCGGCCTACCACGTGCTCTGTCCATCTGTGCCACTGTGTGCTATTCTTTCACAAGTCTAATGTGCCCCCGTTACTAATTGACAGGAGAGGATCCCGGTGCTTCCCTCCGACACAAAAGAGTAAACATTATGGCTAAATTGTTTGTTTCTGCTGGGGGTAGCCCCAGATGCATGTCTCATGCCTCCCACCGACAAGGCTGTCTGTCGGCTGATAGCAATATTGCAGAGGGGGGGGTAACGAAGGGAAAGGGGAGATAAAATTAGACATGTAGAGTGAAGCAGAGGAGCAGAAGAGCAGAAAAAGAGAGAGGGGCCGCAGGAGAAAGGGAGCACGATGAGAAAGGGATGCTAAGAAAGACATGAACGATTGGGGAGAGAATTGGGAACAGAGGGGCAAGCAGAGAGAGAGAGAGAAAGACAGAGAAAGGACAGGGCAAGGAGACAGACAGGGTGAGACACATAGTTATGACCCGGCACCGATAAAGAGATAGAAGGGCAGAGAGTGAAGGAGAGAGACAGCAGAAAAGAAGAGGGAAGCAGAGAGAGGAAGAGAAAGGACGGGGCGAGCACACAGTCAGGTTGAGACATCTAGTTAGAGACCGGCAGCGAGAAAGAAAGAGATAGAAAGGGAGGGGGAGTAACAGAAGGAGTGAGACAAGAAAGACAGAAAGGAAGAGGGAAGCAGGGAGACGCCGTGAGAAGAAACATACAGCCAGACTTGCCGGAGAGCGCACCCCACACCCAACTTGCCTGCCGACTGGGAGATCTCAAGACTCACCTGTACCCCCAAATAACCGGAAACGACTCACAGACTTTTGGTTACCCAGCAGGGCCTTAACCAATCAGAGCACATAATATAACACAATGTAAACCATGGAACATTCCTTAAATTAAGTGACGTTATGTGACACGTAAATTCTAACATATCACATAACCCATACAATTATTAGTATGTTTACTAATATGGGTGTCTCTTTTAGGCCACATTTGGCATTTATGTGTTTTAAAAAAAAATCAAGTTATGGTCGACATATATTGCTTTAAATATCAACAAAATGATTGAACCGAAACAAAATGAAATTCTCTAAACCAAAACATATAACAAAACAGCACAATTAAAAGCTGATATCGTGCTACAAGCCATGAAATACAAAAAACAGAAACCTACCACATAAGAACACATATGACGTAACATATAAACTAGCATCACGAATATATCCCATGACATAACATATAAAAACGTTTTTTTATACAGCGTTTCCTGATATTGGCTTTATGACCCTCTAATTTGATGTTACTGTCACCCGGTTCTATGGTATGTACTGTAACGACCTTATAAGTATGAAATGTTGGGTTTACATGTCTAACCTTCGGGTTACATCCAGACCTCTCCAAAAGACCTGTTAATCCCCTGACCAATTCTATCGAGAACCTGTGACCTACAGGTGACACCCGCATGTCTGCAGTAGGCACAGTAGCCTTCTGAGCTGTGTCACGCGGACTGGAACGTGTGCGCTGATTGTTTTATTGCTAATGGAACCTATGGCGTGAAGGTTAGACACAAATCCTCGCCCTATGGAAATTATCTTACTAAACTATTTTACTGCAACTTGTGGCCAGTAAGTCACAAATACCCGTATGCTGGCCGCAGGCACATTAACACACTGAGCTACCTACTGAACCTACGGTTTACATTCACAGTGGCTTTCTGGACAACGTATTAGTGCTATACAACAGAACATATATCATAAATATGTTGAACATAATATAACATGCTTAGACACGACAGAAAGAAGAACAGACTTACAGGAGAGGGTGTGGTCTCATGGCTAGACTGCCGACCTTGGAGCTGGGAATCCAAGGTTCGAGCCTCGGGGTCGACTCCACATCCTGTGATTCTGGGCAAATCACTTAATCTCCCCGTGCCTCGCTGAGCCATTATATCTGCTTACAAACTGAACTGATTTTTCACATGTAATAGTACGTGTTAACACTACCGAAACTCACCCATTTAACAAAACTTAGAAATACGGAAGTTTAAGTTGCCTTGCAGGTTACATCCAGTGGTTTGCAGCAGGCGTTTAACTCACTGAACTAGTTTACTAAGAGTGTAGTTTGTGACCTGCTGGTTAGAAACACATTAAGCCACAAAGTTACATTACTTAGAATATAAATTTGTGACATACATATGCATGCAACACTCTACAGTGGGCACTTTAACCCTATAATCTATTTTATGATTCAAACCTGTTGCGAGAAATTACACATATATCGTGCCGGTATGTGTATAAACCACTTGAACTATCTTACCAGTAGTGTACCCTGAAAATAAATGAATACATATGATGTCTGTGGTAGGTGCCTTAACCTTGTAATCTATCTTTAATGACAGTCTATTTGATACAAATTAAGTGAAGGAAAACTGATTAAACATCACATTTTCCTTGTCAGTTTCTTCAGGGGCAGAGATTATAAAATTAATTCATATGTCCTGGTAGACCACAGGCGAACTCTTTTTGACTCTGTTTCACATATCGTGCCGGTATGTGTATAAACCACTTGAACTATCTTACCAGTAGTGTACCCTGAAAATAAATGAATACATATGATGTCTGTGGTAGGTGCCTTAACCTTGTAATCTATCTTTAATGACAGTCTATTTGATACAAATTAAGTGAAGGAAAACTGATTAAACATCACATTTTCCTTGTCAGTTTCTTCAGGGGCAGAGATTATAAAATTAATTCATATGTCCTGGTAGACCACAGGCAAACTCTTTTTGACTCTGTTTCTTATGACGTCACTCCCTCGTGCCTCTGTTCCACTTATCTACGTAATTGTGACCTCCTCTTTCTCTCTAGCCGAATTTGAGAGTAAATATTATAAATCTGAAGCAGTGATTGCAATTAATGAACCACTTGAGAAGGGAATAGAGCTGAGTAGTCCTCACCTGATTCCATTTTGTGACCTACTAATTGCACAGGTCTCTGAGCATTAAGTCGCTCAGCATTCTTTCTGCGGTGGTTAACATGATGCAGTGCCTCATCTGTCATGTATTGTTGCTCAGACGAGGTTTTACAGTCCTCTCTGTAAATGATTGCATGTGTGAATTCAAAAACAATAACTGTGATTCGGTGTGAGCAAGTAGCTACATGTTCGTGCTGGATATTGATTTGCATGCGTGGGATATGGTTTTGATATTTTGAAGAAACAACTGGACGTATTCTGCATTGTGAAAATGACCCGTGCTGAGCATAACAGGGTTTATTTTCTATATTTAGAGCAATCACGTTTTTGATTTGGTAGGAATAGGAACCCATCACTACTTTTAACTTATTGTGATGATACCAGTTATCACCATGCATTGCAATTGAAGGGAATAAAGTATCTTTCAGATGGGCATTCCAAAGAGAGTCCTACTGAAATTAAATTTCAAGTCTGACCATGCCTGCAATGCAACAAGCAGCGCAACCCGCCAAAGGCCCCGGATCAACGTGCCAGGCTGTGCCCGCTGATCATGCTGCAGCTTCAGAAAATGCCAACGAGGAGCACAGATCTGAGAGCCTTTTCCTCCGCTCAACGGAAATGCTTTGAGCAGAAAGCGCCGTAATTGCCTAGTGTTTTTGAAATCCATTTTTAGCAGTCGTGACCGGCAAGACAGGCGGGTGGGGGGGGGGGGAAGCGGGACGGTATTAAAATTCAAAAACTTACAGTCCTCCGCATGCCGCATCACTGCGCCGCTGCCTCAGCTCCTGCTGCTCCGGGCGTGTTTTAGGCAGCCTCCCTCCCCTCCCCTAAGCCAATCACAATGCTGCAATGGCAGCGTTGTGATTGGTGCGGTGCAGCCGGGCGCCTATACGGAGGCCATTTTCTCTATGTAGGCTGCACGCAGCCTACATAGAGAAAATGTAAAGTGCGCATGACTGCTTTGATCGGCCCCAGGGCCGACCAAACAGTCAGGGCACACAACAGTGGGCAAGCCACTCCCCCCTGCCCTCAAGCAGGACCGCCCACCCACCCGCCCCCAACCAGGCACTTCTGCTTTCTCGCAGTGTGAAAAGCAGAAACATAAAATGGTAGTTTTACCATTTTATGTTTCTGCTTCTCGCACTGCGAGAAAGCAGTGGGACGATGTCCCCACGCCCCAATGGAGGAGCCCCCACTGCCGTTAGACCCTACTACAGCCATGGGTTCAATTACTCCAGGCCTACATTCTTCCTGCAAAGAAGAATAAGGGAAGGATGCTTTGGCTACTTTGAAGGACAAACAATGGGAAGGAGAACTGATGGTAAGAGTTCTTTCCTTTCCACTAGCAAACGCTGGGGGCAAGTTAGCCTTTTTTATTCAAGAGTGGTTGCTTATTTTCAGCGATACATGGGTTTGGCAAACAGTGAGAGGGTTTCAGATAAACTTTTATGCTGTTCCCTTTCAGGACTGACTCCCTGTTCCAAGAAGGGAATATTTCTGTAGAAATTTGTAAGCAATATATTTTTGGTGCTGAAGAAGAACAAGAAATTCAGGCCTATGGAAAATTTTAAAGATCTCAATCAGTTTGTGCTTTACATCCATTCGAAAATGGAAATAGTAGTTTGTCTGTGGGATATTCTTCTCCCGGGGGATTGGCTGATGAGCTTGGATTTGAGGGGGCACATTTAACAGTACCTCTTTTTCAAGGGCACAGGAAATATCTCCAATTCCTGGTGCAGGTTCAAGTGTACAGGGTCAGGTCCCTACCTTTTGGTTTCTCCTATGCCCCTGTCGGGACTGCCTGATAGCAGATCGTGGGCACGCGGTCCCTTTAATTGGTGGAGCGCGCAGACTTTAAGACTGCACACTGCACCACAGGAATTTGCTCAGTGTTTTGCCTATCTGTTCATCTCTTACCTGCATCCTGGAATCGGCGTCTTTGAGTTCCTGGTTTCGTGCGGTCGCACTCGTTCAGTGTTGATGCTGGATAGCATCAAAATTCAGTTATCTTCGGCGTTCCCCATGGAATCGCACAAACTGAACTATAAAATGCAGTTAAATATCTCGAATCAACATTAAAAATAACTTTTCCAATTTCATAAAATGTCATAAAAAGAACCATATCTGTCTACATTCCTGGTTGTTATTACCATAGGTGAAACAAGGAGTAGTTGAGGCCTAGCAATGGAGTCAGTACCTTAGTTACTGAAGCTTCGTCTGAACGTGTATACAGTTTCCAATAGTCACTGGATCAAAAGGTAGTAGAGGGTCTTAGAGGGATGTGCCAGCCCTACCTCTTCCTGTCACTGACTGACAAGGACGGGCCCGCCCTTTGTCCGGGCTTTGCCCACATGCGCTTGCTCAGCAGAGATGCAGGAGTGCTTTAGTAGCGCTTCTAGGAGGTGAGCTCTCCTCTCACCCACGGCCGCCTGGGTGATGTAGTTCTCCTGGCCTCCATCACAACAGGGTAAATATCCTTTGGCTTCCCACGAAGCGTGGATGTAGATGCACTTAAGTAGTGCTTCTAGGAGGTAGGCTTTCCTCTCTCCTACGGGCTGCTGGGTGATGTAGTTCTCCTGGCCCTCACCACAAACAGGTAGAGATCCTTCGGCATCACGCACAGTGAGCATGCAGGTGCGCTTAAGTAGCGCTTCTAGGAGGTGGGCTGTCCTCTCACCCACAGCCTTCTTGGCAATGGAGTCCTCCTGGCCCCCACCTCAACAGAGTAAAGATCCTTTGGTGTTAGCTGAGCCTTCCACCATTGGAAATGTGGCAGTTCTCCCACCTTCAAATGAAGAGTTGGAAATTCAAGTTTGGTGGCGTGGAGCCCTGCTACAAATCAGAGTGATTCCCATTCTGCAAATGCCTTAGTGAGATAGCAAGATCTTTAATATCTAAAATGTGATCAGTACACTAGATGCCATCAAAATTGTTCCTGGCTAATCAAAGAGCGTTTTGAGCTAGCAGCAGCACCTTTGATTTGTTCAAAGCTCCAACCATAAGTATTGTGGGATGCTGGAAAGAACCTGTTGATCTGTTGTCTCACTGCATGAGCTCCTGCTAATCCATGTAGCTTTAGTATACCTTACTATGTAGGCATCCGGCTCCTGACAGGTAGGATAGCTTAGCTAAATGTGCCTGTGTTCTAAAGGCTAGCTTGAAAAGTGCAATATTCATAGCACTCTTGTAACACATTCACTTGGGATTGGGCAAGTGCATTTAATCACCCGTACTACCCAATCTTGTGTTTGTACCTCCCATTTTGTACCTCCCATTCTGCAAAAACCTACGTGAGGGCCCTAATCAAGATAGCATGGTCTTTAATATCTAAAATGTGGTCAGTAAACTAGATGCTATCAAAAATGTTCCAGACCAACCCAAGAATGCAGTACTGACTTCTTTGCAATGTATATATAGCCAAGTTATGGGCCACCACCATCTATAGTGTGGAGTGTTCGCCATCATCTCTTATACCACTCTAAAGTCTGCACTGCAAACCTTTTCCAGTTGGTCCTCCTTTCTACTTTGCATTCATATTCGTCCATCATTTTGTAAGTTGGTGGAAGGGGGAACGCCTTACACAACAAAAAAGCAATTATTTAAAAGACATAGGGCCCAATTACGGAAGCGACATGAAATAGAATCTGGCACTCCCCTTTCATTGGAAGCAACATGGAATAGAGTCTGGTACTTCCCTTTCAATGGAAGCGACACGGAATAGAATCTGTCACTCCCCTTTTAATGGATGCGACATGGAATAGAGACTGGCACTCCCCTTTCATTGGAAGCGACATGGAATAGAGTCTGGTACTTCCCTTTCAATGGAAGCGACACGGAATATAATCTGTCACTCCCCTTTTAATGGAAGCGACATGGAATAGAGTCTGGCACTCCCCTTTCAACAGAAGCAACATGGAATAGAATCTGGCACTTCCCTTTCATTGGAAGCGACATGGAATAGAGTCTGGCACTTCCCTTTCATTGGAAGCGACATGGAATAGAGTCTGGCACTCCCCTTTCAACGGAAGCAACAAAGACTAGAGTCTGGCACTCCCCTTTCAACGGAAGCAACATGGAACAGAATCTGTCACTTCCCTTTCATTGGAAGCGACATGGAATAGAGTCTGTCACTCCCCTTTCAACGGTAGCGACATTGAATAGAATCTGGCACTCCCCTTTCAACGGTAGCGACATTGAATAGAATCTGGCACTCCCCTTTCAACAGTAGCGACATTGAATAGAATCTGGCACTTCCCTTTCATTGGAAGCAACATGGAATAGAGTCTGGCACTCCCCTTTCAACAGTAGCGACATTGAATAGAATCTGGCACTCCCCTTTCAACAGTAGCGACATTGAATAGAATCTGGCACTTCCCTTTCAACAGTAGCGACATTGAATAGAATCTGGCACTTCCCTTTCATTGGAAGCGACATGGAATAGAGTCTGGCACTCCCCTTTCAACAGTAGCGACATTGAATAGATTCTGGCACTTCCTTTTCATTGGAAGCGACATGGAATAGAGTCTGGCACTCCCCTTTCAACAGTAGCGACATTGAATAGAATCTGGCACTCCCCTTTCAACAGTAGCGACATTGAATAGAATCTGGCACTCCCCTTCCAACAGTAGCGACATTGAATAGAATCTGGCACTCCCCTTTCAACAGTAGCGACATTGAATAGAATCTGGCACTCCCCTTTCAACAGTAGCGACATGGAATAGAGTCTGGCACTTCCCTTTCATTGGAAGCAACATGGAATAGAGTCTGGTACTTCCCTTTCATTGGAAGCGACATGGAATAGAGTCCGGCACTCCCCTTTCAATGGAAGCGACATGGAATAGAGTCTGGCACTCCCCTTTCAACGGAAGCAACATGGAGTAGAGTCCGGCACTCAATAACCAAGGAAAAAGGTGCCCCCTAATTGCTTTTAGGTCCAAGAGGAGGGGAAATTACAATCAACAAGGAACAAACCTCTTATCTGACCTATTTCATTTCAACAATGGTAATCACTCAAAAAATGACATTTCCCTATAAATGAAGTCTCATCACATGTAATTTTTCTTTTAATTTATTTTATATCAAAACATTTTTGCTTATTCTTTTTTTTGTTTTTTTGAATAATTCTTCTTTTTTAGTACTCAAAATTCATGAAAAACATGTACAAATATTCACAAATTCACATAATTGTTTATATTACAAAATATTAAAAAAACAGATCTTTCAGTTGTGATGACCCCCACAGAACCATCATACCTCCATTCTCACCTATCATGCTCTGCAATCATACTACCAAACATACCACATATAGAAAAAGTGTGACAATAAAAAACACAGCTACTAACGGAATCCTATTACTTGTTACTTTCTGACATGATTTGAAGTATCGACTTTAACATTCAAAAAATTGATTCATTGGTTCTAATTGAATCTTGTTTCATCTGTATCTTAGATAGGATTCCCAGATGTGTTAAAGATGGTCTACGCACGTTTCGGTGAAAAACAATTTATATCACCTTCTTCAGGACCAAATAAACATACATTTCTTTAAATCTGTATAGTGGCCTGGGGGTTATCTGTAAATACAATAATAATTTGTATCAGACAAAACGGGAAATGTCATATTCTGCTTTAATTTCAGAAATTATTTATTACTAACATAGTCATGCTCTTCTTATGACCAGCCCTTAAGAAAATTGGTATAGATACGTCATCTACTTACATCTGACAAACATCCACCAGTGCTCAAAAACAGAAAAAGAAATAGAAAATAATGTGAAATTTTAATTTTAAGTACTATAATAGCCCAATATGAATTTCTTGTGCCTAAAAGACAGAAAAGTATTTAGGAAAAAAGGTCTTGTGAATGAGCATTACAAGTATAAGTGAATACCCTTTTCTGTTAGAAAAGGGGAGAGGAAAGTTTATATTATATATTGAATATTCCTACATGAGTTGTTTGACATAGGATTTTCTCCGGTTCAGAAAGGTATCTTGTCCTCAGGTGGAAATCATTGATGGCAATTGCTCTCAAAAAATCATATTTGTAGTCTGAAACAGATTATGATTTAGGTTAGCCCAACATCTTTATTCTGTTTCAAATTGGAGATTTTAACTATTTCAAAAAGATATCAAGTCTTACCCCTGATTATATGATCTTGTCCCGAGAAATTTTTCTCTATCTCATACATTGATATGAGTAGATGATGTTATGGAAGCTGGTATATTGTCCCTCTTTTATATAAAATCCTTTTGTTCCATCTGTAACAATAAATCCCCAAACACAGTATTATAGGCCATTACCTATTTACTTAATCTCCCTTAGCATAACGCTATGGGATTCCTTTTTCCAATATGTTAAAAGGAAAATCTTACCTATACTTTAGCAAGGCAGTTGATTATAAGGTCTTTCATAATAGTTCCAATGCCTCAAATGTAGCAAGGATATCCTAATGTGTTAAAGTGATTTGGTTCTAAAACACATGAAACCCAATTTCAATTATAATCCAATCTAGTTGATACGACACAAGAGCATGTACTACAAAACATTATTGTCTTATTAGAAGTAAGAAGCTCTCTCATGTTTAATATATCTCTGAGCTCTCAGTCTATGGTATATTGCTCTATAGAATACTAACTAATGTATGCCACCACATATGCATTAATGTTTTGACTTTCTTTTTAAAGACACATAGAAATAAGAACTATTGATTCTCAAATACATGTGTCTAATATGATTTTAATAGATTCTATAGGCACTGTCCCTACTAGTCGTGGCACCAATGGACTGTTGTTTGTAAAAGAATATTGGAATTAGCATTGTTACCAACACCCCTATATACCTTGCGTTTTTATTGTTGTACCTACATCTGAAAAACTTCAATATAAATGCGAAATGTGCAATGTAAAAGATTAAATAAACAGACTAGCATATTTTTAAGGCATCTTGTATTCTTTTCTCATTGTCCCTACAGAGTACAAAGAAGGAGAAGTTCACTAAGTTAGAGATACAAATTGCTCTACTAGTTAGCTATTCATTGCGCCAATGTTGTGACATGTCTGTACTCATAAACTACACTTATAGTACATGATTTAACTTGCGATAAATCATAAAAGAGGAAGACCTAAAAAGGTCTCTACACATTATTTAATTTGTAGCGACACCGACATGTTCGGAATTTATTATTAGACACTAAATGTACGGTAGTAGCAGGCCGATCATTCAACATTATAACAATTATGGAATTTTTCTATTGAGACCAAAGCTCATGTTCTCATTCAGGTACCTCGTTCTGAAATAACCATACCCACGGGTCTCTGCTAGCGAAACACTGTTGCAAACGTGGTGTCAACCATTAGGGTAAATACTCTCACGAGAAGTCTGACTGATTGTCGGGTGAATAAGGCATAATTACTCCGATGTATTTATCACGTTTTACAACAACGGACAAAAGAAAAAAGGCAGCGTTTCCCAGAGTCAAGAACTCAAACCCCACGTTAAACAAACCACTGCTTGACGACTCTATGAGGAGAATCACCTAACATTATATCTATCCTGTCTGAAAATGCGCAATTGTCCTCGCATAGCATGCCTATATACACTGTTTTACTTTACTAAGCACCGCCATTAGGAAATAGAAAGGCTTTACACAAAAACGACTACCGCTTCCAAAACAACATGAGATGATCTTACCAACTTTCTATTCGCGTGCATTCGTCTACCTGTGGTCGCGTTATTATGATCGCCGGGTCCCTGGCTTGCGCTTTTATGACGTTGTCTAGGCATCACGTTAACTATTCTCGCGATATTACGCGGTATCGTAAAGGGAAACAAGGCTTTGACCAAGTTCTCCTGAAATCGCCATATTACACTAGTGATGGTTTATAATGACACAAAATGCTTTTATTGAGTGTGGCCAATTAAAAACGGCAAACTGCTACCCCACACTCCAAACCAACCAAATATAAATGTCTGTAACTAAAATTGCTAATAGCGCTATTAAACGCGACGTCAGTGTATTAATGGAATAGAAGCTATAAAATATAGCACGTAGTGACAACTGATGTCGAAATATTAACTGTAAAAAATGGCACACAATAGGGACAAATTGGCCACCAGTTTTAGATGGGTTCTGTGAGCTCAACTTCTGCTATAGTCGCCATGTTGGAAAGGTAACAATCAGTTACTATTTAGGGTTCTTTCAATTATAAATGAAGAAGGAATGACATACATTTCCTTTCCTTCAAAGACAGCAGAGTATTAGAATCCAAACCCAAATATTATTATTACTCTGTTATTTATAATATGTGCCTAGACCAAAGTTGATTATAATTATTGATATTGTGGATGCCAAAGAATATAGCAAACCATGAAAACGAGGTATACACCCTTTAAGATAAATGGTCTATAAGATAAATTACTAGATCATTGATGAAACATTGTGCAAATAGTGACCAATAATGTGTGGCATAAGATGTGTTACTATCACAGAGATATACTGCTATTCATGTTATTAAAGATATCAGTAAGTAATCAAACCTACTTTTGTAGTGCAGGGTAAACAGTTACTGTGTTCAGTGGTTAGAATGGCGCTAGCTCTAAAGCATAATTTATGCTGTTACTAGCCATATTATTTCTTCATTGAGGCCTTTTCGAACTGTATCCAAAGAAAAATCCAATATGTCTCCCGTTGTTTTCGCATTTTAACTGGATCCCTTCCTGGCATTGGTTTAACACGTTCTAAAATCAACCATTTTAATTCTGTTTCAGTATGTTGAAAAGCCTGATAATGTTTAACTAAGGGTGCTTGCAATTTCCCTGTTTTTATTGCTGATTTATGTTTTGAGAGTCTAATGCGAAATTCTCTTGAGGTTTCGCCTATGTATCCTAGCCCACAGGGGCATAGGATCAGATATATAATATTTGAGCTTCTGCAGTTAGCCATGTGCCTTAAACTGCCTGATTTGTCTCCATATTCCCATGTCTGAGTAATTATGGCAGAATCACAGGCGTGGCAATTACCACATCTATGGTTGCCTGTTAGTGGTGGCAGTCCATCTATAGTGGTTTGCCGGGTACTTTCCTGAAATTTAAATCTACTATGTACCAACTTGTCTCGTAGGTTTGGATTTCTCCTATATGTTACCATCGGTTTCTGCAATGGTTGTTCTCCCTCATTTACAGTGAGGATCTTCCAATTCTTGTCTAATATCTGTTTAATCTTATAATTGATACTCGAATGATTCACTACACAGACCAGTTTGTCTGAAGTTACTCTGGGATTGTTATTGATGAGGGCATCTCTATTATAGTATTTAGCCCGTTTAAGTGATTGGCGTATTAACCTCCTAGGGTATCCCCTAAGGAGGAGACGTTCTTGAAGTTGTTCAGCATGTGTCATGAAATCTGCGATATTAGTGCAGTTTCTCCTGATTCTTAGGAATTCCCCAAAGGGGATAGAGTCTTTTTGACATGCCGGATGGAAACTGCTGTGTTCCAAAATCGTGTTCTTGGCTGTTGGCTTCCTAAAAAGGCTGACTTCTAGTTGTCCTTGTCTTCCCATAATCCATATGTCTAAAAACTCCACTTTGTCCGAGGAGTAATTGCATGTGAACTTTAAATTTGTGTCACTTAAATTTAGCCAGGATATAAAATCCAAAAGGTCTGATTCAAATCCTGTCCAAATGAAAAAAATGTCGTCTATAAATCTATGCCACTGGGCTATATTTTCATAAAAGGAGCTACCTCATTAAAAATATGTTTGCACTCAAACTCGCCCATGAAGATGTTTGCTACACTGGGGGCACAAGAAGCCCCCATGCTGGTCCCCTTAACTTGATGGTATAAACTCTGTTTGAATTCAAAAAAGTTATGTTGTAGTACAATTTTTAGACACTCTAAGATAAAGGTGTCAGGTCTTTCTCCAGGAACTCTGGCCAGAAGTGCTGCCACTGCTTCTATGGCCAGGTCCTGGGGGATGTTCGTGTATAAAGACTCTATGTCAAGGGTAACAAGCAACTGCGTGTCTTGTTCAAAAGGAATATGTTCCAGAGTAGCTATCATGTGCCCCGTGTCTTTGATGTACGATGCATATTGGGTGGTAAGGGGGCATAAAAAGGCATCAACATACTGTGACAAGGGTTCCGTGCAAGAATTAATGGAAGTCACTATTGGTCTGAGTGGTGGATCCAATATGTTCTTGTGTGTTTTTGGGATTCCATATATGGCTGGTGTCACTGTGTTAGTTTTATTGAGAAAGTCTAATTCTTTCTGACAAATATAACCCTCTGTAAAAGCTTTCGAAGTTGTAGTATCTATCAGTGTCTTAAGTTGTGTGAGGGCTCTAGTATTGGTTTACTGGTAGTATTCTGTCATATGTAACATAGATGTTATTTTATCAGTATATTTTTCTGTATCCATTACTACGATCCCCCTGCTTTGTCGCACGGTTTGATCGTGATGTGCGGGTTGTTTTGTAAAGCTTTTAAGGCTACTCTTTCTTTAACAGACAAATTAGGATTGGATTTAGGGATGAACTTGGTCATTTTCTGAAGTTCTTTCATAACTGTTGTTTCAAATATACTAACTTCAGGTCCCACCATATCTAAAGTGGGTGTAAATGTTGAAGGAGGTTTACAACCTGAATAGTTAACGTCTTGTTCATGAAATTCGATGGATAAGAAATATTTCTTTAGTCTCACCTTACGAAAGAAGGAAAACATGTCATGATTTAGTCGATAGAGATTAAGATGTGTGCTAGGGACAAAAGAAAGTCCTCTACTCAGAAGTTTTATCTCTTCTGAAGATAATTCATGTTCCGAGAGATTAAAAATTGGTATCTGATCAGCCTGATTATTGGATTTCCCTATGACTTCCAATATTGCTGATTTCTTGTCCCCATGTAGGGCTGCGGATGTGGAGGGTCTATCGGTTGATAAAAATTTCTCTCTGGTCTCGGAAATTTGATCCTGCCTCTCCCTCTGCCTCTCTGTAAAAAAGGTGAGGGTGACTGTGTTCTTTGATATTGTTCTGTGTAGTGTCCTCTCTGATTTCTTTCATTATAGCTAGGTCCTTCAACCATCCCTTGGCCTTCATAGTCTGAGTCTGACGAATTGGTGTCAGAAAAGGTGAGTATTTTGCCTCGCCTATTAGGCCATTGATTGTACTGGCCTTGTTCTTGCTGTCCTTCTTGAAAATAATTACTGACGAGGTATAGATATATTTTCTCCTGAGAGAACCACCTTATATCTTTTCTTAATTTGTCCGTTTTTTTCTTGATGAGATATTCATCAAAATCGTGTATTTCCTGATTGATGCTAGATAGTTTAGCTTTAGCGTCATCTAAGGCTGGACTAACTTTTAGTTTGTCTTCTAGTTCTAATATTTCTTGATTAAGAAGCAGTATCATTTCTCGAACTGTTTCTACAATAAGTAGCATCCAATCCCTGGAGCAACGGTTTGCTATTTGTGACCATCGCTCCAGGAATTTACGCACTTCTATGAATAGTGCGGGTACGTTTCTAACTCTTAAACCTGACGGTATCACTCCTACCTTTAGGTATTCAAGCATAAAAAAGGCATGGGACTCCATCCTTTTTGCTTTTTTCCTAAGGTTTAATAGTTTTGTCCACTCACTGTTATCACTATTCACAGTCCCAGGATGTATATTACTACTGCCTGCTATTTGTCCAATCATTGCTGCAAACTCTTCATCAGAGAAACCAAAAGTTTTGAAGCCTTCCATTGTGCAAGGAGCAGAAAAAGAAATCTGAGACAGAAAAAGATTTTTTTTAAATAAAAAACAAGAAAAAATTATAATATAGTGACACTGGCTGGTTCCAAAAATAATAAATAACGCCGGGCTGGAAAAGTGCAAATTATTTCTCTATGTGAAATGAGACCTGCGATAAAAACCGCAAAGACAATAACCAAGGAAAAAGGTGCCCCCTAATTGCTTTTAGGTCCAAGAGGAGGGGGAAATTACAATCAACAAGGAACAAACCTCTTATCTGACCTATTTCATTTCAACAATGGTAATCACTCAAAAAACGACATTTCCCTATAAATGAAGTCTCATCACATGTAATTTTTCTTTTAATTTATTTTATATCAAAACATTTTTGCTTATTCTTTTTTTGTTTTTTTGAATAATTCTTCTTTTTTAGTACTCAAAATTCATGAAAAACATGTACAAATATTCACAAATTCACATAATTGTTTATATTACAAAATATTAAAAAAACAGATCTTTCAGTTGTGATGAACCCCACAGAACCATCATACCTCCATTCTCACCTATCATGCTCTGCAATCATACTACCAAACATACCACATATAGAAAAAGTGTGACAATAAAAAACACAGCTACTAACGGAATCCTATTACTTGTTACTTTCTGACATGATTTGAAGTATCGACTTTAACATTCAAAAAATTGATTCATTGGTTCTAATTGAATCTTGTTTCATCTGTATCTTAGATAGGATTCCCAGATGTGTTAAAGATGGTCTACGCACGTTTCGGTGAAAAACAATTTATATCACCTTTTCAGGACCAAATAAACATACATTTCTTTAAATCTGTATAGTGACCTGGGGGTTATCTGTAAATACAATAATAATTTGTATCAGACAAAACGGGAAATGTCATATTCTGCTTTAATTTCAGAAATTATTTATTACTAACATAGTCATGCTCTTCTTATGACCAGCCCTTAAGAAAATTGGTATAGATACGTCATCTACTTACTCCTGACAAACATCCACCAGTGCTCAAAAACAGAAAAAGAAATAGAAAATAATGTGAAATTTTAATTTTAAATACTATAATAGCCCAATATGAATTTCTTGTGCCTAAAAGACAGAAAAGTATTTAGGAAAAAAGGTCTTGTGAATGTGCATTACAAGTATAAGTGAATACCCTTTTCTGTTAGAAAAGGGGAGAGGAAAGTTTATATTATATATTGAATATTCCTACATGAGTTGTTTGACATAGGATTTTCTCCGGTTCAGAAAGGTATCTTGTCCTCAGATGGAAATCATTGATGGCAATTGCTCTCAAAAAATCATATTTGTAGTCTGAAACAGATTATGATTTAGGTTAGCCCAACATCTTTATTCCGTTTCAAATTGGAGATTTTAACTATTTCAAAAAGATATCAAGTCTTACCCCTGATTATATGATCTTGTCCCGAGAAATTTTTCTCTATCTCATACATTGATATGAGTAGATGATGTTATGGAAGCTGGTATATTGTCCCTCTTTTATATAAAATCCTTTTGTTCCATCTGTAACAATAAATCCCCAAACACAGTATTATAGGCCATTACCTATTTACTTAATCTCCCTTAGCATAACGCTATGGGATTCCTTTTTCCAATATGTTAAAAGGAAAATCTTACCTATACTTTAGCAAGGCAGTTGATTATAAGGTCTTTCATAATAGTTCCAATGCCTCAAATGTAGCAAGGATATCCTAATGTGTTAAAGTGATTTGGTTCTAAAACACATGAAACCCAATTTCAATTATAATCCAATCTAGTTGATACGACACAAGAGCATGTACTACAAAACATTATTGTCTTATTAGAAGTAAGAAGCTCTCTCATGTTTAATATATCTCTGAGCTCTCAGTCTATGGTATATTGCTCTATAGAATACTAACTAATGTATGCCACCACATATGCATTAATGTTTTGACTTTCTTTTTAAAGACACATAGAAATAAGAACTATTGATTCTCAAATACATGTGTCTAATATGATTTTAATAGATTCTATAGGCACTGTCCCTACTAGTCGTGGCACCAATGGACTGTTGTTTGTAAAAGAATATTGGAATTATCATTGTTACCAACACCCCTATATACCTTGCGTTTTTATTGTTGTACCTACATCTGAAAAACTTCAATATAAATGCGAAATGTGCAATGTAAAAGATTAAATAAACAGACTAGCATATTTTAAAGGCATCTTGTATTCTTTTCTCATTGTCCCTACAGAGTACAAAGAAGGAGAAGTTCTCTAAGTTAGAGATACAAATTGCTCTACTAGTTAGCTATTCATTGCGCCAGTGTTGTGACATGTCTGTACTCATAAACTACACTTATAGTACATGATTTAACTTGCGATAAATCATAAAAGAGGAAGACCTAAAAAGGTCTCTACACATTATTTAATTTGTAGCGACACCGACATGTTCGGAATTTATTATTAGACACTAAATGTACGGTAGTAGCAGGCCGATCATTCAACATTATAACAATTATGGAATTTTTCTATTGAGACCAAAGCTCATGTTCTCATTCAGGTACCTCGTTCTGAAATAACCATGCCCACGGGTCTCTGCTAGCGAAACACTGTTGCAAACGTGGTGTCAACCATTAGGGTAAATACTCTCACGAGACGTCTGACTGATTGTCGGGTGAATAAGGCATAGTTACTCCGATGTATTTATCACGTTTTACAACAACGGACAAAAGAAAAAAGGCAGCGTTTCCCAGAGTCAAGAACTCAAACCCCACGTTAAACAAACCACTGCTTGACGACTCTATGAGGAGAATCACCTAACATTATATCTATCCTGTCTGAAAATGCGCAATTGTCCTCGCATAGCATGCCTATATACACTGTTTTACTTTACTAAGCACCGCCATTAGGAAATAGAAAGGCTTTACACAAAAATGACTACCGCTTCCAAAACAACATGAGATGATCTTACCAACTTTCTATTCGCGTGCATTCGTCTACCTGTGGTCGCGTTATTATGATCGCCGGGTCCCCGGCTTGCGCTTTTATGACGTTGTCTAGGCATCACGTTAACTATTCTCGCGATATTACGCGGTATCGTAAAGGGAAACAAGGCTTTGACCAAGTTCTCCTGAAATCGCCATATTACACTAGTGATGGTTTATAATGACACAAAATGCTTTTATTGAGTGTGGCCAATTAAAAACGGCAAACTGCTACCCCACACTCCAAACCAACCAAATATAAATGTCTGTAACTAAAATTGCTAATAGCGCTATTAAACGCGACGTCAGTGTATTAACGGAATAGAAGCTATAAAATATAGCACGTAGTGACAACTGATGTCGAAATATTAACTGTAAAAAATGGCACACAATAGGGACAAATTGGCCACCAGTTTTAGATGGGTTCTGTGAGCTCAACTTCTGCTATAGTCGCCATGTTGGAAAGGTAACAATCAGTTACTATTTAGGGTTCTTTCAATTATAAATGAAGAAGGAATGACATACATTTCCTTTCCTTCAAAGACAGCAGAGTATTAGAATCCAAACTCAAATATTATTATTACACTGTTATTTATAATATGTGCCTAGACCAAAGTTGATTGTAATTATTGATATTGTGGATGCCAAAGAATATAGCAAACCATGAAAACGAGGTATACACCCTTTAAGATAAATGGTCTATAAGATAAATTACTAGATCATTGATGAAACATTGTGCAAATAGTGACCAATAATGTGTGGCATAAGATGTGTTACTATCACAGAGATATACTGCTATTCATGTTATTAAAGATATCAGTAAGTAATCAAACCTACTTTTGTAGTGCAGGGTAAACAGTTACTGTGTTCAGTGGTTAGAATGGCGCTAGCTCTAAAGCATAATTTATGCTGTTACTAGCCATATTATTTCTTCATTGAGGCCTTTTCGAACTGTATCCAAAGAAAAAATCCAATATGTCTCCCGTTGTTTTCGCATTTTAACTGGATCCCTTCCTGGCATTGGTTTAACACATTCTAAAATCAACCATTTTAATTCTGTTTCAGTATGTTGAAAAGCCTGATAATGTTTAACTAAGGGTGCCTGCAATTTCCCTGTTTTTATTGCTGATTTATGTTCTGAGAGTCTAATGCGAAATTCTCTTGAGGTTTCGCCTATGTATCCTAGCCCACAGGGGCATAGGATCAGATATATAATATTTGAGCTTCTGCAGTTAGCCATGTGCCTTAAACTGCCTGATTTGTCTCCATATTCCCATGTCTGAGTAATTATGGCAGAATCACAGGCGTGGCAATTACCACATCTATGGTTGCCTGTTAGTGGTGGCAGTCCATCTATAGTGGTTTGCCGGGTACTTTCCTGAAATTTAAATCTACTATGTACCAACTTGTCTCGTAGGTTTGGATTTCTCCTATATGTTACCATCGGTTTCTGCAATGGTTGTTCTCCCTCATTTACAGTGAGGATCTTCCAATTCTTGTCTAATATCTGTTTAATCTTATAATTGATACTCGAATGATTCACTACACAGACCAGTTTGTCTGAAGTTACTCTGGGATTGTTATTGATGAGGGCATCTCTATTATAGTATTTAGCCCGTTTAAGTGATTGGCGTATTAACCTCCTAGGGTATCCCCTAAGGAGGAGACGTTCTTGAAGTTGTTCCGCATGTGTCATGAAATCTGCGATATTAGTGCAGTTTCTCCTGATTCTTAGGAATTCCCCAAAGGGGATAGAGTCTTTTTGACATGCCGGATGGAAACTGCTGTGTACCAAAATCGTGTTCTTGGCTGTTGGCTTCCTAAAAAGGCTGACTTCTAGTTGTCCTTGTCTTCCCATAATCCATATGTCTAAAAACTCCACTTTGTCCGAGGAGTAATTGCATGTGAACTTTAAATTTGTGTCACTTAAATTTTGCCAGGATATAAAATCCAAAAGGTCTGATTCAAATCCTGTCCAAATGAAAAAAATGTCGTCTATAAATCTATGCCACTGGGCTATATTTTCATAAAAAGGAGCTACCTCATTAAAAATATGTTTGCACTCAAACTCGCCCATGAAGATGTTTGCTACACTGGGGGCACAAGAAGCCCCCATGCTGGTCCCCTTAACTTGATGGTATAAACTCTGTTTGAATTCAAAAAAGTTATGTTGTAGTACAATTTTTAGACACTCTAAGATAAAGGTGTCAGGTCTTTCTCCAGGAACTCTGGCCAGAAGTGCTGCCACTGCTTCTATGGCCAGGTCCTGGGGGATGTTCGTGTATAAAGACTCTATGTCAAGGGTAACAAGCAACTGCGTGTCTTGTTCAAAAGGAATATGTTCCAGAGTAGCTATCATGTGCCCCGTGTCTTTGATGTACGATGCATATTGGGTGGTAAGGGGGCATAAAAGGCATCAACATACTGTGACAAGGGTTCCGTGCAAGAATTAATGGAAGTCACTATTGGTCTGAGTGGTGGATCCAATATGTTCTTGTGTGTTTTTGGGATTCCATATATGGCTGGTGTCACTGTGTTAGTTTTATTGAGAAAGTCTAATTCTTTCTGACAAATATAACCCTCTGTAAAAGCTTTCGAAGTTGTAGTATCTATCAGTGTCTTAAGTTGTGTGAGGGCTCTAGTATTGGTTTGCTGGTAGTATTCTGTCATATGTAACATAGATGTTATTTTATCAGTATATTTTTCTGTATCCATTACGATCCCCCCTGCTTTGTCGCACGGTTTGATCGTGATGTGCGGGTTGTTTTGTAAAGCTTTTAAGGCTACTCTTTCTTTAACAGACAAATTAGGAATGGATTTAGGGATGAACTTGGTCATTTTCTGAAGTTCTTTCATAACTGTTGTTTCAAATATACTAACTTCAGGTCCCACCATATCTAAAGTGGGTGTAAATGTTGAAGGAGGTTTACAACCTGAATAGTTAACGTCTTGTTCATGAAATTCGATGGATGAGAAATATTTCTTTAGTCTCACCTTACGAAAGAAGGAAAACATGTCATGATTTAGTCGATAGAGATTAAGATGTGTGCTAGGGACAAAAGAAAGTCCTCTACTCAGAAGTTTTATCTCTTCTGAAGATAATTCATGTTCCGAGAGATTAAAAATTGGTATCTGATCAGCCTGATTATTGGATTTCCCTATGACTTCCAATATTGCTGATTTCTTGTCCGCATGTAGGGCTGCGGATGTGGAGGGTCTATCGGTTGATAAAAATTTCTCTCTGGTCTCGGAAATTTGATCCTGCCTCTCCCTCTGCCTCTCTGTAAAAAAGGTGAGGGTGACTGTGTTCTTTGATATTGTTCTGTGTAGTGTCCTCTCTGATTTCTTTCATTATAGCTAGGTCCTTCAACCATCCCTTGGCCTTCATAGTCTGAGTCTGACGAATTGGTGTCAGAAAAGGTGAGTATTTTGCCTCGCCTATTAGGCCGTTGATTGTACTGGCCTTGTTCTTGCTGTCCTTCTTGAAAATAATTACTGACGAGGTATGGATATATTTTCTCCTGAGAGAACCACCTTATATCTTTTCTTAATTTGTCCGTTTTTTTCTTGATGAGATATTCATCAAAATCGTGTATTTCCTGATTGATGCTAGATAGTTTAGCTTTAGCGTCATCTAAGGCTGGACTAACTTGTAGTTTGTCTTCTAGTTCTAATATTTCTTGATTAAGAAGCAGTATCATTTCTCGAACTGTTTCTACAATAAGTAGCATCCAATCCCTGGAGCAACGGTTTGCTATTTGTGACCATCGCTCCAGGAATTTACGCACTTCTATGAATAGTGCGGGCACGTTTCTAACTCTTAAACCTGACGGTATCACTCCTACCTTTAGGTATTCAAGCATAAAAAGGCATGGGACTCCATCCTTTTGCTTTTTTCCTAAGGTTTAATAGTTTTGTCCACTCACTGTTATCACTATTCACAGTCCCAGGATGTATATTACTACTGCCTGCTATTTGTCCAATCATTGCTGCAAACTCTTCATCAGAGAAGCCAAAAGTTTTGAAGCCTTCCATTGTGCAAGGAGCAGAAAAAGAAATCTGAGACAGAAAAAGATTTTTTTAAATAAAAAACAAGAAAAAATTATAATATAGTGACACTGGCTGGTTCCAAAAATAATAAATAACGCCGGGCTGGAAAAGTGCAAATTATTTCTCTATGTGAAATGAGACCTGCGATAAAAACCGCAAAGACAATAACCAAGGAAAAAGGTGCCCCCTAATTGCTTTTAGGTCCAAGAGGAGGGGGAAATTACAATCAACAAGGAACAAACCTCTTATCTGACCTATTTCATTTCAACAATGGTAATCACTCAAAAAACGACATTTCCCTATAAATGAAGTCTCATCACATGTAATTTTTCTTTTAATTTATTTTATATCAAAACATTTTTGCTTATTCTTTTTTTGTTTTTTTGAATAATTCTTCTTTTTTAGTACTCAAAATTCATGAAAAACATGTACAAATATTCACAAATTCACATAATTGTTTATATTACAAAATATTAAAAAAACAGATCTTTCAGTTGTGATGACCCCCACAGAACCATCATACCTCCATTCTCACCTATCATGCTCTGCAAGCATACTACCAAACATACCACATATAGAAAAAGTGTGACAATAAAAAACACAGCTACTAACGGAATCCTATTACTTGTTACTTTCTGACATGATTTGAAGTATCGACTTTAACATTCAAAAAATTGATTCATTGGTTCTAATTGAATTTTGTTTAATCTGTATCTTAGATAGGATTCCCAGATGTGTTAAAGATGGTCTACGCACGTTTCGGTGAAAAACAATTTATATCACCTTCTTCAGGACCAAATAAACATACATTTCTTTAAATCTGTATAGTGGCCTGGGGGTTATCTGTAAATACAATAATAATTTGTATCAGACAAAACGGGAAATGTCATATTCTGCTTTAATTTCAGAAATTATTTATTACTAACATAGTCATGCTCTTCTTATGACCAGCCCTTAAGAAAATTGGTATAGATACGTCATCTACTTACTCCTGACAAACATCCACCAGTGCTCAAAAACAGAAAAAGAAATAGAAAATAATGTGAAATTTTAATTTTAAATACTATAATATCCCAATATGAATTTCTTGTGCCTAAAAGACAGAAAAGTATTTAGGAAAAAAGGTCTTGTGAATGTGCATTACAAGTATAAGTGAATACCCTTTTCTGTTAGAAAAGGGGAGAGGAAAGTTTATATTATATATTGAATATTCCTACATGAGTTGTTTGACATAGGATTTTCTCCGGTTCAGAAAGGTATCTTGTCCTCAGGTGGAAATCATTGATGGCAATTGCTCTCAAAAAATCATATTTGTAGTCTGAAACAGATTATGATTTAGGTTAGCCCAACATCTTTATTCCGTTTCAAATTGGAGATTTTAACTATTTCAAAAAGATATCAAGTCTTACCCCTGATTATATGATCTTGTCCAGAGAAATTTTTCTCTATCTCATACATTGATATGAGTAGATTTTTTATTTTATTTTTTATTTTTAGAGTTTTATATAGCGCTGGCTAGACCCGGAGGTATCAGAGCGCTTTACATAAGGAACAGCGAGTTACACATTTAAAAACAGTGTTGCACAATAACAGCAGTTACAATAACTTAGCATAAAATATAGACATGTCCAAAGGGGAAAGTAAGGCAGGGGGAAAAGGAGAATAGGGGAGGAAAGAGGATCGGGCCAGGAGGAACAGGGAGGGATGGAGGTGCTCTAGGGGGACCAAAAGACAATAAGAAAATTCAAAAGGGGGTCAGTAGTCAACACATCCGGAAGCACAGTGACTGAAAGGAGGGAGGAGGGAGACCAATGGGGGGGGCAGGACAGAGTAAAAGTATAGTCAGTGGACAAAAGTGCGTAGTCCGGCAGTGGGCGAGGCGGACGAATCCTCCAAGATGGATGACCCGGGATACGGGCACCGTAAGCAAAGTCACAAAATGGCGATGCAGCTCAAGAGATCCAATCCGCAAAATAACGAGGGCGCTGGAACTACGGAGCAGAGTAAGGGGGGGACAGTCACGGGTGCAGGAGGGGAAGGGATTCGAGGATCGCCGAACACAGACAAACGAGCCAACGTTTAGGGTTGCTGGGGCAGCAGAGTCGTCGAGGGTGTTGAACCCAAACAGTCTGTCCGGATGCCCAGGCTCTGGGCCGCGAGGGCAGCAGTGGTGTTGAGCTGCACGCCGAGTCCCATCAAGCCGAAACACGAAGAGCACGGTGAAGCCGAACAAGAGGGGTAATGACCACACCAGAGGCAGAGGGAGCTGGCTAGTGGCAAGGAACAGTCAGGGGCACAGCCAAAATCACAAGATGGAGGCACCAAGGACTCGGACCCCAAGAGTTACAAAGACAAGATGGCGGGGCTGCGTGAGTGCAAAAACCTACCCCAAAGGCAGAGCTGAATGGGGAAGGCAGCAGCTTGGCACTGGAGGGAGGCAAGGTCGAAAATCGCTGTTCTCTCCCGGGTAATCCACTGCAGGGGAAGAGAGCGCGGGCGTCCAGGCAGCAGCCCCAAGAAGTGGAAAGGCAACAGCCGGTCAGAAGGAAGAGCAACTCTGCACTCGCGTTGGTTCTCATTCCAGCGCAGCAGGATGCCCAGCAACCCCGTCTTCAATCCGGAAAGATAGGCGATGGCCGGAGGAGTGCGTCCCCGCCAATTCCCCAACAGCCACCACGGAAGAAAGAAACCCCTCATCAGGGCATCATCAGGAAGACGGGGGAAGAGGGAGGCACGCAGGAGAGGCGAGGAGAGACTATGCCCGATGCCCGGCTGGGTAGGTGACGGCCGCGGCGGCGAAACCGGAGCCAATCTCCCCTACAGCTGTCTGGCAGCTCCACCGGGCATCGGCCATGTTTGCTCGAGCTCCGCAGCCTGAAAACAACGATCCCGCAATCCTCTGAAGATCTCGAGTCGATATGCGGGAGATTGGAGAAGATGAAGACCGCTGTCGAGCAGGACCCCAGGTGAGCAAGAGGGTCCAGGGGGAGGAAGAAATCAGGGGATTTAAGCCAAAAAGGCAATCCCTGGCCGGGAGCTCCCGGCCGGAGCTCCTCATCCGTCGGCCATCTTGTAGATGATGTTATGGAAGCTGGTATATTGTCCCTCTTTTATATAAAATCCTTTTGTTCCATCTGTAACAATAAATCCCCAAACACAGTATTATAGGCCATTACCTATTTACTTAATCTCCCTTAGCATAACGCTATGGGATTCCTTTTTCCAATATGTTAAAAGGAAAATCTTACCTATACTTTAGCAAGGCAGTTGATTATACGGTCTTTCATAATAGTTCCAATGCCTCAAATGTAGCAAGGATATCCTAATGTGTTAAAGTGATTTGGTTCTAAAACACATGAAACCCAATTTCAATTATAATCCAATCTAGTTGATACGACACAAGAGCATGTACTACAAAACATTATTGTCTTATTAGAAGTAAGAAGCTCTCTCATGTTTAATATATCTCTGAGCTCTCAGTCTATGGTATATTGCTCTATAGAATACTAACTAATGTATGCCACCACATATGCATTAATGTTTTGACTTTCTTTTTAAAGACACATAGAAATAAGAACTATTGATTCTCAAATACATGTGTCTAATATGATTTTAATAGATTCTATAGGCACTGTCCCTACTAGTCGTGGCACCAATGGACTGTTGTTTGTAAAAGAATATTGGAATTATCATTGTTACCAACACCCCTATATACCTTGCGTTTTTATTGTTGTACCTACATCTGAAAAACTTCAATATAAATGCGAAATGTGCAATGTAAAAGATTAAATAAACAGACTAGCATATTTTTAAGGCATCTTGTATTCTTTTCTCATTGTCCCTACAGAGTACAAAGAAGGAGAAGTTCTCTAAGTTAGAGATACAAATTGCTCTACTAGTTAGCTATTCATTGCGCCAATGTTGTGACATGTCTGTACTCATAAACTACACTTATAGTACATGATTTAACTTGCGATAAATCATAAAAGAGAAGACCTAAAAAGGTCTCTACACATTATTTAATTTGTAGCGACACCGACATGTTCGGAATTTATTATTAGACACTAAATGTACGGTAGTAGCAGGCCGATCATTCAACATTATAACAATTATGGAATTTTTCTATTGAGACCAAAGCTCATGTTCTCATTCAGGTACCTCGTTCTGAAATAACCATGCCCACGGGTCTCTGCTAGCGAAACACTGTTGCAAACGTGGTGTCAACCATTAGGGTAAATACTCTCACGAGAAGTCTGACTGATTGTCGGGTGAATAAGGCATAATTACTCCGATGTATTTATCACGTTTTACAACAACGGACAAAAGAAAAAAGGCAGCGTTTCCCAGAGTCAAGAACTCAAACCCCACGTTAAACAAACCACTGCTTGACGACTCTATGAGGAGAATCACCTAACATTATATCTATCCTGTCTGAAAATGCGCAATTGTCCTCGCATAGCATGCCTATATACACTGTTTTACTTTACTAAGCACCGCCATTAGGAAATAGAAAGGCTTTACACAAAAACGACTACCGCTTCCAAAACAACATGAGATGATCTTACCAACTTTCTATTCGCGTGCATTCGTCTACCTGTGGTCGCGTTATTATGATCGCCGGGTCCCGGCTTGCGCTTTTATGACGTTGTCTAGGCATCACGTTAACTATTCTCGCGATATTACGCGGTATCGTAAAGGGAAACAAGGCTTTGACCAAGTTCTCCTGAAATCGCCATATTACACTAGTGATGGTTTATAATGACACAAAATGCTTTTATTGAGTGTGGCCAATTAAAAACGGCAAACTGCTACCCCACACTCCAAACCAACCAAATATAAATGTCTGTAACTAAAATTGCTAATAGCGCTATTAAACGCGACGTCAGTGTATTAACGGAATAGAAGCTATAAAATATAGCACGTAGTGACAACTGATGTCGAAATATTAACTGTAAAAAATGGCACACAATAGGGACAAATTGGCCACCAGTTTTAGATGGGTTCTGTGAGCTCAACTTCTGCTATAGTCGCCATGTTGGAAAGGTAACAATCAGTTACTATTTAGGGTTCTTTCAATTATAAATGAAGAAGGAATGACATACATTTCCTTTCCTTCAAAGACAGCAGAGTATTAGAATCCAAACCCAAATATTATTATTACACTGTTATTTATAATATGTGCCTAGACCAAAGTTGATTATAATTATTGATATTGTGGATGCCAAAGAATATAGCAAACCATGAAAACGAGGTATACACCCTTTAAGATAAATGGTCTATAAGATAAATTACTAGATCATTGATGAAACATTGTGCAAATAGTGACCAATAATGTGTGGCATAAGATGTGTTACTATCACAGAGATATACTGCTATTCATGTTATTAAAGATATCAGTAAGTAATCAAACCTACTTTTGTAGTGCAGGGTAAACAGTTACTGTGTTCAGTGGTTAGAATGGCGCTAGCTCTAAAGCATAATTTATGCTGTTACTAGCCATATTATTTCTTCATTGAGGCCTTTTCGAACTGTATCCAAAGAAAAAATCCAATATGTCTCCCGTTGTTTTCGCATTTTAACTGGATCCCTTCCTGGCATTGGTTTAACACGTTCTAAAATCAACCATTTTAATTCTGTTTCAGTATGTTGAAAAGCCTGATAATGTTTAACTAAGGGTGCCTGCAATTTCCCTGTTTTTATTGCTGATTTATGTTCTGAGAGTCTAATGCGAAATTCTCTTGAGGTTTCGCCTATGTATCCTAGCCCACAGGGGCATAGGATCAGATATATAATATTTGAGCTTCTACAGTTAGCCATGTGCCTTAAACTGCCTGATTTGTCTCCATATTCCCATGTCTGAGTAATTATGGCAGAATCACAGGCGTGGCAATTACCACATCTATGGTTGCCTGTTAGTGGTGGCAGTCCATCTATAGTGGTTTGCCGGGTACTTTCCTGAAATTTAAATCTACTATGTACCAACTTGTCTCGTAGGTTTGGATTTCTCCTATATGTTACCATCGGTTTCTGCAATGGTTGTTCTCCCTCATTTACAGTGAGGATCTTCCAATTCTTGTCTAATATCTGTTTAATCTTATAATTGATACTCGAATGATTCACTACACAGACCAGTTTGTCTGAAGTTACTCTGGGATTGTTATTGATGAGGGCATCTCTATTATAGTATTTAGCCCGTTTAAGTGATTGGCGTATTAACCTCCTAGGGTATCCCCTAAGGAGGAGACGTTCTTGAAGTTGTTCAGCATGTGTCATGAAATCTGCGATATTAGTGCAGTTTCTCCTGATTCTTAGGAATTCCCCAAAGGGGATAGAGTCTTTTTGACATGCCGGATGGAAACTGCTGTGTTCCAAAATCGTGTTCTTGGCTGTTGGCTTCCTAAAAAGGCTGACTTCTAGTTGTCCTTGTCTTCCCATAATCCATATGTCTAAAAACTCCACTTTGTCCGAGGAGTAATTGCATGTGAACATTAAATTTGTGTCACTTAAATTTAGCCAGGATACAAAAATGCAAAAGGTCTGATTCAAATCCTGTCCAAATGAAAAAAATGTCGTCTATAAATCTATGCCACTGGGCTATATTTTCATAAAAAGGAGCTACCTCATTAAAAATATGTTTGCACTCAAACTCGCCCATGAAGATGTTTGCTACACTGGGGGCACAAGAAGCCCCCATGCTGGTCCCCTTAACTTGATGGTATAAACTCTGTTTGAATTCAAAAAAGTTATGTTGTAGTACAATTTTTAGACACTCTAAGATAAAGGTGTCAGGTCTTTCTCCAGGAACTCTGGCCAGAAGTGCTGCCACTGCTTCTATGGCCAGGTCCTGGGGGATGTTCGTGTATAAAGACTCTATGTCAAGGGTAACAAGCAACTGCGTGTCTTGTTCAAAAGGAATATGTTCCAGAGTAGCTATCATGTGCCCCGTGTCTTTGATGTACGATGCATATTGGGTGGTAAGGGGTCATAAAAAGGCACCAACATACTGTGACAAGGGTTCCGTGCAAGAATTAATGGAAGTCACTATTGGTCTGAGTGGTGGATCCAATATGTTCTTGTGTGTTTTTGGGATTCCATATATGGCTGGTGTCACTGTGTTAGTTTTATTGAGAAAGTCTAATTCTTTCTGACAAATATAACCCTCTGTAAAAGCTTTCGAAGTTGTAGTATCTATCAGTGTCTTAAGTTGTGTGAGGGCTCTAGTATTGGTTTGCTGGTAGTATTCTGTCATATGTAACATAGATGTTATTTTATCAGTATATTTTTCTGTAACCATTACTACGATCCCCCTGCTTTGTCGCACGGTTTGATCGTGATGTGCGGGTTGTTTTGTAAAGCTTTTAAGGCTACTCTTTCTTTAACAGACAAATTAGGAATGGATTTAGGGATGAACTTGGTCATTTTCTGAAGTTCTTTCATAACTGTTGTTTCAAATATACTAACTTCAGGTCCCACCATATCTAAAGTGGGTGTAAATGTTGAAGGAGGTTTACAACCTGAATAGTTAACGTCTTGTTCATGAAATTCGATGGATGAGAAATATTTCTTTAGTCTCACCTTACGAAAGAAGGAAAACATGTCATGATTTAGTCGATAGAGATTAAGATGTGTGCTAGGGACAAAAGAAAGTCCTCTACTCAGAAGTTTTATCTCTTCTGAAGATAATTCATGTTCCGAGAGATTAAAAATTGGTATCTGATCAGCCTGGTTATTGGATTTCCCTATGACTTCCAATATTGCTGATTTCTTGTCCGCATGTAGGGCTGCGGATGTGGAGGGTCTATCGGTTGATAAAAATTTCTCTCTGGTCTCGGAAATTTGATCCTGCCTCTCCCTCTGCCTCTCTGTAAAAAAGGTGAGGGTGACTGTGTTCTTTGATATTGTTCTGTGTAGTGTCCTCTCTGATTTCTTTCATTATAGCTAGGTCCTTCAACCATCCCTTGGCCTTCATAGTCTGAGTCTGACGAATTGGTGTCAGAAAAGGTGAGTATTTTGCCTCGCCTATTAGGCCGTTGATTGTACTGGCCTTGTTCTTGCTGTCCTTCTTGAAAATAATTACTGACGAGGTATAGATATATTTTCTCCTGAGAGAACCACCTTATATCTTTTCTTAATTTGTCCGTTTTTTTCTTGATGAGATATTCATCAAAATCGTGTATTTCCTGATTGATGCTAGATAGTTTAGCTTTAGCGTCATCTAAGGCTGGACTAACTTTTAGTTTGTCTTCTAGTTCTAATATTTCTTGATTAAGAAGCAGTATCATTTCTCGAACTGTTTCTACAATAAGTAGCATCCAATCCCTGGAGCAACGGTTTGCTATTTGTGACCATCGCTCCAGGAATTTACGCACTTCTATGAATAGTGCGGGTACGTTTCTAACTCTTAAACCTGACGGTATCACTCCTACCTTTAGGTATTCAAGCATAAAAAAGGCATGGGACTCCCTCCTTTTTGCTTTTTTCCTAAGGTTTAATAGTTTTGTCCACTCACTGTTATCACTATTCACAGTCCCAGGATGTATATTACTACTGCCTGCTATTTGTCCAATCATTGCTGCAAACTCTTCATCAGAGAAGCCAAAAGTTTTGAAGCCTTCCATTGTGCAAGGAGCAGAAAAAGAAATCTGAGACAGAAAAAGATTTTTTTTAAATAAAAAACAAGAAAAAATTATAATATAGTGACACTGGCTGGTTCCAAAAATAATAAATAACGCCGGGCTGGAAAAGTGCAAATTATTTCTCTATGTGAAATGAGACCTGCGATAAAAACCGCAAAGACAATAACCAAGGAAAAAGGTGCCCCCTAATTGCTTTTAGGTCCAAGAGGAGGGGGAAATTACAATCAACAAGGAACAAACCTCTTATCTGACCTATTTCATTTCAACAATGGTAATCACTCAAAAAACGACATTTCCCTATAAATGAAGTCTCATCACATGTAATTTTTCTTTTAATTTATTTTATATCAAAACATTTTTGCTTATTCTTTTTTTTGTTTTTTTGAATAATTCTTCTTTTTTAGTACTCAAAATTCATGAAAAACATGTACAAATATTCACAAATTCACATAATTGTTTATATTACAAAATATTAAAAAAACAGATCTTTCAGTTGTGATGACCCCCACAGAACCATCATACCTCCATTCTCACCTATCATGCTCTGCAATCATACTACCAAACATACCACATATAGAAAAAGTGTGACAATAAAAAACACAGCTACTAACGGAATCCTATTACTTGTTACTTTCTGACATGATTTGAAGTATCGACTTTAACATTCAAAAAATGGATTCATTGGTTCTAATTGAATCTTGTTTCATCTGTATCTTAGATAGGATTCCCAGATGTGTTAAAGATGGTCTACGCAAGTTTCGGTGAAAAACAATTTATATCACCTTCTTCAGGACCAAATAAACATACATTTCTTTAAATCTGTATAGTGGCCTGGGGGTTATCTGTAAATACAATAATAATTTGTATCAGACAAAACGGGAAATGTCATATTCTGCTTTAATTTCAGAAATTATTTATTACTAACATAGTCATGCTCTTCTTATGACCAGCCCTTAAGAAAATTGGTATAGATACATCATCTACTTACTCCTGACAAACATCCACCAGTGCTCAAAAACAGAAAAAGAAATAGAAAATAATGTGAAATTTTAATTTTAAATACTATAATAGCCCAATATGAATTTCTTGTGCCTAAAAGACAGAAAAGTATTTAGGAAAAAAGGTCTTGTGAATGTGCATTACAAGTATAAGTGAATACCCTTTTCTGTTAGAAAAGGGGGAGAGGAAAGTTTATATTATATATTGAATATTCCTACATGAGTTGTTTGACATAGGATTTTCTCCGGTTCAGAAAGGTATCTTGTCCTCAGGTGGAAATCATTGATGGCAATTGCTCTCAAAAAATCATATTTGTAGTCTGAAACAGATTATGATTTAGGTTAGCCCAACATCTTTATTCCGTTTCAAATTGGAGATTTTAACTATTTCAAAAAGATATCAAGTCTTACCCCTGATTATATGATCTTGTCCAGAGAAATTTTTCTCTATCTCATACATTGATATGAGTAGATGATGTTATGGAAGCTGGTATATTGTCCCTCTTTTATATAAAATCCTTTTGTTCCATCTGTAACAATAATTCCCCAAACACAGTATTATAGGCCATTACCTATTTACTTAATCTCCCTTAGCATAACGCTATGGGATTCCTTTTTCCAATATGTTAAAAGGAAAATCTTACCTATACTTTAGCAAGGCAGTTGATTATAAGGTCTTTCATAATAGTTCCAATGCCTCAAATGTAGCAAGGATATCCTAATGTGTTAAAGTGATTTGGTTCTAAAACACATGAAACCCAATTTCAATTATAATCCAATCTAGTTGATACGACACAAGAGCATGTACTACAAAACATTATTGTCTTATTAGAAGTAAGAAGCTCTCTCATGTTTAATATATCTCTGAGCTCTCAGTCTATGGTATATTGCTCTATAGAATACTAACTAATGTATGCCACCACATATGCATTAATGTTTTGACTTTCTTTTTAAAGACACATAGAAATAAGAACTATTGATTCTCAAATACATGTGTCTAATATGATTTTAATAGATTCTATAGGCACTGTCCCTACTAGTCGTGGCACCAATGGACTGTTGTTTGTAAAAGAATATTGGAATTATCATTGTTACCAACACCCCTATATACCTTGCGTTTTTATTGTTGTACCTACATCTGAAAAACTTCAATATAAATGCGAAATGTGCAATGTAAAAGATTAAATAAACAGACTAGCATATTTTTAAGGCATCTTGTATTCTTTTCTCATTGTCCCTACAGAGTACAAAGAAGGAGAAGTTCTCTAAGTTAGAGATACAAATTGCTCTACTAGTTAGCTATTCATTGCGCCAATGTTGTGACATGTCTGTACTCATAAACTACACTTATAGTACATGATTTAACTTGCGATAAATCATAAAAGAGGAAGACCTAAAAAGGTCTCTACACATTATTTAATTTGTAGCGACACCGACATGTTCGGAATTTATTATTAGACACTAAATGTACGGTAGTAGCAGGCCGATCATTCAACATTATAACAATTATGGAATTTTTCTATTGAGACCAAAGCTCATGTTCTCATTCAGGTACCTCGTTCTGAAATAACCATGCCCACGGGTCTCTGCTAGCGAAACACTGTTGCAAACGTGGTGTCAACCATTAGGGTAAATACTCTCACGAGAAGTCTGACTGATTGTCGGGTGAATAAGGCATAATTACTCCGATGTATTTATCACGTTTTACAACAACGGACAAAAGAAAAAAAGGCAGCGTTTCCCAGAGTCAAGAACTCAAACCCCACGTTAAACAAACCACTGCTTGACGACTCTATGAGGAGAATCACCTAACATTATATCTATCCTGTCTGAAAATGCGCAATTGTCCTCGCATAGCATGCCTATATACACTGTTTTACTTTACTAAGCACCGCCATTAGGAAATAGAAAGGCTTTACACAAAAACGACTACCGCTTCCAAAACAACATGAGATGATCTTACCAACTTTCTATTCGCGTGCATTCGTCTACCTGTGGTCGCGTTATTATGATCGCCGGGTCCCCGGCTTGCGCTTTATGACGTTGTCTAGGCATCACGTTAACTATTCTCGCGATATTACGCGGTATCGTAAAGGGAAACAAGGCTTTGACCAAGTTCTCCTGAAATCGCCATATTACACTAGTGATGGTTTATAATGACACAAAATGCTTTTATTGAGTGTGGCCAATTAAAAACGGCAAACTGCTACCCCACACTCCAAACCAACCAAATATAAATGTCTGTAACTAAAATTGCTAATAGCGCTATTAAACGCGACGTCAGTGTATTAACGGAATAGAAGCTATAAAATATAGCACGTAGTGACAACTGATGTCGAAATATTAACTGTAAAAAATGGCACACAATAGGGACAAATTGGCCACCAGTTTTAGATGGGTTCTGTGAGCTCAACTTCTGCTATAGTCGCCATGTTGGAAAGGTAACAATCAGTTACTATTTAGGGTTCTTTCAATTATAAATGAAGAAGGAATGACATACATTTCCTTTCCTTCAAAGACAGCAGAGTATTAGAATCCAAACCCAAATATTATTATTACACTGTTATTTATAATATGTGCCTAGACCAAAGTTGATTATAATTATTGATATTGTGGATGCCAAAGAATATAGCAAACCATGAAAACGAGGTATACACCCTTTAAGATAAATGGTCTATAAGATAAATTACTAGATCATTGATGAAACATTGTGCAAATAGTGACCAATAATGTGTGGCATAAGATGTGTTACTATCACAGAGATATACTGCTATTCATGTTATTAATGATATCAGTAAGTAATCAAACCTACTTTTGTAGTGCAGGGTAAACAGTTACTGTGTTCAGTGGTTAGAATGGCGCTAGCTCTAAAGCATAATTTATGCTGTTACTAGCCATATTATTTCTTCATTGAGGCCTTTTCGAACTGTATCCAAAGAAAAAATCCAATATGTCTCCCGTTGTTTTCGCATTTTAACTGGATCCCTTCCTGGCATTGGTTTAACACGTTCTAAAATCAACCATTTTAATTCTGTTTCAGTATGTTGAAAAGCCTGATAATGTTTAACTAAGGGTGCCTGCAATTTCCCTGTTTTTATTGCTGATTTATGTTCTGAGAGTCTAATGCGAAATTCTCTTGAGGTTTCGCCTATGTATCCTAGCCCACAGGGGCATAGGATCAGATATATAATATTTGAGCTTCTGCAGTTAGCCATGTGCCTTAAACTGCCTGATTTGTCTCCATATTCCCATGTCTGAGTAATTATGGCAGAATCACAGGCGTGGCAATTACCACATCTATGGTTGCCTGTTAGTGGTGGCAGTCCATCTATAGTGGTTTGCCGGGTACTTTCCTGAAATTTAAATCTACTATGTACCAACTTGTCTCGTAGGTTTGGATTTCTCCTATATGTTACCATCGGTTTCTGCAATGGTTGTTCTCCCTCATTTACAGTGAGGATCTTCCAATTCTTGTCTAATATCTGTTTAATCTTATAATTGATACTCGAATGATTCACTACACAGACCAGTTTGTCTGAAGTTACTCTGGGATTGTTATTGATGAGGGCATCTCTATTATAGTATTTAGCCCGTTTAAGTGATTGGCGTATTAACCTCCTAGGGTATCCCCTAAGGAGGAGACGTTCTTGAAGTTGTTCAGCATGTGTCATGAAATCTGCGATATTAGTGCAGTTTCTCCTGATTCTTAGGAATTCCCCAAAGGGGATAGAGTCTTTTTGACATGCCGGATGGAAACTGCTGTGTTCCAAAATCGTGTTCTTGGCTGTTGGCTTCCTAAAAGGCTGACTTCTAGTTGTCCTTGTCTTCCCATAATCCATATGTCTAAAAACTCCACTTTGTCCGAGGAGTAATTGCATGTGAACATTAAATTTGTGTCACTTAAATTTAGCCAGGATATAAAATCCAAAAGGTCTGATTCAAATCCTGTCCAAATGAAAAAAATGTCGTCTATAAATCTATGCCACTGGGCTATATTTTCATAAAAAGGAGCTACCTCATTAAAAATATGTTTGCACTCAAACTCGCCCATGAAGATGTTTGCTACACTGGGGGCACAAGAAGCCCCCATGCTGGTCCCCTTAACTTGATGGTATAAACTCTGTTTGAATTCAAAAAAGTTATGTTGTAGTACAATTTTTAGACACTCTAAGATAAAGGTGTCAGGTCTTTCTCCAGGAACTCTGGCCAGAAGTGCTGCCACTGCTTCTATGGCCAGGTCCTGGGGGATGTTCGTGTATAAAGACTCTATGTCAAGGGTAACAAGCAACTGCGTGTCTTGTTCAAAAGGAATATGTTCCAGAGTAGCTATCATGTGCCCCGTGTCTTTGATGTACGACGCATATTGGGTGGTAAGGGGGCATAAAAAGGCATCAACATACTGTGACAAGGGTTCCGTGCAAGAATTAATGGAAGTCACTATTGGTCTGAGTGGTGGATCCAATATGTTCTTGTGTGTTTTTGGGATTCCATATATGGCTGGTGTCACTGTGTTAGTTTTATTGAGAAAGTCTAATTCTTTCTGACAAATATAACCCTCTGTAAAAGCTTTCGAAGTTGTAGTATCTATCAGTGTCTTAAGTTGTGTGAGGGCTCTAGTATTGGTTTGCTGGTAGTATTCTGTCATATGTAACATAGATGTTATTTTATCAGTATATTTTTCTGTATCCATTACTACGATCCCCCCTGCTTTGTCGCACGGTTTGATCGTGATGTGCGGGTTGTTTTGTAAAGCTTTTAAGGCTACTCTTTCTTTAACAGACAAATTAGGAATGGATTTAGGGATGAACTTGGTCATTTTCTGAAGTTCTTTCATAACTGTTGTTTCAAATATACTAACTTCAGGTCCCACCATATCTAAAGTGGGTGTAAATGTTGAAGGAGGTTTACAACCTGAATAGTTAACGTCTTGTTCATGAAATTCGATGGATGAGAAATATTTCTTTAGTCTCACCTTACGAAAGAAGGAAAACATGTCATGATTTAGTCGATAGAGATTAAGATGTGTGCTAGGGACAAAAGAAAGTCCTCTACTCAGAAGTTTTATCTCTTCTGAAGATAATTCATGTTCCGAGAGATTAAAAATTGGTATCTGATCAGCCTGATTATTGGATTTCCCTATGACTTCCAATATTGCTGATTTCTTGTCCGCATGTAGGGCTGCGGATGTGGAGGGTCTATCGGTTGATAAAAATTTCTCTCTGGTCTCGGAAATTTGATCCTGCCTCTCCCTCTGCCTCTCTGTAAAAAAGGTGAGGGTGACTGTGTTCTTTGATATTGTTCTGTGTAGTGTCCTCTCTGATTTCTTTCATTATAGCTAGGTCCTTCAACCATCCCTTGGCCTTCATAGTCTGAGTCTGACGAATTGGTGTCAGAAAAGGTGAGTATTTTGCCTCGCCTATTAGGCCGTTGATTGTACTGGCCTTGTTCTTGCTGTCCTTCTTGAAAATAATTACTGACGAGGTATGGATATATTTTCTCCTGAGAGAACCACCTTATATCTTTTCTTAATTTGTCCGTTTTTTTCTTGATGAGATATTCATCAAAATCGTGTATTTCCTGATTGATGCTAGATAGTTTAGCTTTAGCGTCATCTAAGGCTGGACTAACTTTTAGTTTGTCTTCTAGTTCTAATATTTCTTGATTAAGAAGCAGTATCATTTCTCGAACTGTTTCTACAATAAGTAGCATCCAATCCCTGGAGCAACGGTTTGCTATTTGTGACCATCGCTCCAGGAATACATAAAATACATAAAAATGCGTATATTTTTATGTGCAAATTCTCTGGCCACGAAGTCTCAGCAGTCGTAAACTTACTATTATCTCTTAGTTTGTGAATACAAAAAACCCCATAAACTTACACAAAAGTGTTAGTTTACCTTAGTGAATCAGGCCCGTAGTTGTTAAGTTGAAGCCCATTAGGGTTTAAAGTAGGATTTAGAAACCACATTACCTGGGGCCGCCTAGGATTAAGAAATCATAGCAGACAGTCCAAACTTTGACTGTGTATAGCTCTAAGCCACCGACATTTGTAATGTTTACTCTAAGATTTTGTCAAAACGTCTAATTATCTCTTGGTTATTCTCGGATCTTTGCAGGAGGCACGCATTCTATTGTCCTCTCTTCTTGTAATTGAAACCTTACACCAGTAAGCTGCACGGAGAGCCCAGAAGCAAGCACCTTAAAACTGCTGATCTGTGTTACTATTATTAGAATCTCCAAACTGTGCAACACACACAACTCTCTGAAGAAGAGAACAAAATGCTTCAATCAGTCCATTGCACGTTTATGGAAATTTCCAGTTAGATCAGGATTTCAGGTTAGATGAACTTGGCAAGTTTAGAGCTATATTATTTGATTATTTTATTTCACTATTTCTAAATCTAGTAAATAACTTGTGACCAGTAGACCACACAGATGTCAGCAGCAAGCACTTGACTTGCTGAATCATCTTACCAGTATACATTACTATATGACTATCATTTCCTCTCTGTAAAATGTGTGACGTTCCATCACATTTTATTTCCATGCCAATTCTATTTTTCCCAAAGCTGTCAAATGGACCCATTTCACAAATGACCACTTCAACAAGTTTGCATGCTGGGACTTGTAAGCTGACTTCCATCGTTTTATGTATGAGCTTAAACATCCTGGCATGAAAGTGCTGTTGGTTAACATAACATCGTTGGCTGAAAATTGCAAATGCGGCAAGTATAAAAACGTTATGTCAAAAACACACATGGCTCTAAAGACTGAGCTATTCACCTTACTAATGTTCCTTTTTCCGATTGCATGTGTGCACATGTGCTATGACGCATGTGCATGCTTGGCTTGCAAACCAGGAATCTTCCACTAAATAAAACCCATTCCAAGATTACTGCCTATATGCTTGTATGCATTGTGATGCAAGCGTACACATGCGTCCTGATGCTTGCTCGCCTATCAGTCGTTTTGTGTACATCTTCATGGGGCGAAATGCAGGTGAAACACAAAAAGTGATGGGAGAAATGCTTGCAATTGTCTAACCACTGCCGATCGCTCAGGGTAGCATCCCAACCCATTGTTATTTTGCTCACTGTGCCACCTCAGTTTGGACTCAGCCGTATGCAAATCAGCCTCGACCCTGCTTCTCATGGGAACTGTCCAGCCTAAACTGCCAGGCCAGGTACTCCCTGAACCGGAACACAAGCAACCCAGGAACAGTTTCATCCTAGCAATAACCTAAACATATTCATAACAGTTAACATCCACCATGTTGGGGGACAGAATCAGAAACTGCCTAGAGGGCTAGGGTAAGCCTGTAGCATGAAACAACTAACAGGGAATGAGGACTAGCCAGAGACATGGATTTTCATAGAGAGGGTAGAGACGCCTCATGATTGTAGTAAGATAATGTACAGCCATTAAAAAGCAGCAACATGGGCTCTTGCTGATGGGGTAGTGGGATGGAGTTAAGGCAGCACATGAGAATGCATGGCTCTACATGATGGAATCTGTAGTAAAATGTAAAATCTCATAAAACTAGACAATGACAGGCTAGCAGTGAGCCCAGCAATGCACCTCCACCTCCACTTCCCAGTGGAGAACAGTAAGGTATCAGCACTCCACAGCCTTGAAATTCAAAATACCACTGTCCTACTGCTCCTACTAATTTAGTAAGACTGAGCGTTTGGGCAGCATAAGCTTCAAAACTATGGGGGACTGTGTCCGCTCATACCATCAGAATATGTTGACCTAGTTCCTGGCTAGCTCACAGTGTGCCATCTGGATCTCTAGCCCTACAAGGTAACTGATGGTGTCTGCAACCTCAAAACATGATGAACCTGATATCTCCAAGGAAATCGTGGAAACAGATCTACCCTTTTGTTGTCAACTCAGGTATTCCCAAAGGGAGACACAAAAAATGCACAAATTGGCATTTCAAATATTTATTGAAGCAATTTTATTCTTGTGTAAAACATGTGTGCTGCAATGATTAGTAGAATAAAACAAAGCATAGTTACCAGCATTACGAGAATGGTGAAAAGATTAATAATTCAACCATTATAGTTATTGCATGAATTCTGTGAATACTTATAATGGTACTCCTACCCAGCACTGCCTATCCTAGAGAACATAAGGTGGATGCAATTCTGCCCAATACCTTAGAGTGGACTAACTCCCCATTTACCTGTGTGCGTGTGTCATCTGCTAACCAGTTTGATGAACGACAGGCCGGCGTCCCTCTCGGGATAGTGATGAGATTCAGCTGGGTTAGAACTCATGCACGGGTCGACCACAACGATCCATAGAAATGCTCCTCTGTCGAACAGAGGCTTGGTGCAGTTTATATAACATGTGTATTTGTAACATAACATGTGTATTTGTAAAGCGCATGTTCACCCGGAGGTATCTTGGCGCTGAATAACAGATGTTTATTGTTACCCAACTCAATGGTACTCATTTTATCGACCTCAGATGGATGAAAGGCTGAGTGGACCCACCAGGATTTGAACCTGTGACCTTGAGGTCAAACACAGGCCTCTGCAATGGACGCATTAGTCCACTGAGCCACCAGACCTGGCATATAATAAAACTGTACCCATTTGTTCTGTGCCTGAGCTCTCGTCCGGCTGTCATTGTTGATTCTACCCACCCAGAGCTGTCGCCAAACAGACAACAACAAACAAGGACAGTTTGCGCAGTGTACCCAGTCCTTGGACAGAATGTTCTAAGGTATGATAAGGTGCTCATGACAAAACTTTTCTATAAGCAAACCTTTTCTGAGTATACTATCTCATATGGGTGCGCAAGCAAATGTGTGCTAAAAGTCATCGTTTAAACAATGTAAATATGAACATGTAAATGGAAGTGTTTGTGCACCGGGCCTTTTAACCTCACGACACCACCATCACAATTCAGAGACCATTTCTACTATCCAGGACTCCATCAGTAATGATGCAATTCATATGCCTGCTTTGCAATGTAAATACATTTTGGAGACATGGAACTGTCTAGACACCTTCACACAAATTACACAAGAGAAACTCTTGCAGAACATAGCTAACAGCCACTCCTCAGATTCCCAGATGATCCTGTTCCTCCAAAACATCTAAAGTCACAATTTGCAGCTACAAGTGACATCTTCCTGACTGTTTTAACAGTTTCTCGAAGAATGCCATTTTTTCTAGGCTTCTGGAAGTAAGTCATAGAGATATTTCTGCTAAAGAACCTTGCCCTGGGAGACAATGATATATATCCAATCTTAGACCCATGTCATTGTTCCTGACATTGAAAACCTCAGGAACAACTGGCCATGCTTGAGGTGTAGGGCTTTTCAGAATCTAACAATCTAATGAAAGAGAAACAAGCGAGTCATAGCGTCGAGATGGTGGTCCTAGCGGCCCTTGATGATCTTCTACAGCTCATTGCTAAAGGAGAAACTGGCATTCTAGTTCTCTTAAACTTGTTGTCTGAAAATGAGACTGAACCTCACAATATCCTGCTTAAGGCCCTGGAAACATTAGGTATCCCAGTACGGTCCTAGAGTGGATAAAATCTTTCATTTTAGGGACAACCCAAGTGGTCACACTTCTCACGTGCTCTTTGAATGTACACAACATCACCTCCAGGATCTCACAATGGTCAGTCCTATTGTCCTTTCTGTTTAACATGTGCTTGCACTCCCTTGCCCAGTTGGTCCACCAAGAAGGTGTATGATTTTACTTGAATGATGATAATACTTAGGTTACTTATGGGGTAAAGGCGAAAAGCTAGGTGCAAGTTATAGAGTCAAGTAAAGCATTTCAGGCTATATATTCACATATAGTATCTTTCAAAGAACAGAATAAAGTGCACTATAGTAGACATATACACATGACCAGAAAATGTATATGTTTTTAAAGAAAGATGTTTTTATTCAAGGTTTCTCAATAGTGAAAAAAAAAAATTTGGGGGGATATCAGATATGTATTTTATATATATATATATTTTTTTGTTGATGTTCTAGATCATCATTAATTCATATATACAGCATAACAATATACAATCACAGGTCTGTGGAAAACATATACATATACATAATCATATGTCTATAGAGAACAAATACATACACACATGAATATGACAAAAACTATAAATAACATCACTGTACATAGAGTTAAAATGCGAGAAAAAGTGGATAAACTATAAAGCAGTTCAAAAGCTGGTGGTAGATGGAAACACTACGCGCGTTTCGGCGTGTATGCCTTCGTCAGGAAAAACCGTCTCAACTTTTTCTACAACAAAATATACAATAAACATGGTGTAAACATATAAATGCACTTTTAGGCCTGAAATGTAAGCTTTTCTTTATTAAGAGCAGATCATGCTTCTAAGATAAATATTCAGTGCCAATGCTTCTAGGGGAGTACTCATATATACAATTTTTTTTTTCTTTTTTTTTAAAACACGGAGTGATATTAACAGGAGAGTGATATTAAAAGCACACATTGCTAGTCATGCAATGTGATCAATGTGTGCGGCCTTCACCAGAGTTGCTAGAGATATAACCTTATATTCCCAAAAGAACAGCAGAAGGTGTTGATCCTAAAGAGGAATTAGTGAGAGAAGATACTGAAGGGTAGTGCTTCTAACTAATACTACAAGTGGATAGGAGGGCTTATGTACAGTATCTGCCTCCTCTCATATTGCAGCCTAGCTGGACTTAGGCACTGGTAGTGTGAACACCCTGGTGTCATACGTGTTGAGTTCACCAGATTTAAACGGGATATATACCTAATACAGATGCAGTAAACAGTAGTCTTAATTCTGAGATTTAAGGTCTTTGCTTCTTGTGGTCCAAAACCTACAGGTAGGACCTTTTCGTCTGCAGTAGTGAGAGTAAGGATGATACGATGGAAAGAAAAAGGTAATTTTTAGTAGCATGTCCTTTAAAGTAAAAGAGCAAACCACTTAGTTAAGATATAACTGGTTTGTAGGACATGGGAAAAATGTACCTGTATAGCAACTCAGAAGAAGAATACTTCTTATGTATAGGTACTTGGATTAACGTCGCTTCATGAGAGGGTATCAATCTGTGGGGACAAATAGATATTATCTCTGTCTATTATTAATGTGGTGTCTTAGGGAGTTACTGATAATGGGCTGTTAGTTGTCTCCTTCTTATTAAGGAGATGTACTTACATTGGGTCTAGCCAGCAATGTCCTCAATGTATGGGTAATGATATATTTAAGAGAGCTTAACTCCAATGTGGAGGCTTAATGGCGTGAGTAGCTGCAAGGTACAAAACCATAAACAGTTTAGGGTATAAAGGTTTATTTAGCAGGGCCCGTTCTATAAGTGAATGGACTGCTCAATGCGTCCACCATGCATTTGCAGTCATACAGTTTTGTATGAAAGGACAGCGGATACATATATCCCGTCTGTTCTAAGGTGACATAAATCACTTGATATCCTTTAAAACTCGATGTGTCTGCAAGCTCTGTCTCTCACGGTATCTCCCACCCTATTATGTAAGTGGTCAATAAAGAAAGAAAAAAGGTGAGGGAAGGTTGGCAGTGCCTCACGGGAGTAACATCATGGGAGTTTGCAGACTGATTCTCGCCTACATCCTCAGGTTCTCATCATTAGCAACTGCCAACTTGTAAACCAAAGTAGTGATGCAAAGGAAAGAAAAAAGCAAAGTGCTCAGTGTGGTGTGTGTGAACCCAATGAGGTGTACCGGGATCTAACTTAGAAACCCGCTACTCCTAGTCTAAAAAAGAGCTAGACAGCCACTAGCTGTACTACTTTATTCTTTGCTGTGTGTCTGCTCAATTAAAAACCAACATGTTTCATTGCCAACATGATCTTACGGCAATTTCATCAGAGCAAGGGTCAATTTTCCACACTGCACCAATTGTCTCTGTTTTTTATACCTGCAGAAGACAGAGGCAACAAAACACATCCTGTCAACAGTGGCATCAGTCTAAAACTGTAGTTAAAAACGTGTGGGGGCCAACAACAACTTGAAGGATATATTTACCGGGGAGTTGCCCTTCATGGGCATACCTGCAGCCCCGTTAGATAACACGTGTGTACTAGTCCACCTGCGCAGTATTCATCACACTTGCTGCTGTGCGTCAGTCTGTGAAAGAAGGGAAGAACTTATCAAGCATTATGCTCCATTCATACATATCCGGTGAAGCGGAGATGTAGGATCCCAACTAATACTGGACTTGTAATTTCTCGGTGTAGGACTCACCCACTGCCATATCGTGAGTCACTACTGCGTGTAAGTCGCCATGGGTAGCTCACTAAAATCTTAACCCCTGCCTCCTACTAGGGGTATTGCAGCTACTTATTTGTACCAGGGGCGGCTGGTGACATTTGGAAGTGGTGTGCCGTAAAATGATTGGCATACTGCACCGCAGCGAGCGAGCGAGCCCGAACAACCTAAGGGGGGTTCGGGGGGTTTCTCCCCCCGAGAAAATTTTGAAAAAAGAGTGGACAAATGGTGCATTTTCAAGCAAATTTGAGAAAGCAGGAAGGTTAATAAAGCAATTGTGAAAGTGCAGTTATTACATTAATAAAGAGATGTCATATAACATAGGTAGCTGCTTATTCAAGCTTTCTTTCACCCTATAGTCCAGCAGGGTCTTAATACAAGACAGATAAGAGAAAAAGCAGTGTGGTCCTCGACCAGAAAGACACTCATATTTCGTTGGTAAGAAGTCAAAAGATTGGTCAAATTGAAAACCTGAAATGCAATACGCAATCCAACAATTTGCAAGTACATCTCATCTATGTTCAACAAGCCATGTTTTACCCATGATTGGAATTGTGAATCACCAAATAAACTGAGCCACTGCAATCAAAAGCAGAGGGCCTCCTCAAAAAGTATGCCCTTAAGAGAGTTCTCTCATCTCATGTCCTCTCTATATTTTCTCTGGAAGTTGAAAACTCATCACAGTCTACTGCACAAACCTGAACCCTTCTGCATATTCCAACACCAGAACTCATTCTTGGCCATTTAGTTTGGAGCCATTCATACCAGGAATACAGAAAATACATTTAAATAGAGTAGAAGGTATTCCAAAACAAGGAGTGCTGAAATGTTGCTCAAGATAAGATGTACACACTAAGTACTATGGCCAAGAGCACGTAATGTTCAGTCAACAATAGGCTTAGGAAAAACCAACCATTCTGAGAGCACCTACAGTCAAGATCCTTCACCTGAGACTATGTGTTCCCAAAGATGTAGTGATATGTTAACAGTTGTACGTAGACTTAAGGCCTTCTAACTGATGTACAAGGTGAAGGATCTTGACTGTAGGTGCTCTCAGAATGGTTGGTTTTTCCTAAGCCTATTGTTGACTCTTTCTTCCCCTCTCCCTTTGTCCTCTACACTGTTTCTATCTGTGCTTTTTCCCTCACTTCCATTTGTCTATTTCATCACCTAGAGCTCAGTTCCTTTACTTTTTCTCTCCTGGCATCCTCTTTCTATGCTACTTTTCTTTATTTGTTTCCGACTTTACTTTCTCTTTATTTACATATGTGCTTCGTTTACTTTCTCTGTTGCTCTCATTCAGATGATTTCTTTTTCTGTCTTGCGTTCTTTCTTGCTCTTTTTCTTTCTTCCCTCCTTTCTTGCCATCACACCTGTCCCATCTCTTTCTCACTACCCTTTCTTTCACTTCACTTTCTTCATCCCATCTTTACTATCCTCTCTTTCCCTTACTTCTATTTACCCCTTCTTTGTTTTTTTTCCCTCTTCCCTTCTCTTTCTGTTCCTTTTCTTTCACAACTTTCTCATTTACACCCCCTTCCTCCATCTATTTCTCTTTACCTTTTTCTTTCCTTCGCCCTTCTTTCCCACCATAGTCCATTTCTTTGCTTACTTCCTTGTGCATTTCTTCCTCCCTACCTCCTTTATTTACACATGTTCTCCCTCCAGTTTATCTGTCACCCCTTCCCTCCTCCATCTTATCCCAACCCCACTTCTTCCCTTGTCCCTCTCATCTCCTTTTTGCTCTCCCCTTCTGTCGTGTCCTCGCCTTCTTCTTTACCTCTAGCTCTCCCCCTCTCGCCGCCTCGCTTTGCTTTCCCTCTCTTCAGCAGTTTTAATTTTCCAGGCAGTGCTCTGCACCGGGTCAATCACAAACATTGTTCTTCCCTATTGTCACGGCAGCCCGCGCGCCCAGGCAGCGAGCTGCAGACCCAATCAGCTGCTCTATGGATTAACCATCCTTGTTTACTGCTGGGGACCATTGATCAACTAAATGGCTTTATGTTAATGAAGGAGCTTTTTCACGTTCATTTTTCTTAGCCAGGCCCTGAAAGCCTCTGACAGGTGCTGCAAGCCGTATTTTTTAAAGGCACGGCTCCCTGTTCTTTCATCTTCCCGGGCAGCGGGGGCTCCCACAGAAGTGCCCACTGCAAGTGTGGCGAGGAGCACTGACAAAACAGCAACATTGGGGTTATGCACAAACATTTGCAATGCATTCCCCGCCATAACTGCACAAGTAAGTGGCACAATTTGGATGATAAAGGAGCTAAACCATATCTTGTGGGGGGAAAGCGTCAGGGATTTATCCTCATGAAAAGATATTTTCCACGTTGAAAAAGAGAGGAAAATAAATGTGCGTTTGTGCTATTTTATGAGCGCGGATTATCAGCTCTGCGGGTAATTAGGCGTCGGACACCCAATTCCGATTTTCTGAATTCCACTGAAAACTGGTACACAAATTAAAAACTCCAACATTGTGTTACAATCCCAATCTTTAGAAAATTAGCGTGGATGAGCGTTTGCAACATGGATGACGGGAAGAGAACACTGCAAACATTTTCAACTACGCAAGAAAAGTCACAAGGTGGCGCTCGTGATGTCTAGTTACACACAATGTTTGAATCACCTACACATGAGAAATGTTTCACCAGTTTCCCATATCTTGGTGAACACATAATGTAGCGTATTCACCACTAATCACAATGCCACGTTCCCTAAAATGCACAAGAGGCAGTGTTCCTGCGTCAACATAATTTCTGCTATTTTAATGGTGCATTGTTGTAGAGTGTTTATCACACCTTTGTCGGTCGCAAAATACTCTCCAGTCAAAATAAAACTATTACGCGAGGAAGTAACTATTCTTATATTGCACAAAACCGAGGGAGATATTAAGCCAATACAGAAAATACTATGGGCTTTGCAGGCCAAATAGAACAAAAAAACACACCTGGACGTTAGGTCTTTCATGAAAGTACGACAACAAGTAAATACAGTCGCGGCTCGCGGGGGTGGGGTGTCGCGGGCGGGGGGTGAGGGCCGGGGTGGGGGGGGAGTTTTAAAAGAAAAGAAAAATCCTACCTGAGCAGGTCCGCGCCGCCTCGGGTCCGTTGGCGCCTACAGGAACGGAACAGCCGCATCACTGCTGGCAAGTGGGTGGCAACCCCTCTCAGCCAATCCTGGCGCTGCCAGCAGCGCCAGGATTGACTTAGGGCACGGTTACTCTCCGCCCGCCTGCCCATTAGGAGACCGAGGTTTGAGCCTTTGCTCAACCCTCGCTCTCCTAATGGGCATGCGCCAGCCTGTGCAGCCACTAGTGCGCATGACTGGGCACGGCGGAAAAATTCGCCGACCTTCCCCACTCATGCGCACTTGTGCATTGTGCTGCTGCATGCCCCTGGTGACGGTCTGACTGACAATGCCTGTCAGTCAACATGACGCCAGACCGCCCACCCCCTTCTGACTCTGAAGGGGGTGGGCGGTCCGACGTCATGCTGACTGACATGATTGTCAGTTCTCCCTCGGCGTCTCTGAACTTAAGTAAACTGAGAGTTTACTTAAGTTCAGAGACGCCGAGGGAGCTGCGGGTGGGGGGGCAACGCCCCAATGCCCCAATGGACGCACCGCCGCTGATTTGTACCCAAATCCGTTACCAAGAATATTATTTTCGAGGGCCATTAGTTATACTTGCCAGACACTGCCCTTAGACTAAGTAGCCCATATAGTCTAATTAGCCAACATTAATAGATGTTGGGGTGGTATCAACCTGTCTATATTCATAGTACAGATATGAAACTGGGAATATGCATCTCATATATATACAGTCATCATTATCTATGGGGTGAAAACATACATAGTTGGCAGAAACCACATCCATATAGCTGAGGGATGTACTGGTATGAACCTAAATATCTGCGAAGGGAATTCACGCATAGACATGAAAGGTATATATATATCGAACCTCCGGTTCAGAGCTGTGCTTGAAGAAGGAGCAACAGTTTATTCACAACTCTGGTATAATTTTAATAAACATTGAGAGGAGATATGAGAATATATAGATTACATTCCACACAGCTCCCTATTAAGTCAGTGACGGCGTTCCGTTATTCTAACATGGCCGCCGTACTAACCCAGATTATCCTACGGGATGAGAGGACCGGAAGAAAGGTGGGTCCTGCACGCGCTGACGTAGCGCGCTTTGTGTTTGAAATTCAGTACCGCTAGACCGAAACGCTGAGGAGCTGAGCACACGCCAGTCACTCGCGTTATGTTATGTTATGTTAAAATTTCTTATAGAGCGCATGTACACCAGTTGGTTTCTTGGCGCTAACTTAAGGAACTGTTGGGGCCCCCTGTATTCAATTGTCTGAAAACTAGTTGTACGCTTGGGTGAATAGCCAAGTCTTAAGAAGTCTACGGAACCTTGTGAATTCAGTACAAGTTCTTATGTCCAAAGGAAGAGTGTTCCAGAAACTGGGTGCTAATACTGCAAACCTGCAGCCTCCCATTCGTTTCCGTTTATAGGGAGGAATGGCTAAGAGGTTCTTATGGGCAGAGCGTAGACTACGTGCAGGTACGTATTTCTGAACGAGTCTGGATATAAATTTTGGGCTAGCACCATACAGAGTTTTAAAGATAAGGCAACCAACCTTAAATGCACATCTTTGTGGGATGGGAAGCCAGTGTAGTTCTTTCATGGTGGGAGTGATGTGTTCCCATCTAGGTTGTTGGGATATTAATCTGGCAGCCTGGTTCTGTACCATTTGCAGTCTCTTGGTGAGATAAAGTGGTATGCCAAAATATAAAGAATTGGCATAGTCCAGATGTACACGGTAAGCGGGTTCTAATAGATCGGCAGGCGGGGAGGAAGGTTTATACTGCCGGGGCGGTTGAACAAACTGATGGGCGGTAGCAAGTATAACTAATGGCCCTCGAAAATAATATTCTTGGTAACGGATTTGGGTACAAATAAGTAGCTGCAATACCCCTAGTAGGAGGCAGGGGTTAAGATTTTAGTGAGCTACCCATGGAGACTTACACGCAGTAGTGACTCATGATATGGCAGTGGGTGAGCCCTACACCGAGAAATGACAAGTCCAGTATTAGTTGGGATCCTACATCTCCGCTTCACCGGATATGTATGAATGGAGCATAATGCTTGATAAGTTCTTCCCTTCTTTCACAGACTGACGCACAGCAGCAAGTGTGATGAATACTGCGCAGGTGGACTAGTACACACGCGTTATCTAACGGGGCTGCAGGTATGCCCATGAAGGGCAACTCCCCGGTAAATATATCCTTCAAGTTGTTGTTGGCCCCCACACGTTTTTAACTACAGTTTTAGACTGATGCCACTGTTGACAGGATGTGTTTTGTTGCCTCTGTCTTCTGCAGGTATAAAAAACTGAGAAAATTGGTGCAGTGTGGAAAATTGACCCTTGCCCTGATGAAATTGCCGTAAGATCATGTTGGCAATGAAACATGTTGGTTTTTAATTGAGCAGACACACAGCAAAGAATAAAGTAGTACAGCTAGTGGCTGTCTAGCTCTTTTTTAGACTAGGAGTAGCGGGTTTCTAAGTTAGATCCCGGTACACCTCATTGGGTTCACACACACCACACTGAGCACTTTGCTTTTTTCTTTCCTTTGCATCACTACTTTGGTTTACAAGTTGGCAGTTGCTAATGATGAGAACCTGAGGATGTAGGCGAGAATCAGTCTGCAAACTCCCATGGTGTTACTCCCGTGAGGCACTGCCAACCTTCCCTCACCTGTTTTCTTTCTTTATTGACCACTTACACTATAGGGTGGGAGATACCGTGAGAGACAGAGCTTGCAGACACATCGAGTTTTAAAGGATATCAAGTGATTTATGTCACCTTAGAACAGACGGGATATATGTATCCTCTGTCCTTTCATACAAAACTGTATGACTGCAAATGCATGGTGGACGCATTGAGCAGTCCATTCACTTATAGAACAGGCCTGTTGTTTTGTTGGATACTGTGAGTGGGGGGCGACCTGTTTCTTTACACCCTCTGAGCTCCTTTTTGTGCATAGTTATTTAGCAGGGCCCCTATTTATTACACCGCTTAGCACAGGTTGTACTTACTCCAGAGGTATATAGGGGTTATACTCTAGGTCTTCGACAATCACCGTTAATGAAGACGAATGGACTCATGGTTCCAGCATAAAAGGTTCAATGAGGGAGTACCCTGAAACATAAAGGTTTTTGAGTACCAGATTAGCTGTCCGGCAGTTTAGGGAAGGAGTGTGATACTAATGGTCATGTTTTAACATGGCGTTATGGCTTGTAAGTTTGTCTTTATTTTTCGCTTGGTAAAGAAATCGCATCCTAAACTTTAGTAATACAAACCCCGACACAATGAAGAGGTATGGCGGGTCTTAATTGATAATAGTGGGGCCAAATACATAGGGGTTATAGCTCACATAGTGTACTCCTTGGATGTGACGCTAGGTCCTTAAGCGCTGGGACAGTGAGGGTACTAGCGCTGCATTTACCAACTAGCGGGGCAAATACTTTATTTAATGGCTCGAAGGGGCTCGATCAATATGTTAAGGCTAAACAATGTGTGTCTAACGTATACAACAGTCAAATATGCCCATAACAGTGATGGTGCTGGCGCTACATTTACCAACTAACGGGACGGGTACTATATTCAGTAGCTCGAATCACGTGCATAGCTTTCTAAGTGATGGATGCAGGCTACTTACTGGTCTCGACAGCAATGTAGTTCCCGAAGTTGTTCGTTCAATAGGCAGAAAAGGTTAGCTATTACCGGCTAAGCTCTTTTATATGTCTCCATGCGCGGTTGCAGGGCGTCTGACGTCACATAAATTGTGTGGCAACGATGGGCGGTATCGCTACGTAGCTATTTGAGATACATAGAGATAAAAAGTGGACTGAAGAAATGGATTCCATCTTAGCATGGAGTCCAATATGGGAAGCCAAGTAATACATATTGATGAAAAATCAGCGGGGCAGATGTACAAACATTCAGAGGTGCTAAACAGCAAAAAGTGAATGTTTCATGTATTACGTAGCAGCGGTAGACTATGTTGCTACTTAGCTATGTTAAATATATAGAGATAAAAATGGAAAGTGAGCTAAAGATATGGGCTCCATCTTAACGTGGAGTCGAGCATAAAAAGCCAAATATACATATTGGCAGAAGATTAACCAGACCGATATACAAACACTGAGGGGTGCTAAATAATAAAGGGGGGGGGAATATTGATGATAGTATAGACCCCATACCAGGATGGAGTTCTATATGGGGAGGCAATAGTTATATTCTGTTTAGGTGAGCCCGGAAATATGGAACCTTAATAGAAACGAATAGAATGGAATACTCAGTAAAGTGTAATAATGACCAGTCCTTATTGTCTGAATGGCATACTAATAATTAAACCTAATAGCTTGCTCCCACGGTATTTCTTGATTTAGACCTTTCTTAAAGGTCTCTAAAGTAAAAATCCAATATACCTCACGTTTCTTTCTAATGGCTTCACTGCTTTGGCCTTGTTTAGGGGAGATTTTTTCAATGATAAACTACTTGATATCTTCTTCTGTGTGGTTCAGTGATATATAGTGTTCCACCATTGGTGCTGCCAATTTTTTTGTACGGATTGCTGAGCGATGCTCAGTCAGGCGTGTGTTGAGAGTGCGTGCTGTCTCGCCCACGTACCCTAATCCGCAGGGGCAGATTAAAAGATACAATATATCTTTTGTTTTGCAATTTGTCATGTTCTTCACATTGATTGTCTGTCCATTTAGTTGTATTGTGACCGCCGAACTGAGTTCTTTGCTTTGGTTGTTGCTGCCGGCCCCCTGGCCCTACCACGCACCCTGCACTTTTTAGCTGGTCCCTGGAGGGGCTTTAAATTGCTCACAGCGGTCCCGCAGCGCGGGAGACCGCCGAACTGAGTTCTTTGCTTTGGTTGTGGCTGCCGGCCCCCTGGCCCTACCACGCACCCTGCACTTTTTAGCTGGTCCCTGGAGGGGCTTTAAATTGCTCACAGCGGTCCCGCAGCGCGGGAGACCGTCGAACTGAGTTCTTTGCTTTGGTTGTTGCTGCCGGCCCCCTGGCCCTACCACGCACCCTGCACTTTTTAGCTGGTCCCTGGAGGGGCTTTAAATTGCTCACAGCGGTCCCGCAGCGCGGAGACCGCCGAACTGAGTTCTTTGCTTTGGTTGTTGCTGCCGGCCCCCTGGCCCTACCACGCACCCTGCACTTTTTAGCTGGTCCTTGGAGGGGCTTTAAATTGCTCACAGCGGTCCCACAGCGCGGGAGACCGCCGAACTGAGTTCTTTGCTTTGGTTGTTGCTGCCGGCCCCCTGGCCCTACCACGCACCCTGCACTTTTTAGCTGGTCCCTGGAGGGGCTTTAAATTGCTCACAGCGGTCCCGCAGCGCGGGAGACCGCCGAACTGAGTTCTTTGCTTTGGTTGTTGCTGCCGGCCCCCTGGCCCTACCACGCACCCTGCACTTTTTAGCTGGTCCCTGGAGGGGCTTTAAATTGCTCACAGCGGTCCCGCAGCGCGGGACGCGCGCGGGGCGTGCCCGGGCGCGGCCCGGGCCAAGACCGGGCCAAGACGGGCCCGTCTACGCCCGTCAAAGACCGGAAGAGACTGGACTGGGCCACCTCCTTGAAGTTTAGTGGTAAAAGGGTTTGTGGTTCATCCTGAGATTAGGTGTTGTATGTTTGGGTTCTCTATTGGGGGTTACTGATAAAGCATTCATACTTCATAATGAACAGACGTGATGGCAAGGGGAAAGGGGTTCAGGTTGCCGGAGCCACAGGAACTGGGACTATTGCAGGAACCTTGGACCAATTTTTAATAAGAGCTACTTCTGTCCTTGAACATGAAATTGTGATGGCGGAGCGGCGCCTATCCTTGGAACCCATAAGTAGTAAAGGTCCCACTATGGGGATTTTAGATACAGATGGTGTAAGATCTTTTGATTGTGGTCCTTCCCCGATAATTGGGTCGATAACTAGTAGTTTATGCATCCCAAGTAGTGCTGTACTGGAGGTAGATCCGACATGTAATACAAAAAGTTCTTTTAATAGGGTATTGAAGCCATCTGATACCATTAGCCCTGATATAGCTCCAGTGTCTGACCCAATTCCCATCTCTGTGGTGAAGAGGAAGAGGGGGGAGGGCCCACAAAGACCAAACCCTGCTAAAATTGCGAAACAGTCTAAAAAGGGAAGGGAAGGTATAAGTAAAGGAGTAGTAGATCAGGTTAAAACCCTAAATGTTGATATCCCTCACACTGTAAGCCTATTTCAGGATGAAGCCTCATGGCAGAGGCTAGAAACTCTGATATCAACCATATTAAATCCGTTTACCATGAGACTGATTCACATCGAAGATAGGCTTAAGGGCCTTGAGTCGCAATCAAAAATTAATTTTCGAATTTTAGAAGCACATATAACTAACAGTAAGCCCCCCTACCCCCTAACTAGCAATTTAGAGAGTATTGAAAGGGCATTTGTTTCTAATTCTTTATTGCCTGAAAAGATGAGCAACGATGTTGAAGGGATACCTGTTGTCAATCTTATACCACCTGATAAGAGGTCCCAGGAGGATGGCCTATGGTGCCCTGGGCCTGCTGCTACAAGTTGGGTACCAGTACAAAATAACAACTTAGCTAAGAGTATGGAACCTACCTCCCTGGGGGATACCTCAGGAGAATTTGCTCAAGATCTTATGAGCCCAATTGGGCCCAATAAAAACAATAATAGGGTAGAGGCAAATAATCCAGTTCCATCCGTTGCAAATGCTGGCAATGACCTGACAGGGTTAGGTATATTACCACTTAGGCAAGGCTCTATAGGCGCTTTCAGGAAGACGGATGTGTCTTATAGAGGCGGGAAAGGCACGGAGAAAAGGAGCAGGCCCTTGCAATTGCCTCCGGCAGCTGCCCCCTTGGTAGTGGTGCTGGGAAATGTGCCATCATTAAGGGAGGGCCAAGTGGAATCAACTGCCCAATTGATGCATAAAGCTATGTATTGGTTGGATCAGAGTTTGAGGGAAGCAGGTGCTTGGGATAAGATAGGCAAAAATCAACTTATTATGGCAAGGAGAGTCATTTGGTTAGGGACTATAGGGAAAGAACTGAATGGGGACTGTGTGGTGTTAAATTTTAACAATGAATTTATCGTTAAAAATTTACTGGAGACGTTGGGTAGTTTTTCTAATATCATTGCAAATAAGATTATAGTTTTACCCTTGGCTTTTTTTTATAGGCCATTATTCCCCAAAACGTTGGGACCATCACAGTTACGTATGAGTCCAAGGACCCAGGCTTGGGGGGATCGTAGATGTATACCCAGGGTCTATAACCTTAGTTGTGTGAATAGATTTGCCCCCCTTTCTGACATGGAAGCGTGCGACTGACCATCACAGCCCGTTCAGGTTCTTATTGATAAGGCCTATCCTCTAATAAATCCTTCAAGGGAAGGAAGGCTGCACATAGAACCTATAAATCTAGGGGAGATAACCGAGTGTTTGCCACTACCAGTATACCCAACGAAGGATGACTCATATGACTTGGTTAGGGTATCTAAAGTACAGGACAAGAAGGTGTTGGGTAAAGATCAAATATTGTGTGGTAAACCTGAGACTGAAGATTTGAAGGGATCATTATTGTCCTGGAACATCGCAGGACTAGGATCCAAATTGGCACAGTTTTATTGAAGCTTTTGACATCTGTCTCTTCCAGGAGACTTGGGCAGAAAGCCCTCTTTTTTGCCTAGGTTACCTACATTTTTTCATTCCAGCAACTAAAGGACTAAAGGGGAGACCGTCAGGGGGTCTGACAATATGGGTAAAGCAGAACCTAGGACTAGATGTAGAAGACATACCGACAGCTAATAAGGATATTCAGTTGGTGCAGTTGTCTAGAGGGAAAAAGGTAATTTTGAATTTATTTAACATTTACATACGTGGTACCAGGGGGAAAAGGTCAGGTACTCTTACCGCCCTGGATACCCTCTTAGAGGATAGCAGAATGACTCCTAACATTGTGATAGGGGGAGACCTGAATGTGACGTTTGAGCCCATTCTGTGGGAGGAAGGTAACTTTGTGGAAGAGGAAGATTCTAAGTGGGATATACCGAGACTTGAGCTAGAACCAATAAAAAGATGGACCGAAGTAGTGATACAAATTAACACTATTTGTATAGAGAAGGGTCAACGAGCTGCAAATGGCCGTATGACATCAGATAAAATGGGGACTAATACCTATGATAATGGGTATTGTAGTAGCAGGATAGATTATGTGCTGGTAAGTTTGATGGTATGGTGTAAGATAAAGGATATGCGGGTTCAGGCTAGAATTGAAAGCGATCATAATCCGTTATGCTTGGATTGGGACCAAATAGAGTCCAAGGTTGGGCACAAAACAAATTTGACGTATGCTACCGCGGAGGTTTTACAGTCGAATGATATGAGGCGCCTTAGTGGGCGAGTATATCAAAGTCATCTGATGTACTAGACAGTATCGGTAAAGATTTAGCTTCTGCCCTCCATAAGTTGAGGGTGAGTGCCGAGAACCCGGAGGCGCTTGATGAATCTACCCATATACACACCATCTTTTTTAACCACTTACGCACATATTTTATTAAGGGAGGTAATGCTAGAAAGGCACCTATCCATAAACCCCACAAATGGTATAATAAGAACTGTAAAGAGGCACGTGTAGCAGTTGGAAGGGCTATAAAAGTGGGTGTTTTGTCGTCAGTTCGAGAAGCAAAAGCCAGCTATCGCGTAGCAATAGCTAAGGCCAAAAAGGAATGGGATAATAGTCGTTGGGAGGAACTTAGGGTTGCTTGTGTAGGGAGAAATGCCAAACAGTTCTGGGACGTATATAAATGGGGCAGTGGGGGGTGTGCTATTGCACCCTCGAATTATGTTGCCCAGCAAGAGTGGGTTAATTATTTTAAGCCCCAGTATGCTATTGAAGTGAGTGATTTGAAGTGCTGTTTTACCAAATATTTTTTTAAGGAGATATATTTTACTATACAAGACGTTAAGCAAGTGCTCAAATCTATTCAAACTGGTAAGGCATCGGGCCCAGATTGTATTCCGGGGATGTATTCCTTCACGATATGGAGAGCTGGGGTATGTATTTTTATTTGTTATCAAACTCCATAGCTCGGGGTGCTGCTGTCCCAATTTCCTGGGCTGGAGCCGAAATTATTCCTGTTTTTAAGAAAGGGGATAGAGCGCGCCCAGGTAATTACAGACCAATAAGCTTGATAGATGCTGCCCAAAAAATCATGGGTAGGCTGGTCCTAAATAAAATACAGTGCTGGATTGATGAATTTAGTATTTTATCCCCCTTCCAAGCTGGATTTAGATCATCTACCAGCACAATTGACCAAGTATTTAGATTCATCCTACTTTTTTGGAAGACAGTTGTACTGGGCAAAGGAAGTCTGTATGCGGTCTTTGTCGACCTTAGGTCGGCATTTGACCTCGTACCGCGTGGAAAACTTTGGCAGGTGTTGCAGGTGATGGGCCTACCCTTAGACTTACTGACATTAGTGGCCCGGTTACATGAAGATAATACTGCCAAGATCAGGTGGGGAAAACAGGGAGAGCTCACAGAACCCTTCCCAGTTGAGAAGGGGGTGCGGCAGGGTTGTGTGATGGCCCCGACACTATTTAGTCTATATATCGACGGGATAGTGGATTTCATGTTGTCTACCCCAACTGATGCCCGCACTTTAGCAGGAGTAAAAGTGCCGATACTAATGTTTGCGGATGACACATTGATCATTTCCAAGACACCAAGCGGACTCCAAAGAGCACTTACCATCTTCGAGGAGTTCTGCTCATGGCGTGCCTTGGAGGTCAATGTGTCAAAGACAAAGATGATGGTTTTTAATCCGCACAGGGTTTTTAAGGGAGGTATATATATGAGTAATCTCCTACTAGAGCAAGTTAAGGAGCTTACCTATTTGGGAGTGAATATACAGGAAGGGCTAAAATGGGCGCAGCAACTTGACATCTCAACCCTAAAACATCGGCAATTAACAGGAGCACTCCAAAGAGAATTAAATTCCTCATTCCAGAAGCCAATAAGTCCTGTTTTAGAAATATACAATAAGAAGGTGATGGGCTCCGCACTGTATGGTGCTGAGCTCTGGGGATACGAGGATCTATCCAAACTCTCAATCTCCGAAAATATGTTTTTTAGGCATATTACTCGTCTACCGCAAAGTACACCTATATATCCACTGTTGTATGATTTGGGGAGGAAGCCTGTAGTATATTTGGCCAAAATTCGCCCTCTCTTGTATTGGCGTAGGCTGTGGTCCACCCCAGAACTAGCAGATTATGCTGCTGGGTTTTTAGACGTAATTAAGGCAGACACGCAGCATCAGATAAAATGGCTGAGGGAGTTAAAACGATCTTTAGTAGAACTTGGCATGAGCCAATTATGGGAGGACCCGAAAAACAATGTTTTCCCATCCAAAAAGATTTTAAAGGTTAAATATTGGGAAAAGGTCCTTAACTGTACGCAAACTATGTTTGACCCCTCATCCCTAACGGGGCTTTTTCTAGAGCATAAACCTATGCCAAGGTTTGAATATTATTGGGACTGTATTCTCAAACTCCTAGAGCGGAAACTGTATTTCCAGTTCAGAATAGGCACTTTGCCTACAAGAGTTTTCACAAGCAAGTGGTCTAATGCACATATTGAGTTGTGCCCAGTCTGTCTGATTAAAAAGGAAACAATGGGCCATTTTTTGTTTGAATGTGCAGGTTACCATGCCCCACGTCGGGCCTGGTTGCGCCCTATATGTAAGCTATTGGGAATAAGAGGTGCAAACCAAGCTCTTAGAATATTAAGAAGTGATACCAAGGAAGCACTAGCTATAGCAATGGCCAAATTTTTGTGGTGGGCTTGGACAATCAGGGCATGTTCGCAAGGAAAAATTAATGTGTGATTTCCGAAGGCTTAGAAAAGGACATTGTATTGGTAGGCAGATTGGGTGTATTGTTTAGTTTTAAATTGTGGGGGGTCAATAATATTATGAATTTAAAGTGGGTTGCCACCTAAGCTATGAATTTTGGTAAATAATGTATTAATTGTAGCCTTTAAAACAGGAAAAAGTTTTGGGTTTCGAAATTCATAGTATGTTCACTGAGAGTTTCCCTTTTACATAGATTGAAGAAATGTTATGAATTATTATTGTAAATAATGTTTTATAGTATTTTATGCATTACCCAATGGTAATTTTATTGTCTTTTAATGATTTGTGTATAATTGTGTGCTTTTATGACTGAAAATGTCGAATAAAGCTATTTGATGATGATGATGTTTACACCATCTTTATTGTATATTTTGTTGTAGAAAAAGTTGAGACGGTTTTTCCTGACGAAGGCATACACGCCGAAACGCGCGTAGTGTTTCCATCTACCGCCAGCCTTTGAACTGCTTTATAGTTTATCCACTTTTTCTCGCATTTTAACTCTATGTACAGTGATGTTATTTATAGTTTTTGTCATATTCATGTGTGTATGTATTTGTTCTCTATAGACATATGATTATGTACATGTATATGTTCTCCACAAACCTGTGATTGTATATTGTTATGCTGTATATATGAATTAATGATGATCTAGAACATCAACAAAAATATATATATATATATATATATATATATATATATATATATATATATATATATATATATATATATATATATATATATATATATATATATATATATATATATATCCTGCAAACTCGTCTCAAAGTTCCTGATCATGGAAAAAGACGAAGCGTACCCAAAAGATGCAGTGCTCTACAACTTTATTGTGTGCCCAGCACCGCCGCCATTACGCGTTTCGATCCTCATAGGATCTTGATCACATGACACGTTACCAAATACAAATCCCACATTTAAAGTGACAGTGCATGACTCATTGTCATAGACATGGAAAAAACCTTCACAATGTTTCGCTGGTTTCTCAACACGATAATCTAATGTGCAAATAACGCTAGTAATACAAATCAAAGAGTACGAATTATTAAAATACACCCTTGACCATGGACATGTCTTTCCAATAAATTGCCCCTTGATCCATTCTCTTTTGAGCGATATTATGTACACATATGATACTAATCATTGAATTGCTCCAATAAATACATAAATAGCATAAATAAATGTTAAAACTACTTCAAGGTGAGGGTTCATAAACATTTTCCTACATCTCAATGGACAAAGCAATTTGAAACCTCTCAGTATACATATCAATTATTGCACAATTGTGATACCATGCGAACCAACATTGTCATAAAGCCCAAGTGGGTTATAATTCTTATAGGCCAAGTCATTCATAAAATTACAAGTGTAAAAATAGTGTCACATAAAAAGTGATAATAAAACCCGAATGTGCAAAACTAGTGCAAATTAAAACAATCAATTTAAAAAAACTTTATATATATATATACACACTATAGGAAATTGCAGCAGCATGGACATATCTAGACTTTCTATTACACAGTTAAAAAAATACCATTTTACAAGTGTGTGTAAAAGTCCTCACTAAAGTTTAAACCATTAGGTGTCTTTGTGTCCATTTCTAAAATGTATTTTGTTTCCAGCTTTCTCAGAAGGCCTTCCCGATCCCCACCTCTCCTTAGTGGTGGAATTGAGTCGACCACAAAATATCTCAACTCACTGGATTTCTTGGCATGCAATTCATCAAAGTGCCTAGCAACTGGGTAGGACATGTCCCCATTGTTAATAGCCCGTATGTGCTGGAGTATCCTCTTGTGGACCTGCAGCCTCGTGCTTCCCACGTACCGCAGTCCACAAGGACACTCCAGCACATACACCGCATATTCTGTCCTGCAGGTCAGTTTTTATCAATCTTTATAGGCCTGCTCTTAAACGGTATGGTATACTCAGTCTTGCTAGTACCATGTTTGCATGCTTTGCAAACTGCACATTTAATGAAGCCTTTACTGACCGTCAGCCAAGATGTGTTATGTGATACTTCAGGGCTACTAGTAACTAAAGAATCTCTCATAGAGCGTGCTTTTCTAAATGTTAGGTTGGGTGATCTGGTTATTCTATCACCCAACACAGGATCATTTTTTACTAGACACCAGTTTTTATTGACAATTTTTCGAATTGTCTGATGTTGATTACTGTACGTCAGTATGAGTCTCGAGGACTGTACTGTCTCAAAAGGCTCATCACTACGTACTCTGCTTATCAAAGCCCTTGATCTGCCCTGGTCGTTGGCTTTGGCCATGGCTGAATCTACTGCACTGGACAAATAGCCTCGTGAGATGAATCTCATTCGGCATTCAGACTGTGCTCTCAAGCAGTCTTCATCAGAGCTACAGATTCTTCTAATACGGAGCATCTCCCCATAGGGGATGCTGCGGATTAGATGTGCTGGATGGTGACTCGCTGCATGAAGCAGCGAGTTACCTGCCGTGGCCTTCCTGTGCAGTCTAGTGTGCAATTGTGTATTCTTTATCAGGATTTCAACATCCAAAAAGCAAATTGATTCACGACTCACCTGGCCAGAGAATCTCAAGTTTAAATTATTGTCATTGATTCGCTCAATAAATTGTTGGGCCCCAATCTCCGAGCCTTTCCAAATAATGAGCAAATCATCTATGTATCTGTACCAACGTATTATATGATTATTCATGACTTCTTCATATGTGGACCTGAGGACCTGTTCCTCCCACAGCCCCATATGCAAACAAGCATAACTGGGGGAGAAACAGGCCCCCATAGCCACACCTCTAACCTGCTGGTATACTTGCTTCTGAAACAAGAAAAAGTTGTTCTCCAGACACATAGATATGATGGCCATAAGCATTCTATTATGTTCATAATAGCAAATTGGTCGTGAGTTTAAGAAATATTCTACAGCTTTTAATCCATCCCTGTGGTGGATGCTCGTGTAAAGTGACGAGACATCTAAGGAAATGAGCAAAAATTCATCATGCCATACAATATCATTCAATTTCCGTAATAAGTCACCTGTATCAAGTATAAAAGATGGTAATGACCTCACATGTTCCTGTAGAAAAAAATCAACATACTTGCTGGCATTCTCCATAATACTGTTACATGCCGATATTATAGGCCTACCCGGTGGTATTGATTTGTCCTTATATATTTTGGGTATAAAATATGCAACCGGCATTACAGGATAATCATTTTTAAGAAAGCGAAATTCGTCCATTGATAAGAGATCTATGCTCTTCCATGCCAACAATTTGGAATAAAAAGAGTTCCAAGAGGTTTTAACCACTGCCATATCACTCCGTCTGTAACAGTCTTTATCATTCAGTTGATTTAAGGCCTCAGTCATATACATATCGCGAGGCCAAAGTACGACGTTCCCGCCTTTATCAGATTGTCTGACTATTACATTTTCGTTGAGCTTCAATTTTTTCATTAATTTGAAATAGGCATCATCCTGAACGGTGTAACGTTTTTTAGTTTCACCTTGTTTTTTGTAAAGGATTTTCAATTCTTGTGACACCTTTTCATGAAATACATCGATGTTGTCCCTCATCATCACGGGGCAAAATGTAGATTTTGGTTTGAATGGGGTCAAAACACCAATGTCTCGGCTATTTAATAAATGGCTATGAGTTGTCATTACATTATCACCTTCTTGTTGCAGCACTTCAAGATCTCGTAAAAGCCCTACATCACCAACAGTCAAATTTGGAGCGCTTGTATCCATGTTCAATGACCCCTTCCATTGATTTCTTTTATCTGGGCCTTGCATGAGATGATATTTTTGTAATTTTAACTTCCGGACAAATTTGTACATATCTATACGACTTTGTGCGTAATTAAAATCGCTCCTAGGACTGTATGATAGACCTAAAGAAAGTATAGAATTCTCACCCTCCGTTAAAACAATGTCTGTGAGATTGATGACAGTTTGGGCATCACAGTTCTGTATACCAATACTCATTTCCGATTCCATTGTTTCCTTGTCTTTCTGTTGTTTTGCTTTTTGCCTGCGCTGTTTGCAGCATTGACGTCTTTCCCATCTTTTTCTATTGTTTGTGAGTTGCCAATTGCACCTTGTACACGTGGACGAAGTGTTTGTCGCCTGTCCTGGCGCAGGCAATCCACCTCCTGCGCCAAGGAAAATTTCTGAAACCCCGACCTTTGAGCTTTTGTACATTCACTTTCTGAACCGCTATCAATTGCTGAGCTCAAATCTGATATTGACGTCTCAGAAGGCAATTCATTGGATGCTGTATTTATAGTTGATTCTGAGGGAGTCGCCTTTGCTTGCATTTTCACATTGTCATATTTTTTTGAGAAGGTAAATATACGGCCATGCTCGTAATCAAGTTTGTCACGATGAAACTTGAAAGCCTTTCTTTTCTTTATTATCAACTCTTCTCGAGACAAACGTGAGACCATGTCTTCTCTGTATTTAGCAATCTGGGCAGTCACCTCCACTTTGTTGATTTCAATATTTAAAATATCAATTTCTTTTTGGAGTGTTTCTCGATCACTCTCGGCATATTTTACCAAAAGTACCACCAACCTGCGCGATGACTCCAAATTACATACAGCCCACTCTGAAAGCATTCTCGGGTCAGGGTTCTCATATAAAAATACATATCTGATATCCCCCCAATTTTTTTTCACTATTGAGAAACCTTGAATAAAAACATCTTTCTTTAAAAAGATATACATTTTCTGGTCATGTGTATATTTCTACTATAGTGCACTTTATTCTGTTCTTTGAAAGATACTAATTGTGAATATATAGCCTGAAATTCTTTACTTGACTCTATAACTTGCACCTAGCTTTTCGCCTTTACCCCATATGTAATTTTCCCTACAGCTAGCAAGTTTCATTGTTCACCATAGGGGTCCCCTTTTTACCAAACCACAATACTTAGGTTACTTTCAGAACTGAGATTAATGCCTTGGGAGTGTGGCGGTTTCCTGTTTCTCTGTCAGGATGACCATCTGTTCTGAGCCCAGGACTTTGATTAACTTCAAAGAGGCCTGCCCTACCACAGGAAATTGTTAGCTAACTCCTGGTCAAAGTTCCTTCTTTGTTCCCCTAGTCAAGCAGCTACCGATCCCAGTAGGAGAAGAGCTGCCCCCAGAACTTGTTTAGAGTAACTACAGGGAAGGAGATGTTCATTTTCCTGACCATCGCTCTGGTGTGGGCACACAGGCTCTCCACAAGGGAAGAAGAGGTTCACTATCTTGGATTTTGGCAGAGACTGGCACAATGGCACTGTGGGATTGGTTGCAGTAGGGCAGTCAGGAAGTGCTGCAAAAAAGGGCAGTGTTGCCCCTGTGTACTTTTACCCTATTCATTAGGCAGGGGTCAAGAGCCACCCTTTTCCATGTGTTATCACTCCTCCTGCACCCTGTGTGTGGGAGGCTTGCGGGATCAAGCACACGTCTCAGGGCCTCCCTGGCTGTTCATGGGACTCATTGCCCCGTAGGCTTGACAACATCCTTGGTATGGTAATTATGCCCGGGGCCCTAGCCCACTGAGTCATTAAACACCAAAGTACAAACAGTAACATCCCCCAGGGCCTTCAGGCTGAGTCATCATGACTATGGTGATATTTGGGCTGACTCATAGGCATATGACTGTGGGGATGGATCACTGACATAATATCGATGACAACAATATCGACCTACCAGAATATCGTGTCAAGAATATCGATGAACAGAATATCGATATCCTATCTCTACAAAGGTAAGTACAAAAATATCGAAGCCAAATTATCATTGTTTAAAATATCGTTGTTCAAAATATCGTTTTTTTTTTTAAATGTCTTAAAAATAATATAAAATAAATTACAAAATAAATATAATCAATAAAAACATAGTTAGAATTATTTAAAAATGTTAAAAATTATAAATAATAAAAATAATATGAAAATAAATTAAACATACATATATTAAAAATGTATATATATATTTACTTAATAATATTAATAAATAATTATTTTATTAAATTATAAAACATTAGAAACATAATAAAAATGATAAATGCATATATATATATACATACATAAACCTGTAAGATAAATATAAAAATAAATTATATATATAATAAAATAAAATATTCAAATAAATATTTATCTTTAAAACAGCATTTTACACTACATTAACTGAAACAGTAGGGAAAATGTTGGATAGCGTAGGGGATAAAATTACTATTCCCACTCCAGGGAATGCATCAGTAGGGAAAGTGTTGTTTAGCGGAGAGGAATAATTAACTATTTCCACTCAGGCAAGTGCAACAGTAGGGAAAGTGTTGGATAGCGGAGGGGAATAATTTACTATTCCCACTCCACGGAGTGCAACAGTGGGGAAAATGTTGGTTAGCGGAGGAGATAAAATGACTATTCCCACTCCAGCAAGTGCAACAGTAGGGAAAGTGTTGGATAGCGGAGGGGAATAATTTACTATTCCCACTCCAGGGAGTGCAACAGTAGGGAAAGTGTTTGTTAGCGGAGGGGAATAATTTACTATTCCCACTCCAGTAAGTGTAACAGTAGGGAAAGTGTTGGATAGCGGAGGGGAATAATTTACTATTCCCACTCCAGGGAGTGCAACAGTAGGGAAAGTGTTGGATAGCGGATGGGAATAATTTACTATTCCCACTCCAGGGAGTGCAACAGTAGGGAAAGTGTTTGTTAGCGGAGGGGAATAATTTACTATTCCCACTCCAGCAACAGTAGGGAAAGTGTTGGATAGCGGAGGGGAATAATTTACTATTCCCACTCCAGGGAGTGCAACAGTAGGGAAAGTGTTGGATAGCGGAGGGGAATAATTTACTATTCCCACTCCAAATACCATTTCAGATTGTTTATTGCAGGAAGGGAAACAATCATCCCCGTGACGCAGGCATCCTTGCACCATGGTGCAAGGGTGCCTGCGTTGGCGCATTGCAGCCAATTGTGCGCCAGCGCTGGGGAAAGCACAGGGATGCGACATATTATTGTAAATATGTTGCATCCTTGTTCTTTGAAAGTGCCGCAGCAATGGGCTTTCGGTGTTGCGCTGCCCCACTTTCTTGTAAATGAGGGCCATTGCATCTAAGTTAAGCATGTATGCCCTGTGCTATAGCTACCAGGGGGTTGAGCTTTGGGTAATTTTGTGACTAGTAACTTTAACTTTCACCCTGACAAGGACTGTGGTTATTACTTGAGGTGAGTACTCACCCCCTCAACTAATTCCCCAAATTCTTACAGTCATGCATCTGCAAGCAAACCCTTTACAAATAAATTATACCATAACATAACCCAACCCAACTTGAAGAACCAGCCACAGGTATCTCACCACCTGCCTACAGCAGAGAGCAGTAAAGGCTTGGATGAGTCTAGTGCCAGATCACCCATTAGCTACTTCCGCTTGCCGAAGAGCTAGGAGGAGATGCACAGGCCCATGACCATGGTGTTTGTTTATTCCTAGCTCTCCTCACTGCTCCCTGTGCTAGTGGGGTGTGCTTCCACTAGCTATATATCCCGAAGTGTCTCTTGCACATCACTATTTGCCTACCATGTGCAGTGACATAACTATTTCCAATGTGACTGGGAGGTTATGCCATATCCTCTAGCCAACTAAAAGGAGAATTTGGAGCATGGCCACAGAAGATATAAATAATGATTGTCTATATACCTTACCAATCAAACATGGAGCATGGAACTTCAGACATAATAGTTTGTGTTCTCGTATTGATTAATACTAAAAGAAAGACACTGTACTGTTGCCTATCAGAAGCTCTACATAAGTGCTACAGAAAAGTTAATTTATGATGTAAAAACATACAAATTAATCAACTATGCTATTCTGCACGAGTCCTCTTTTTGCTGACTCTAATTTACTGTCCCTATATAGCCAACAGATATTTTGGAACAGTAAATTAAACAAAGCAAAGCAAATAGGTTTTGACTGTACAATCTATTAGTTTTGTTAATGTTTTTGCTTTCTTAGATAGCCCAAATGCCACTCAGAGATGGCCACTGTGGATGACAGACATTCTCTGCAAATCGAATTTGTTAAAATAAAAAAAATAAACAATGCATGCAGGCATGTGAGGTATCTCCCACACATCCATGTGCACACGTGGGTAGCCATCTTAGAATGGTCAGAAACCCATTTTAAGATGTCTGCCTGCCGATAGTGTAGTGAGCGGCAAAAAGTTAAACAAGCATTTGCAATGCAATAGGTCTCGCAATTGCGAGATTTTGAGCTATTGGCATTGTAAATGACAATGCCTTTTATTTATGTTTAAAAAACCTGCAATAATAAAAGGCATTGTCATTTACAATACCAATAGGTCAAAGTTTCAAAAATGGGAGACCTATTGCATTGCAAATGCTTGTTGTTTACAGGCGCCCCATGCTGCGCTTTTACAAGAGGCAACGCCCCTTTCTTTAGACGAGCTGTGTCTAAAGAAAGGTCCGCGGCTGCTATTAAAGTGAAAGCACGGTATAGGGCGCTTTTACCAAAAAAAGCATTTGTTTGTCAAGTTGACAAATAAATGCTTTTTTTTGTCAAAGTGTCCTGTGAAAGTGCTCATGGCACGCTGAATATAGCAGGAAAACTTGAAGTGCCTGCAGAAGGAGAAACTATTAAAGAAAATAGTGCTTACAGAGTAAATAAGACCTACCGTGTAACAACGAAGTAAAAGGGCCAGTTCTCATGGGAGGTCAGAAATGAAGACAAGGCGGTACTAAGGAGGGACTAACAAGTCTATTAACGATTCAGAAGCTAGCATTTACGAAGGACAATAACAAGCCAATGACAAATATGGGCAGAGAGTGGGTGGGGCTTCAAGTTCATACTCCAATAAAGCATGGCATGCAGAGCCAACCACCAAAATCGGTGATTTCAGCTAGGATGGGATCTAAGTTACTGTTGAGGTCTCCAACAGGTAGTAAGATGTCATCTGCATAGAGTGACACCAGCCCTCTGTACTTCCCAAATTGAATGCCCCTATGCCTGTGCACTTCTCGAAGTATACTAACCAAATGCTCCACTACCAGAGCAAAGATTATTGGGGATATGGGACATCCCTGCCTGGTACCATGCTGTGTGGCATTTGGGGCAGAGAGGCAGTCATTCACACGTATTTGCGCCGTGGGATTAGTATAAAGCAAGTTGATCCATTTCACCATTGCTGCACCCAGACCCATTTTAAAATAATTTCTCTTTCAATGGTTCAGTATATTGTGACCTGACTAAACAATGAGTCAATTCGATTCAAAGACTACACCATCTCTCAAATTGTAGCATTATTTATAGCTGCTCCATAATTCATATATTATAATTTGATCAATGTTTATACTTATGCAGATTTAGCAAATACAAGAACTTAGGTGTGGAATTCTGTGCAGTCTAAAGGCCACAGCTTCACCCCATAGAGGAACACTAGAGTTTGCTTCTGTTGTACAGAGGAAGCATTTGTTTTACAAACCGTGTAATTCACCATTCAATGCGTAACTTTCAGACACAATTGTGTTAAGTGGGCTCCTCACACCATTCGGGCTTGGTGCCACTTAACCCGCTGCTCTAATGTGTGTTGGAATTCTTAAGAATATTTCCTTAGGGTTGTAGTCTTTTTGCGGAATTGGGGAGGCGAACTTTGATGAATTTGTGGATTAAAAGGCAAGTTCAATGTGGTAAACGGTCTGTGAAGAAAGGCTTAGGGCCACATGCATGAAGCCATTTTGCATTCACAAACGGTGCAAATCCCTAAATTCGACCGTTTGCGAATGCAAAATAGCCTTTCCAGATGTATGAAAGGCTTTGTAGTCGCAATTTTAAGTAATAGCAATTTTTTCCGATTACCTAAAATTGCGAATGCAAATAGGGAATTGTAATTTGCGATTTTGTAAGCACATGTACCAGGCATTTTCTAAATGCAAACTGTGCATTTAGGAAATGCTATTTCCATCGACTCCAAGTCGATGGTCACCATGTGCAATTTTTGAATAATGCACAAAAATACATTTTTCACAGTGCCATGTAGTGCACACATGCCCTACACATGCCCCTGGGGCATGTGTGCACTTTACATGTGCACATTTTTTGGGGGGGGTGCTTCAGGGAGGCCTTAGGCCCCCGGGCACCCTTGGTTTGACCTAATTTGCAATTACCAATTAGGTCATCGCAAATTAGGTAAAGCAAAACCATTCGCACATATGGGTCTTTAGGCCCATAGGAACAAATGGAGTAGTATTACCAAATAGCGATTACCTAATTGCGATTGCGAATCTTTAGGAATTGCTATTAAGTAATCGCTATTTTCTTACATACCATTTAGCGATTACCTATAATTCGCTATTTAACTAATGCAAAATGTCTTTTTGATACATGTGGCCCATAGTGCCTTCAATTTCACTCATTGCCCCACTGGTAATTAGGAAGTGCCCAGAAGACTGAAGTGGAATGGGCACTTTATGACAAGTTCACCAACAGACGTGATCATTCAATAATCCCCGAAGGCAGTTTATAATAATGCTACGCAGACGTATCTCAGTCTTGATAGTACCAGAACAGTGTAAACTGTGGTTAATTTGTGAAAACATAAGTGCCGGAGCTCTTGTCAGGATGCGGCTTGCAGTAGCCCATTTTTTCCTGTAACGCCTCCTAAAACAGAGCCAACTACTAACCGTGAATGGGGAGAGGACTTGGCGTAAGGGCCAGAGCTGTTGACTTCGGAGCTGGGGAACCAGGTTCGAGTCTTGGTGTTGGCTCAACATTCTAGGCTAATCTCTTAATCTCCTGTGCCTACAAAAAAGGAGTGTGAATGGTGCTAATGAAAAGCATTCCAATTTGGATCGAGTTTGTGCTATTAGCGCTGGTGTTGATGATTAAGTGCTGGTGCTCAGCACCGGAAACCACCGGCTCAAATTAGGCACTGTGTGTAAGATTTAGAACAATACATTGAAGCGTTTTCAGATGTAAGATTTTGGTTTAGCAACATTTGAGACATGATAGCCATCAAGCAAGCTGAGCTCTCCCCTGCACTTCTTATCTATGCGATGATTTTTTCCCCTATTTACATTGTCATCCTCTCTCTATTTAAGCTAAATTATCTCATTCTGTCTTGGAGCAATGTGGCCTGTTCATTCAAGGGATTGTCTAGAAATTACGTCTACTCAGTGAGGCCTTTCTTTGTAGAATGAGAGCGTTGGCTCTTCTTCTTTAGTTCCTGTGTCCCTGGCTGTTGTCCCTTCAGTCTGTGTCTGCCAGCATGGACTATGATTTAGCAAAACGTCAGGGCTAACTAAAGTGACGTCACACACATCAACGTCTAATGATATCAAAGAGTTGAACCTTGGTTGGCTGCTGAGTGACGAGGGGAAACAAAGAAATGTAAAGGGTCCTTAGAGTCTTGTTTACTTCATGACGTCTGAAATCAGGGGCGGCAAGAGCAATGGCAGAGGTAACATAAAGGCAAACCAGCCCTTTTGCACCCATGGCCAACGAAAACTGAGGTCCATTTCCTTGGTTTCTTTCTTGACGTCACTGTCACTCTCCTGGAAGCCATCTCATCACTATTGCTCCTTAGCCCAGTGTCCTCCTGACTGGCTATACAACAACATATTTCTGATTCCTGCCACCTGGGCTGCCTGGCAGTGCTAGCTGCAGGTGGAGTTTGCTGGGGGAGTGCCTAGTGATCGAAGTGGCTTCCATGTAATGGTGAGGCCTGGACCCATGATAGGTGACAGGAGGTGTCCCGGTGGTGCTAGATGACGCTGAATTGATGGTAATGGCTGTCTGTTTATCTGTTCTGGTAATCCTACTGCGCTGCAGCTTTCGTCTGCAGGTGAGTATACCCAGGATCTGGAACCGCCCCTACCTTGCTCCAATTCCGGAAAGAGTTGAAGCACACCTTTTTAAAAAACACTGCATCACAAAGTATAAACAGTACAGTCTTACTCCCAGAAATTATCTACGTCTCCAAACACTTCGACCTAATTCACAACTTTGTAGTAAATTACACTTTTGAATAAGTTTACTACTTTTTGGCATTCACAAACTGCTCTTTTGTAGTAACTTACACTTTTTTAGTAAGACTACTCCCTACCTCCATTATATTGTATAGGAAGGTGTTGCAGTATTGGGGCTGGCAGCCTGTAGTGCTCGATTTACTACAAAAGTATAAGATAAATCAAAAGTGCAGTTTGTGAATACCGAAACATAATAAACTTAATCAAAGGTGTAAACTTGATCAAAAGTGTAAGTTACCTTTGTGAATCAGGCCCTTGTTGTTGGTATCCTTACCTTTGACCCTGTATGCTCTGCTGCCTTTTGGCTAGGTTTGCGCTGTATAAATAAAACATGAATCATGTGACATGGTCACCTGCTTTTGGTGTTAAGTAGTTCTGCCTGGGTGGAGGGGGTTGCAGAGGCAACAACTGGCCTGCAGTGTCCCATGAATAGGTTGCTGGAGGTTAGGATTGTTGCTCCTTGGATAGGTGATAATCTCTCCATACACCATCCCACCCTCACACTTTTTGTTTTTGCTGCAATGCTGCTGAACTGTATTTCGGACATGCGTTTTCTCTTTTCACCTTCTTTTCCCTGAACCCTGTTCTTCATTCACTCCCAGTCTAGATGCGCCGGCCCTCTCTGGTCAGTGGTAGTGCATTTAGACCAGACTAGTACAGTAGCGGCCGGCACGGATCTAGAGTGGCGGGGCAGGCAAGCGCGGGGGGGGGTTGAAGTAAAAAGAAAAAAAATGTAAAAAACGTACCTTCTCGCCACTCTCCCGCACGTCACCATAGTCTCTCCTCTCCTGGGCTGGAACAGGAAGCAGCCCGGCTCCCTCCCCTACGCCAATCACAACGCTGCAATGCAGAGTTGTGATTGGTCTGAGCGCCGTGGATCGGAGCTCAGCCAGGGAATGGGGACTTGGGCATGCTCTCCATGCAGGCTGTAATGCAGCCTGCATGGAGAACATGCGAAGTGTGCATGACTGTTTTGGACGGCCCCAGAGGGCCGGCCAAAAAGTCATTGAGCACTTGGAATGCACAAACCACTCCTCCCCTGCTCCAAGAGCAGCCCCGCCCGCCCCACAAAGCTGCGCAGCAGTAACAAATACAATGATAATAACCTTGAGTTATTATCATTGTATTTGTTCTTTCTTTTTACTCCTTTGCAGCAGTGGGGCGACACTTCTCCGCCTTAGTGGAGGAGCTGCCACTGGACTAGTAACAACACTGATGCCCAGGATGCTAATCCAGATGGTGCAGCAATGAGGTAATTATGGTCAGGTGGTGTGGGTTCTAGACAAGTGGCCTTTTGGGTCGGTATACAGATCGATAACTTGAGGCTACGCAAGGTGCATGGAGGTAGGTTGGAGTGGCGTGGAGGGTGACAAGGGAGTCACACAAGGACCAGAACTGGGTGAGTCTTTGTTGGGGACTGCCTTCTAGTTAGAGCTTCATTCAGTGGACCTCTAGCAAGGCAAGGGTTCAATGTTGTGTGATAAGGAGCACAGTGTGCAGCCTTGAAAGACAATGCCAGGAGACTAAGCAACATGGTTATTGTGGAGAAAAATGGAATGGTGGTATCAACCATCTGACATTTTTGAGATTGGCTCAGATCAAGAGCGATTGAAGCCAGGTGGGAGCAGCTGCTGAGAGCGCTTGACACCAGACCACACAAAGGAATGGATTGGAACTGGTAGAGGTGGAAAGCGGTCTCTGCTAATTCTGTGGCTGGATGTTGAAAGCTGAATTCTGGGAGCCATGTGGGCTAGGCTTGGTAGAAAACGGTGTTTCGGGGCCATTGGCGTGAAGAGAACAGAGTTAATTGGTGTATATAAGCAAACAAATAGATAACTCTACTGTCGAGGTCTGAACTTGTAGGGATTGTAACACCTGAGATATAGCATTGCTATGCTAACAAACACTGCCAAATCTGCATTACCTGATGGAGAACTATGCTGAATGCAGTTAGCAGATGCAAAATTAGTGTTATGAAATTAGTGTTATGAAGCTCCCTAATTTCAGAATTTACTGCAGTATCCTCAGTAGAAAATGCTTTCAGTTTTCTACTTTGATTCCATCAAGATGGCGTTCATATATGCCACACATTTGGCATAAATTCAGAATATTAGTACTCTAGTTGCTCTTTAGAACACTGTAGTAAAACTGCTGCTCACCAGGGAGTTAACTGTCAGTTTGCTGCTGGTGGTGAAAGTGCATGTTTCAGTCTGCATGTGTGCATGTGTTGAAAGTGCATGTTTCAGTCTGCATGTCAGAATGTTTTAATGAAATAAAAGAGGAAGATATTTGAGAACTCACTTAAAATCTGTCCTAATTTTTCTTTCTACAGCGCTAACTATCATTTCTATGACAAACTGAACTACCTCATTTTGTTCCTTTCTAAATTAAATGTTTTATGTTTTGCCAGTTTGATTCAATCGACATGGCTTCAGGTGTGCCATACTATTGTCATAAGTAACATCATTAGCACTCTAGTTGTTCTTTACAACACTCTGGGAAGCTGCAGTAAAACACAAGGGAATCAACTGTCAGATTTCATTTTCATATGGCTGAGAAAGATAGTGTGAATTTACAGAAAATATGCTCTCATTTGAACTTCTGGAGCACCTTCCATAACCTCTATAGGGAAATTATGAGAAAACAGTTTTCTCTCAAACATGATTTTTTAAATCCCAGCAGAAGGCTTTTCCACTGGGTAAAATGATCTTAGAACACACCACAATTCCTAAAATTAGCATGGTACCATCACAACTAATGATTTGTATTGTAACTAAAATCTATTATCACCCTTTATAAGTTCTCCTTTTTGTGACCCTCAGAACCTGCCATTCACTACTGAAAGGGCCGGGCCCATAAGTTCTGGATCTATTCTAGAATCACAATCCGATGGTTCTTTTTAGCAGCATGTAAGCATAGAGGGGAGAAAAGTCGTTATTGTTACTAGTCAATTCAACAGGAAATTCTCTTGGAACATGGTAACCTCAGACAACTACGTAAGGTTAGTTAGTTAGTTACAAAGACAAAAATAGCTGAACATAGAGACACCTCAACACAAGTGTGTAAAAACACATCGGAATTATGATAAAGTCAAATCTGCGTATCAGTCGGAGGTGTTGAAACAAAAGCAGAACAATTAGTTCAAGAAGTAGAATACAGAAGATCAAAAAGAATGAGCCAAGTTTCCCTGCATCGAGGGTTGGTGCGTATAAAGCATTAAATCTATCCCTACTCTACCACTACAATGGCATCCCCACTTAAGCATATTCCAGGGCAAGGCATAAAGGTGTCAGTTTGTGGAGTCTCCCAAAGAAGTCTCTCCACAATAATGGGCCATGTAGCATAAAGCTACTGAGACAGAGCCCGTTCTAAGATGCTCTCTCTTCGAAGGCAGAGAAGAAGTGGGGGCACTTTTCCTACTTGCAACGTTCCAATATTACAGGTGTCTTCCCAAGAGTCCTTGCGGGTCACGCCATCCGCCACTAACACAAACTCATAGGTAAGTTTCCACAGGATAGTGGTGCAACATGTTGAACTTGATTCCCAGGCTTTCTCCGGTGTAAAACACAACAATTTCTCCTTTCGACTTTAGCTCATGATGTATCTATCTCCTTCTCTCCTTGCCTGACTAATAAAACAAAGACATTATTCTAGCTAACAAGGGCGCTTCTTCCATCTGCAACACACAACGTGAGAAAGAACAAGATTCACAGCACACATGAAATTCAAACTGTTAATTCTAAACTGAGAGCTTCCAGGGAAATTGCATTTCAGGCCTACAAGATTGAGCTAACATAAGAAAATGGCATATGAGCTTTACGCAATTGCATAGGAAATAAGGTACGTTCAGTTAATATTCCTACCTACATGTAAAATGGCACAATAATAAACACATTTAATAATTGAATATTTGTCAGTTGCACAATACAAGTTCTCCACGTTAATGTTTTATGCTAGTTACATTCACTTTCTACGTTAATTCTCCATGTTACTATTCAATGGCCTAAACACATCACGATTCATGTTATTACATTTCAAGATCCTAACGCTAAAGGTTAATACAACAAAGGGTTATATGCAGGTGCGCTCTAAACGTGTGATTATAATGCAACCCTAGAAATAAAAAGCAGTTTCCGCTACATCACTCCAATGCATTTCATTAGGGTGCTATCATGTATATTGGTCCCAAAATGGCTGCCAACATTTACTGGTTGGAATGTTGGCAGCCAATCAAATTTCAGTAGGATTTAAGAAGGATTTTGGGCTCCCAGATACCCTACATTTTTTAAACCTAAATATCTCTGAAACTACTAAACAGATTTACACCAATTTACAAAAAGCAAGCTTTCTGAACCAAGTATAGCTTTCTGCCCAATTTGGTATAATTACATTCAGTGGTTCGGGTGTAGTTGTAATCAAAAATGAAAAATCCCTATAGACATAACATGGGGAAAACTTGTTTTGGGACTCCCCTTTTTCTCAGTACCCGCTTTACAAATCACCCCAAAACTTCAAAAACAGCAGCTGAACCCAAAAAAGGGAAGTTTTGTGAAATTTTTGTGAAGATTCGTCAAGTGGCGCCAATGTTTTTGGCAAAACAAAAAACGCTTTTCCTATGGAAACTTTGGTCTAATCTATAACTACCTACTGGCTATCGCCAGTAAGTAATATATATAGTTATATATATCTATCTATCTATCTATCTATCTATCTATCTATCTATCTATCTATCTATCTATCTATCTATCTATCTATCTCTCTATCTATCTATCTATCTATCTATCTATATATATATATATAGATATATATATGGATATATATAAAGATAGATAGATAGAGATATATGTGTATATGGATATATGTTATATATTATATATATAGACATAGATATGCATATACACACACACATAAGCACACACCGGTATCGCTGTGCACACTATAGCCTAACCAACATGAAACCGCACACAAATTCAACTGAATACATAAGACAGCACACCATATAGATATCCATTGTAAATCCAGCAGCCCACCCCATTTCGCCAGTGGCCCTTCCTATGGGGAATACTACTGATTTATCGACATTCATATACAGCTGTGAGGGCTCACTATAAATCTGCAAGATCTGTAGGATGTGAAGCCCCGAAGTCTCGGGATTTGTGAGGAAGAATAAGACATTGTCTGAATATACCGCTATCCTCTTAGACACCGTGGCCGACCATTCATAACCTCTCACCTGGGCGTCCACCTTCACCCATGCGGCTAAGGGCTCCATGGCCAGGGCAAACAATAGAGGGGACAATGGGCACCCCTGTCTTGTACCCCTATTAATCTTGAAAGAAGCGGAGACTGCGCCAGCCACTCAGACAAAGGCAGTCAAGTCTGTATAGAGAAGGCTAATGTAAGATAAAAACTGCAGGCCAAAATGAAGATGCCGAAGGAGGGCGAATAAAAATGGCCAGCTGACTGAGTCAATGGCCTTGTCTACGTCAGCCAATAAGACCACCGCTGGCCTCGCCAAGCAGTCAGATATGGCTATGGCATTACAAACGCGCCGGATATGTTGGCGTGTAGCTCTATGTGGCATAAAGCCGGCTTGATCCGGATGGACTAAGCCAGTGATATATTTCATTAACCTACTGGCAGTGTTTTTGCGAGGAGTTTCACCTCTAGACCTGGCTCTTCGACTGACCGGAGCTGCTCCCCCCAGCGCCTTGAGACCCTCACGGGTGAGTAGTGCGCTTATAATGTCCCTGATTGATTGATTGATATGTTGAGGAGAGAGCTAGGGCGATATGAGAAATGGTCTTCGGGCGGGCGACCCAGTTAAAGGAGGACCACAATTTCTGCATGTCTCCAACCCGGTGGAAGCTCCGATTCCCTGAGAACTGAGTGAATGACTCCCAGTAGATGTTTCCTGAGTTTCACCATTTGGATTTTAGGAATTTACTGGGGAAACCGTTTGGCGCCATAGCCTTCCCAGCCTTCATCTCCGCCAGGGCTGTAGATAGTTCCTCTTCAGTGATCGTTTCATCTAATATGGAAGGGGTCATGTCCGTCAGGGACCGAGAGAGCAGGGCCTTAATAAACGCTAGAATCTGGTCTATATCCAATATGTCCCTTCTGGTGTATAATTCACCATAGAGGGCGGCAAAACTATGGGATACGTCCCTTGGATTTGATAGCAGCACACTGTTCGTGTCGCGCACCACCGGGACTGGGGAGTCTGTGTGTGTGGCCTGACAAAGCCTATGTAACATAGTGCTTGATTTGTCCCCCCACTGGTATACGTGGCTCTATGCAGCCTGCCATGCTAGTTTAGCATCATCAAGGAACAACTGCTGCTGAATTAGGTGTAGATGCCACTGTGCAGCTGCGCCATCCCCTTGGCGTCTCTCATCTATGATATGTATCTGAACCTCCAGGGCCTCTACTGCGCAGATCTTTTGCTTACGCTCGCTAGCACAGAAACTAATATCAACCCCACAGTGTTGATTTAAGGGCTTCCCATAACATTATTTTAGAGGATGCCGTAGGTGTGTTGATCGAGAAATAGTTTGTATTAGGCCGGTATAGGAGCGCTTTATATGACAGGGTCTGCAAATGGCATAACGGCATGCGCCATCGGAACGGGGGTGCTCTGGACCTACATGAAGCCGAAGGGTCACAAGGGAGTGGTCAGACAATCCCCTTGGCAGGATTTGAACATACCACACTCTATGTATTTATTTATTTATTTTTAACACAGATTTTATTGAGTTTTCAGTTTTGTTGCATCCATCATGTATACATTAATCAGACAGTACCATACAGTTCTTGTGGTTACAGGGTTTCATGACTACAATAATGCTTACATATATAGTATCTCAAGGTTATTCATTAGCATATACATACCGCATACATGAATATGGTGGAGAAATTCGGTGTACGTTTCACATGGTTAAGTTAAATAATATGCATAATTACTAATGTATCATCTACCATCTCCCACTCAAATAATAAATCTGATTCAAGTACAAGGAAACAACAATAAACAACTGAGCTATTACAAACTAAGTGTCTGCTTCAATTACCTGGCTGGCTGTTCAGGGCGGAGGACATCAGGACCGGGGGGCGGGGGGAGGAAAGGGGGGCGGGAGGGGTGGGGCAGAAGGGGGGCTAGGTGGAAGGGGCGGAAAGGGGCAGGAGGGGAGGAGGGGGGAAGGGAAGTAGGCCGTGACCTCAGCAGTACATCAGTCATCAGTAAGAGTTGTAGATTGTAGTTTGAAATGTTCTAGTAATTGAGCCCATTCCATTGATATTGGTTTCTTTCTCAGCCCTCTATACTCTTCACGTTGCAGCGCCTCTCTCTCAGCATTGGCCCATTTTATGACCTCCTCCCGCCATTTCCCCCTACGTGGCGCCCTGTGTGATTTCCACCATATATCTGTGTGATGAGTCTCTTGGCCAATATTAAAGTGTAGTACCTTCACCTTTTTAGGAAGAGGTAAGAGACCCAGAAGACAGGCTTCAAGAGTATTCCAGGTGGAGCGTTCAGTAATGTGTGTGAGGCCCTGTGTGATCTCTGTCCAGAGTTCTACAAGGGAGGGACAGACCCATAACATGTGTACAAAATCTGCCTCTGGGCAGTGACATCTAGGTCACTCCGAGGAGGAAGTCGGGTACATACGTTTTATCGTCCGAGGCGTGAGGTAGGCCCTGTGTAGTATGAACAATTGTATTGTTTTGAGCCGGGCCTTTCGGGAGATGCGCCTAGGATACTAAAGGATCTGCACCCATTCCCTGTCAGTAAACTCCCTGGCGACCTCAGCTTCCCATTTCTGACGAAGAGACGCAAGCCACGGTACAACCACCTGACCAGTTGACTACCATGGCCCATTATGTGCAGTGTCTGGAATAGTCCGAAGGTCGGGGGCTTCTTCTGGTCCACCAGCCAATACCGACGCACATATTGTGTAACTGCAGCATGTGTTAAGAACAACGTGAGAGGGGCTGAATAGGTCTGCGTGAATTCCTCAAGAGGCATTAAGTTCCCATCTAGAAATAAGTCACCTGCGGTTTCAACGCTGGCCTCCACCTAACCTCGTATTCTAGTGGCAGATAGTACTCCCCGTAACGTGGGTAGGCCACACAGGGGGACATTCGGGGCGTACGGTACGGGTGTGCCGGTGTATTTCATTGCTAACTTCCAATAGTGGAGTGCAATGTGTAATAGAAATGGGGGGTCTCTCACTCGTTCCGTACCAGGACATACTAGTGATTGCAGTGATCCAGCCCGCAATCGTTCGGGGGAATAACCTATTTCAAATAGGTTATGGCCGGCCGACCAATATGCCATCCACTGCAGCTGGCCCACTATAGAATAGGCCTTAAAATCAGGTGCTCCCATGCCCCCTCCAGTGCTTGATAACTGCATTTTGGTAAGAGCCAATCTGTGTCGGCCCTGTCCCCATAGCAATGAAGTTAATAACGTGTCTAGTGCTCTAGGCAGGAAGGGCCACGGGGAGGTTCACAAATTGATACATTAATCTAGGGAGCATAATCATTTTAGAAACAGCTATATGGCCTGCGGTTGTTAGAGGCAGAGTGTTCCAGAATGCCACTTGGGCTTTGAGATTGTTAAGTGTATGGACCACGTTCCCATCTATGGTGTTCGATGTGGTCCTATAGATGTGGATCCCTAGATATTTAAAAGTAGTCGGCTCTACCTTTAACTGTACTGGTCCAAATTGAAGCGTGGGAAGAGTGTACGTATCATAAAAAGAAAAATCTACTGATTTGGAGGCATTAAGGTGCAAACCAGATATCTCCCCAAATTGCTCAAACAACGAAGCTACAGGTGTCATGTCTACATGCATGTCTGCAAAGAAGGGCAACATGTCGTCTGCATAGGCCGACAACTGGCCAACCGGAATACCATATGGTGCCATCATGCAGCGTAATCGTTGTGCCAGGGGTTCTAAAGCAAGCACAAACAGCAAGGGCAACAGGGGGCAACCCTGTTGTGTACCCCGAAAAATGTCATATGCTGGGGAGATGTTGGTTCCAGTTTTTGCCCTCGCTGTAGGTCTGGTATAAAGCAGCTCCACCCATTTGATAAATTCTGGAGGGATCCCATATTTGGCCAACGCAGCCAACATGTATGGCCAACTTAAGGAATCAAATGCCTGACGGATATCCAAAGAGAGGCAACCCGCTCGGGGGGAACCGGCTTGGGCAGAATGTAAGAGGGCATAGAAGCGTTGAATGTTCAATGAAGTACTGCGTTTTGGTATGAAGCCACACTGGTCTGTGTGGATCAAATTGGGGAGTAAAGAAAGTAGCCTCGATGCCTGAATTTTACTGAGAATTTTTTATATTCTGTATTAAGAATCAATAGGGGCCGATATGCTGTTATGTCTGTTGGGGACTTATCAGGTTTCAACAAGGAGGTCACTATCGCCTCTCTAGTCGTGGGGGGCAAGGTACCCTCTGTTAAGGCAGTGGTGTACAGTTGTAATAGTTTGGGGACTAAGGGCATTGCAAAAGTGGAATAAAACTCGATAGGGAGCCCATCGGAGCCGGGGGTTTTATTACGGGCAAGTCCCCGTATTGCACCGCAGATCTCGGCAGCGGTCAGAGGAGCCGCCAAGTCCTCAGCCTGCGCTTCAGTAATAGTGGGAAGCTCCACTGATTCTAGGAATACTGCCATTGCCTCCAACATGTCATGAGGGGGGGCGGCGTAAAGGACTGCATAGTAATCGTGAAATGTTTTATTAATTTCCACCTGAGTAGTGATTAATGTATGGTAGTTATCATGTATGGCCAGAATATGTGTAGGGGTGGGTTGTGGCCTAATCAACCTAGCTAGTAATGTGCCTGACCTATCCGCCTCCGCATGAGTGTGCAGTGTATATGCACGCAGATCTATCACACGCAAGTGTTCTAGCAGCTCTGCATATTTAATCCTGTCTTCTTGGTGGTCTATCAGTTTCTCCACATCAGACTGGGCTGCCACTTCCAGCGTTTGTAACAAGTTCTCCTGGTCTGTAAGATCCCGGGTCGCCTCCCGCCTGATCCCCACCAGTGTCCCCATAGAGACTCCCCGGACTGTCACCATAAAGGCCTCCCATTCAACAGCCTTGGATGTCGCTGTGCCCTCATTTTCAGTGCAATATGTAGTGATGGTAGTGGCTAACTTATCACGGAACACTGGGTCCTCGAGTTGTAACAGTTGAAGGCGCCATGTAGGAATTGGCGTGGGGGTCCGACCCCAGTTAAGCACCAACTCCAAAGGGTTGTGGTCTGAGATAGTTTTCCCCAGGTAGGTGCTGTGCACAACTGAGGAGAACAAGTCTGGTGTGCATAGAAAATTATCTAGGCGTGTATGCAGGGAGTGCGGGTAGGAATAAAAGGAATATTCATGCAGACCAACATGCTGCAATCTCCATATATCCAGTAGGCCCCATCCCCTGGCCCAGTTAGTCAAGTTAGTGGCCTGCACAGTAGCAGCTACGTTAGACAAGAGAGGGTGTGAGCGGTCCAAGCGAATATCAAACACTGCAATAAAATCTCCCCCTAATATCCACGGGTACTGCGTCCAGTCCAAGAGGGCTCGTGAGAGGTGGGAGAGACGTCCTGGTCAGTGTTAGGTGCATAGATTGACCCCAAGACCACCTGTTGACCATCTAGTGTCCCCTGTAAGAGTACGTATCTCCCTTGGTCATCAATCCTGCTCAAGGAGAAGGGGACTCCCGCTCGCAGCCAGATTGCCGCTCCCCTTGAGAAGGCAGAGTATACAGTACCATACAACTGACCTCTCCATCTTCTCTGCACCTTGCTAAGCTCAGAAGAAATCAAGTGTGTTTCTTGTAGGCATACTATCTGTGCCCGGCGGCGATGCAGCTGGGCCACTATCTTATGTCGTTTCTGTATTGAACCCATCCCCCGTATATTCCAGGAGATGATAGTGTATGATTTCGCTATAGACATGACATCAATAATATGTCGCTCGGACAGGAACCTCGCAGCGATACAAGTAATAAAAAGATAGAAGACTACATGGTTCAAAAGTGCTGGATCCATTATCCTCTCTCTCTATGGACATACACAAAGCAATGTTTATTGCACTAGTGAGACAGATCTAAGGAAATAAGTATATAGCCATCTGTTGACACCAGTCCACTTATTCATACTTTTGCAGCACATCTGTGGTTCCCTGTGTCTGTACAACTTGTTTAAAACCACAGGTTGCACCCGGACTTCTAGATCTACATGATATCATTATTATATTTCATGCGAGGTTTCTGTCTCTATGTTTAAATTTTATTATTGGTATGTTGAGTATGACAGATGTATGGATGTTAGTACGGTATGATTGAGTTGATGGAAGAATGTTGTACACTTTATTGTTAGGATGACTTTTTAGATGTTTCTTTGCAGTGATTCACTGGGACTGGGGGATATCCTATGAATCACATCAATGTATTCTGTGGGTGTTAACATGAAAAAATATGTACAGGATTATTTAATTTGATTTGCTTTATTACCCAGTTTGAATACTCCTATTGAGTCCTTAAAATTCCCATTTATTATTTGAATTTGAATAAAATATATATATTTTTCTACTAGGTATGCTGGATTCTGCCAATTTTTTGTTTCTTTCAGGTTTTGTATCCTCCCTGGTCCCTTCCCTGCCTGTCATATTTGTGTTGTTATTTAGAGACGCTGAGCGCTACGGTTATCTAGTAGTCAGGTGACACACATCCCCTTCCTCTGTAGGGTTGTTGCGTCTAGAATCAATAATATAAACGCCATCCCCCCACCCGACCCCCCCACCAACCCCCATGCCCCCACCCCCCGCCCCCAGGAATGTCAGGAAACAGATCAGTAGCTCAAACAAAGTCACATAATCCCAATACGGGGTTAAACGACTAAACCTCGGTGGACCAAACTGTGTGCGAACAAAACACATGACACACTATGTAACAATAAAGGCTTCTTGCCTGTGGGGTAGGCTGCTTACTCTGTATACGTAGTACCGGTTACAAAGGGTGGACTAACCCAGGACGGGCCGGGCCACGGGACCATAATAGCCAAGCATACCATGCAGCTTCCAGTGGAGCCGCCCATTTATGGGTCATATTACAACAGGTGATACATGTCAGACAATGGTTAACGAGGCATTCCCTCCCAGGGATGGACATTTATCAGAAAACGTGAAACAATATCCCACATTGCATTACACTCACAATACTGTTAGCCCAGTGGGTTGTTGCTGAGTTGCGTAGACACAGAAGGAAACAACGCCATGCTGCCCCCAGAGTCTGAGTCCGAGGACACCTCCACTGATGGACTAGAGCTGATAGGCGCGCGAGGGAGCCGCAGTGCTGAGGCCGAACGGAGGGCTTCTCGTCTGTCCTCCAGCATTGACTGTTGCGAGGGAGGACTAGTCGCCGTATTCTGCCTTGTAAGTCCTTTCCTCCTCCGTCGTGGAGGGCGCCGCACTTTTGGCTGTGACTGCGTAGGGCGTATAGCATTCATAGTGTCCGGAAAGTTCCTGTCCAGCCATTCCCATGCACTTTCGGGCGTATCAAAAAAACAAGCACGCTGGTTGTGGATGATCTTGAGTTTGGCCGGGAACAAAAGAGCAAACGCCAAGCCTGCAGCGCAGGCCCGGGCCTTGACCTCCATGAATGAAAAGCGTAGGCGTTGGACTGCTGATGTGTAATCCGGAAAAATGGAAATTTTTGTGTTGTCAAAGTGGATGGGGCCGGTGTCCCGGGCTGTTTGCAAAATATGATCACGGTCTCTGTAATTTAGGATTCTAGCCAGTATCGGGCATGGGTTTGCGCCGGGAATGGGTTTACGCATAGGTACCCGGTGGGCCCGGTCCACTGTGAAAAGCGCAGATAAGTCAGTGGGGGCCACACTGGTCTTCAGCCATTCCTCGATAAATGTCGTGGGGTGTTGCCCTTCATCACCTTCAGGAAGCCCAACCATTCTAAGGTTATTGCGTCGGGCCCTACCTTCCGCATCATCGGCACGGGCCTGCAAGGCTTCAATTTGCGGTTGCATCTGCTGCATTTGTACGTCATGTTCCTTCACCTGCTGTAGTAGCGTTAAAATTGATTGATCAGAAATCTTCACTTTATCTGCCAGTTTCTTATGATCATCCTTGAGCAAGTTTAGTTCCGTGGATATAGTGCCTAATTGTTGCGCTATAGCCAATAGCGAGTCTCGGATTTCCTGGAGTATCATGTCCAGCTTATCAGCAGGAGGTAGAGCTGTAGCCCCATCCTCATTCAGACGAGACTGTATCGAGGAGGTCTCTGAAGGTGGCGAGCCGGCCCTGCTGGTGCCCGCCGTCGTCTTCGTCCTACCCCTGCCCATTGCCGTTGCTGGCCCAGCCGTATTGCAGAATGTGTTGCACCTATGGGCTCCACGCACTTCCAAGTGGCCAGCAGGACAGTGCAGGCCCAGAAACAAACCGCAGCCATAACTGCCAGCCGGTGGGGGAGTATTACACTTCCTGCCTGCCGCGTCCGCCGGGGACCAAGAGAGGATTCATAACCCACGACCGTGTTGATCAGCAAGGCCACTGTTTGCGGACTGTCGCATGAGGGGGAAGGAGAGAGTCCCACTAGACCCACGCTCACCCACGCTCTATGTGGGACAGCTCAGCGGGGGTGCAATGTTCGACCTCATGCGTTTCCAACCTCCTTAGTTGTAGTGTATCCCCACCTCCACCGCCATTCCAGGAAGGACACCACTCGGAGACCCTGGGCGCAGGGCCTAGCCGCGATGAATAAAGATGATCCTGCTGGGCCCCGAGGCGGACCCCCGGGTCTCAGGTGCACTCTCACCAGCTCAGGCACTTCATCAAGCAGGGCAGTCCCAGGTTTTCAGCCGGACAGTAGAGGGAGGGAGCCGCAGGCCTCCCCAGTGCCTCACCTCTCGCGGCGAGTCAGGGCCTACTCCTTCATCGGGGCCCAAGACCGTGCGAGCAGCTAAGGAGAAGGGGGAGGGGTAAAGCCGCTGCCCCTACCGCATCACTCAGTTCCCAGCGGGGAAAGCAAAAGAGGGCCCCCGGCAGTGCCAGCCAGCACCGCCAAACAGTTGCAGGACCGCGGAGGTACCTGTCTCTCCTCCCCGTGCCGCGGGCCTGCCGTTTGGAAAGCTCAGCCGCACAGGAACGCCAGGCTCAGTCTCGGCGCCATGCAAGTGGAGATCACCGCACTTCCCAACGGCAATCCCCCGGTCTCCAGAGGTACAGGCAGGGAGGGGGGACCCGAACACCCCCGGCAGGAGGCCCGCAGTCGTCCGTTAGTGTCGGAGAGGCAGTGTCCGACTCCCGCCAAATAGGCCACCAGCCAGGACCTCTCGCACCGGAGCACGCCGCTGCGCGTGATCACCACTTCCGCCCGGGGCACCAGGAAGGACCGCTGCATCTAGGCCTGCTCCATGCACCATAGGCCCGCTCCAATCAGGACCACACCAGAGCGTAGGGTGTCTCCCAGCAGCGCTCCGCGACCCCGCTGACAATTTCACTGCAGTCGTCGTGGAGCCCGCCACCGTGTCGCAGCCCCACTGGAACACAGGGCTGCCAGAAGCGGATGATAATCGCCGGATTAGGCGTTCCGGGCCCGGAACTCGTCACTTATGCGACCTCCATCTTGGGCTACTAGCCACGCCCCCTACCACACTCTATGTATATAGCCAGTGGTAATCAGTAAGTAGTCTAGTCCAGAAAATGAACCACGGACTGCCGAATGATATATGTAGCCCGCTGCGGCTGGATGATATTCCCTCCATGTGTCGTCCAGCCCAAGACGGTCACTAATGAGCTTAATTTGGATGTCCCCCTCTCTAGCTCACCCTCCCTGGCATGCCATCTGTCGGCCACAGGATTAAATACGTTGTTCCAGTCACCACCCAAAACAGCGAGGCCACCTGGCAGTTCTCCCCACAAACTAATAAATTTGTCAACAAAGGTCTGTCATAATGATGGAGGAGCGTATTTACTACCCAATGAGAGTAAGTACCCTTAAAGTGTACCTGTCACAATGACATATCTGCCATAATCATCTGTCCATACTCTATTGGGTTGAAATGGGATTCGGCGATTAATTAATATACCTGTTCCAAGTGATCCCCTTGTGAACCCAGAAAGAAATGTCAGTGTGTATCCAAAGTAAGCCAAGCATGGTACTTTGGACCATAAGAGATGTGTCTCCTGTATAAGGAGGAAGTCAGGCCCCAGCCTCTTAGCCTGTTTCAACACAGCACTGCGTTTAATTTTATCAAGGACACCATGTACGTTTCATGTAAGAATCCATATGTGACCCATAGGGCCGTCACAATCTGTATCTGACATTAGTAGCTATGACAGGTATCTCGGGTGGCTCAGGCATGTGGATTTCTTGGGGTACTTATACCAGGGCTGTGCCATGTAACAACACAGAGAACAAAAAAACAAACCAGTTACACCCCTCCCCCACCCCAATACTTGAAAGAACAAGAGGTATCTGTGACTGAAGAAATTCTCTCCGGACCACAACGCAGGGCTCCAAAGAGGGAATGCCAAGTAATCCCTATGTCCCTTGCCCAACTCAATGCCATTACAAGAGAACTAGACCAGTGTTGCTCTAGGGTTGCAGTTTAATGTACATTACCCACGTTATAGATGTATGGCAAAGAGCCACCACTCAGGCATCGGCAATAAATACAGTCTTATGTGATGTCTTGCTGTCTATAAGCCACTAATGTTCCTCAGTTGGACGCCTATCTCGCCAGGATGATTGGGAGCGATCACGCCTCTTGTCGATTTTTTGGGAGGATGATGTCGCTCACTCAAGGATGAGTCGGAGTCCGCAGCAGAGTGTGGGTCCTCGTCACTACAGTTTCGTCAGTCCATGTAAAAACTTCCTCTGGCATATCAAAAAACAGAGGGGCCGATTCACAGAACTAGTCTGAGATAAAATCCTAAACTTACTACTTTTGGTATTCACAGAAGGCATTTAGTAGTAGTAAAGTTAAAGCCATATGCAAATCAGTCTTGACCCTGTGCCTCATGGGAACAGTCCAGACCGAACTGCCAAGCCATGTCTTCCCTGGACCGGAATCAAGCATCCTAGGACCGGTTTCAGGCTATCAGCCTTCATCAGCCAGGATAGCTTGACTCCAGTGGCGTAGTGAGCACGGGACCCACGTCTGGGCATACCCTTCCCACTTAGGGTGAAATGCAAAACACACAAGATGATGGACGTAATGCTGCACATTGGCAAACATTCACCCCCAGTCACAGATCTGGGTTTAATCCATCGTTATTTTGCTTCACCACGCCACCCCAGTTCAGACATAGCCATATGCAAATCAGTCTTGACCCTGTGCCTCATGGGAACAGTCCAGACCGAACTGCCAAGCCATGTCTTCCCTGGACCGGAATCAAGCATCCTAGGACCGGTTTCAGGCTAACAGCCTTCATCAGCCAGGATAGCTTGACTCCAGTGGCGTAGTGAGCACGGGACCCACGTCTGGGCATACCCTTCCCACTTAGGGCGAAATGCAAAACACACAAGATGATGGATGGAATGCTGCACATTGGCAAACATTCACCCCCAGTCACAGATCTGGGTTTAATCCATCGTTATTTTGCTTCACCACGCCACCCCAGTTCAGACATAGCCATATGCAAATCAGTCTTGACCCTGTGCCTCATGGGAACAGTCCAGACCGAACTGCCAAGCCATGTCTTCCCTGGACCGGAATCAAGCATCCTAGGACCGGTTTCAGGCTATCAGCCTTCATCAGCCAGGATAGCTTGACTCCAGTGGCGTAGTGAGCACGGGACCCACGTCTGGGCATACCCTTCCCACTTAGGGCGAAATGCAAAACACACAAGATGATGGACGGAATGCTGCACATTGGCAAACATTCACCCCCAGTCACAGATCTGGGTTTAATCCATCGTTATTTTGCTTCACCACGCCACCCCAGTTCAGACATAGCCATATGCAAATCAGTCTTGACCCTGTGCCTCATGGGAACAGTCCAGACCGAACTGCCAAGCCATGTCTTCCCTGGGTCCAAACTGGGGTGGTGTGGTGAGCAAAAGAATGATGGATTTAACCCAGATCCTTGTGACTGGGGGTGAATGTTTGCATTGTCCAGCATTCCGTCCATCAATTGTTTCTTTTGCATATGTCGCCCTAAGTGGGAAGGGTATGCCCAGACGTGGGTCCCGTGCTCACTACGCCACTGGAGTCAAGCTAACCTGGCTGATGAAGGCTGATAGCCTGAAGCAAAATAACGATGGATTAAACCCAGATCTGTGACTGGGGGTGAATGTTTGCCAATGTGCAGCATTCCGTCCATCATCTTGTGTGTTTTGTGTGAGAAGCTGGCCTGGTATAGAAATTATGTACTCTTATTTAAGTGGGCACCTTGCAGCAGTCCAGACAACCCTTATGGTGATTTAAGAGGTCTTAGACAACCTTCGAAAACTCTCTAAGTGGTAGCTGTGGAGAGCAGCCTTCAGGCTTAGTCCAGAAGGAGTGTAAAGCAGCTTGTTTTATCAGAATGCAATCTTATAGTATAGATTAAGTGAAAAGAACCACACCAAGTATTTATAAAAAAATGTATTTATTATATAATACTGTCTAATACGTTTAAATATCCCCAACATAGAGATAAACACAATGCACACAATACTTTAGCAAGAAACACAGTAAATAGTACAGAATACACAGTGGGCTCCAGGGGGCACCAAACCATATACTAAGAAGCGCGGGGACACACCGGTGGTGTAACCAGGTGCTCTACAAATGGCTAAACTAAACTAAACTAAACTAAGAAAGTGGTATAAGAACCACGACTCGGGTCAAGACAATGTCGAGAGGACGTAGAAGTGCTGGGGACCCAAGGAACCACGCAAGGTGAGTAGATAGCAGTGTGGGAACATGACCGCATGCTCTGCACAACTCTACGGGTAAGTCGCGGTTGGATTTTTAAAGATTAAGGACCCTTCCCAGTGGACCCTGAAGACACCCCGTTGAAGACAGAAGGCTGGAGAGCCACCCCACCGTGGATACCCTAGTACAAACGTTACCTACACCAGGGAAGCCGGGTGCATACGTGTGAAGTGGTGTCAGAAACCGCCGTCAAACCCAATGAGGACTTCAGGAAAGTGCTGCTGTGGACAAAGGAGAAAGTGTCCGGTGGAATCTGAGGATGGATTCTTGATTAGAGGTGCCTGCAAGCAGAGGGGACAGAGTCTATGTCACTCAGGTGTGACCAGGAGACTTGGAAGACAAATACCCTCCGATGTCGGGTATTGCAGGATGGGTGACAAAGACCTTGACTCTGCAGCTGTGAGGACCAGGCGACACTGAGGAGGACCAGGAGCCGTGCATGAGCTGTCGAGTGCTGAGGTGTTGGTGTCCGGCGGAAGCACCAAGACTTGGCAAATGCAATCAACGCAGGAATAAAAGAAGGAGCAGCGTAGGGACCAGCAAGATCCAGGGGACTCACCACAAGCAGGGGAGTCCGGGCAGGCCCCGAGCAATCAGGGGAGGCCAAGGGAAACAAAGGTGACCCTCAAATGGACCCACAGGCCGGAGGCACTGGAGTCGCGAGAGGACCTCAAGCAGCTCACCAAAAGATGCAGGCCATGATGCACACGATGCGGTGTGGCTGAAGAGTTTGATCACTGGAGGTGCTCGAGGTTGGGACTATTTGGAGCCCGAAGATCTTCTTGGAAGGAAGCCAGCAAGCCTTTGCAACTGCAAGTTGGATGCGGTGCACAGGGGTTCGGTTATTGCAACCCCCACGAGGGATACTGGCCTCAAACTTGGTGAGAGGGCAGGGCAGGCCTCGGGAGCTGTGGAAAACCACCACCTGTGTTGCAGAGCCCACGGAGCCGGAGGAGCTCAGGATCTGCAGACCGGTCGACTTAGTTGCAGTGCCTGCGAATGCAGAGGAGTGACTCCTTCACTCTAAAGGAGATTTCTTCAAGTGTCTTTGATGCTTCACAGGCCTTGGATGGTTCTTGTATGATGCACAGGCACAGACGATGCAGCAGACTGGAAGGGAGACGAAGTCAGGCCCAAGCGAAGTCCAGCAAAGTCCAGAGTGCCCAGACGGTAGAAGTAGAAGTGGTGTCTGATCTGAATCTTATCCCAAGACGAATCTAGGGACCTACACCCAGGTAAGCCTTTAAGTACCATAGGGAAAGGGTTGGGAAGATTCAGGGGAGCCTCCCAGGGGAGGGTCTGGACAGGGGGGAGGTTACTCCCATGTCCTTTGTCCAGTTTCGCGCCAGAGCGGGAGCCAACGGCTCCCAGGACTGGTTTGAACTGGACTATGCACAGGGACACCAAATGTGCCCCTCATACAGCCATTGTGGTGCTGGCAAGCGCACCCACCCGTTCCCAATATACTAACTCCTGTCTGGGAGGTGGTCACACCTCCCTGTGACAGGATGTCTACTGTTCTGCCTTCCCCTGCTCGAGCTTGGCTCAGCAGCAGGAGGGCAGAAATGTGTCTCTGGTCGGCAGCAACCATTTTGTGCTGTCCGGGTCTAGAAGGTTGGCACCGGGAACTCTGAGAGCCTAACGGAGGGCTCTTCCAGTGCTTGGAATCATACCTCCCACACCGTTTATGCAGGAGTGTCCTGCTCATGCAGGGGCACCCTCTCACTTAGAACCAAGCACCCTGCCTTCAGGATTGCAAAGGCCTGCTATAGGGGTGACCTATAGGTTTTAAGTGCAGTGACCCTAGATATAGGAAACTTATATCTTTAGTAAGTGGTGCTAGCACCAGCTTACACAGGCTGCAATGGCAGGCTTGTAGTTCCATTTTGAATGGTCTCTCATGGGTGGCATAATACATGCTTCAGCCCATGGGTGACCTCTGGGGTACCTATGCCCTGGGTACATGGGTACCATATACTAGGGACTTATAAGGGTACCCCAGTATACAATCTGGGGTGTACCTAAGTACTGAACACAACAATTTAGGGAGAAAGCAGATAGACTGGGGTCCTGATTAGCAGGATCCCAGTCAGACTAGTCAAATACAGCATAGCACCAGGCAAAAAGTGGGGGTATCCATGCAGAAGGATCCTACCTTCCTACAGGCTCCGAGCATACTTGAGGATAGCATTTCTATCTAAGTAGTTGAGGAGCTTAGAGGTTACCGGTCGAGGCCTTGTACCTGAACGGGGCTTCTGTACCAAGGCCAGATGGACACGTTCAACTACAAAACATGTCGAAAGGGATTCTGCGGGAAAGATGGAGCGAAGCCATTGTTTCAAAAACTTGTTCATGGAGGATCCATCACACCCCGCCAGGAAGCTCACTAGGCATAAATTGTTGTGGTGAGCATGTCTTTCAGCATCTTCTACCCGTGCCGCTAATTCCTTCTTCACAACAGTCAGCTTGTTTACTTTCTGCTGGGGGACCGCCATCGAATACTCAACACCGGACACCCGGCCTCAGTGATCCGATCTACTGCATTTCGAAGATCTTTGCGCAGTAGGGTAACCTCAGAACCAACTGCCCCTATTTTGGCATCTAGCGTGTCTCTAGACTGTGTAATAACTGCCTGTAATGCTGAGTTGCCTGGGACGGACCCAGCTGCTATGATTGGGTCCATTGCCATAGCACGGCACTAGTAAATTTATCAATGGTGCTTTGCTTGGTCATGTTGAAACAGCTACTACCCCAATCTTCAGCAAGACAACACCAGTAGCAGTTGACGCATGACCTGCCAGTAGGCTCCGAAGGCCGGCACGAGCAGTCGGCGACTCTGAAACCAGGCTCCAGCAGATAAGATGAAGCGAAAGCGGCTAGTCCCAGGCCACAAGCTGCACCAGGACCTGGTCTGACTTCCGCAATCCTGTCCAAGGGATCCACTGCAGCGCAGCATCCCCTGTAGGTAGGTCTATACCGATCTAGGTCAGCCTTCACCTAGGCACCACAAGGTAGTCTCACATATGGCCAGTCGTTGCTCCAATGTATGGACCTATTGCCAGGGCCCTAGAGATTTCGTCCACCCTCTTCCTCCTGCTCGCAATGGTAAAGGAGATTAATATTGAGGACCATCACTGTGCGACATACTCCTATCAGTCACAATCATCCGGGACCAGGGTGTCCTATTTCAGCAACCGGGCCCTTCCTGTAACCCGGGGCCCGAGCGTGCACCATGCGCCTTATCCCTGAGGTGGGCGGGCTGTTGTCCGGATGCACGGCCAAAGACAGTCCTGCGGCCGGATTCAAAAAAGCCTCAAGGGACCCCCCCTCGCCACCAGGGGCCCCAACCACTTGGCCTGTCCACTCCCCCCCTCACCCCTCTCCACAGCCCCTCCAAGTCTAGGCCTGCAGCAACAATGGCCCACAGACCCAAGGTCCCAATGCGCGCTCAGATCCTACAGCGGGGCCCCGTCGCACTCCCGGCACTCACCACCGCAGGAAAACCCAGCCAAATCTCTGTGGCAACAGGCCCCGGCCACCTAGCGCCGGGCAGTCCACTTCGGCATGGGGCCTCCACCATCTGCCGCCCAGTCTGTCAGAGGTATTGTGCCAGGGGGCTAGGCCCCGCAATATCACTCCCAGGGCGTCGCAGCAACCTCCAGGCCCCGACCGGAGGCCGCAGTCATGGTCTGATCCAGGCTCCACCAGTTCCCCATCAGGCCCCACGGCGGAGCTCTGGCCTAAGCCACCACAGGCCAGTGGGCCCTCCTTCACTGCAGTGGACCCCGTGCAGCCCCTTGCAGCGCCCACGGGTGTTCAGCAGTTTTTGCTGCGTCCCAGACGGTGTTGGGGACGTCCGCAAATGGATATGGGTAGGATATTGTTGGATAAGTTGAACGATGGCGGGTTCCTCGCTATCAAGCCATCCGCCATGTTCGTCCCAAGGCCACGCCCCTTGCAAGGTCATTTTCTATCACCAAATAACATTGCAGTTACTTTTTTCAACCATTTTATGAAACGCTATCATCCAGACAGAACAATGCATGTCTGGAATCTTTGGAAACCAATGGAATATACTTTTGACAACTGTTATGTTCCTCTGTGAATAAAAATCTCAACACTACAACATTCCGTGCACAAACTCAAAACATAAGTCCTGAAGACTCGATGAGCAGGAGTGGAGAAGTCAGCTGTGCTCCAATAGTCTCCTAAAACTGTTTAGCCAGCCATTACTTTCACTCTGCCTTGCAGGGAGCTGATCAGCACCAGCGTAGCCGCCCCGCACCTTGACTCTACGCCAGTAAACACCGGGAGGAGCACGCCGCTTGGGGGACCACATTTCCCACCCTCCTCCGCGCCGGAGCGGGTACAAAAACATCAACTCGGCCAGCAGCGGGTGTAGCCAGCCATTACTTTCACTCTGCCTCATGGGGAGCTGATCAGGACCAGCGTAGCCGCCCGCACCCTTGACACTACGCCAGTAAACACCGGGAAGAGCACGCCACTTGGGGGACCATATTTCCCACCCTCCTCTGCGCCGGAGCACGTACAAAAACATCAACGCGGCCCAAGGGACGCGCGCGGGGACGCGCCCGGGACGCATCCGGGCAAAGCCCGGGCCAAGGGCATGCCCGTCCATGCCCATCGGTGCCTGGAGGAGGCTGGGCTGGGCCCCCCCTCTAACATCTGGACTCCGGGTGAGCTGAGGACTCTGTGTCACTTGAAGGTACTGTTGTATTTATCATTTAAGTTTGATTCTTGGGGAGGATTAAAACAGTACTTTTAATCACAATGAGCAAACATGAGGGCTGTGGTGAACACCCAGGGGGGGGAGCTGCTGGTACTCTTGATACCTTTTTTTTGAGGGCAGAGTCTGTTCTACCTCATGAGATTGAGTTAACGGAGCGACGGCTCTCTCTGGATTCCCTGATTGCGCAGAGCGCTCCTCCCTTGGTACCCATACCACGGCTGTCACTCCTATAATGCCCCCCCCAAATCTCATCTGACTTTCACTTGGCCCCCGTCTCGCTCTCGTCCTCCCCCTCCAAAACTTCAACGGGTCACAATATAGTGACACGGGGGCAAGCCGCGACATCTCGACTTGACAATAGTAATAGCGAACCTCCAGTTAAAAGAAGAAGGGGTGGTGCGGTACAAAAACAAAAGCCCCTGAAAGGAACTCAGTCTGGTAAAGTGACAGGGAAAGGCGAATCTGAACCAGGGCTAAATTTTACATTAAGGACTACTGACCCTGCCACGGAATCTATACAGGCGAACGGCGAGGAATTCTTGAAGAGAGTCGAGACTTTGGTAACCGTTCTTTTGAATCCTCTTCTGCACAAATTAACCCAAATTAAAGAGAGACTGACATGTATTGAGGCCATAGGCACACGTAATCATTCCCCCTCCCTCTGTACATGGCCCGATGGGGTAGTAGGGCTGTCAGCTCATTCAGAAGTCGGGGCTGGCTTAATAACAACTAACAGCGGGGGGACCATATATTGCAGCCATCGGAACAGAATCACAATTTGGGTATACCTGTTTCCAGTGTTCCCCCCCACAGCCAAAACCCCTCCGCACAACAAAACTAATTATTCAATAAACTTAAGGAGAACCTTAAACACCCCTCATTTACCTATTATTACCACTACAACCAGGTCATCAATCAACCTTCATTCGATATCAACGGGGGCGGTGGAAATGGTGTTAACCCAAGGCAACAAACTAACATATCGAGGTAGGCATCCACCGCATACCACTCCCTCCATCTTCCTCCGGCAGCGTCACCTCTTCTGATGGTCTTGTGTAATGTTCCGATCCTGAGCGAGGGCCAGGTTGAAACAACAACTCAACTGATGGACAAGTCCCTCCACTGGCTGAATCATCATACAACGGGTACGGGCAGGGGGGTGGCCGAACTCGCTAACCAAATTATCATGGCCAGAAGGGTAGGGTGGCCAGGCTCGTCCCCGAAATTAATGAAGCGGGATTGCATGGTAATAAACTTTAACAACTCCTTTGCACCAAGATCCCTTCTAGTCCAACTACGGAGAGCTCCATCGACTGGGACTCAGATCACAGCATTTCCCCTTGAGTACTTTTATAGGCCTTCTCCATCGCTGGCCTCAGAACAGTTACTCTGTATAAGGGGAAAACACAGTGCGGCTTAGGGTTCTGGACAATCAGGGATTAAATCTTGAGAATATATTTGCCCCACTTTCGGGGCTGGAGCTCTGCGACTGACTACCCACTAGACCGCAGGAGGGGCGTGCTGTAACGTCCACTACTGTCCGTGAAGTTGACACTGAATCCTCTATCTACCCTAGCGAGGACAGGAAGGGGAGTCCTAATGTATTTAAAATAGCATCATGGAGCGTGGTAGGTATCTTAAACAAACTGGGTGATGATGATTGGCTGAAACTATGGCGGGACCAAGATATCTGTTGCCTACAGTAGACATGGGCTACGGAAGACATCTTTTTAAATAGCTACCGTTCCCTCCAGACAAGGGCAACTCCATCATCTTCAGGAAGGGCCAAGGGGGGCCTTCTTACATTGATCCCCAATAATTTGGCACTGAAAGTTAAAATGTTTGAAGGGAGGAGCCCCTATTTTCACCTCCTCATTTTAGAGATGGCGAATCAAGGCTTTTGGCTTCTAATAAATTAATATAACAATAACTTTGGCCCAAACATGCATTTAGTTTTGGAGGATGTGAATAGGGTGATTGATGAGGCTACAAATATTATCAAGAAAAAGGATGCCTTAAACATCATTTGGATGGGGGACTTTAATATCCATCCTTGTAAGCACAATCAAGAGCTGGTTTGTGGCTTGGAGGATCTGATGGGTAACCCGGTCCACCACTTCTCCCATACCAACTATGGAAATAGCCTTAACAGGACTCTCTCCTCCACGAATATGGTAATGGTTAATAAACTGTCCACTTCCTTGGACTCTCTTTTAAGAACATTTCGTCAAGACTTCCGGGAATCGACTAAAGACTTCATATTGATATCAAACCCCTTAAATGCTAGATGCAATCATGTAGATGTCCAATTTACGGGTTTTAGCGACCATGCCATACTATTCTGTGAGCTACTATTGACTCTAAGGGATGTGACTACTCAGCAGAAAATAGACAGCGACTACTAGCCAGGAGAAATGGATACCAACTTAAGTGGGCTCAAATTGACAAACTGAAACTGGTTCCCGAAATAATCAGGAATGCCTACGATAATATCACCAACTGGCTGGACCCAGGTAATGCCCCACTATCCCTGGTATCGTCCTTTACGGAACTCTTAGATCATATAAGGAGGGCACTTAATCGGAATAACACAGAGAAAACCATAAAGGTCAAGGGCTGGTTCGATTCGCCTTGTTCAAAAAAGAGGAAGGCACTTATTAAGGTCTTGGGTAAAAAACCAAGAAATGCATCCCAAATCGCCATACTCCGCAGCGAATACAAACTGGTTAGAAGAAACAGTGAGAAGGCGCTGAGGCATGAGACCTGGGCCAAATTAGAGCATGCATCTGCGGTGGGCAACAGTAAGGAGTTCTGGGCGATAATAAATGCACCCTATTTTAAGACACAAAGGGACCCCACACTAGATACTAACGTAGGAGAAGAGGACTGGGTGGCGCATTTCATAAGTATTTTTTCCCCTATCTCCCTCCCTGTACCACACATAGCTACTATACATATCCCCAACCAGGAACACCTCTGCTTTTTGCCCACAGAAGTAAGGGCTGGCCTAGAGGCCTTTAGTAACGGGAAAGCTCCGGGCCCTGATGGGGTTCTGATTGATTTTTTCCAGGAGAACGAGGATTTGTGGGTCCCACTATTGACCAACATCTTTAACAAGATTGCTATTGCCGGCCCCCCCCTTCCTGGAAAACCATTATAATAGTCCCTATCTACAAAAAGGGAGATAAAGGTATCCCCAAGAACTACAGGCCAATTTCGCTAATCGACACGACAGCTAAACTCATGGGCCGCATCCTCTTATCAAGGTTGGAGACATGGACAAAGGATAGAAATATTTTAATGCAGTCCCAGTATGGCTTTCAACAGGGAAAGGGTACTATAGACCAGTGCCCGAATCTTTCATTAATTGTGGACAAATATACCAGAGCCAAAGGTTGGAAAATCTATCTCGCATTTATGGATTTATCGGCAGCATTCGACTGCGTGTCTCCCCCTAGGCTCTGGCATATAATGGAAGAGATGGGGATGGATCAGCCTATAATTGATTTTATCCGCCAATTGTATTCTGACGCTTCCTCGTGTGTCCGGTATGGGAAAAACGGGGAGTGCACACGCCCGTTTAAGATTTCAATGGGGGTAAGGCAAGGCTGCGTCCTCGCACTGTTCCTTTTTTCTATTTATACGAACGGTGTGGAAAAAGCGCTTGAGGGCGCAGCCTTGGATGTCCCTGTGTCCAATAATCATCATCGGCTACCAATTTTAGCTTATGCCGATGTTGCTGTCCTGATGGCTAGAACGGGGATGGGGCTCCAACAGCTCATATCAGCCTATGCGGCCTTCATGTACTCATCGGACCTAAAAGTGAACCACTCGAAATCCTTTATAATCATTGAAGGGGCGGGGAAACGAGATAAAACACCGTATTTCCATATGGATTCAGGGAAAATCGAGGTGGTTGACTCCTTCCCCTATTTAGGGGTGCTTTTTGACAAAAAACAAACATGGTCAAAGTTGGTCGAAGGAAGAGCTATGGGTATGGAGAGGAGTTTAAAGGCATTGAAATCATTCTCCAATAAACCGGGATCAAAACCTCTAGTCCTCATCAAAAATATTTATCATGCGAAAACTAAGTCTGCAGCATCCTATGGGGCAGGCGTATGGGGTATGGCGCCTATCGAGTCACTTCAGATTATAGAGAACACATTTTTTAAGTCTTTGACCTCCCTTCCACAATCCTACTCCAACTATGTCCTTCATATAGAACTAGGCCTACCTTATATCACGGACTCCATTAGATTAGCCCCTCTCCTCCTGTGGCTTTCCATTTGGCGTAGGGATACAGTGCCTGTTGCAAAGTCATCCTGTGCCCTGGGCACCCCCCAACTTTTTGCTGACTGGTACTGGTGGTAACTGACTCTGACTGACCCTGGGCTCTGCCTAACCAGGCCCAGGGCCACTGCCAAGCTGAAAGGAACACATTAGAATACAGTTAAAACACCTAACATACACTAGGGTACACTATGGTATGGTGGGGTACCCCTGTAATTGGCATGACCTACCCCATAAGCCCCTAGTATATAATAGGGCAGGGGATTGAAACTACCTAGAAGTCCCCAGTACCCTGGGGCATGGCAGTTTAGAGGCCAGCAGCTCTTTTGCACTTGCATGTGTGCACTGCTGAAGCCTGAGGTCAGTTTAAAAGCAGCCCTGGGTGCCAGGACTGCTTTTAAAAAGTAAATTGTGCCCAAACTCGACTTTGGTGTTTGGGGCACTTAAAAATGGATAACCTACAATGTTTTGGCATATTAGGGACCCCCAGGGTCTCCCCTAGGTATCCCAGGGGTGGGGGGTCAGATATTTATAAGGTACACCCTTATAAAATGAGTTTTTATATGCCTGGGTAAAGTGAAATTTCACATTTCACTCCCACATTGTGGTAAAGTGCTGCCCAAATTCGACTTTGATGCCAGGAGCAGTGTGAAGTGAGGATCTGCAATATTTTTGCAGATTCAGAACCCATAAAGTCTCCCCTAGTTGCACATGGGGTGGGGTTCCTGTAGATATAAGGCAAGTACTTATAAAATGTGTTTTTGTAAGTCCTGGTGCTGGAAAAATGGCCCAAGTCATTTTTCCCATTGCAAATCCCCAGTTACATAGGTTAACATTGCAGGAAGTTATTAAATAATAACTCCTGATAGGAAGGAGATAGAGCTACTGTTCAAAGACTTCTCAGAATAGAAATGCTAAATCCAACAATATCATATTGTTGAATTTCTCCTAAAGTGTACATACAAGAAGTTATAAGACTTTCTTGTTTGTAAGTCCAAATCCAGCCTTCCAGTGGTCTGCCCTGATTGGTCAGAGTTAAGTGGATTAGCCAGCCTGCCTGGAGAGGTGATAAAGAGCCCCTGGGGTTATGCAGCTGGGCTGGGAGGGCAGTGTGCTGGTCGACAGGAATGCCAGGCCAGGGGAGGGGTCGTAAACCATGGGCTTCAAAGGGAAAAGCAGAACCCAGTGTCAGTTTACAACTCTGAACTTTATCCCTCAGGCAGATGGGGGGATTAAGGAAGGTATGAGCAGATGCAGGGGAGAGTCTAAGTAAATTAGCCATCCTAGGGGTGTGTTTAGCCAGCTCTTGCCTCCTTGCTGGAAATTCTGCCATTATGGATTTGGAAGATTTGATGCACTCTGGGACAAAATAATGCCACACTTTACAGGAAGTGGTCATATGTTTGAGGAGTTACCCTGCTCCCATTGGTCAGGAGTGACCTCCTGTCTGACCCAGAGAGCCCTCCAGATCTGCTGCTTGAAACTTACTGAAGCAAGACATTGCCAAGCTGAGAAGATTTTGCTGTGCAAAGATTTCTAAGGCCTGACCTCTGAAGACTGCACCATCTGACACTACAGCCCTGTGGATTATTTTTCTGAAAAAGAACTAAAGAGTGGACTCCCTGAAAGCTACAGGTTAAAAGAGCTCATCTGGAACATCACCAACTAAATCTGCACCTTGGGGAACTACCAGTGGATTTGTAAGGGTGACGTCCCAGTGGATTGTGGGAACTGAAGTCCTCAACTTTCAAGGACCATCTTGGAGCTTCCAGACCCTTGGAGTGAGTTTGAGACACTTGGGGACCCTTTGAGGAACTTCAGGAAGAAGTTCAAGAAGTTTGGAGAACTTTGGAGGAACTTTGGAAAAAAGCTCCATAGGGGGACCGACTCAACCTGGTCAGCCAAGCCGCCTGCCTTCAACCGCGAGTTGGCCAAGCCATCCAGGTTTGTCCCGCTAAAAGCTCCGTCGGACCGACTTCCAGAGTTTGACCGGGAGTAGAAGAAATCTGAAGCCGGCGAACCCTCACCGGATCCGGCTACATGAGGAGCATCGAGAGACCCCGCGAGAAAAAGCTCCAGAAAAGTTTCTAAGTCCGCTCGTAGAAAAGTGGACCGGGAGCAACCGCGAGAGCCAAGCCGCCTGTCTTCCATCGCGTGTCGGCCAGGGCTCCTGGGTTGCCCCGCTGAAGCGCTAACGAAAAAGTTTCTAAGTCCGCTCCAGGGAAGTTGACCGGGAGTTCGTCGAAAGGCAAGCCGGCGAACCCTCACCGGATCCGGACTGGCTGGGAGCTTCGAGGGGCCTCGCGAGAAAAAGCTCCAGAAAAGTTTCTGAGTGTGAAGGTAGAAACTGAGACCGGGACCTGCCGCAAGCTGTAGCCGCCCAGGGCTCCATCGCGGTCGGCCTGAAACTTTGACTTTGCCCCGGTCTATCGCGAGCAGGTATCCCAATATGGTGCTATAAACTTCTAAGTGCTATATTTTAAAAAATCCTTGAAAATTCATATCTCCGGTTCCCTACATTGGATTTTTGTCGTTTTGGTGTCATTTTAAAGATAAAAATATTTCCTATTTTTATAAATTTGTGTTGGATTTTTATTATGTGTTGTGTCTTAATTATTTACTGAATTGGTGTTTTTAAATGCTTTACATACCTGTCTTTGAAGTTAAGCCTGTCTGCTCGCAGCCACGTTACCAAAGGTTCAGCATAGGAATCATTTTCTAAGACCTATGCTGAGTCCTATCATGTGTTAGTGGCCTTATTGCCACTGGCAGACCTACATTTGCCCCTACCAATAACCCACTTTCCAACATTTGGTGGCAGCGGTGGGATGAGGACTTGTGTTTAAAAAGTACACCTTTCAGTGAATGATTTAAGATTATAAAAATCCTCTAAATTGCCTTAGAACAAAACTTTTGAGTTTGATTTTTGGAATTTGGAATAAACTGTTTTTAATCCATTGTTTTGATTTTTCCAAATTGTTCTAAGTCTGTTGTGCCTAGTTTTTTGTGACCCAAAACTAGGGAACCATGGAGCTGGACCTGGCTAAACTGTCCCAGTTTAAGATGGCTGATCTTAGGGAACAGTGTATGCTTAGGGGGCTGCATGCTGCCAAGAAGATGAGGAAGGCAGGGTTGCTTGAGTCCCTAAAGGCCTGGGCCAGGGCAGCTGAGGAGAACCCAGGGGGGTGGGAGGATGTTCCCCCCAACCTCACCCAAGAGAGGGTTGAGGATGATGCCTCTTCCATTGTGACTAGTGATAGCCAAGTGAATCAAGGTGGTGGTGGGAGTGGGGAAGGGTCTCTTACTCAGGAACGACTACTTTCCCTTGCAGAGAGACAGCTTCAGGCTCAATTAGAGTTGATTGCCTTGGAGAAGGAGAAATTTGAATTTGCTAAGAGAAGATGGGAGAGGGAGGAGAAGAGAAATGGTGGCAGCGAAAGTGAAGAAGATGTTGAGATGTCCAGGGGTGGTAGATTTGAACCTAAATTTCCCAAGGGCATAGTGCCCAAGTACACTGAGGGAGATGACATTGACAAGTGGCTAGCAGCTTTTGAGAGGGCCCTTAAAATGAGTAGGGTCCACTCTAGGTATTGGGGTGCACTCCTGTGGGAGTTGATTCCAGTAGCTGGGAGGGATAGGCTCCTGACCCTGAAGGGAGAGGATGCAGAATCATACCAGCAGATGAAGGCATGCTTAGTCAAGAGATTTGGTCTGACTCCAGAACAGTACAGGGTGAAGTTTAGAGGCACCCAGAAATTGAGTTCAAAGTCTTGGGTAGACTTTGTGGACGTTTCAGTGAAGGCACTGGAAGGCTGGATTGTTGGTAACAAAGTTGACACATATGAGGGATTGTATAATTTGTTTTTGAAAGAACATATTTTGACTCATTGTGCAGAAGAGAAGTTACGCCAGTATCTAGTGGACTCTAAGCTGACAGACCCCAGAGAGCTGCGTGAAGCAGCAGATGAGAGGGTGAGAACCCGGGTTTCCATACAGCACCAGGGGGGTGACCAGAAGAAAGGAGGACAGGTCCCTCCCCAGGGGAAAGCCCAAGGGAAAGAAGGTCAAAACCAGAAGGAGTCCTCCAAAGACCCACAAAAACCTGCACAAGGAGTGGGGGCCCGAGCCAACCCAAATCCAAAGGGAGGTGGAATCAGGGAAAGAATGGTAGGTTCTTTGATCCCTCAAAAGTGGGTAAGTGCTTTGACTGTAACCAGCCAGGGCACAAGCAGGGAGATGCTGTCTGCGCCAAGAAGCTCCCCCCTAAGGGGCCATCCACAGGGATTGCCAGTGTCAGTGTAGGGGTGGAGAGTGGTGCCCCAGTGAGGAGTAGTCAGGTGGTGGAAGCAACCTTAGTGTCCCTGGGTGGGGTGAATATTGCAACCCTTGCTGCCTTACCTCCAAACATGGACAAGTACAGGCAGAGGCCTAAAGTGAATGGGACTGATGTTGAGGCTATCAGAGACACTGGGGCTAGTGTAACTATGGTCCTGGATGAGCTGGTGCCTCCAGAGAGGTTGTTACCTGGTGAGTTTCACCAGGTGACTTATGCAGACAGCACTACCAAACTTCATCCTATGGCTGTGGTAGATTTTGAATGGGGAGGTGTGACAGGCCCTATGAAGGTAGCTGTGTCAAAGGTGCTCCCAGTCCAGTGTTTACTGGGCAATGATCTTGAAGCCTCTGTGTGGTCAGAGGTGGAGAGAGGACTCCATGTGAAAATATTGGAGCTCCCTGAGTGGGTATGTGCTGTGACTAGGTCACAGACTAGCCAGCAGGGAGGGGCTGGACACTTGGACCCTGGAACAAAAGGCCAAGCATCCAAGGACAAGGGTACTGGGCCTGGTGAACCAGCCCAGGGAACTCCAGCGGTGCAGGAAGAATCTAACCCTGATAGGGAGGATCTGGCCTCTGAGGGAGGGACTCCATCCCTGCCAGAGCTGTCAGATTTGGCAGAACTGACAGGAGCAGGTGGACCCTCCAGAGAGGAGTTCAGTCAGGGACAGCCTGACTGTCCCACCCTTGAGAGCTTGAGGCGGATTGCTTCTAAGCAAGAGGAAGGGGAAGACAGTGGGTTTCACAGACTCTACTGGGAAGATGGACTGCTTTATACTGAGGCCAGAAACCTCAAGAAGGGGGCCACCAGGAGGTTGGTGGTGCCCCAGAAGTACAGAGAGTTCATCCTGACTTTGGGTCATGATATCCCCTTGGCAGGACATTTGGGACAGACAAAGACATGGAACCGGTTGGTGAACCATTTCTACTGGCCCCATATGTCTGAAAAGGTAAAGGAGTTTTGCAGCTCCTGGGTCACCTGTCAGGCCAGTGGCAAGGCAGGGGGCAAGACAAAGGCTCCCCTAATACCACTGCCAGTGGTTGGGGTTCCTTTTGAAAGGGTGGGGATGGACATTGTTGGTCCCCTGGACCCACCTACAGCATCAGGGAATAGGTATATCTTAGTGGTAGTTGACCATGCCACTGAAGCCATACTTCTTATCTCCTTCCTATCAGGAGTTATTATTTAATAACTTCCTGCAATGTTAACCTATGTAACTGGCGATTTGCAATGGGAAAAATGACTTGGGCCATTTTTCCAGCACCATACCCTGAAGCCATACCTCTTAGAACCATTGATGCTCCTGCGGTGGCTAGAGCACTGCTTGGTGTGTTCACCAGAGTGGGGTTTCCAAAAGAGGTGGTGTCAGATAGGGGCACGAACTTCCTGTCCAGCTATCTGACTGCTATGTGGGATGAGTGTGGTGTCAACTACAAGTTCACCACCCCCTATCACCCACAAGCAAATGGTCTTGTTGAGAGATTCAACAAAACCCTGAAGGGCATGATAAATGGGTTGTCAGAGAAACTCAGGAGGAGATGGGATGTTCTCCTCCCATGCTTACTGTTTGCCTACAGGGAGGTGCCACAGAAAGGGGTTGGTTTCAGTCCCTTTGAGTTGTTGTTTGGACACCCTGTGAGGGGGTCATTGAGCCTGCTGAGAGAGTCTTTAGAGAAGCCTCTTAAAGAAGCAAAGGACAATGTGCTTGACTATGTGCTAGGCCTGAGATCTAGAATGGCAGAGTACATGTGCAAGGCAAACAGGAAACTGGGGGCCAGCCAGGAGCTCATGAAGCACTGGTATGATCAAAAGGCTACTATGCCTGAGTATACTCCAGGACAATTGGTGTGGGTGTTGGAGCCTGTGGCTCCCAGGGCCCTCCATGACAAGTGGAGTGGGCCCAATCCAATCTTAGAAAAGAAGGGTGAGGTTACCTATTTGGTTGACCTTGGCACCCCCAGGAACCCTCATAGGGTCCTGCATGTGAATAGATTAAAACCCCACCATGACAGGGCAGACATGACCATGTTACTGGTCACTAATGAGGGTGTGGAGGAGGAAACTGAGCCTGTGCCCGACCTCCTCTCCACTAATGTGCAAGATGGGTCAGTGGAGGGGGTGATACTCTCTCCCAAGTTGACAGACCAGCAGCACAGAGACTGTAAGCAAGTGCTGGAGCAGTTTGCTGGCCTGTTCTCTTTGACCCCAGGCATCACTGAGTGGTGTGTGCACCACATTGACACTGGTGACAGCCTACCTGTCAAAAATAAATTGTACAGGTTGTCTGACCATGTCAGAGCCAGCATTAAAGCTGAGGTTGCTAAGATGCTGGAATTGGGGGTAATTGAACCGTCTGAGAGTCCATGGGCCAGTCCAGTGGTGCTGGTGCCTAAACCTAATCCCCAGGGGGGACCCAAGGAGTTAAGGTTCTGTGTGGACTACAGAGGATTGAATGCAGTCACAAAGACTGATGCTCACCCTATACCTAGAGCTGATGAGCTCATTGACAGGTTAGGGGCTGCTAAGTACCTGAATACTTTTGATTTGACTTCAGGTTACTGGCAGATTGCCCTCACTGATGGAGCAAAGGAGAGGTCAGCATTCTCCACACCAGAGGGACATTATCAGTTCAAGGTAATGCCCTTTGGATTAAAGAATGCACCTGCCACCTTCCAAAGGTTGGTGAACAGGGTCTTGTCTGGGTTGGAACAGTTCAGTGCAGCTTACCTGGATGATATAGCTGTATACAGTTCTACCTGGGGGGATCACTTCAGCCACCTAAGGGAAGTGCTTCAGGCCATGCAGCAGGCAGGCCTGACTATTAAGGCAAGCAAGTGCCAAATAGGGCAGAGTTCTGTGGTGTACCTGGGCCACTTGGTAGGTGGGGGCCATGTACAGCCTCTCCAAGCTATAATTCAAACTATTTTGGATTGGACAGCTCCTCTTACCCAGACTCAGGCCAGGGCATTCCTTGGACTGACAGGGTACTATAGAAGGTTTGTTCAAAATTATGGGACCATTGTGGGGCCCCTAACAGAACTCACTTCTAAAAAGAGGCCCAAGAAGGTGATTTGGACCCCAGAGTGTCAGAAGGCTTTTGACACTCTGAAAGCTGCTATGTGTTCAGCACCAGTGCTACTGGCCCCTGACTACACAAAAGAATTTGTGGTTCAGACAGATGCTTCAGAGCAAGGGATTGGGGCAGTGTTGTCACAGCTAAATGAAGAGGTCCTTGATCAGCCAGTTGCCTTTATTAGCAGGAGGCTTCTTCCCAGAGAGCAGAGGTGGAGTGCCATTGAGAGAGAGGCTTTTGCTGTGGTTTGGTCCCTGAAAAAGTTGAGACCATATTTGTTTGGGGCTCACTTTCGTGTTCAAACTGACCACAGGCCTCTCAGATGGCTCATGCAGATGAGAGGGGAGAATCCCAAGCTGTTAAGGTGGTCCATTTCCCTACAGGGAATGGACTTTGCAGTGGAACACAGACCTGGGGTTGCCCATGCCAATGCAGATGGAATTTCCAGGTTTTTCCACTTAGCTGATGAGGACTACCAGGGTGTAGGTTAGTAACCCATCACCTTTCGTTGGGGGGGGCTATGTTGCAAAGTCATCCTGTACCCTGGGCACCCCCCAACTTTTTGCTGACTGGTACTGGTGGTAACTGACTCTGACTGACCCTGGGCTCTGCCTAACCAGGCCCAGGGCCAGTGCCAAGCTGAAAGGAACACATTAGAATACAGTTAAAACACCTAACATACACTAGGGTACACTATGGTATGGTGGGGTACCCCTGTAATTGGCATGACCTACCCCATAAGCCCCTAGTATATAATAGGGCAGGGGATTGAAACTACCTAGAAGTCCCCAGTACCCTGGGGCATGGCAGTTTAGAGGCCAGCAGATCTTTTTGCACTTGCATGTGTGCACTGCTGAAGCCTGAGGTCAGTTTAAAAGCAGCCCTGGGTGCCAGGACTGCTTTTAAAAAGTACATTGTGCCCAAACTCGACTTTGGTGTTTGGGGCACTTAAAAATGGATAACCTACAATGTTTTGGCATATTAGGGACCCCCAGGGTCTCCCCTAGGTATCCCAGGGGTGGGGGGTCAGATATTTATAAGGTAAACCCTTATAAAATGAGTTTTTATATGCCTGGGTAAAGTGAAATTTCACATTTCACTCCCACATTGTGGTAAAGTGCTGCCCAAATTCGACTTTGATGCCAGGAGCAGTATGAAGTGAGGATCTGCAATATGTTTGCAGATTCAGAACCCCTAAAGTCTCCCTAGTTGCACATGGGGTGGGGTTCCTGTAGATATAAGGCAAGTACTTATAAAATGTGTTTTTGTAAGTCCTGGTGCTGGAAAAATGGCCCAAGTCATTTTTCCCATTGCAAATCCCCAGTTACATAGGTTAACATTGCAGGAAGTTATTAAATAATAGCTCCTGATAGGAAGGAGATAAAGCTACCGTTCAAAGACTTCTCAGAATAATAATGCTAAATCCAACAATATCATATTGTTGAATTTCTCCTAAAGTGTACATACAAGAAGTTATAAGACTTTCTTGTTTGTTAGTCCAAATCCAGCCTTCCAGTGGTCTGCCCTGATTGGTCAGAGTTAAGTGGATTACCCAGCCTGCCTGGAGAGGTGATAAAGAGCCCCTGGGGTTATGCAGCTGGGCTGGGAGGGCAGTGTGCTGGTCGACAGGAATGCCAGGCCAGGGGGAGGGGTCGTAAACTACGGGCTTCAAAGGGAAAAGCAGAACCCAGTGTCAGTTTACAACTCTGAACTTTATCCCTCAGGCAGATGGGGGGATTAAGGAAGGTATGAGCAGATGCAGGGGGGAGAGTCTAAGTAAATTAGCCATCCTAGGGGTGTGTTTAGCCAGCTCTTGCCTCCTTGCTGGAAATTCTGCCATTATGGATTTGGAAGATTTGATGCACTCTGGGACAAAATAATGCCACACTTTACAGGAAGTGGTCATATGTTTGAGGAGTTACCCTGCTCCGATTGGTCAGGAGTGACCTCCTGTCTGACCCAGAGAACATGGAATAAGTATCTGAGAGGGGCAGAGCCCTCCAGATCTGCTGCTTGAAACTTACTGAAGCAAGACATTGCCAAGCTGAGAAGATTTTGCTGTGCAAAGATTTCTAAGGCCTGACCTCTGAAAACTGCACCATCTGACACTACAGCCCTGTGGATTATTTTGCTGAAAAAGAACTAAAGAGTGTACTCCCTGAAAGCTACAGGCTAAAAGAGCTCATCTGGAACATCACCAACTAAATCTGCACCTTGGGGAACTACCAGTGGATTTGTAAGGGTGACATCCCAGTGGATTGTGGGAACTGAAGTCCTCAACTTTCAAGGACCATCTTGGAGCTTCCAGACCCTTGGAGTGAGTTTGAGACACTTTGGGACCCTTTGAGGAACTTCAGGAAGAAGTTCAAGAAGTTTGGAGGAACTTTGGAGGAACTTTGGAAAAAAGCTCCATAGGGGGACCGACTCAACCTGGTCAGCCAAGCCGCCTGCCTTCAACCGCGAGTCGGCAAAGCCATCCAGGTTCGTCCCGCTAAAAGCTCCGTCGGTCCGACTTCCAGAGTTTGACCGGGAGTAGAAGAAATCTGAAGCCGGCGAACCCTCACCGGATCCGGCTACATGAGGAGCATCGAGAGACCCCGCGAGAAAAAGCTCCAGAAAAGTTTCCAAGTCCGCTCGTAGAAAAGTCGACCGGGAGCAACCGCGAGAGCCAAGCCGCCTGTCTTCCATCGCGTGTCGGCCAGGGCTCCTTGGTTGCCCCGCTGAAGCGCTAACGAAAAAGTTTCTAAGTCCGCTCCAGGGAAGTTGACCGGGAGTTCGTCGAAAGGCAAGCCGGCGAACCCTCACCGGATCCGCACTGGCTGGGAGCTTCGAGGGGCCTCACGAGAAAAAGCTCCAGAAAAGTTTCTAAGTGTGAAGGTAGAAACTGAGACCGGGACCTGCCGCAAGCTGTAGCCGCCCAGGGCACCATCGTTGTCGGCCTGAAACTTTGACTTTGCCCCGGTCTATCGCGAGCAGGTATCCCAATATGGTGCTATAAACTTCTAAGTGCTATATTTTATTAAATCTTTGAAAATTCATATCTCCGGTTCCCTACATTGGATTTTTGTCGTTTTGGTGTCATTTTAAAGATAAAAATATTTCCTATTTTTATAAATTGGTGTTGGATTTTTGTTATGTGTTGTGTCTTAATTATTTACTGAATTGGTGTTTTTAAATGCTTTACATACCTGTCTTTGAAGTTAAGCCTGTCTGCTCGCAGCCACGTTACCAAGGGTTGAGCATAGGAATAATTTTCTAAGACCTATGCTGAGTCCTATCATGTGTTAGTGGCCTTATTGCCAGTGGCAGACCTACATTTGCCCCTACCAATAACCCACTTTCCAACAGTGCCCCTTAAACAAAACATTATCAGAGACATTCTAAAATTGGAAAGCTACGGCAGGATCAGATGGATAAAGTATGTTGAGATGGAACTGACCGCTATTGGTTTAAAAGATCGTTTCAAGGACCCAACTACCTGCAGAAAGTTGTCTAGACAGAAGCTGGTCGATACATTTATGTTGGGGGCCCAATACCTTACAAGGGAGAGAAATTATCACAGTCAGTCGGTCCTCATGTATGAATTAACACCAACTCTGCAAGAGGGAGGGTATTTCTATTTAGCTGATATCCCCTTATCTCACCATAAATTCATTTTACTGAGATTACGTTTGAATTTGATACCGCTGATGTTAGGATACCCGGGGAAAAGTTTTAAGCATTCTGAATTGTTGTTTTATCCCTGTGATACCCACTCCCTTCAAAATGATCTTCATCTAATATTTTTTTGTGGACTCTATCGGCAGGAAAGACAGAAATTTATTGTCCCGATGTTAAAGCGGTATAATTTTAAACGCTGTTGGGTGGCTTTGTATTTTTTGAAATCTCTTCCGAACCCTTTTGTGTGTTTTTCAGTTGCATCATTTTTATGGGCTTGCATGAAAAAAAGGAAACAAGCAGGCCCATAATTACGCCTGGTACTCTCTCAAAGTTTTCGATATTGATATTCTCCGTAATTTTAATAACTGATGTTTTAATTTGATTTTAAATGGATAAAAGTGCACGTCCAGACGGAATGAAATGTATGATGAAATTGTTTGGCCACCAGTATTTTAACTTTCAGGACTTGTATTGTATATAATTGTATGTTCTATATGTGATTGTATTTTTATGTACTTTTATGATCTTATATGGAAAGATCGAATAAAGACATGAAATGAAATGAAGTCCTGAAGACTCGATGAGCAGGAGTGGAGAAGTCAGCGGTGCTCCAATAGTCTCCTAAAACTGCTTAGAATCAAAGCAAAATAGTGAGTCGTGTTTTGGTTCACCATTACAACCATTTGAACATGTTTGGGTATGTAGGCTAGGTTTACTCTCCCACAGTGTTTTGACATATAACAGTAATACCCCATTAGGGAGTGAATAGGTCACATGTCAAATATTAGTTACGTGGTACTGTCAGGCTCGTGAAATTCAGGGCATTTTAACACTAGCTTGTTATCTGGGCAAATTTGTTTTATAAGACATACATAACTAAGAAGTATGCACTTTTGGAATATATTGAAACGAATCCTATGGTAAAGTGATTCTACAATAAGACATGAATGTGATGTTTTGGTAAAGGAGAAGCTCAGGTGGTGCTGAATATCTGATCTACAGCTTCTTTTTCATTTCAAAGATTTTATTAGTTTTATGACAAGGAAACGACAAACAAAAAGTTGTATGTTACATTAGTGTAGAGCGCATGTGCATCCAACAGGTACACATGTGGTTAGTACTTGAATAACATCCTGACTAGCATGCATGGCATCTTATGTAGAATGATGACAAAACAATAATAAATGGAACAAGGCTAAGAAATAAAAAATAAAAAGATAAGTAGATTAACACCAGAGTGGTCAAAATGCAGGCTTGAAGCACAACAGGTCTTGAGCAGCTGGTCGTAACTGAATAGAATATAGCATATCACGTCGACACAGACCACACAGGTGAAGTCGAAGACCAAGAGCTGTGTTAGGAGGCATGACAAATTTGGGGATATGATAAGGCAATATTCGACTAGATAGGATGTTAGGAGGAGGAAGAGGCTTTAAGTGTCCTATGAATGACTAGTTATGTCGTATAAATTGCGACAGTACTGTACATGGGCGTCCGCAGAAATTTTTCCAGGGGGGGGCAAAATGTTAAGTCATCACCATCCTCCGACATGATGTGTGCTAGGTGGGGCACAAGAAACACTGGGGCGCAGGATGAGCCATGGGGGACAGGAAGCAGGCTGCAGACAGCAAACCCTGGGCTATGACGCCAGCAGAAATTCCTATACAAAAGAAAAGCGTCACCTGCACTGGCCATCCCTTTCCCCCTGCTGTGCACATCTTACCACTCCCACCCCATGACGAGGCAGCTAGAAGTGGTGATTTGTCATTCTGAGGGGTGTGAATGTTATAAGAATGTGTGTGCCCGGCTGAGACAGCTTCCCGGGCACACACAGCCGCACCGAGTACTTCACACAGGTCTTTAAAAGACCATTTACTTGGTAATGAGGCTTTGTTGTGTTTTCACCCCTACTTAGAGTCCCTGCATCTCCACTCTGCATATGGCTTTGGCTGGATGAATTAGCAGTCGCCTCTTCCTTCATGTGGTGGTGATGAGTGGGTTGCAGGGCGCCTGCACTTGTCGCCTCTGTCATCGGTAGCCCCCTGCTTCCATCTGAGCGCCGAGGATCACAAGCCCCCCCCCCCCCCACCCGAACCACTAGCACCTGGAGGGGTCGCCGTGATGTCCTGCCTGAGGACGAGCCCCGGCGTCAGGCCTACCTCCGGGGTGCATTTGTGCACATGGGCATCTGCAGGGGGGGGCAAAGAGGGACGCTCCAGGGGGGGGCACGCGCCCCTCCTTGCCCCCCCTGCGGACGCCCATGAGTACATAGTTGTTCTACAGCTTCAAGCGAAGTAGGTAAAGATCACGGAACCCTATCAGACGTACATATTTACAAAGTTAGACGCTGTAGTTTGTAAACACTTTGTCCCTGAAGGAGTCACCCTTTTGGCACACCTGTACTGAAAAACATGACTTACAGGAAATAAACTTTGCTTGACAGATGAGAGATAAAGCACCAGAGATGTTTGGAAAGAAGCGAGATGCAGAGTGTGCACGCACTTTCATACTTTTCATTGGAGAAGTATGAGGGTGGGGTAGGGTGAGGCAGTCAGTGTCGAAATATAGTCAGTACCAGGGGATAATACACCCTGTTTGAGCTCTGTAGACGATCCCTATGCAGAAAGCCCTCTTCCTTAGTCTAGATATGGTATAACCTTATTGCTTTTGTTAAATTACATTAAAATGCCTACCAAATGGGACATCTATCTTGGCAGTGAAATATAAATTTCTTGGTATAGACATGGAAAATTCTTTATCAAATACCATACTTTTGAACATGTATCCAGGTTGACGCAAGGTTCTAGCTAAGCCAGGCATGTCTTGAGACATTTAAAATCATGTCATCTTCAGTGATCCATGTCCTCCCCAGTGACGCATTTAAGAGATATCAATATTATATTACGTCACTAATGAAACTATGTTTACTAGATATACAGCAATCCTATAAAAGAAGAATCCTGCCCACAACATTCACGGAAACCAGTGTTTCTGACCATTCTTCCCTGTTTCTCTTGAATGCATTTCCCTAATTAATGTTTACAATCAGGAGTTGGGACCGCTATTTTGGGGACGAGTTGGGTCTTTCTGCAAAAAATTTATTCTGGTTCATGGCACTTTGCCAGGCCGTGGATCCTGCAGGTAGCCCCTTTGAATAGTTTATTAAATCTAAAGGAGAGATCCCAAAGGAATTAAGGTCAAGTTTGGTTGAAAGATCGCTTTTGTTGGATAGGATGATTCACTTTCAGAGTCACACTACTGGCGCCACAAACTGGACATACTGACTCTTTTGGGTCAGTTTATACTTCATACACTTTTGCCCTTCCTGTCGGTGATGCTAGCCCTGTACGGCACCAGTTCTTTTACGCTCTACCAGGAGCATGGGAATTAGTATGACTCCAGCTGATAAGTGAAGAGACGATCGAAGGTTGTTTTCTTCTTTTTTTTAACCACAGTTTCAATTACATTTTGTTTACCAATTTTCAACCGGTACAAGCTATCAATGGTGTATGGGGGTAGACTACTTCCGGAGCAACCACTAGTCACAGCAATTTGAAGGTTGGGGGGGGGCACTAAAGTTAATTGGTTCGAATAAACGATTTACATGGGAAAACTCCTCTTTGTCATAGGACTTGCCACAACTGGAGCCATTCCTTGCCTGGGATAAGATTGGAATATCCAAGCTTGGGGATGTGTGGGTTTCAAACCACATGTTGACATACGAACAGTTATGGGGTAGTTTGAGCTTCACAGATCTCAGTTTTATCCCTATCTACAGCTAAGGAATGTACTCGTAAGATACAAAGACAAACTTGATCCCTTACCAGAATTTAACCCCTGGAGTCTAAACAAATAATAGACCGGTTGGAATTTAAATGTACTTTCAGATTATATAAATCATTACTAGTTAATTTCTTCATGCCCCCTACTGGTACTGGGAGATCAATGGGAGCAGGATGTAGGAATCTTGGAAGACAAGGAATGGATGACAGCAAATATGGCAGCACTGGTGTAACGAAACTTGAGGGGGCCCCCCTGCAAGGCACATGGAGTGGCCCCCTCCGGGCTCAATCATGAGCTCTCCGGCCAGAGTAATGTGCTGAGGGGCCCCCTGGAGCTTGGACACCCACGCACGGTGGGGGCTGCGGGGGCCTGTGTTACGCCACTGGATGGCAGCCAGACAGTCAGTCATATTGGCAAGGCTGCCCCTCTTCCAATTCAGACACTTTCACAGAGTGTACTACACGCCAGAGAAGATGTGGAGAATGTGGAGATGTGGAGAATGGGATGGGAGTAGACCCAATCTGTCTAAGATGAAGATTGAATAGAGGTATATTCATACACACACTCTGGGGCTGCCAGTCATACTGGCCCTGAATATTCAACACTTTTGTGATTGGCACACTCTTTGACAAAAAGTCCTAAATTATCGATCTTTAAAATCCTGCAGGATTGGGGTTGTAACAAGGGACAGCTACACTGATTAGAATTGGGTTATTTTTGGCCAAGAGAGACATCGCTCTTTACTGGAGGATTCGTGCAGCACCCCTGCTTGCAGAGTGGTTACTTCTATTGATTATTGCGCAGTAGCTGATAAATTGGTCTCCAAGACTAGCGATGCCCTCATAAACATCACAAGATATGGGGGACATTCGGGAATCATTTTGGAAATGTGAGATCGGCATTCTGGCTGCTGCAGAGGAGGACTGAGACTTGAGGGAGGATCAGGGCAGGATTTGGGAAGGGATTGCAGCCAGCAAGAAGATGTATTGTGGTTGGATCTGCTGTTGAACGAGTGGAGAAGTTAAATTGTAAGGTGTATTTCATTTAATCTTCTTGTCACTTTCTTTCTAACACAAATGTAAAAAAACTGAGATTTAAAAAATAAATCCCAAATTTAAATTGGTGAGATGTTAATGTTCCTGACTGAAACCCTTACAGATATCTGCACTCCTTCACTTAGAAGCTTCAGTGATTTTTATGAATCCCAAATTTGCTTCAGATCATAATCTGACCTTACTAATGGAAAAAAAGAAGGGAATCTGTGAGAACCGTGGACAGTTCTTTCGGCACATCAGGAGATATTGTTCATAAAATTACTTCCATGTCAATGGTCTCAACCTCAAAAATGTGATTATTTATATTATTGAAGCTCCAGCATTTACAGCATTTATTATACATTTGTGTAATCCTTGGCTCATGAGACATAAACCCCAGATACAATGGACTGAGGCTACTAACCCTTGTATTCTAAATATTGTCATGAGAATTGTTTTTCAGTCATAAAAGTGATTTCAGAAACTATAGTCACTGAATTATCTGGCTTGTTGGAAGAGTTAGTATCTGATAATACTGAGTTTGCTGATGTTTTCTGTGAGAAAAGGCCAGAGAAGTTACCCCCACACAACAATGACAGATATATGCTCTCAAGAGACAAAAAAAATACAAGAATATATCAAAGTCAACTTAGCAAAAGGAATTATGAGATACTTTATCTGAGGGGGGCCCATTTTTTGTTCCAAAACCTCATGGTGAAATACAGAGAATTTAATGCTATAACCATCATTCAAAGTAAAAATCCTTTGCCACTCATATTTGCCTTATTGGATCAGTTTAAGACAACAGCATGGTTTACTAAGTTGGATTTAAGAAGAGTATGTAACGTGGTACATATCAGAAAAGGAGAAAAACGAAAGATGGCATTTAATGGCAAATACAGCCATTTCGATTATTTGTTTACATTGTTTGGGTCAGGGCCTGCTTTAGCGCTGGTGGCGCCGGATGCTTTTAATTAGTTATATAGCGTCACTCATACCAATCTAGGGTGCCAGAGCACTTTGCATCACACACACATTAGACAGAGACAATCAATTATACGTGTGTAAATCAGTGTATAGGAAATATTACATAAGCTAGAGGACTACAAGGTGTAGGAGTCACAAATCATCTATACTGGTAGGCAGTATGGTTTAAGAGTGCTTGGTCTGGAGAAGCACAAACTCAGAATTGAAAACAGAACAACATAGTTATGGGTTCTCTCTAATAATAAGAATCGATTTCTACCCAAATGAACCCTTTTGCAACATTAATCTATGCTCTAATCTATACTTTGCAGTGTGCATGCAGTTCTTTGATGACAGTTAATAATTCACTGTCCTATATTAGGATTTTAACTTATACACTGCAAGTAACACAAGGATTTTTCTTAGTAAAGCAGTAACCCACTGACATATTTTCATTACATGCTCTTTGTGATCGTCTTGGTACACGCTCATTGCAGCAGGCATATTAACCCTCTGTGCTATTTTGTGTCAAAACCTCAACTAGACAAAACTACGATCTCTCTCCAGGAAGAACATTAATCACTGGAGTTATCTTGACATTTTTATTGTTGCGGTGCGGTGGCACCGGTCACACCGCCCTAGAGCCAGCCTTAGTTGGGGTTATACAATTCTTGTGATGCTCAGCATTTCTTCAATTATATCCTTCGAGTTTTTCTTGATCAGTATGTTGTGGTTTATTTGGATGTGATTTTAATATATTCAAATAAGCTGAATGAACACCACCAGCAGGTACACAAAGGATTACAATGACTAAAGGAATATTAGTTATGTACTAAGTAACCTAAATGTATATTTGGAGTTACAAGTGTGAGCTTTTCAGGATATTCCTTACCATCACAAGGCATAAACATGGATAAGGAAAAAAGTGAAAGCACTCTTAGACTTGCCCATACCTCAGAATATCAGAGATTCAATGCTTTGCGGAGTTTGCGGCAGACAGGTTATTCCAGCATTCTCCTCTATCTTTGTGCTAAAATTCCACTCACCTGAGACCCAGGATCTACAGGATCAAAGACAGTACACGCAATACCCCCTAAGAACAAACCCGGAATTCACAAGCGTCGACGGTTTGTGCCCAAGAGGAGCAGGGTTAGAAGAAGGGAGGGAGAGGGAGCAGGGAAGCCAATACTCTGCCTCGTCCCCACCCGCAGTCACACACTTCAGCCAGAAGTTCAAACATCCCTGCGACTGGATTTCTCTGAAAAGATACAGAGTAACAATTAGAATTTACACCGCAGGAAATAAAGCCTGAGTCAAGATCTGTTTTATCCCTCTAGTAAACACTCACCCATTTAGATCAGAATCAACACAAAAGTTTCCACGCTTCAAGTGAACTCACTGAAGGCACTAAGGGCCATATTATCAAGAACGGCGCAAACATTATCGCCGCTTTAGCGGCAGGAAACTGCCGCTAAAGCGGCGATAAGGGGCTTGATAATATGCCCTAGAGAATTCCAATAGAAGCCCAGGTTTGATGTCCTTGACACAAGAACCTGGGCTTCTATTGGAATTCTCTAGGACATATTATCAAGCCCCTTATCGCCGCTTTAGCGGCAGTTTCCTGCCGCTAAAGCGGCGATAATGTTTGCGCCGTTCTTGATAATATGGCCCTAAGAGTGGTATTTCTTTATCCCCATCAGGTCACAATCCTGGGATGGGAAGGAAGAAAGTGCAAAATCTTATTGCAGGAAGTGGATTGCAACACCTGTATTTAGTAATGTTCAAACTCTTGGTATCCTCGTATGATTGAAATGTTTTATGGTTGGTTTGATTATGAAGAATTACTTCTAGAAGCCGCAGGCTCAGCAGACTTACCTGAAAGTTGATTGCTTTTTAGGTCTCGGCCTGCACCAGCGCTTGTGCTGGTCTGGCCGAGAGTTTTAGTAAGTGGGTTTTGGAAGTGCAAACACTGGCTTTCGGCTGGCGACCAGCTTGAGTTCACGATGGCGTGCACGCGCAGCTGGCATCTGGGTTTCCTATCTCTTCCTCATTTCCTCGTCATGGCTCATTAACTCTCTGGACTCTGATGTTTCAATCGCAGCAGCAGCTCACATTACCAACTGAGGGCCCTGGACTACAGTCACATGAAAAACAACAGCGATTAGCATTGAAATGCAAGCTTTTTCTTGTCTAGTTAGAAATATTGCTTCGGTGGGTTGATTTCACCTTATATCGCTATTTGTTTTATATTGGGAGTCACAGCCTAATTACCAGTATTTTTGTCTCTCACTGTTTTTTTTTTAATATTTATTCGCGCAAAGCACAAAGTTATATTTAAGGTTACTTTTTCCGCGTCACTTCTTCACTCTATTTAAACTCCACCCCCCACTCTTATTGTCTCTCTCCTTCTCTCTCTCTCTCTCCCTCTCTAATTCTCTCTCTACTTAATTAACTCTCCCCTCTCTATCTTTTTTAGCCTTTCATTCTCTCTCACCCCTTTATCTGTTTCTCTTTCAAACTCCTTCATTCACTCTCTCTCCCCTTCTTTCTCTCTCTCTATCCCGCTCCACTCTTTATTCTATGTACACCCTTTCTCTCTCTTTCTCTCTCACCACCCTCTCTAATTGGGCATTATATCTTCACTCTATCTCTCACTCGGCAACACCACAGCATCACTCAGCGCAACCACAGCATCAATCAGAGCTAGCACAGCATCAATCAGAGCCAGCACGGCATCACTCAGCACCAACACAACATGTCTCAACGCCATCACAGCATCACTCAACGCCATCACAGCATCACTCAGTGCAACCACAGCATCACTCAGTGCAACCACAGCATCACTCAGCACAACCACAGCATTACTCAGCACAACCACAGCATCACTTAGCGCCACAACAGCATCACTCAGCGCCACCACAACATCACTCCGCGCCACCACAGCATCACTCAGCACCACCATAGCTTTACTCAGCGACACCACATCATCACTCATGGCCAACACTGCATCACTCAGCACCACCACAGTATGACTCAGCACCACCACAGGATGACTCGGCACCACCACAGGATGACTCAGCACCACCACAGCATCGCTCAGCACCACCACAGCATCGCTCAGCGCCACCACAGCATCGCTCAGCGCCACCACAGCATCGCTCAGCGCTACCACAGCATCGCTCAGCGCCACCACAGCATCGCTCAGTGCCACCACAGCATCGCTCAGCGCCACCACAGCATCGCTCAGCGCCACCACAGCATCGCTCAGCGCCACCACAGCATCGCTCAGCGCCACCACAGCATCGCTCAGCGCCACCACAGCATCGCTCAGCGCCACCACAGCATCGCTCAGCGCCGCCACAGCATCGCTCAGCGCCGCCACAGCATCGCTCAGCACCGCCACAGCATCGCTCAGCACCGCCACTGCATCGCTCACCACCACCACAGGATCACTCAGGGCCACCACAGCATCACTCAGCGCCGCCACAGCATCACTCAGTGCCGCCACAGCATCACTCAGCGCTGCCACAGCATCACTCAGCGCCAAGACAATATCACTCAGAACCACCACAGCATCACTCAGCGCCAAGACAATATCACTTAGCACTACCACAGCATCACTCAGCACCACAGCAGTATCACTCAGCAACACCTGAGTATCATTCAGCATCACCTCAGCATCATCTCCGCAACAGTCACCACCACCACCACTACCACCTCAGCATCACTCAGCACCACCTCAGCCTGCTCTCGGAATCTGGCATCTGTTGATTCTCCCCTAGCGTCTGGCCGCTGCTAGTGTTATAATACAGGTACTAGTTCCCAACCTTCACCCTCCGATTGTTTATGCTCCTCAAAAAAAAGCTTTAACAAACAACCATTGCAATAGGCAGAAACAAGTTGCCAGCATTGCAAGAACAAAAGAAAACTGAGGACATTTTTTATTGTAAATACTTTTTTTAATATGGTCGTTCAGTTTTACATAATGCCTTCTTGGTCATATATAAAGTAACAAAAATGCTTCTGACACTTTTTTATTATAACTTTTCAGCATGCCGCACAGCAGCCACACTTCTCTACAGCACAGCTTGAAGACATTGGCAAAGTCAATAGCTCTGGCTAAACACTTATAAGGCCCCAAAGGCGAGACCTATTGGCTATGCCAATGCTTGTTTCTTTTTGTTTCCTCTAGGGCGGAGAAGCTGTCCAGGACTATGAGGAAGGAGTGGGTTAATCAAGCGATTGAACAATTTCTTTGATGTTTCCTGACACATATAATGAAGATTGGGTGCAATTGATTCTTATTGCAGAGTGTGTCCAAACATAACTGTCACCAGAGTTTTCCGATGATAAATAAAGACAGTGGTGGCTCATGTATTGGGGCGTAATGGTGTTGCTCCCCCACTGCGAACCGTCACATGTATTCATTTTCTCTGTTGCTGCGCTGTGTTGCTTGGGTGCTTGGGAACAGTGGGACCAATCCTGTTGATTGGTAGGCTGCAGGGATGAAATGAAGTGCGCATGTCGGGTTGGCAGGTCTCCTACTGTGACCAGTCCGACAGGCGCATTTGACTTCAGGCGTCTCGAGCCCTCCCAAAGCAACCTGCGGATTAGGTCGATGTTGGTCATAACAGTATTCAAAAGTAAGTTAAGCCTAGAATGTCTATTCTTACCTAAATGATATGTGTATGTTTATAGAAACGTGTGAAAAGCATACACACAGAAACAGATCCAGATTCATACACACAAATAGCTACACATCCACACAGACACGCACACATATGCACAAGCACATGCACACATATGGGTAAACATAAACAAAAATAAATCCACACAAAAACATAAACACGCAAATAGCAACATACATAGGGCGCACTGAAACCTTCACAAATCTTCAGAAACAGAAACATATGCCACACATACATAGGTTAATGCATTATGGTTCCCTATTTCGATGGTTTCCTAAAGCATCAGCTGTCCCTTTTTTATTAGCATATACATGCATATAAATATTTATTTCATAGCCGACATTTTGGTGTCCAGTGGGAAATTTCGAGTTTACAATTCACCTTTCCACAGTACATGCTTAGTCATTGTAGGCTGCACTCGAGCTTCACCTCGGGTTGATGCGCTGCACTAAGTGCATGCCGCACCGTTGGTTTAATCTAAGACTAATTGTATCGAAATGTTTTGTTACATAATTACTGAACTATATTTTAGCTACAATGGTTACGTTTCTATTCCTCTAATATAAGAACATCAACATGAAATGTAATCCACAAACAGATAGTGCAGCATTTGTTCTAAAGGTGTAATTTTATTATGCATAGAAACAACTCCTCAAAACAGTGATGAACATGCATTGATGGATACAGTTGAATGTACTGTTTGGGTGTGTATTTACAGCCGCTCATTAACATATATACAGTATATACATATTACCGCCGGTATTGTGTTAAAACGGTTCTCCTCATTCCTACAAAACAAATCTCAAAGAGTCCTGATCAACCACGTCCTATCCGACCAGACGCCAGTCATGATCGGGGTACCCCAAGGTTCAACGCTTTCCCCCACCTGTTCAACCTGTACATGGAACCCCTGACTGAAATCCTCAAACTTTCTAACATCTCCTACCATGTATGCTGATGATACGCAACTTTGCATGAAAATTGCCTCACCCGAAGATATCAGCACCTTCAATATCACCTTGACTAAAACACAACATTGGCTGACTCGTAACCACCTCAAACTTAACACCATCAAAACTGAATTCCTCTTAATCTCTCCACCCAATTCCACCTTTAACATCAAAGATTGGACCCTACACAGTGCTTAATTTGTGCCTGTGGTTTCCGGTGCTCAGCACCGGCACTTAATTGACATGGCCGGGACTATACATTTTTTCTCCCTCTACACTTGTTCTTTGTCTGACACTTGGATTTTTCACAAACCATATGACTTCAGTGATGTAACATTGCTGGAAGTACCCCCACTCTGAAAATTGTTCCAGCACCACTGCATATAAAAGATCTCTTCACAATTAATACTACTCTCTCAATTTTGATTGAACCGTATCCAAATGGAACGCTTTGCAATTTTCAACAAGAAATTGTCAGCTTGATAAAGCAGAGTCAGCTGTCACAAGCAGCAGGCCCAAATGGCTTACCTTTGACTGTTCTCAAACAGAACCCGATATTATGGCGTTCTTTGTTAATTTACTTATTTTCAAAAGTAATAAAACCAGACAGATTTTATTAGCTTGGAAAGATTGAATTATATACCTGATTCAAAGAAAAGGGGGGAAAAATTGTTCCCAAAAACTATTGGTTCATAGCACTTCTTGATTCCAAAGGAAGGATGTTTATAAAATCCTTATTTAATAAATTGTCCACCAGGGCGAATGAACAAAATCTCCTACATAAAATTATCATAAATGCTCAAACTGAGCAATAGATCACTTCCTTTTAGAACTTAAAATTGCCTTATATATAGAAACTGTCTTAAAAATTAAATTGCCAAGTAAGGACCTTCTATCTCCCAAGATGTATACTCGAAATTGATTAAAGCAGAGAAACGATTTTGGCTCCACTTCTGTTCTCACTATATATCTAGGATCTAACATACTATTTCGATTTGCTAGAAAGTGTATCATCAAAATTAGGCAATTTTAGCCTGACGATGTGGTCATCTTTTCATTAACCTCTAACGACTTACAATGTGAACTATAGAGGCTGAATTAATTTATTTTTGAGAATAGATAAACTATACAACTAACTAAAACCAAAATAATGCCCTTTGATAAAATTACGAAACAGTTACTTCGAAAATTTGGAGAAGAAGTCGTAGACTAAGTAAACAAATACTACTATCTCGAAGTAATCATTGACAACAAATTATTGTGGGTCGACCAACCCTCCACTAGAAAAATAAAAATCACATATAATTACCAAAAGCAAAAAGATTTGTGAATACCTATTATTGCCTTAAATTCCAAGCTTTTTCCTTCTCTCCTTTTTGTATCACTGGCATTAAATTCTAAAAAAGTACTAAAGTTCAATAAAATCTATATGCCAAATATAAGATTAAACCTATGTACCTCAATGCCACACAGTAAAATCATACTTTGTTATAAATTGGGTTTCTGGTTGGAGAGGTATGCACTCTGTGCAAGCAGGAACCACAATTCTACTCAGGATAAGCTAGATACACACTAAAAGATAACCTGTGCTCACGCTCTGGTAGCTTGGCACAGAGCAGGCAGGCTCATCTAAAGAGGCAATGTGTGAAGTATCTGTGCAACACACACACACAGTAACACAATAAAAACACCTCATTGCCACACAGTAAAATCATGCTTTGTTAGAAATTGGGTTTCTGGTTGGCAGAGGTGTGCACTCTGTCCAAGAAGGAACCACAATCCTACTCAGGATGAGCTAGATACACACTAAAAGAAAACTCGTGCTCACCGTCTGGTAGCTTGGCACAGAGCAGGCAGGCTCATCTAAAGAAACAATGTGTGAAGTATTTGTGCGACACACACACACAGTAACACAATGAAAACACCACAAAAAGACTCCACAGAGGTTTAGAAAAATAAGCTATAATTTCACAAATAATTCAAGACCAACATGAAAATAATCCAATAAGTAGAAGTTGAGTTATGAATTTTTAAAGAATAAAAAGAGTTCTAGCACTTAAAAGCAATAAGTGCCATTGGGGGTTATCTGGTCATGCTGGATGGGGGCAAAGTCAATAGTTCTTGCTGACCGCGATAGAGCGCAAGCCGGCTACAGGACCCACGCAGGCACCAGTGAACAAAGTACCTTATCCTGGTCGCAACAGTGAAATGCGGGGCAATGTACGCCCTGTGGAGGCGGAACACTCGCTCCAGACAGCCTTGGAGCATGATCCTGCCCGCATTCTTCTGACAGTGTTTACGCCTATTCCTCTGCCAGACACTTTGGCCATTCTTAAATCGCTTAAATCAGGGTCCCCAACCAATCCCTGCCTAGCCAGGCAGTTGGCATCTGTGGCGGAGGTAGTTAACCCCGAAGTAAATAATATCATTAACTTTTCGCTTCATACCGCCACAGTTCCAACAGAATGGAAACAGGCAAAATTACTCCCCCTGTTAAAAAAACCTTCATCAAACCCCGGCATTCTGGCTAGCTATCGACCAATCTCACTCCTCCCGGCTGTGGTGAAGGTGTGTGAGAAGGCAGTCTACAAACAGCTTTCTGCGTTTGTCGAAACATCTGGCGCTCTCCACCCGGCCCAGTCTGGCTTCAGGGCCTCATACAGTACTGAGACGGCATTGGTCGAGATGACGGAGGCTATTAGGGAATGCCTTGACTCAGGCGGCAGAGCGGCCCTGGTTTTATTGGACCACTCTGCCGCGTTCGACACGGTACCACATTGTCAACTGCTAGCCCGTTTGTCGAATATCGGAATCTCTGGCCTAGTGTGGGATTGGATCGAATCCTTCTTGGCAAATAGAACACAGCAAGTGTGGCCGCCGCCATTTTCGTCCACACCGAGAAGCATGACCACGGGCGTCCCTCAGGGCTCAACCCTGAGCCCTCTTCTTTTCAACGTCTATGTGACGCCGCTAATCGATCTGGCGGAAGGGCTGGGTGCTAAAATCATAGCATATGCTGATGATACCCAGCTTCTATTCACATGGAAGAAAAATGATGTATCCCTGGATTCAGCTAAAAACTGCCTGACGGAAGTTTTTTAATGATTAGCGCGGGCCCAACTCAAATGCAATGAGGATAAGTCTGAGGTTCTCCTCTTCGGGTCCTTCCCGCAGAATTTTAGGGAGGACCTGTGGCCCGAGGGTTACCCCATGCCAAAATCTAGGGGCAGTCCAGTAAAAAACTTGGGGGTCTGGTTTAGTGAGGACCTTAGATTTTTATCGCAGATCAATAAACTGGCGGGAGTGTGCTTCGGCACACTGAAACTCCTCAAGAAATTTCTGCCGCTACTCCCTAAAGCGGCAAAAGAAATGGTGACCCGCGCTCTCATTCTTTCGCGGCTGGACTATGCCAATGCCCTTTACATCGGTCTCCCTGGCTACCAGCTAAAAAAGTTACAGATTGTTCAGAATGCGGCCGCTAGAACGCCACTGGGTATTCCGGGTAGATCCAGCACTAAGCACCTTCTTCGTGATTTGCACTGGCTTCCGGTTGACCAGCGTGTTCTGTTTAAGGCGCTTACCATTGCTCATGGTGCCCTCTATAAATCAGGACCCCTGTATCTCAGGAGGCGCTTTGACTTCTATGTGCCACCTAGACACCTTCGCTCTACGGGACAATGTCTCGCTGTTATTCCGCGCCACCGCCTCGTGAGAATGGGAGGCAGCTCCCTCTCTGTCAGGGCGGCCAAGGCCTGGAACAGTCTGCCCTTCGAGCTTAGGAACAACCATGACATTAGGCTGTTTAAGAAGCAGCTAAAAACCTTGCTTTTTAATTAATTCTCCTGCCGTGGCATACTCCACCTGTCTCCCCAGAATGGGCTTTCTCGCCGGGACACTTCCGAGTATCCGTGCGCGCTACAAATGGTGGATAACATAACAGTAGATGATGAGGTGATTTTTTCAATGCATTGATGGAGATGCATCGTTTCGGAGACGAATCTTCGAGATGCATTGGTGTTGTAGTGCGATGCACCGGGTTACTCCATGCTGTGGAGGGAATGCGTCGATCTCTCCACACTGCAGCGGTGATGATGCGCAGTTCCGATGCATTGGGCTCTCAAGACAATGCGTTGGTTTAAAGAGCGAAGTGTTGATTTTGCTCCCGCAACAGAGATGATGCACTGATTGTGCTCCAAGTATACTGGAGATGCATTGAATTCTCTGATGCAAGTATATGGGTCCACTTCCAGTGAACTAGGCACAAGAGCAGGGGTAGAGACTCTGATGTCCCTGAGTCTCAAGCAACAGGAGGCAAGCCAAGATCACTTGGAGATCACTTTTGTGCAAAACCAGAGTCCAGTTCTCCTCAGCAGAGTCAGAGAGCAGCAAGTAGCAGAATAGCACAAGAGAAAAGAAGGCCTTCCAGGTCAGCAATCCAGCAGAGTGTTAGTCCTTGATGCAACACAATAGTTCATTTGACTGAGTTCTGTTCTAGGTCCAGAAGTATCTGGTTGGGTGGGGTCAGGGACCCAGTATCTATATCTAAATGTGCCTTTGAAGTGGGGGTGACTTCAAAGAAGGGCCTTTGAAGTGCACAAGTATCCTTTGAAGTGCAAAGTATCCTTTCAGCCTCAGCCCTGGTTCCAGACTATCTGTGGGGGTAATTTGCCCTTTGTGTGGGGTCAAGCCACTACCTAATCAGTTGTGCGTGCCAGCCTCTCCCTCCCTTCCTTCCCAGGAAGAGCCATCCAGATGAATGCAGATGAGTACTCAGAAACACCTAACCTTCTTGTGGCTGTCAAGAGGGAATGCAAAATATTAGCTGTCACCCACCCCAGACGTGTACTGAAGAGATGCTGCAGGCACACAGAGCAGGAAGAGCAGAGAAATGCCCACTTTCTAAAAGTGGCATTTCTAAAATGGTAATGTTAAATCCAACGTTACCAGTAAAAAGGATTTTTCAATACTATTCCAAAGATATAATATATGATGCACCTAGTTCTTTTTAATCAGGAGTTGAAGCTTACAAGTGTATTAAGGAATTCCCAATGTTAACCTATGTGAGGAGTAGGCCTCACAGTAGTCAAAAATGAATTTGGGGGCTTGCCATTACCAGAACATGCAAAACCTAACAGTACATGTCCTACCTTTTACTTACACATCACCCTGCCCTTTGGGCTACCTAGAGCCTATCTTAGAGGTGACATATGTATAATAAAAGTAGAGTTTAAGGCTTGGCAAGTAGTTTTAATTGCAAAGTTGAAGTGGCAGTAAACTGCACACACAGGCCTTGCAATGGCAGGTCTGAGAGAGGTTTGAACGGCTACTTGTGTGGGTGGCACAATCAGTGCTGCAGGCCCACAAGTAGCATTTAATTTACCAGCCCATGGTATATGGTATACCAATTCAAAAGGGACCTATAAGTAAACTAAATATGCCAATTGGGTATACACCATTGTTACCATTTTTAGGGGAGAAGCACATGCACTTTAGCACTGGTTAGCAGTGGTAAAGTGCTCAGAGTCCTAAGGCCAACAAACAGAATCAGCTAAAGGATAAGATAAGCAGGCACACCGTTTGGAGGAAGACCGCCTAAGAATGACAGGTCTAACAGACTTGAACTTAATTTAAAAGCATTGCTTATTCTTGATACTGCCACAATGAACAACTATGTTTGTAACTGTAGTACAGAAGTAAAGAGAATATATTTAGACAGATATTTTTTAAAGAATAAAAGATAAAAGTAAAAAATAACCTTGAGCTAAAATTAACCAGCAATGAAAAGGTCATGGAAGCATATAATCTGTTGCAATCGGACTCGCTTATCTTAATAATCAAACCCAAAAGCAGAGGCATAATAAGAAACACTTTGAAGGATGACAACCGTGAGAAATATCTATTAACACTGTTGGAATACAAATTATTCTAACTGACATATGATTCATACTCAATAGTAAAGCAAGAATGTGTTGACTCAGACTTGGAAGCAGCAATAAAAATGAAACACCTCACCTTTAGACTACTCCATATTCGGTGCTGACAGTTTGAAGGATCTTGGAAATCACGACTAAATGATCAAAAAGGATGTAGGCTTTGTGGCTATAAAGACTAGTCCCTAATCCACATCATCTGTCTGCTTCCAAAACTGTTAAACGTACGGGGATAATATTTGCAACCTCCATTTACAGAAGCAAATATCAGTGCAATTAAGGAGGCAACCAAGTGCTGTTTTGCACTACATAATAATTATTTTATTAGAAAATAATGACATTTGTAGACTTTGCTTACAAATTGCAACAGGCTACAAATATAAACTAAACACACTACAAGCTTTACAAGACTATTACAAGACTATTCGTCTGATATTACTTTGTATATAATGACCCAGAGTTGCCTTATTTTAGTCAATTGTTTTAATTAACTGCACTATTTAGTGTAATTGACTTGTTTAAATACAAGAAAATGTATTACTTACTAATTTATACGGTGTATGCCCGTAGACCGTGTAGTATGGAATTCACTGATAGAAGAGTTCTGCTTCACGATATGCTGCAAGACTGTTACTCATGTATCGCCTCTTTACAGGGAAGGGAAACAAACATGGTTTAAATTCACTACTTAGCCATGTTTTTGCATCACTGTGTCAATACACACTGCAGATTTACTGTAATAAAATGAAAATCACACCATTTATCTAAGGTACAGCTGTTCTCACAGGTATGGGTCAAACATAACATGTGTGCCAGAAGGTTGTGGGATATCCCAGGGATGTTACAGTGAGATTCTGTAAGATATGGGCACTCAAGTTTCGAAAATATTTTAAGGCTGCACCTTCAGAATTGCTTTATAAACTTCTTGCTTTTTCATCACATTCTTTATCAAAATACATTTTTAAATGCACCATTTGTCCCTCTTTTTTTAAACCGACCCCCACCCTATAAATATGTATATATTAAGTGAAAAAACAAAGGTTATTTTTCTTGGCCCCTGCTTGACGTATTCCCCAGCTTAGGAGCTGAGGTAAAAAAATTTGGGGAATGTTTCGTAAAGATTTCCTATGGAAACATGGTCCTAACTGTAACTACCCAGTGGCAACTGCCAGTAAAAAAAAGCACAAAAAAAAATAAAAATATATATATATTAATATATATATTCACAGACACGCACGCACACATATATATCTATAAATACATACAGATATGTGTGCGTGTGTGTGTGTGAGAAAAATTGAAATTCGGTTGTCGGTTGAGGGGGGTGTGAGCCCTTCTCAAGCAACAGCCCCAATTCTTGTCAGGGAGAACCACAAACAGTCACTAAATTAACCCGTGTCTAACCCTCAAGTAGCTTTGTAAATAAGCAGTCAGGCTTAACTTAGAGGTAATGTGTAAAGTATTTATGCAGCACTTAAACAGCAATAAAGTGAAAACACAACATAAGAAAAAACCTGCACAATTTAGAAAAATAGAGTAAATTTTACACCAAACGACTAAAATCTAATCAGTGGAACTGGAGTTATGAAGTTTAAAGTGAAGAATAGCGCCTAAAGGTTCCAAGCATCAACCGCAGACATCTAGTCGTGCGAAACCCGGACAAAGTTGAAAGTTATGGCAGTTTGTAAACACAAAGTGGATTGGGTCTGATCTCTACTTATCTTTGTACTCGGAAGAAATTTTGGAGAAAAATGTCTGAGAAGGTAAAGTTCAGTGGGGCAAGGCAGCCGATGGTGTCTGAGGAGAAGGCATTGTCATCGGGGACCCGCTGAACAACCTACGGTGAAGATTTCTATGATCGGACTTAGTCTCTTTTTTTGGATGTCAAAAATCTCCAGCGGGACAAAGCTGCAGGCTGTAGCTGACTAGGGCTCCACAAGGTCAGATGCCCTTCTGGTCAGGAGCTGCTGAGCATTATTTGCTGCTACAGAGAAGAACTTAGCAGAAGCTACCGAAAAGTCAGGACGACCGGGGATGCACCTTGGATGGATTAGAGATCAGGTAGGTCCTGGTCTCTTCTCGGTTCTCAGAGCACTTTTTGTCAGAAAATGTTCAAAGTCCTAAGTTTTGGATTTGGACTATGTGGGTACCTTTATCACCACTTACAAGAGACTAGGACTGGAGGGTAACAACTTGGACGGATTAGGACTCACTCAGGCTGGGTCTAGGTGCGGGTTTAAGATGATTGGAGCTTTTTCTGTCCTTGAGACTATGATCAGGAGGCATGTGGTGTAACATAGGCCCCTGCAGCCTCCGCATTGCGGGGTGTTCCCGAGCTCCAGGGGCCCCCTCAGCGCACAGTACACCCATTGACAGCAGGGTCCATGCTGGGATGTAGTTTTGAAGGTACTCTTCAGTTCCCTCATAATAAATTAAATGGTGCGTGGTGCGCCATATTCAGGGCGCAGCTGCGTGTTCTTCAGCCTCAGGGTGGGGTATTGGACGGGGCAGGGCTTGGCTGGAATTGTCATGCACAGTGTAAACTGCACGTGAGGCGGGCCAGAGCGTCCGGAGCCCTGAGACAGTGAGGCCATAATTAAAATTACAGTCCTTCTATAATCTTTTTCAGCCTTCTTGAGCCAGAAAATTCAGAGACATTCTGGTCGCAGAAGATATCAGCCATTTCACTCTTCATTTGTGTCCTTGATAGGCCCTAGCGATGGTAAGTGACCACTGGTGCTGTGCCACTGTCCACTTATACCATGCAAATGCTATGCGCTTACATGCTAGTGATTGTAGAAGAGCACCCTCAGCTTAGAGTATTTAGTTCAAAAACATTGCACTATACTTATGACAACTTTGCTCACATTTCTCCACATGGCATAACATAGGCCCACGCAGAGGCGCAGCCCCGAGCTGCAGGGGCCTCCTCAGTGCACAGTACACTACACTCCTTGAGAGCAGGGTCTGCTGGGACGTAGTTTTAGAGTTACGCTCAAGCCCAATCATAATAAATTAAATGGTGCGTGGTGCGCTGTGCACGGAGTGCAGCTTCAGGGTCTTCAGCCTCAGGGTGGGGCATAGGGTGGGGCAGGGATGTGCTGGAATTGTCATGCGCAGTGTAAACTGCACTTAAGGCAGCCGGTGGGTCAGGGGCACTGAGACGGTGAGGCCATAATTAAAATTGCTAGCCATGGTCTTCTGCTGCCTGCCTGTGCCTGCCACCGAAGCTGCAGGTCTCAGGTGAATTGGAGACAGAGTGAGACGAGACGACGAGTAGTAGTACTAGTAGTCCAGCTGTTCACTATTGAGTGGTTCTAATGTTCTTCTGTTTCAATCTCTCTTCATTTCTCTGCAGTGGGGGTCTGCTTGCGTTGTGAGACTCGAGCCATAAAACCTTACTGTGCAATATTGGGAATGTATTGTGAGTCTGCATGCAGCCCTGTGAGGGCATTGGATTGATTGTTTTTTAATGAAGGTTCCAGTGACTCCAGTCGCTGCAAAGTGGGAAGGAGGTGGGTCAGGGTTCCTATGGGGGTGGTGATGGCACCGCTGCTTTTTTGGGGTTGCTGCTAGGTACATCGGAGCAGGCCCCCCGCTTCAGTATGTCTTTTGTGCCTTTGGGGGTGTGGGTGTGCTTGGTCGCGCGGGCCTGTTTTATGAAATGGAGTGTATTGAAAAAATAAATGAATTTCTACTGGCCAAACTTAGTTTGCCCATATTTTAAAACCAAACTTATAATGCATACCTAAATACTAACTCCTATTTGTAAGAATTCACGTGCCGCTTGTGTGGATTTGGTGGCTTCAGTTCTCATTAAAATGTATATACCTTTGGTTTTCTGGTTGCGAACCAATGCAAGGGGTTGCAAGACATCTTTTCAAATGATTTATGCACGTGTGTTTTGGTGCCTCTTTGCCTGCAGGACTGTCTCTGGCTACCCTGCTGCTACTTGCATATAGATGCCCACCATTTCGCGATGGGCTGCTATCTTCCCTCACACTTCCTTTCACTGACAGTAATGCACTGCTCCTGTTCCATGCCAGGTCAAAGGCCTGATTGTAAGTGCTCTGCCACATATCTTGTCTATCGAGCCATATCCTTGGGCTCGCCTCTTGCCAGGGCCTCCTTTACTTTCCCAAGGTCACGATTGCTGTCATTACTGGTTGGGAGTTTGTTGAATTCATTAAGGCCTATGCCATCCATCTGTGAATATGATGACCCCAATAACCGCGTGTGTTGGCACGTATAGGCCCATGGAAAAGAAATTTTGTGTACAAAGTTCAGCAAAAAACTAATTGTAGCAGAAGTACTAATAATGTTTTAAAATCTGCATACGTGTTTCTGAGGTTATATGAAATGCTACAGGCACGATACATCATTTCTCTTTGTATCACAAGTGTGCTCACATCACATTCCCTCAATGTGAAAAATTACCTTAGTGAAAGAGCATCATGGTGCAGAAACGAACACTACATCTGCAGATGGATTTCATCCACAAATCTCTGGGTAAATAAAAGTTGACGTATTCTGAATTGCCCGAAATTAACAGAATTCAGAGTTGTTTGAACCCACGAAGCCTTTTTCACATGCAAGCTTGAGGTTTGTGTACTACACTACTCTATAACACGTAAGAGAAGTTATTAGTAGTCAGAAGTACCATACACTATTGATTGCACTAACTTCCTCTTTCGTAGACTGCCTAATGTCAAAATAGCAAATATTCTGGCGTCATGTCATCAAGAATGGTACAACCAGATGAGAAGCGTAATAAAGCCTAAATTATAAACAGATGCATGTATTTTTTAAACTTATTTATCATTCACATGGGAGGTGATCATTTCCATCTCCTACATTATTTACCAGAAAACTCATGAAAAATTAGTTGTATGAACCTGGGCACTCCTGCAAGGAGTAACAGAATGTAAATAATGCCAGCATTTCTCTCACCAGTTGGCATTAATGATGGCAATCAGTTCCGCCATTATCATTATGTTAACGTTCAATGAGACATAAAAAAGTTTCTAATTCCATTGGTGTCTCCTGCTTGCGGAGTGAAAAGAGGGAGGGAGTTATAGAAATTAGTTTCTGTTAGAAAGCCTGAGCCATCTTCATCTGTTTTCTACAGTGTGTAATCCAGAAATTTCTTTAGGATGCAGAATTAAGAACAACTTGCACTTTGCGCTACTTTGCGTCAAGGGGGTGCACTATGGGTGGTTCATGGGCATTCCCATGCAACCAGTGCTTTAAATGGGCAAGTGCTGTTTGGTACTGAGTGTCTGCACTTCTAAAATTTGAAAGGGAACAAACCTGCACTACTCAGCATTGATGCACTATTTTTAATGGAAGAATACCCCTTTTTTTAAATTAATATAATGTCCGCTCCTGACCAAGAATCAGGGGCTGGACCCCCGAGTTGTGCCAGGGATATTACTTCAACCAAATCAGGTCCCACTTCCTCCCAAAAGGTTTTATAGAATGCCAGGGGGATCTGATCAGGTCCGGCGGCCTTACCGGAAGAGAGACTCTTTAAAGCACAAAAAATCTCGTCTTGTGTTAGAGCAGCCTCAAGTTTCATACAATCCTCGCTCTCTATATTCTGCAGTGGTATATTCTTAAGATATCCCTGAATTAGGCTCTGCTGTACCGGGGAATCTGCATCATATAGTTGTTGATAGAATTGCCTAAATATTTCTTGAATCCCAGATGGATCCGTAATTAGGCTTCTGTGTGCATCTTTTATTTCATTTATTTCACATCGGGCACTCCTTTGCCTAAGTCTAACTGCCAACATGTGGCCCACCCGTTCACTAAATTCATGAGATTCTTCTCTTTTGGCTAAAAAAAGCTCTGCCGTCTTTGATGCAGCGCAGTTTCCAATTTCTGCCTTAACCCAGGCAAGCCTGAGTATAATGTCCTCTAAGGCAAACCCTGTCTTCACTGCCATTGACAGCTCCGCCTCAATTTTAACTAAATTTTTATGCAGCAGTACTTCTCGCTGCTTCTCTTTTTTCTGTCGTAAAAGACTAAAACTGAGTGTCTCCCCTCTAATCCCGGCTTTAAACGCGTCCCATACAACCCCGGTACGAGCACTATATCTATTTATATCCCAATATGTCTTGATCCATTTCTTCATATGGGTGATATAACCGGAGTTTAACAGAAGCCCTCTTTCAAACGTCCAAGACCGCTCCCCCTGTACTGCGTTAGCAAACTCCCATGTAAGGACAAGGGGGTTGTGGTCAGATAGTATTCTGGGGTACTTCTCGATCTTAACCCGGTACGCTAAAGAGTGTGAAACAAAAAAGTAATCAAGCCTAAAAACTCTCTTATGAGGAGCGGAGAAGAAAGTACTGCCAGGGTCTTTATCGTTCAAATGGTGCCATAAGTCTATTAATCCGTGGTTATTCACTAAGTTTGTAAAAGCCTTAAACACTCTCTTTTTCCGTCCGGAATAAATGCTTCCATTACCGCCCCACAGCCCGCCAAGCCCATCAATGTTAAAATCGCCACATAATAATAGGGGAAATCACCTCAGGAACCCGGGTCATATTGGCCAATTACTTTGATAAATAGTGATGTAAAAATACTATCTAAAGCTCTCGCAACAAGGTTAAATCTTATCATCCATATCAACATGGGTTTATACCGGGGAGAGGGACCACCCAACACATTCGGCGGGTAATAACTTTATTTGATGCAGCAGAAGTCTCAGGGGACCCAATGGCTATGTTGCTTTTAGACGCAGAGAAAGCCTTCGATAGGGTCTCCTGGGATTACTTATGGGAGGCAATGAGTTGGTTTGGTTTAGGACCGGGTTTTATTAAGGCTATCAGTAACTTATATAAAGCACCCACAGCGCGCCTTAGAATTAATGGGAAATACACTGCGCCATTTGGGATAAAAAGGGGTACGAGGCAGGGGTGCCCATGTTCACCCCTGTTATTTGCAATTTATTTAGATCCTTTATTACGGCAACTCGAATCCAGCCGGGAAATTGAGCCTATTATATATCACGAGATACCCACAAAGGTTCTTGCCTACGCGGATGACGTGGCCCTGGTAACCCCTAATCCCTTATCAGCAATAAAGGCAGTTGAGGATATAGTCCTAGCATTTGGAGAGATCTCGGGATATTCCTTAAATAAACAAAAAACTCAAATTGTAGTGAATGGGGAGATTGTCAGCTTTGATTCACGTATGATAGATTCAGCGGAGTATCTGGGGATTACTATAACTTCAGATTTGGATAAATTAGTGGCTGTAAATATTGATCCGATAATACGGAAGGCCAATACAGATTTGGATAAATTTCATAACCTACATTTGTCACTGGTTGGCCGCAGTAATGTGGTCAAAATGGTTTTTCTCCCAAAGGTCTTATATCTATTTAGGGCAATCCCCTTGGTATTTGAGAAAAAATGGTTCATCATACTAGATAAGTTGATTAATCGATTTATATGGGCACATGGTAAAACAAGAAGGGCTTTACGATACATGTCTTTACCTTTGGATAGAGGAGGCTGGGCAGTCCCAGACTTTAAGCTCTATTATTGGGCTGCGGCACTTCAGTACATGTGCGGGATGTTTGGTGGGGGACATAAAGAACCAGCCGAGGTTGATAAGTTGCCAGATGTCTATAGGTTTTTGGTGGGGGAGGATGCAGCAAACTGTTTTCTGAAGTTCAGCGAGCCTAGTTATTATAAAAAAACTAAATTTAAAACTATGCAAGCAGCTTTTAAAATCTGGGCCGCCTTAAAGAAAAAAATGGGAATAGGGAGAATGAATTTTTATACTCAACTGTGTGGTAACCCCACGCTCCCACAAATCTTCTCGGATCAAACTATGACTCTGTGGGCAGATCGCGGCATTATGAAAGTAGGGGACCTGATGGGGCCAGAGCGTCACTTTTATCAATTCAAGGATATTCAGGATAAGTTTGGAATTGATACAAGGAACTTTTTCAAATATCTTCAAATCAGAAACTTCATTAGTAAAAAGGCGGGTGGGCTTATAGGATTTGGTAAGGTCGAAATTATTGAGGCAATAAGAAGCAGTGAGGGTTGTAGCATTAAAAGAATATATAATGAATTAAATGCAACAAAACTGGATGATCTTGAAAAACATGGCAAGAAATGGGAGGATAGGCTGGGTACTGACTCGGACAATTTTATTCAATCTTTGGAGTTGGCGAGGACAGTATTATGCTCTGCTGGGCTTCAAGCCCAGCACTACAAAACAGCTTTCTCTCTATACTATACTCCGGCTAAGATCCTACAATGGGGGGGTCAAGAGGGAACTACATGTCCACGCTGTAATTCATCTAACGCAGATTTGGTTCATATGTTTTCCGCTTGTCCACGTCTTGATAGGATTAAATCATCCATTACGGCATTTTTTGAATCTATTTTGGGCTTTAAGGTTAAATTAACCCCAGCCCTAATGCTACTTGGGGTGGATAATAGCCAGGGTCAATCGGGGTCGGATCATTTTCTTTTTCTCGCTATGGCGGTTTTACGTATAACTATTGCTTCAGTTTGGTTTGATCAATCCGCACCAACATTTCAGTTATGGTTAGCTCGACTTCTTTCAATATTCAATTTGGAAAGGGGAATATATGAAAGAAAGGGTAAAAGAGGGAAAATCGTAGGTAGACGGATATGGGCTCCTATGTATAGTTGGAAGGAATCGCTGGTTCATAATGGACCCTAGATATTTTTTTTGTTTAAAGAATCTGAGTCGCGACAAAGGAGGCTCACATGCTCTTTTTGTCTGTTTCTTTCTTCTTCTTTTTTCTTCCTCTTTTTCTTTCATGGTTTTTTCCAAAGGTCTCAATATTTTGACAAATACCTCCATTGTAGGGTTGTTTGGTGAATTGCTTTTTAAGACTATCTATTCTTTTGTGTCTGTAAGTAACTGATATAATGCTGTGCTGTATATTTAAAATGCAATAAAAATATAAAAAAAAAAAAGGAAGAATACCTGCATTTCTCAGCACTGGTGCACTACTTTTAATGGGAGAGTACATGCACATCTCAGCACTGCTGTAATACATTTATTGGGAGAGTACCTGCACTTCTCAGCACTGATGCACTACTTTTAATGGGACAGTGCCAGCGCTTCTCAGCACTGTTGCACTATTTTTAATGGGAGGTTACCTGCACTTCTCAGCACTGGTGCACTACCTTCAATGGGGGAATACCTGCACTTCTCAGGACTGGTGCTTTACTTTTAATGGTACAGTGCCAGCACTTCTCAGTTGAAAACAGTCACTCTAGATCATAGAGTACTTACACTTTTATATTTCTTTTAAAAAAAAATGTATTGGTTCAATTCATGTCATAAACATATAAAATAACAATTATGGTCAAAACTAACAGAATTATCGAAAAGAAATGCCATAACAATCGTAGGATAAGTTTACAAGGGAAACAACACCGAGACAAATCATAATCATATAGTCCTTAAGCAACCCAAATCGATTATCTATTTCATATACTTTATCATAGACTTCCATATCTGAATTCCGAGTTTTTGCCGTTTGGCTGATTTAACAGCATATAAACTATATTCCATATTAAAGACATGATAGAATTTCGCCCGCCACATCTCAAATGTGGGAGCCTCTCTTTGAAGCCAGCATGAGGCTATACAAAGACGAGCCACTGCTACAGCAATAAATAATAAGTATTTAAATTTATACATTGGTTGCTCATCTAAATAGTTCCCTCCTATCCCTAGTAACATCGTTGCCTTTGTTATAGATATGGAGATACCTGTAACTTCTTGCAGAAACAATGTTATTTGTTGCTTTAATAATGACAGTACGGTGCATTAAAAAAATGTGCACACTATCTGCACGATCGGAATGGCATCTAAAACATTTACCATCATTGTTTCCACCCCACTGCATCATACGTTCAGGTGTGTGATAAAGATCAAAAAGGGTCTTAAAATGCTGCGTTTGTAAGTTTGATGATAACAGTATTTTCCCTGCTGTATCAATGGAAGTCTGCATCACCTCTCCCTCAACCCCTAAACGTGCGGCCCATTTGAGATCATAAACAGCTAAGTCATCATTTTGAGATTCAATTAGCATATCGTATAATACCCCTATCTTGGCCGTCCTTCTAATAGCCTCTACCATTGAGAGCGTCGTAATTCCCTCATGCAGGTGATGTCTAACAAGATAATCGCGCAATTGCAGATACTTAAAAAAATCATGATATTGAAGTTGATAATCTTCAACTAATTCCTCAAATGAACATAGCACCCCTCCCTTATATAAATCACCCAAATATCGAATCCCCTGCATCTTCCAACGCAGCATCTTAAAATCCCAAAATATTTCCGGAAACCTGACAGTTGAATCTAGTGGAGTATAGTAATTAATTTGTGGAATGTTCAATCACTTACATACCCTTTTCCAAGCCTTATAGACAGAAATCATGATCTTAAACCTAGTTTTTTTGTAGTAGCTTGGCTCGGAAAATTTCAGTAACACGTTTCTGACTTCTTCCTCTAACATTAATTTATATATTGAGGGGACTTCTGCCTCTATCACGTCTTCCCCAGTCAATAGAATGCGTATGTTTTGCACTAAACAAGCATGATAGTAAAAGCAGAAATTCGGAACAGACCACCCTCCCCTGTCTAGCGGAAGCATCATATACTTAGAAGGTCTCCTAGCTTTACGTTGGCCCCAAATAAATCTGTCACATATACATTGAAGCCCTTGCAATTGTTTATTTGATAGCTCTAAAGTCACTGCTCTAAAGTAGTAGAGTACTTTAGGAAGGACAGTCATTTTTAAAACATTGCGTCGGGGGGCGTGGCTTGGGCGCGCATGGAGTGAGTCGCCTTCCATCGCGTCTCCGCTCCGGCGCTTCCCGCTATCGCTAATTGCCCGGTCGCTGTGGTCCTTAACACTTGCTGATGGCCCCTATGACCTCTGGGGTCCACCGCTGCGAGTACCTGCTGCTGTGAGAGCCATCCGGAGACCCGGCGCTCTGAAGAATCTGCCTCTTGACGGTCCGCCCGCTCCCGCCGCCATTTTCTCTATCTTCTGCGGAGGAGCCTCGAGCGGCGGCGGGCGCCCTTCCCTGCGATACTGCTGCGTGGCGCTTGGTTCCCGGGGGGAACCAGGAGAACTGCGGCGCCATCGGATACCATCGGTGAGTCTGCGGGAGGCCGGCTCCCCTGCTGGGCGCTGACGATTGTTGGAGGAGGCCGGAGATCTGACAGAGGCCTGCTGAGCCCCGCGGATCCTGCGCATTGCCGCTATCACCGGACCGGAAGTGCAGGGTGGACATTGCTGGGCCGCTAGGAGGCCGGAGGTACCGGGGCAGTGGGTGCGCTGCTGTGTGCGTGGGTGGCTCGGGGGATTCCTGTGGTGTTCCCTGCTGCCATTTTGTCTTTTCTGTGAGGCCTACACACCCCTGACCCTGACGCTGGTGCCATTGCCTGATGCCTGGCCCTCGGCTGGGAGGATCATCTGCCTGGGGCCTTGAATGTGACTCTCCTTCCTGCAACTGGGCTGCCTTGACGTCTCCTACACCCTGGGCCCAGCTGAGAACTCCCATAGCTCATTGTGGCCATTGGGGACCCCCTGATTCTCGAGAGGGACAGCCCTGGGCCCAGCGCAGTCGTGCCTTCACCCACTGACTTTAATGCTGATCTTTGCCTGGCCTGCCTAGCCGTACTACAACTTGGTGCCCTCCACGTAGCTTGGAACCCACGGCCTTCTGTGGGGGTGTAGCCTGGCTTGGTAATCCTGGTTGTTGGCCCCTTGGAACGCCGCTGCCTTTGCTTGGACTTCACTTTGTTACGCCTGCAGCACGCTTGGGAACTGTGAACCCTCGACAGCGCTCGGCGGTCCGGAGTCCGAGCTAGCTCTGTACCCACACCCCCTACTGCTTGCCTGGCCTCTCCCGGGACATTGTCTGCACGCTCTTTGATTTCATTGTGGGTGCCCCCTTGAGACAGAATCCTCACCACCCCTGCGTACCGCAGTTATGCCTCCCAAGCATAGAGGGGCTAAGGAATCTGACGCTGCGACCCCCCGGGGGAATCCGGTGGCCTCCCTGTGGTCCAAATCACTTCCCACCACGCATGATGACCCTGCTTCTTCCCTGCCGCCATCTGAGGTGCCGGCCTCTGGGGTGCCCATCACCCAGGCGTATATGTCGGCATTCCTGCAGGAGATCAAGACCGAGATTGGCTCTCTCCGTCAGGACTTCAAGGCTGGGCTGCAGGACATTCGCAGAGAAGTTACTGAACTCGGTGATAGGGTGGATGGCCTTGAACGCACGATGGATGCTCGGACGGAGGACGTCGATGGCTTATGGAAGAAAGTAGCTGAGCTAGAGGACCAGAATATCACCCTTCAGCTGAAGCAGGAAGATCTGGAGAACCGTAGTACGCGGAACAACCTCCGTATTAGAGGTGTTCCATTGGGAACGGAAGAGTCGGATATTCTATCATATACAGCAGACCTTCTTCACGCCATCCGAGAGGGGGAGGGCACTTCTCCGCCCATGCTTGACAGGGCCCACCGGCTATATGCCCCTCGCAACTGCCCTCACTTTGTCCCAGACATCATCACACGGGTCCACTTCAATACAGATAAGGAGGCCATCCTTCGCAAGGTGCAGGGAGTGCAAACGTTCTCGTACAATGGTCTCTCTGTCCAGATCTTCCAGGATCTTGCGCCCTCTACTCTTCGGCGCAGGAAGAGCTTCAAACCTGTGACTGACAAGCTGCGGGACCTTGCAATTAAATACCAGTGGGGCCACCCTTTCGCCTTGATGTTCTCTTGGGAGGGTAGACGTCGGAGCATCCGCTCCCTGCAAGAGGCGCAGCGTCTTCTCCATCTTCCTATTGACCCTGAAAACGATGCTCCACCGCCTTCTGGTACTCGGCCCATGGGCTCCCTTCGGCCGGAGTGGTCGACGGTCCTTCCACCTCATTCTAGGCACCTCTCCAGAGATATTGATTCCGCACAGGCTAAACGGGAGGCCATCGATCAGGTGCGGTCCCTGAGTGCCTCTCCGTCCCTTACGAACTAGTCACCTCTGACGCTGTGATGTTTTTGGCTTTGCCGTCATCCTGGGCCTTTCCAGTGTGGCCCCTGTGCTAGGACCCAGGGACTGGTCTTCAATGTGCCTCATTTCCAGATCTGCACAGGATGCTGCCGACGGACGCTTTGTACCTCGCGTGTGTCCAACACCCCCCCCTTGTTGGAGTCCTATAAGGGAGTGACTTCTCTGAGATGATCCGCCTTCGGGATACCGGATTGTCCCGCTTAGACTCTACATTACTGAGGCCCAGTTGGCCTGTTTATCTTTTATGTCTTTTCTTTTCTCTTTGGTTCTCTCATTTTCTTCTCTTTTCTCTGTCCTTTTCGAATGCGTCGGGATTGTTTTTCGATTGGTATTGTCACAATTGGTATGCGGAGGGGTATTGGTGGTTGTCGGGGGGATTGGCTGGGTCTTTGCCCACCTGCTTGCTTTGTGAATGCTGCGGACGCCCTTGTCCCTCAGCCGTCCTACCACTTATGTGCGCTTGGGTGGACTACTGGCTCCTTTGAGACTGAGATCTATTTTATTCCTTATCTTACGTTTCCCTCTAGTTGGTTTTCGGTGCTGCCTTTTTCTGCCTGCTGCTGGCCCTAATGCGCGCTGCACCCTTTCTCCTACACGATGACTCACACTGTCAATTTTCTCTCCTTTAACGTAAAGGGCCTCAACTCTCCTTTTAAACGCCGCCAGGTTTGGCGCTATCTCTCACAGCACGATCCTGATGTGATTTTTCTTCAGGAGACCCACCTGCTTTCCTCTGATACTCACCTCATGTCCCACCGCAAATATCCCACCCAGTTTTGGGCAAGTTCTCATACTAAGACTGCGGGGTGGCGCTTCTTTTAAGTCTGGCTGGCGAGCGACCTCCTCCCAATGCATAGCTGACGATGAGGGGAGATTTTTAAAACTCGATATGGCTTGGGGTCGGAGCTCCTGCACCTTTGTTAATATCTACGCCCCCAACCAGAAGCAGGATGTATATCTGCGACAGCAGTTGGGGATGTTACTGCGTGCGGTCTCTACCCCTATTGTTCTCGGAGGTGACTTTAACTTAGTTTGGGATCCTGAGTGGGATCGTACAGCACAGACGCACCATGTCTCGGGGGCGATGTCGGCGCAACTGAAAAATACCATTACTGATCTGGGCTTGGTCGATGCTTGGAGATACCTTCATCCAGATTCCAGGGACTACTCCTTCCATTCCCATGTTCACCGTTCATATTCGCGGATTGATCACTTTTTCTCTCTCGCTCCCCTTGATGCGGGATCTCTGTTTGGCGGATATTTCAGATATTTCTATCTCTGACCATGCGCATGTCCTAATTACGCTTCAACTCCCCGCTCCTCGAGAGGATCCCCTGCCACGATGGCGCCTGCCCCTCCAAGCCCTTCGCGACCCGGTAGACGTGGCAGATATCCGTAAAGAGATCGAATCTTTCTTTGTGTCTAATACCCTTGAGGATACGCCTGAGGCTGTTCGATGGGATGCCTTCAAGGCTACTATTCGAAGGGTCATCACCTCTATATCCATTGCCCGGACCCGTGAGGCCCGCTTGGTTGAGACCACTCTTTCCCGCGATATTAAAGACCTGGAACGTGTGGACCATGCCTCTCCATCTCTTGCTAATAAACGCCGCCTGACTGCCCTGCGCGGCCAACTTCGCTTGCACCGCACTAACAAGGCTGAACGACTGCTTGTCAACCTTAAACAGAGATTCTACGTCGGGTGCGACAAGGTTGGAGCGTGCTTGGCTCGTCGCTTAAGAGCCCAGACTGCCCGCTCCCATATCTCCAAGCTCAGAGGCACTGATGGCTCTTGGGCCACCTCGGAGAGGGTTAAGAGCAATACCCCCATGGCCTTCTACAAGGAGCTTTATGCTCAGGCTCCTTGCTCCCTGGAGGCGATCGAGAAGTTTCTTGAGGCCTGCCCCTGGGATCCGATTGACCCTTACTTTAAGGGGTTGCTTGACGAACCTATCTCTCAGGAAGAGCTTGCTAAAGCCTTGAAGCAACTCCCGACGGGCAAGACGCCGGGGCCTGACGGGCTTCCGCTTACTTTTTATCGAGTTTTTTATCCACAGTTACGGGAACATCTCCTCCATCTCTTTAATAGTTTTACGGATATTACGGGCCTTTCGCCTACGATGAATGAAGCTGAGATTGTCCTGGTCCCTAAGACTGGGAAAGACCCGACTTTGGCAGCTTCCTTCTGCCCCATTGCTTTGTTAAACACTGACGCTAAACTCTTCACAAAAATTCTAGCGAATAGGCTGGAACTCCATCTACCGGGACTTATTGACCCTGATCAGGTGGGATTTATTCGGCATCATCAGGGCGCTGATAACATCCGGCGCATTGCCCACCTGGTGGAAAAATCGCGTATCAGAGCCATCCCCTCCTGTTTAGTCTCCCTTGACGCCGAGAAGGCGTTCGACCGAGTGGACTGGGGCTTCTTACGGGCGGTTCTTCGGAAGATTGGCTTGGGACCGGGCTTTATATCTAAATTGATGGCCCCTTATGCCAAACCCACTACTCGTATACGTTTTAATGGCTCTACCACTGCCCCTATTTCTATTCACCGGGGAACACGACAGGGGTGCCCGCTTTCTCCCCTTCTTTTTGCGCTTGCTGTTGAGCTTCTGGCCATTGCCATCCGCTGCCACCAGGATATCCGGGGCATCCGTATGGGAGGGATGGAGCACAAGGCCTCCCTCTTTGCTGATGACCTGTTGCTCTCTCTCTCCTCTCCGTCGTCTTCCCTGCCTGCGGTGGCTGAACTCTTGGACTCTTTCGAGATGGCTTCGGGCTATCGCATCAATTTGGAGAAATCTCATGCACTTAATCTCACGCTCCCAGCACAGGAGGTTCAGCGTCTACGGGATCTTCTCCCTGTTCAATGGACTGATGAGTCCATACGGTACCTGGGCCTGGACTTAACCCCTATGATCTCATCCTGGACCTCCTTGAATTGGCCTCGCTTTCGCAACTCTGTTCGCGAGGAGATGCGACGGTGGGAGGGGCTTCCTTTGGCGTGGCTGGGCCGTCTTCACGCAGTTAAGATGTCCCTTCTCCCTAAAATTCTCTATTTGTTTCAGTCTCTACCCACCCCCGTTCCGCATGCGGATATTCAGGCTTTGCAGCGAGAATTTACTAAGTTCATCTGGGGGAAATCGCGCCCTCGCTTCTCCAACCGCTACTTCTGCTTCCCAGATCGCGGGGAGGGCTGGCCTGCACCAACCTGTTGGAATATTATTGGGCTTGCCACCTTCGTTTTATTTCTGAATGGATAGTCCCTGAAAGTGAAAAACACTGGTTCCACATGGACCGTGCAGTAGCTTGTAGACCACTCTGGGACCTCGCTTGGCTCCCGCGTTCCGCACGCCCACGCAGTGCATACCTGGCAACACCGACGAGAACAGTTCTGGAGATATGGGATGGCTTGGCGCTCTCCCGGGGCTCACGACTTTCCCCTCTCCTAACACGCCGTTAACACGCAATCCGGCGTTTCCTCCTGCGATCCAGCCCCGCTCCTTTGAGGCCTGGACTGTAGAGGGTCGGCGGGTCCTCCAGGATTTTTTCCAGGGCTCTGCTCTCCGCTCTTTTGATCAATGTAAACAGTTTTTTCGCTTATCTGATAAGGAGCGTCTGCAGTACTACCAAGTACGCCACTGGCTCTCCGCTCCCGAATATTCCCGGGAGGTGACTCGTTGGCTCACCCCCTTTGAGACCCTGGTTCGTAGATTCGACGGATCTAAAGGCCTCATCTCTAGGACCTATTCGGTTCTTCAGCACTCTGGGCATCTACCAAGCCACGGTTACCAAACCCGCTGGGCCGCTGATTTGGCTACTGACGTTTCCCTGGAAGAATGGGACCGCTTATGGAAGGACATTCCTAAGGTATACCGTAGTATCCCACAGCGTGAATCTGCCTATAAACTAATGACACAGTGGTATTATACTCCTACTCGCCTTCACCAGATGTTCCCAGGCACCTCTCCGCTTTGTTGGAGGTGTCAGGCTGCTAGGGGGGATTTTTTACATATCTGGTGGTCTTGCTCGGAACTCACTGTGTTTTGGAAGGAGGTACTCAGCCATATTAAGGACATTGTGGGTTTCCCGGTCCCTTCTACTCCGTCCCTGGCACTCCTAAGCATTCGACCCAGTGCGCTACGGGCCATGACCTCGGCCCATTGGCATCTCATCCTTCACTTACTGGGCACAGCGCGTCAGACCATTGCCTCCTGCTGGAAACGTCCCCACCCCCCGCCTATTGCTGCATGGTTTCTTCGCCTATGGGATGTTCTTTCCCTTGAGTTGCTTACAGCCCGTCTTGCCCATTCTGACACTCGCTTTGAACGCATCTGGCGTCCCCTAGTGCACCACCTTACTAGAACTGAACAGTCACGCCTAATGCCTCCTCGATTGAGGGCCCTGCAATTGTTTGATAGTCCCTTGGAACCTTACTCTAGAGGCGGACGGCTGGATCCCCTGGAGTAAGTTAGGCCGCATGGTAGACGAACACCCTGATCCTGACAGTCCCCACCCTCCACTCTGGGACTTATTGTTAGTCCCTCCCCTACTCCCTTCTGGCGCATCCATCTCTACTTCTTTTCTTCCCTCTTCTCTTTGCTCTTTTCTTTTCTCTTCTTGATCTTTATTTTTTCTCTTTTGCCTTTTCTTCATAATTTTCTTCTTTTCCTTTTTCTTTTTAATACAGTTTCACATGTTGATTGTCACAAACTTTATCAGTGCGGTTGCACTGTGCCTTGAGCCTTAAGAGGGGGCGAGGGCCTTGGTTAGCCAACTTTTGCCAGGTTTGTGTCCCTATTTGCTTTTCTATATATAGCTGGGATCCCTCTGGGATAGTCCATCCTTTCTATACTGGCCCTTAGAGCCTGTGTTCACTTTAGGCCCTTCTGGGCTGTGTAGGAGAATCTTCCCCTACATGAATGACTTTCAAATCCTGGACTTTTGCCTCGGCCCACATTCATAAGTATTGTCATCCGTCTAACTTGCTTTTTCTGTTTGCATATCAAATATTTGCACTTTCCTGTGAGGGATTTGCTCTTTGTGCTCATTATCTGCTACTCCCTTGCCCCTTTCCTTTGCTATTTGTGACAAGTATTGTTTTCTAACTGCTCTTGCTCAATAAACAGATGTTGAACAAAAACATTGCGCCTCCCTACTAACGTCAGATGTAAACACTCCAAACGATCTAGCTCCTGCTTAACCGCTGAGGTAATAATACCCTACACTTTTATATTTCTATTTCAAGCATTACAAGCACCCAGCCATGTTTTTAGCGCAAATTCCTAATGACTAACATCATTGTGGATGGAAATTTGCACTAAAAATATATATACCTCCTCAAGGTATCACTCATGCACTCATCTTGAACTCACTCGTCTCGCACAGTACAGCGCTCACACACTCATCATTTATCCTCACCTTGAGTAAGCTGAGAGGCAGTCAGCTGAACCTGCCGCAGATGTGTTTTGCATCACAGAGACTATTCTGATCTGATTAAACTAGCTACATACTACGACCGGCAACCGCTTCTTGGCACCTCGCAATGACAATCAGATATGGGATGCTTTTAACAAAGTCTATTCCAGCAGAAATCTCCTCTATTCTCTAACCTTTAATCTAGGCCTGCTCAGGACCATTAACTTTAAATAGTAGACCCAGTATCTCAGGATGGATGATTTAGTGCAGTAACCACCAAAGTGAGATTATGAACAAAAGAAATAACACCTCTTAACCCATCAGATTGCTAAGCGCTGTGTCCCATTGCACAATAAGCTGCACACACCCCAGTCAGTGGTTCTCATACACAACATGGAAACACTTCACACATAGCATCAAAACAAATACAACGCCCTTCCAACCACACACCCTACATATAGTATAGCTTGCTACTCATCTAGGCAAGCGCAAGCGCTTCAATGCTCCGCATAGGGGTAGTAAGCCCACTATAAATATAACAATACAATACATTCAAGACAGCTCCATCCCCTCATCTCTTGTCTTTTTAGCTCCGTCCCTTTAGCTCCTGCCCCCTTGCAGCCGTTCATTTAGTTCATCCTTTCTTGCATCGATCCCTTCAACTCCTGAATTCCTCATCCAACTGTTGAGTGATTACCCCCTCAATCCCATTCCTTCTGCTATTTCCTTCTCGTATCTTTCCCTTGAGTACTCACCTTCTTGCATCCATTTCTCCAGTACCTGTTTTTGAATATCCCTTGCTTCAACTCTTTACATCAATAGTTTGTATAGTATATTTAAGGTGCTGTAGTGTTAAGTAATAATGCTTTGTATTTTCCTTCCTAATAGGCAGTAGTAGTGGCACAAAACCCACAATTACAAGTTTTGGTGTGTGCACAAAAATATTCTTACTGCTACCTTCATAGTTGTGCACTCTACCACCACAATGACTTTCTACAATTAGATTTTACTCAAAGAAATTAGTAAACAGCCAAGAAAGTATTTAAGAGGTGCTCAAAAGCAGCAAATTAAATCAAAACAACAGTAGTTTAAAGGCAAATTCCTGAAAATTGACTCTATGTTTAGGTCTAAAGCTGATCATGGTGCATCATCATCTCATGCATCCTTACCAGAAGGTGATGCAGATGGAGACAAAGCAGCATTTTCACAATCATAATAGGTTCCCGCACATGACCAAACATTACGGTGCTCTGATCAAGCCACGGATGTACCTTCTAGCATTGAGCACCAATTGTGCCAGCACTACAGGCAACAACAACTACAGTAAGTGTAAAAAGCAAAAGTAATAAAGCTGTGTCAGCAGTGCCTCCTTCCTTTACAGAAGGAGTGGGAGAAATTGCAAGTACACCAGCTAGGCCTTCACCGCTACCAGTGACTTAAGGAAGTACTGAAACTTAGAGTACACCATCACCAGATGAATCTCTGAGTCTGCTATTACAAACGAGTGAAGGAAGTGCAGAAATTGCTAGCGCACCAGATGAGTAACCACTGCTACAAGTTGCTAAAGGAAGTGAAGAAACTACAAATGTGCAACTTGCTTCAGCAGTATTGCCAAATATTGAAGAAGAAAGTGAAGACATTATGAGTGAGGATGTGGAATTACATTTAGAAGAACTAGAATAAAGCAGTAGTCAGTTTTGCAAGGATTTGTACTCGAGTGATAGAGGGAACTTTCTAGACAAACTTTGGCATGATACAGAGTTACGAAGGTTTGTCATTACAAGTTGCTCAAGCAATCCTAGAGGACCCTTCCCATTGGATAATAAAAACCGGTGCTTTTCCACAAATTACTACCACAAGGCAAATAGGACTGGTGATAAGACTCCAAGAGGGTGGTTGTGCTACGCTTTAAAAATGGACAGTGCATACTGTGAACCTTATTGACTCTTTGGAGATTGAAAACTGTCATCCTATCAGCAAACATGGGCAAAGAATAAAAGATTGGCAAGGCATTTCTCGAAAAATGAAAGAACATGAAATGAGTCGCTCACATTTTGCTGCTTGTGCTGTACAGGGAAGTTGGAGGCACAATGAGACGATCAATAGACACCTGGAATCAGACTGCAAAGAGCAGGTGAACTATTGGACACAAACTTTGAGGAGGATCATCGATGTTAACCTCCTGTTGTCAACTTGCAATTTACCTTTCAGAGGACATAGAGAAAACTGAAAGAAAAAGATGGTGGGAACGTTTTGGCATTGAACTTTTGGCCAAATATGATCCTGTTTTAAACCATCTGATTACAAAAGAGTTAAATACGCGAGTCCTGCTATTCAAAATTGGGTCTTTTGAAATGCTTTCAAATAAAGTACAAAATGAAATAAGTGAAATGAAAAAAAAGTACCATTTTGCTCTGTTATAATGGACACAATGCAGGACATTAAAAATGAAGACCAATTAAGCTGGGTTATCCGATATGTAACACGGTGAGTTAATATTGAAGAAATTCCAACTTTAGTCAAAATTGATGAAAGCTTTGCTGGCTTCTATAAAATCAAAGACCAAAGTGATAAGACTATAGCAAGAGAACTTGTAAACCTCATAGAGGACAAAGGCCTAGTGCTTAATAAATGTAGAGGTGAGGGATGTGATGGTGCCAGCACAATGAGTGGTGTATATATAGTGGAGTGCAAACAAGTATACGCCAGAAAGAACTCAATGCAGTCTATGTACACTGTGCTGCTCATAATCTGAATTTAGTGTTGAATGATGCCTGCATGCACATTCCTGAAATTGCAGAATTTTGACATTCTACAGAAAGTATATTTATTTTTTAGTCAAAGCATCAAACGGTGAGAACTACTTACAATTTCAAAAGCAAGCACAACTCATTCAAAGCCAACTCTGAAGAGACTCTGTCCAACATGTTGGGCATCCAGACATGATGAGTAGTTTGCTCTATGCTATCATTTTATGGATATCATGAAAGCACTCACTACCATTTTACTGCAGTCTAAAAAGGTTGATGAGTGAACAGAAGCTCAGGGTCTTAGGAAGTGCATGGAGATGTTTGCGTTTGTATTAATGGTTGTAATCCAGTCCAAAGTGCTGGAGACAATGAATTTTGTGTCCAAACTGCTTCAGTCTAAAGATCTTGATGTTTTACAAGCATCAAATATATTAATTAGCGCAGCTAATGTGTTTGCCAGTTTCAGAGAGCAGTTTGAAGATGTTAAAAGCTCAGCATCTTCACTTGCAGCTGCATGGGGAATTCAATTGCATTTTACACAAAAATGAACATGACCCAAAAAAAGCACTTAGATGAACTCTGTGAAGACCAAAGGTTATGAAATCCCGAAGACAATTTTAAGGTGTCTGTGTTTTATGCTAACATAAATATTGTTGTTAATCAAATAAAAACACGATTTGCTGGTATTAACACCATAATATAACGCTTTCATTTCATGATGCCATCAGAAATCCGCAGAGCTAGTGAGGAGGAGTTGTTTGAAGCAGCCATGACCTTGGCAGCTCATTGCGAAAAAGATTGTATCTAGAGTTTTCACAACTCATCTCATTAAAAGCAGTGTTAAAAGAACAAATACAACTTATCTCAGGTGGCACAATAAAGGATCTGGCTGACCTTTTATTTTTGAGAAACAATGCAATTCTGCCTAGTGTTTGGATGTTGCAACAGCACTTAAACCTTTTCTAACAATTCCAGTTACTGTAGTCAGTGCAGAAAGGTCATTTTCAAAGTGAACATTGATCAAGAAATATCTTCAAAGCACAATGACGCAGGAAAGGCTGTCAGGACTTGCACCTTTAAGCAATGAGAGTGATCAGGCATTAAATGTGAAAGTTCTAACAGAAGAGTTTGCTCGCAGAAACGCAAAGAAGCAAACATTCTTTTGGTCAGGTACATCTCTCCAATTCAGTGAACCAAGCATTAGTAGTCTTCAGCCACCAGTCTAATTTGCCAGTCATCCTTCCTGGTGTAAGCAGCCTTCAGCCTCGTGTCTACTTTTTAAGCATTGTTTTCTGCTGTACCAGCCTTCAAACTTTACAATTAATTTCTTCAGGCTCCTGCAAGTACTGTTCCTACTCATTGTGTGATTTTCTAAATGTATCTGTCCTTTGTATCCCATGAGGAAGCAGTAAGTAATACAGTATTCTGTCAGTATATCATACTTTAAATGTTGTGCACTTGTATATAGGCTACCTTAATATTCTGAAGATACATTTATAGAGGCAAGAAGAAATGTATTCAATTTAACCTGACATACATGCCCTCCTTGGCACTTTCTTTTGTAGAGACAAAAAGGGCATCGTTTGAGTAAACAGGTTTTTTAATTTGCTGCTGTGCCTGTTATTGTTTTGCCAGTCATTTAAAAAAATGTGCACCTTTAAACACAAATAAAAGGGGCATTATTTGACTAGATGGGTTTGATGTTTATGCTGCTAAACTTGTTATTGCTTTACCAATCACTTAGAAATGTTTGCGCCTTCATGCACAAACAAAAGGGGAATTAGTTTGACTAAATAGGTCTGATTTTTGTATGCAGCTACCTGCTATACTTGTTATTGTTTTACCAGTCACTTTGAAATATTTGCACCTTCATGCACAAAGCAAACGGGCATTAGTTAACTAAACTTGCTTGATTTGTGTGTGCTGCTGCCTGCTGTACTTGTTATTGTTTTACCAGTCTGTTGTAATATCTTGTTTTGCCATGCCCTGTTATGATGTATTCCAGCTCGTGATACGAGTTCCACGTTTCCATGGTGATGTCTCAGTGTGGGACAGTTGGAAGCTGGGGAACTTACAAGCTGGCTGTGTCTGTTGGTGGTACTGATATACTTCAATAAAATACTGGAAACTTACCCAGTGTCACTCATTTGAACACTGGCGACGAGAAATGCTTGTGGGGGACAAGCGCTAACCACCAACTCCCCCGTGAACCCACGGATACTTTTGGATTTTCCTCGCCATGGATTGGAAGTGTTTTGCTGTTGTTTTATGGTGATTATGGACGTCCTATAACACCTGACACTTCCGCATGGACTTTCCCGGTAATGGTGAGCTCTTACCTTACTTCTTTAATCATTTTTGAAGATACGTTGCAGCGCTGTAATGACCCTTGATCGGCTCGCGCTGGTGCTCGCACTTGTAAACGCGCAGCTACGAACATTTCCTGGCACATCAGCGTCATCACGGACACGCTCTCTGGCTCATCAGCGTCATTACGGCCCACGTGGTGTCTACGCATTACATCACCGCGCTCTATGCCATTTTGTGACTGAGGTTGCCTTGACAACCACATTACTGGTGCTATATATGCTGTTTATGCATGGTTTTTCATCGCGTTTTCACGCGATCAGACTTTTTGACTTCCTGACTTCTCCTTAAATTCTGGGAACAGCGTAGTACTATTTTTTTTCAGGCACTTTTACTTTCCACACATTTCTGTTATTATTGTATTACTTTCTTTTATAATTAATTATCCTGCCAGCATGTCTGCAACTTCCATGAGTCAACCCCCAGCGTTTTTATGTGAGAAAGGTGAACCATTACTTCCCTGGAAAAGATGGAGGAAGTTGTTTGACTCATACCTTGTGGCCATATGTGGTGAAAAATTCTCGGCTCATAGGAAACAAGCCATAATATTGCATAATCTAGGAATTGAAGGACGCAATATCTATGAAAGCATTGATGAAGCACCCATAGGTGAGGGTGATGGTGAACCCAGAGATGTCTTCGAAATGTCTATGAAAATGTTAGAGACTTATTTTGGTCCACGGATCAATGTGGTACTAGAACGTCATAAATTCTTCATGAGAGTCCAAGAGCCTAACGAAAAAGTTGGGAATTATATTGCTTCTCTGAAAACTCTTGCCCGCACATGTGAATTTGGCGATTTGACTGATTCTTTAATTCGTGACCAGTCAGTCAGATGTACTAATAGCTCAAGAGTACAGGAAAAACATTTGTCTAGAAATCCCTCACTTAAGGAAGCTATTGCCCTGGTAGAAGGTGTGGAGAACACCTCTGGCTGGGTCAAGGAAATGAAGGTTCAAAACCTGCATCGGAAGATGTTTCAACTCCTAGTAGTATTCATGAAATAGTACTTAAAGATGCTCCACCAGACCCTAATGACAGTGTGTGTAAAGTGGTTCAGACACCCAAGGTCAAACATCATAATGATCTATCTAAAATCAAATGTTATCATTGTGGGAGTCTTAATCATGCTTCCAATAACCCCAATTGCTATGCTAGGAATTCCACTTGTCATAAATGTGGAGTCAAGGGTCATTATGCCAGAGTTTGTAGGTCTGGTGGGAAAGTGCGCACTGTGGAATGTGTAGAAACTGTGAAAGACAATCCTAGGATGGTGGTGTGGAATGTGAGGAGTGATGGAGTTGTTGATGCTGACTTCATAAATATGCCTGAGTGTGAAGTTGAGATTGGTGGTAAATTGTTTGTAGTTTTAGCTGATTCCGGTTCTCCCTTCACGGTGGTGGGCAATGAATTGTGGAATAAGACATTTCCCGATATTCAACTCCTTCCTCCTGACATTAATCCTGTGAGTTATGGGGGAACACATTGATGTTTCCGGTTACACTGTTATGAGGATACATTTCAAGGGTAGAGAAACCATTGGTAAAATCTATGTAGCCAAACGAGGGGATAATCTCTTAGGTTGGAGGCACCTAAGAGACTTGGGAATAATTCTCAACCCTAATGCAAGGAATCCCTCTGACCAAGTCATGGTGGTAAATGATAATTCTAATACCAACAAATTCTTTGATGAATTTCCTCAAGTGTTGACAGACAAACTTGGTCTTTTGAAGGACTTTGAACATCGTATCATCTTCAAGAAGAATGGTGTGCCTTGTGTACATAAGGTCAGGAAAGTTCCAAACATGATGTTAGGACCTTTGAAGGTAGAACTGGACATGCTGGTGGCTCTGAATGTTATTGAGGAGATTGAATCCTCTGAATAGTTGGCGCCAGTGGTTTTGGCCCCCAAGGATGGTGGGAAGAACATCAGAATGTGTGTGGACTTAAGAAGCCTGAACAAATGGATATGGGTGGATCGCCAGCCTCTCCCTAACATTGCTGAGTCCATCACCATGCTTAAGGGGACCAAGGTTTTCACTGTATTAGAACTGTCATCGGCGTATCACCAAGTACCGCTCCACCAGGACTCCAAACATCTTACATCCTTTGTGACACCGCTGGGAGCTTTTCCCTTTGTCAGAATGCCGTTTGGGTTAGCCTCGGCAGCGGCATGCTTCCAGCGTGTCATGAAGATGGTACTTGGTGATATGTCCAACATATTGTTCTTCCAGGACGATATTTTGATTTATGGCAAAGATGACAGTGAGCATAACACCATGTTGAGGAAGGTTCTCATGAAATTGTCGGATAGAGGATTCACTGTCAACAGAAAGAAATGTAGAATTGGTGTGTCCTCTGTCACTTACTTAGGCCATGTTATCTCGGGGGAAGGTATCCAACCTAAATTGGAATTGGCCAAGAGCATTGTCAACGCCCCCACTCCCTCTGATAAAGAACAAGTGAGGTCTTTTCTTGGGCTCGCTGAGTTCTATTCTAAATTTATCAAGGGTTTTGCGACCATTGTGGAGCCCATTAGAACTCTGCTCAAAAAGGGAACCCAATTTGTCTGGACGGATGATTGCAATGTTGCATTCTGCTCTGTTAAACATGCTATCAGTGAGATGCCCACAATTGGTCATTTTGATACAAGTAAGAAGACAGTACTTACAACGGATGCTAGTCTCTCTGGATTGGGTGCAGTCCTTACTCAAATGGATGCTGGAGTTGAGAAGGTAGTTGCATTCGCAACCAGGACACTACAAAAAGCTGAGCAGCAATATTCCTGCATTGAAAGAGAGGCTCTTGCCATTGCTTGGGCAATCAGGCATTTTAAATTCTATCTGTGGGGGATACCTTTTGTTGTGAGGTCTGATCACTGTCCTCTAGTGCAGGTGTTCTCATGCATGGAAAGAGAGAGACTAACTCCCAGGTTGAAGAGATTGAGTGAAGGGTTAGAGGAGTTTAATTTTCAAGTGCAATACCTCCCAGGTTCTGCTAATAAAGCAGCGGACTGTCTGTCCAGGCTACCAATTGAGGACAATGAGGACTTTTGTGATGCTGAGAATATGAGAATTTGCTGGGTCAAAGAGCCTGCTATCACAGAAAGTGAGTGGGCTGAAGCTAAAACTCAAGATGTGCTTATGTCTGTTGTTACTGATCTTGTGGTTAAAGGGTGGCCTGAGTACAAGAATGTTGATGCTGAATTGGTAACCTTTTGGTCCATTAGAGATGAGCTAACATTACTGCAAGGTGAGTTAAGGCGTGGTGAAAGGTTAATATCTCCTTGTAATTTGAGTTCCAAATTTGTCAATCTCGCTCACGAGGGGCACTTAGGAAGGAGTCTTACAAAGTCCCGGCTCCGTGAGAGATATTGGTGGCCAGGTATGGACCATCAAGTTGAGGAAGTGGTCAAAGAGTGTTACCAATGTGCCACGAATGACAAAACTCGAATCACCAATTCTGCTCCTCTGTCTCCGGTGGAGGTCCCACGTGAACCTTGGACCAAACTGTGTTTAGACCTAATGGGTCCATTTGAGTTGTTGGGGCCTTCTGAAAGATTTGTTATTCTTTTGGTGGACTACTCTTCAAAGTGGGTTTCTACTAGGTGTGTGAGCTCTGCCACTACTAAGGTGATTTTAGATTTCCTTAAAGATGAATTTGCCTGTGAGGGTATTCCTGAGTTTTTGATCACTGATAACGGTGTTCAATTTACTTCCCAAGATATGCAAGATTTCTTAAAAGATTTTGGTATAACCCATCTTAGAACAGCTCTTTATGCGCCACAGGCCAATGGTCTTGCTGAACGTATGAATAGGGTAGTCAAGGCGTGTGTTCAAAGAGCTTTAGAATCAAAGGTCTCTCTTAAGGAAGTACTGCGTGACACTTGGTGGGCACATCGCACTACTGTTAATTGTGTCATGCAGTGTTCTCCTTTCCAGAGGTTGCGTGGAAGGCAAGCCCACTCTAAGTTAAATCCTGGGTGGTTGCCTTTGAAAGATGCCATTTTCTTGGATGAGGAGGAGGTGGATGCTAGGATTAAATCCTATCAAAGGAGATATAAGGAGAGATATGATTTTAGGAAATCTGTGAGGGAGAGATCATGGAGTGTGGGTGATTGGGTGATGGTCAAGAAACCCAGGTGGCAGAGGAAGGGTGTCCCTGAGTTTTTGGGACCCTTCATCATAATTTCCATCCAGAGGAATGTCGTGACAGTGAACAACGGTTGTAAGTGGAGCATGTCGCGACTTGTGAAGTTCAATGGTGACAGGTCACTGTATCCTTCTTGTTCGGATGCTTGTCTGCATGAAAGAACTAATTCTCCGTCTGGTACCCATGTTAGAACTTTTCCTTCAAGGTCCCGCTGTCCTCCTAGACGGTTCAGGGATTATGAAAATTACTGATTATGTGCAGCATTACTTTGTTTCTCATGTTCTCTTTCTTTCTTTCTTACCTTTCTGTCTTTATCCTTGTTTTCTTTCTTCCTATTTTATATTATTAGTAAGGCGGATGTGTTGTAATATCTTGTTTTGCCATGCCCTGTTATGATGTATTCCAGCTCGTGATACAAGTTCCACGTTTCCACTGTGATGTCTCAGTGTGGGACAGTTGGAAGCTGGGGAACTTACAAGCTAGCTGTGTCTGTTGGTGGTACCGATATACTTCAATAACATACTGGAAACTTACCCAGTGTCACTCATTTGAACACAGTCACTTTGAAATATTTGCACCTTCAAAAAGGGAATTGTTTGCCCGAACAGGTTTGATTATTACTGGTTATTGTTTACCAGTTGCTTTGAAATATTTGGCCTTTATGCACAAACCAAAGGGGAAATTGTTTGACTACCTGGCTTCATTTTTTAATACTGCTGGACTTGTTTTTACCAATCACTTTTAAAGTATTTTCACCTTGACGCAAGCAGAAAGGGGGATCATTTTATAAAACATGTTTGAGTTTTGTATATTGCTGGGCTGGTGATTGTTTTATTGTGCACTTTGAAAGTATTTGCACTTTTTCCTTTGCTTTACCAACTACAGTTTGTGTAGATTCTGTCATTAGGTACTTGCTGATATGGTTTGTTTGTATTCTACATGCTGTGCTATTAATGGTGTTGATTGCACTTGTCTGTAATACGTATGCCTTAAATCTTATAATTAGCATTGTTTACACTACAGGAATGATAAATTTAAATAGAAAAATATCTGCATCAATGTTCATAAGCATCCAAGCAGTTTTTATCCTCAGCCTCGTTTGCTTGCCTGTTTTTTTCCTGCTTACTAATAAAGACATGATGGTAGAAATTGAAATTGTATCTTGTCTTTCTTTTATCAGGTGGTATAGCAAATAAGGTCCTCATGAGATTATAATTTCACTCCAGGATATCAATACTGGTGACAATATACCAATGTAATAGACATCTGACGGGCCTTCCAATCAATTAAGGGATTGGGCAACCTGTTCCAGCAGGGAGAAAGTTCCATAGGACATGAGGGTGTCTCAATGAGATCAATGCATGTATCAAGAAAGGGTTTGTACAACAGAAATTGCTGCAATGCAGTAATTAATAAGCTTTACTTCTGGTGGATATGAAACTACAGTCTGTCTAGGATCCACCATTCAAGATCAAGGAGTAACTGATACATTTTCCTCCAATGAAGAGCCATTTCGACACAATGTCCTTTCTAGCCACAATATAGATTTCCTACATCTTTTTTTGTTCAGCTTGATTTTCTATAGAGCGAACTCAACCCGAAGGTGTTGGAGTGTTTTACATGAGCACTAGTTACATTACACAAGGTCGCATTAATGTTTTTTTAGTCACACCCATAAGGCTGCCGGATTATGGCAGTTCACATTGCATTATATTTTTTGTAATCCCGGAGGGGACTCTTTTCTGAGAAACAATAAATCAATATCTCTCAGTCACAGTACATTTACTGCTTGTGCAGGGGGCCATTAATTATTTCTCATGCCTAGAACAGACATTCCTCTCATGTTATGTTATGTTATGTTAATCGAATTTATAAAGCGCGCTGTTACCCTAGGGTGTCCTGGCGCTATGCACTGCCTAGCTGCACTGCATAGCTATCAAGCTTTCGGTTGGCTTATGCGTGACATTCCCATGTGTGCAGTGTGTTTATCTGTGACATTCCAAGATGTATGTGTGAAACTTTAAATGACACTTCATTGTGAGTGAATTATACCCTTTTGTCAAAAATGATGGTCTAAAGGGGACTTGAACGAGCTGTAACACCTTGAAACCATGGTACACCTGATGTGGATAGTGGCATATCAGATCTGACCCTGTGAGCCACAGAGCATTCATAAGTGGAACCTGAGAACAAATTCCTGTTGCTTCGAGTCTCTACCTCTTTTTGTCTCCCCCTTCCTCTTTTCCTGGCTCTTTTTGTTTCTCTCTCACCCTTTTCCCTCATGTCCACACTACTTGTATCATTATTTCCTACACCTGAACCCCCTCCTCCCTTTCTCTCTCCTCTCCTGCCCCCTCCTTCATTTGCGTACCCATTTTCCTTATGCAATCTTCCTTTTTCCCTGTGTCTGTTCTCTCCTCTCACTTCCCTCCCTCCTAACTTTGTCTCTCTCACTGTTTCTCTCCTCACTCCTCCAATTGTCTCTACTCCCTCTCTTCTTCATTTTCTCTCATTCCCTCTAATTCTTCTACCTCCTCTCCTTCCCTCACCCCCGTTTTGAGCTGTCAGCCTTAAGAGGGTCTTTCCCCAAACCTTTTGCCTTACTCCTCCTGTTTTTGCTGAATTCATTTTTGTTGGCCTTGGGACTATGCGCATGTTACCACTGCTGACTAGTGTTAAAGTGGTCGTGCTCTCTCCTTCAAACATGGTGAAATTGGCTAACAACCAATTGGCGCATTTAGTTTACTTGTAAGTCCCTAGTAAAGTGGTTCTACTTAAATCCATACTTCTAGTGGGACTTCAGCACTGATTCTGACCCCCACTTAAGTAGCCCTTTAAACATCTCAGGTCACCATTGCAGCCTCTCTTTCAATGCAAGAATATTGTTGCTCAGCTTTCTTTAATGCTCTGGAGGCAAATGCAACAACTTTCTCTTCACCTCCATCCAGTTGAGAAACAACTGCGCCAAGTCCACAAAGACTGGCATCAGTGGTGAGAACAGTTTTCTTTCTTGTGTCAAAATGACCAAGAGTGGGCATTTTACCAATAGCGTGCTTAACAGAGTTAAAGGCTGCATTGCATTCTTCTGACCAGGCAAACTGTATTCCTTTTTTGAGTAGAGCCCTAATGGGTTCAACAATGGTGGCAAAACCGTTGATAAACTTTGAGTAAAACTCAGCAAGGCCAAGAAAGGACCTCACTTGCCCCGTGTCAGTGGGTGCAGGAGCATTGACAATACTCTTCGCCAAGTCCAGCTTGGGTTGAATGCCCTCCCCAGAGATGACATGTCCCAGATATGTAACAGATGACACACCAATCTTGCATTTCAATTTGTTCACAGTCAACCCTTTGTCAGATAACCGCCGAGGCTAGCCCATACGGCATTCTGACAAAACGAAATGCCCCCAACGGCGTCACAAAGGATGTTAAATGCTTAGAGTCTTGGTGCAGGGGCACTTGGTGATACGCCGAGGACAGATCTAACACACTAAAAAACCTTTGCACCATCCAGCCTGGTAATGGACTCCGCAATGTTAGGGAGAGGCTGTCGATCCACCCATATCCACCTGTTCAAACTTCTTAAGTCTACACACATTCTGATATTTTTCCCACCATCCTTGGGGGCCAAAACCACCGGAGCCAAACATTCTGAGGATTCAATCTCCTCAATGACATTCAGAGCCACCAGCCTATTTAGTTCATTCTTCAAGGGCTCCAACATCATATTGGGAACCTTCCTCACCTTATGCACACACGGCACAGGATTCTTTTTGAGAGCAATCTGATGTTCAAAGTCTTTTACTAAACCAAGTTTATCACTGAAGACTTGTGGGAACTCTTCAAAGAACTTGTTAGAGCCTCCAAAATCATCCACTAACATGACTTGGTCAGATGGATTACGTGCATTGGGGTTAAGTATTATACCCAAATCTCTTTGGTGCCTCCAACCTAAAAGGTTGTCACCTCGTTTGGCCACATAGAATTTTCCAATAGTTTCTCTGCCCTTAAAGTGTATCCTCATAACAGCAAACCCAATCACATCAATATGCGAACCCCCATAGCTTACTGGGTTGATATCAGGAGCGAAAAGTTGTAAATCTGGAAACGTTTTGTCCCACAATTCATTAGCCAGCATAGTAAAGGGAGAACCTGAATCGGCCAAAACAATAAACAACTTGCCACCAATCACTATTTCACACTCAGGCATGCTTATGAGGTCAGCGTCCACCACACCATCACTTCTCACATTCAGCATTATTGTTCTTGGGTTGTCTTTGATAGTCTCAAAATTCTCTACAGTGCGCACTTTCACACCGGATCTACAAACTCTGGCATAGTGACCCTTAATCCCACACTTGTGACAGGTGGAGTTTTTAGCATAACAATTGGGATTATTGGAGGTGTGATTGAGACTCCCACAACGATAGCATTTCATTTTTGAGAAGTCAGTGGAGACCTTGCCCCTTGATCCATGAATCACTTTAAAAACATTGTCTACAGAGTCTTGTTGAACATCCTTGTGTGTTACTTCATGTATGCTACTGGGAGTGGGAACATCTTCAGTTGCAGGTTTATGAGTCTTCATTTCTTTGACCCAACCAGAAGTATTCTCTACACCCTCCACAATAGCGTTAGCTTCTTTAAGTGAAGGATTTCTTGATAGAAGCTTCTCTTGCACCCTAGAACTGTTGGTGCATCTGACTAATTGATCACGTATTAAGGAGTCCGTCAGATCACCAAATTCGCAAGTGCGGGCAAATGTTTTTAAGGAAGCAATGTAATTCCCAACCTTTTCATTGGGTTCTTGAATTCTCATAAAGAATTTATGACGCTCCAGCACAACATTAATCCTTGGACCAAAATAAGACTCTAACATTTTTATGGACATCTCAAAAACATCTGAGGGTTCACCATCTCCCTCACCAACTGGTATTTGGTCAATGCTTTCGTAAATATTACGGCCCTCAATTCCCAGGTTGTGAAGAAGAATCGCTTGTCTCCTGTGTGCAGAAAATGTTTCACCTCCTATTGCCACCAGGTAGGAGTCGAATAACAGTTTCCACCTTTTCCAAGGGAGTAATTGTTCACCTTTCTCACATAGAAAGGCTGGGGGCTGATTCATAGATGTGGCTGACATGCTGGCAGAGTTTTGTTTCAAAACAGGATGAAATTATTACAATTCGTGAGCTGTCTCTTTAAAAGAAAAGAAAGCAGTACCTGAAAATGCCTTTGAATAGTTCCATATAATCAATTAGGTACACAGACAAAGCGGTAGTAAAACGGAGCTTCCACTTGCTTCAAATCTGACTCTGTGTATGTGTTACCCAGGAAACAAGGAACAAGATGGTGGTACGCGGTGTACGCGTACGTGACGTGATGATGTTCACTCGCGCGTCAGGATTCAATGCGCGAGAACGTGAACAATGCGTCAGCAGGCACGAGCATGTTCACTAGCGTTGTCGCGCGCTATGCGGAAAGTCGTTGGCAGAGCTGAAGATTTATACATATAAAGGTAAAGGCTCACCAAATCGCCGATCACAGCATAGCACGAGTGTAATATATTCTCAAACAGTACTGCAGAAATGTTGTTTGCTTCCGATCACTGCCAATCAGGTTAAAAGCTCAGGTATCCGTGGGTCCAAGGGGAATTGGTGGTGAGCTTGTCCCCCACAAGCATCACTCGTCGCCAGTGTTAAGAAGACAGACACTGGATGATTATTGAGAAGTTTATTGTCTTCTAGTCGCACCACCAACTTTCGCTGCCAGCCTGTCAGTTCTCCGGTCTCCAACTGTCTCAGCAGAGACATCACCATGGAGACCAGAATCAACAGGCACGAGCTGATGCACATGGCACAATAAGTCATTACAACACTCATCTCACACACAAAGAACTTCATACTATCCTATTGTGCCCCCAGACAGACTGGGACCAGGTTAGGGAGACAGGAAATTCCATACACCTCTGTAGAAGGAAACTCTAGAAGCTTCAACCACTTCAAGATAGGTACCAGGTATAAAAAGGGGACCCTCAGACCCACTCTTCAGATCACTTCTGGACTTGTGGAAGATTAAGAAGAAGGTCTGCTCTGCTGCAAGAAGGACTGCCCAACTGCTCTGATGCCCTGCCGCCTGAGGAAGAAGGATTGGACCTGCACCTTGAATCTAGGACCATCAAAGTAACTCCAAGGGCTAGTTGGCTGGCCTTCTGATTAGAGCCTCAGGGGCAGAAAAGGCTCCAATCATCTTGAACCTGCACCTGGACTCTGCCTGCTTTGAGTCCTAACCACCCCAAGTGGTGCCTCCCCAGTCCTGGACTCTTGGAAGTGGGAATCAAGGTTCTCTGCAGTGCAGCTTTGGTGCCCATCAGAATCGACACAGCAGAACGCAATACGATGCAGCCCCCACAACTCCTCATTGGAACCGACGCAGCACGATGCAACTCAACGTGGACCCCCTCATCGCAGCCTTCGTAGCTTCTCATCAGAGCCAACACAACTCGATGCAGACTTCACATTACAGCACCTCCCCATCGGAACCGACGCAGCTTCGCAACTCGATACGGACCTCACATTACAGCCCTCGCAGCTCCTTTTCGGAACTGATGCGGCACAACGCATCTCAATGCAGGACCTTGCATTGCTTCTCAGAACTATCGCTGTGTGGCGCAGCGCCCCGCATTCAGAAGGGAAGGTACAGTTCTCAGCTGGCCTACCCTGATCCCTGTATGCAGCTCGCACTCCATGGAAGTGAGCCTGAACTTGTGACTTTGTGTCAATCCGGTGCGACTAGATGACCACAGTTGGTGCTTTGTGCTTTTAGGCACTATTTTCTACCTAAACCTTTAAAATTGCATACCTCTGGTTTTACTGATTAGATTTTTTTGTGCTTTGGTGTCAAATAATTTAGTAAATGTTACTATATTTTTCTTAATTGGTATGGGAATTTTCTCGTGTTGTGTTTTCACATTGCCTCTAAGTTAAGCCTGGCTGCTTTTGTGCCAAGCTACCAGAGGGTCAAGCACAGGTTGATTTAGTGATTTTTTGTGGTCCACTCTGACAAGGATTGTGGCTGTTGCTTGAGTAGGGTTTTACCCCCCCCAACCAACAACCCGATTTCTCATGCTCCCCTTCCTTCCTCCTCTCACCCTCCTCCTTTTGTCCCTCCTTCTTCCTCTTACACTACTTTTCTCTTTCTTTCCCTCTCCTCCACTCATCCAAATCCTGGTGAGCCCTGTGTATATTTAGTGTTCCTGCCTCTTCTAGTTTAAAAAGGTGTTTGGTATTTAATGCTTCATTTACCAACAGCCCTTTATCATGAGTGACTCCTTATTTTAGTTTTGGCCTTTTAACCTACATCATGTTGCATTTTAGGACCCGTAATTTACCTTTTCGAGTTTCAGTTTAAATGCCCAATATGCAAAGTGATGTTGGCTAAAAAGCTATGCTGAAAAATGGCTAAAGGTGTTAAACATGACACAGTCACTTGGCATCCATGTCAAGTGAAATACCTTACCAGGTTTTGTGAGAGAGGTTAGCTGAGCTTCTTACCCTAAGGTGCTTGTACGGCCTACCAGGGTATGCACCGCAGATTCTGACAGTGATATGTTTGGACATTATCGGAAGACCAGGTGCCTGTGTTCTACCTGCACAGACTGGGTAGTGAGAGCAGGAGTGAGCATGCTGAGTGGAAGAGCAACGTTCAACATACCCAGCAGAGAAACTGAGTAGCATGAAGAATTTACATGTCCAGGAGCACCTGCTTCTAAACACTGTCATCAGAAACAAGGAAAGACCAGAGTCTGAGAGGGGAAGAACAGAGGTAGAAATCACGACAGTGCTGAGAGCCCTCAGAGTTAGCAGAACAAGCATTTGCAATGCAATAGGTCTCACATTTACGCGAGACAATGCCTTTTATTAATAAAAGGCATTGTCATTTACAATGCCAATAGCTTAACTCGTGTAAATGCGAGACCTATTGCATTGCAAATGCATGTTTAAGTTTAAAACTGAGCGCGGCGCTGCTTCAAGGACACCGCGCTCGGTTTCTTTTTTTTGTATTTTTAACTTTAACACTGAGCACGGTGTCCTTGAAGCGGGCGCCGCGCTCAGTGTTAAAGGTAAAAAAATAAAAAAAATAAACCAAGAAACCGGGCTCAGTTTTAAAGTTAGAAAAATAAATAAACAAACAGAGCGCAGTGTTCGTGAAGCGGGCGCCGCGCTCACCAATAAAGTTTTTAAAAAAAATGAAACAAAGCACGGTGTCCCTGAAACGGGCGCCGCGCTAAACATTGTAATTAAAAATTAAAAATACATTAAACTGAGCGCGGTGTCTCTAAAGTGGGCGCCGCGCTCAGCATGCAATTCATCCCAAAAGTGATAAAGTCTAAAAAAAGAGGCCGCCATGGTCCTCTGTGGGAGTGCTGCAAATGCAGGAAGCAGCCGCTATTGTCCCCATTAGTAAGTTACAAAGCAAAATAGTGCTCACAGACTTAAAACGGAGACCGTGTAACCAGCGAAGTAAAAGGTCCAGTCGTCATGGTCAGTAACAAATGGCAACAAGGCGGTAACAAGGAGGGACTAACAAGCCTCATAATGAATCAGAAGCCAGCATTTACCAAGGACAATGACACCAGCCAATGACAAATATGGGCGGATAGTGGGCGAGGCTTCCACAGCATACTCTACTACAGCATGCCTCGCATAGCGACCTAAAAATGAGTTTACTGCAGACCCTCTAAAGTGTGGAGAGGGAAATAAACTGTGTGGGAGGAGTGGGAAGGCTTTGATTACTGTGACCACTGATAGCATGGAAAAACAGGCATTGGCAAAGCCAATAGGTCTCGGCAATCCAAGAGCTATTGGCGTTGTCACGGTCAATGTCTTTTAGCCATATTGAATAGCAGCACGGCTGCTGGTCAGCATTGCTGAAAATCATGTATAAAAGCGCTATGACTCCGCCTGCACTGTAGTCTGAACTCACATATTTGAAATAGCTCTTGTGCGTGATAAAGAAAAGAGTTTTTGTGAATTAAAATATTTGGGCAAGAGCTCCCAAGGGGCAGCTCTTAAAGAAACTGATACAAAAGTGCCCAAGCACAAAATGCCTGAGGCCAGCTCTAATAGCTGCTCCTTTCCCGGGGTCATGCTCATTCCCCAACAACAGACATGTTTTTGGCTGCTTGAGCTGTAGTATCAGGTTCTCCGTTGCGACTCATCTGCCAGAAGCTGGCAATTAGTTTTAAATACAAGGGGCGTGGTAGGTGAACTGGGAAAGTGAAATCTAAATGAAAGTTAAATAAAAAAGAAGACTTGTGGGTGGCATCTGGCTTGATAAACAACATGGCACATGAAGCGTCATTTTAAAAGCCTTGCTACATTTTGAAATGTTGTTTTCTATTACAGCTTTTTTTAATAATGAAACACCATAAACAAGTTACAAAACGGTACAGAAATGGCGCGAAGGAGGGTGAAGAGGTAAATAATAAAGCCAATCTGCGAAGGAAAAGAAGCAACAGGGTTGGGCAGGTGGAAGGAGACAGAGCAAGTGAAAACACAAGCGCTTGTGTGGAGTGCTTAAAAACAAAGAAAAAGTTGCTCCTAAAACGAGTGCAGTGGATGGACACAATTACTTGGTCCATGCTCTGGGGGAGGGGCAAACACAGAAAGAGGCATGATGCATTGATGCCATGGACAAACGGAAACGCAGGATACATGAGCAACGATGGAGCGAACAAATGGTAAGCCTATGGGCGAGCTGAAGCCCACTGAATTGAAAAGAACATGTCTCATCGAGACAGAGCTTGCGCTTTCTAACCAAGACCTAAAAAAGAAGTTCCCTAAAAGTGAGCAGTGGAAGGACACAAGCAATTTGGCCATGCTCCATGGAAGCAACAGACACAAGATGGACAAGCCAAACCATCGAGTAAGTAGCAGGCAAAAGAGAGTGACAATAAAACCAACCAATGGTAAAGAATGGGCAAGCCCCTCTATGTTCTTTGTAAGCCCACAATGTCTTTTGCATTGTCTGGTAGGCTCACCATAACTATAGTGCTTTGCAGCACTCTAAATAACTGGCATTACTATTACCCAATAATACAAATTTTAGTAACATTGAACAATGACAAGCTGAGTTGGCCTCACCGAGATTACAACAGCATATGCCCTGCAGGTTGCACACAGATTTCGGCAGCCAGCACACTAACCCACCGGTCTACCTGATTCGCTTAAAGTACTTTTGTGATCACTTGCTTCAGCAAAGGCCTTCAACGGGTCACCAAGGCTGATCAGGAGCATGTTTCCCAGGAACGGCAACGGGACAAGCCCTGGGGGTCGCCGGTGCAAGGGATACCACAGCCTCCAGAGCTCTAGCACCAGTAGGAGGATGGTGCCACCCAGCAGCACTGATAACCAGGCCGGACAGTTCACCCAAGCGAGAGAAACCATCTCTGAGTACTGGTGCGTGTACTCTCACTGCACATTCGCAGCCCTGAGTTCAAAATCAAAAAATATCTTGATCAGAATGGCACTTGTGGGAGAAATATCAATTTCACAATAAGAAATAGCAGGAATTTCGCAACAGCGTATTGTCATAGAGAGAAAATGAGCCAAATAATGGAGTTACCTCAGGCTAGAATAAACAGGCACTCACTGACAACACCGCTTGTTCTCAGCACCGAACCACCAACCTTCTCTTCCCAGCCAGTTCAATGCCTACATCCATTTTAATATTGTTAAAAAAAGGTCAAAGTATTTATTTTACGGATTTATTGAAAGGAATACCCTTGAGCAGTTAAAATACATACTCGTAATGCTGCCAGTGTAGTGTGGATTGTGGCCTCATTGTCGACATTGCTAAGTTAGCTTAGGCCTAGCTGCCATGATGCCTCTTTTGCACACGTTACTTCGTGACTTTGTTTTTGCAGACTCTGCTTGTGCCTATGTTCATGAGAACTGTCTACATTTCTGCCTTTCACATTTTCTGCTGTTCTCTGTGGTTTTCGTCTGCACACGATGTACAAGGTCGAAAAACAACGTCCCTTGTTATTCTGTTCTGGTCAGCCCCACGCACTTAGACATAACACGAAGCACAGCTGTACTGCTGAAATTCGAGTGCTTTTAATATTGCAATATACCTGTTAGAGGCACTTGGAGAAAAACCTTTCCAGGGAGAAGAGCTGTGCTTGTCCGATGATGTACACCTTGCATCTAGTTTTTGAGGTATGGGGGTCCCCCTGACAAAGCCCAGAGGTCTTCTATTTTTATAATAAACTAGTTACTAGCACGGGGAGGGTGGCAAGGCATTATAGTCCTTTATCCACTGTCTTTATAAAATGCTGTCCCCGTTTGTTTTCTATGGAATTGTAACAATGCTTACTATTTTGTCTTTGTGCATTATGCTGCTAGTACTGGCACGTGTACTGTGTCTTAGAGCACGTTAGTTGAAATAAATATTTTAAACTATACTGTGTCTCTTAATACGCACGTTGTAGACAAGTATGAGTGAGTAATGAAAGAGTGTTCTTGCTCCCGCGATTCCTGAAAGAGTCCGTGTTCTGGGATGTCTAATCGTTGGTAGCTTCGCTGTAGTACGGAGAAGGAATGAGACACTATAGCTAGTCAGATTGGGATTTTGGGCACTAAGGTGGATGGTTGGTACACCACTATACACCGAGGTCCTGTTTTCCTGTGCATAGTTCTGTATATGTGCAGAATCCCCGCAACATGGCGCCCAACGTTTGGTCTGCTTCTTATCTGCGAGACGCTTGAGTAGTGCTTGTGCTTGTCCACAATTCCCCTCACTTCTGTTTCCGGAAACGGATGTGAGGGTGTAACCTCCTATATTGATCTTTTTATAGGTTCTTTCAAGCTTGAAGTTATTAAAAGGTATTCTCTTTAATGTTAACCCTATATTGCGCTGCCACGCACTAGGTTGTTCTTCATTCTTAGTCTTAATGGCTGTGAATATAAATATCCCGGCACATAGCCGCACTGCACTCCGAGCTCATTTGACAGCGTATCGAGTGCCTGACGCGGGTGTCGCTCTCATCTTTGTGGTACAAGCTGATCCGGCTTACCACTTTGAGGTGTTTTATTCATGGGTCACTTTTCCGGTGGTGGATGGAGCTGATAATTTGTTCCATGTGTACACTGCCACGGCCCTTCCTAATGCTTATCGGCCTTATCAGGGTTTTGAAGTTACGCTCATGGCATGGCAACACTGAATTTGGTTTAATGGCGCCCTCCCACACCCGGTCACCCCGATTCGTTTAGGCCCTTTATCGATAGATGGGGCCGCTTGGCCTGTTTTGGCCGGGTATACCACGCATCCACGTTATTTAGCGGTTCCGGTAGATGAACTGCGCGTGCTGCATACGTCTTTGGTCCGTGTGAACAGAGCTTTAGTACGATATGTCACAGGCAACATCCAGATGGCCCCTCCTGGAGTTGCAGCGCACCCAGCTGGGCCTGGCAGTGTAACTATAAGTCCCGTCATGGTTAATTCGGTGATGGGCAAGCGCCCACAGAATAAGGATGATTTGCCTTATTGGCTTGCTGAAAAATTTGACCAGCTGGAGACAGTGTTTCCGAATACCTCTCCTGTGGAAAAACACAGGATTTTGACTATAAGTTTGCCAAAAGACTTAATTCCCGAGTTGACAGAATGCAACAACTGGGGTAAGGTATTTGCAGCAGTGTATGCGAAGTGTTTCGGCACTCCCTCAATGACGGTCCTCCCCGCCGTGATTAAGCGTGTTCAAGACGAACATGGCCCTGAAGCGGCTGTAGAATTGGGGATGAGACTAGTGGGAGTGTTCGATGTAGTGGCTGATCTAACCCTTGCAAATGTGAAGGGTGATGCAGTTAACTTTCAAGTAGCTAACACTTTGGCTTTAGTCCCAGAACTGGACAAGCCTCGCGAATTACCGAAAATTATTGCACAGGCTTATAAAACCATTGGCCGCAATAGTTTGGGATTTAAGCCTTTTGCTAAAACGCAAACTCAAACACAACCACAACAAAAATCTCAGTCTGATAAAGACAAAAAACCGTTCTTTTCTAAAAAGAACTGGAAACTTAAGAGGCAGGGGAAGCAACAACAGAAACCAGGGTCGCGTGCAGCATCACCGGCTTCCGAGTCTTCTGAACGCACTTATGATTTGCGCGACCGAGCGAGAATTAAGTCTCCTGACAGGTTTCAGGTCCCTGAACAGCGTTCTCCTCATTCTTCACAGGCACCATCGAGCTCACAGGCTGGTGGAGGAGATCGCCAGGATCGAGGCAAGGGTCGCGACACCCCACAAGGACGGGACCAACCTCGTCAGCCTGGAGGCAAGGGGAAGCAAGAAGAACTTCCACGTTCTCACCCTCAGTTTCAAAAGAAAAAAGTTGTGGCTTTAACAGCGAGATATGCCACAGACGGGGAGAACGAGACTCCTGAATTGGACGTGGGCAGTGACGCTGCTAGACAGCGCCGTGGAAGTTACCATAGTGCGGGAGGCACTACGTCCTCATGTGGAGGCGACAGCAACTGACACTTTCATTACTGTCGAGACAGATGACACCCAAGTGGCACCCCCTGACAGACTATTTAATATAGTCCTTCAAATTGAAGGTGACATTGAGCGTGTTATTAAAGGGATCTTTTGGGAAAATCTGACCTCTTCTTACGACATATTTTTGGCGGAGGCGGATTGGCCACCACCATTTGTTCTCGCTGCTCCGAGAGGGGAGGAAGTAATCCTTCTGAGATTTTCTCGTCATGTCCCCAAGGAGCATGCGGAGGCTTTCGCAGCTGAATGGGCTGTGGCCCAGGCCCAGGCCCCGGCACTGTACCGTAATCATGTGGGCTGGGATGAGGATTCTCCCCCCCATGATATACCGTTGCGGTCTATGCCACAGGCTCAACCCCAATATCCCCTCCGGCGGGAAGCTAAAGGTCCCGTTTCAGACATTCTGACACAGTTAGAATATCAAGGAGTGATTGAGACATGCGTGTCACCAATGAATAACCCCATTTTTGAGGTTTCTAAACCCGATGGGTCGTACCGCTTAGTTTTAGATTACCGGCATTTGAACTTTCATTGTCGAACCTTTGCGGTACAGAATACCCATAGTGCTGCGCTAGTAGACAGTCTTGTTCGTAAAAAATATAAAACGACACTTGACCTTTCCAATGGATTTTACTCACACAATTTGTCCCCTGAATGCAGTCAATGGACCGCGTTCACTTCCGGTGGAAAACAAATAAAATTCCGGCGTTTCCCAATGGGCTACAAGAACAGCCCGGGGGTCTTCGCCGCCAGTGTTGTCTCTTTGTTGGACAGCATAGACCTAGATGCGTATTCGTACGTGGATGATATATATCTGACAGACGACGAACTATGGCTGTATCTTTCCCGAGTAGACCGCATTATTCTTGAATTTGCGGACTTCGGTTACAAATTTAATTTTGCCAAATCACACATCGCAGAGTACGCTGTGTTGTTTTTGGGCTACGAGCTCAACAATGAAGGTAGGGGCTTAGCTCCCCTCTTCCTGGAGAAGTGCGCACTTCTGCGCCCTCCAACGACCCTGAAAAAACTTCAGTCTTTGCTGGGATTTTTGAACTTCGGGTGTTCTTACATTCCCGAGTATGCCCAGCGTATCAAGCCTCTTTATGCCTTGATACAACCAACCTTTTCGAAGTCATGCTGGCTTCCGGAACACTCAGCTATTCTACAATCTTTACAGTCTGATCTACTTGAATCTAAGTTCTTGTTGACTCGTGATAACCACACGAACCTGGTGATCAGAATTGTGCCAGGTGCAGTGGGTTTCACTTACTTGACGTCTAACGAAGGTGACACAGTACCTATTGCCTACAAGTTGCATCTTTACACTTCTGCCGAGTTGCGCTTTTCAACTGTGGAGAAAGTTTTGACTGCAGTGCAAATGGCGATTCTTAAAGAACGTGCACTGGCACAGGGAAAACGCATTTTGGTGGTAACACCATATCCTGACCTTGAGGCAGTGACAAAGGCAAGTGTACCAAACTCTAAGGCTTTGCACCCCCGTTGGATACAATGGGCTACTTCTTTGACGTCTCCTGATGTCACCTTTATCTTTGATTCCTCTCTTCAGACACAGGAGTTCTTGCAGTATGAATTTGTTCATCCTCCTCCTCTGTCTTTACTGCCGCTTGAGGAGTACAAATGTATCATTTACACCGATGGTTCGGCGCAACCGGCCACGGGTTCTAAGCATGCTTATTCAGCAGCATGTGCTATTGTGGCAGGTACTATGGTGAACGGTGAGTTCAAATCGAGTGTTGTGCACACGCAGGCACTGGGAGACAGTACCGCCCAATTGGCCGAGTTGCGTGCTTTGGTGCTCGCACTTGAGTTTGCAGACCCGGATGTGACTACACTTATTGTATGCGATTCTTACTACTGTGTTCAGTCTTTTAATGACAACTTATTCTTTTGGTCTCAGAACGACTATAGAGATTTTAAAGGCAGCGCAATTAAGCATAAAATGCTTTGGGTTCGAGTAGCAGATCTTAAACGACGTCTGCCTCTCACACAGGTGATTCACACTCTTGGCCACCAGTGTGTGGGCGCACACGCGGTCGGTAACAGTTTGGCGGACGAAGCTGCCAAATCAGCAGTAGCCACGTGCTCAGTAGCAGCAGTTACAAGATCCATCACAAAAATAGATAATGAGATTTTGGCAGCTATTGCTGCTACAACGGAAGGTTCTAATTACCCACAGGGTTTCCCTTCCAAGTACTCTTATCACTTAAGTCCCGACCAGGTTCCTTATGTAAGAATTCCAGACGTTCTTGATCGGCTGATTCCCAACGCGGACCGCAGAAATTCTTTGATAGCAGCCGCACACGAAGGCTTGGCTTCGGCCCATGCTGGCGTGTCTGCAACGGTTTCACTCTTGCAGCAGCGTTATTGGTGACGTGGTTTATACAAACAGACCCGTAATTATGTCCTTTCTTGTGACATCTGTCAGCAAATTAAGCCCTCGACGGTTACACGTCCGCCACAAACACAGCTCTGCATTTCTAATAAACCTTTTGGTTGTGTAAATCTTGATCACTGCGGTCCATTTTCTTCTGATACTGCATATAAATACATCTTAAGTGCAGTTGATTTGTGCACACATTTCATCTGGGTTTGGCCACAATGCAGTGCTGACGCTCGAAATGTCATCAGGGATTTGCGTATCTTTGTGGGAAGTTTTGCCTGTAGCACCTTCCATTCCGACCAAGGCGGACTAAGGCATACAAGGATGCAATGAGGTCTTTGGGGGTGCTAGTGCAATTTTCGTCTCCATACAGGCCTGAGGGCAACTCAATTGTGGAGCGAATGAACCGTGACTTAAAGCAATCCTTGACAGCTAGAGTCTTAGGTACTGGCAGGAACTGGCTGGCCCACTTGTATGGCGTCCAACGTGCACTTAATAATCTCCCTAGAAGATCTCTGGGTGGGCGGACCCCCTACGAAATGCTCTTTGGCATACAGATGTTTGTGCCAGACCTTGATGGTCTAGACATGGCGGCAGCTGGCGCGACCTTTGACGTAGATAATCATTCTACTATGTTACAGGACTTACAAGAGACCCGTGACAGACTTGCAAGTGAACACTTACCCTCAGCCACTGACGCTGCGCTGCAGATTCCGGTTGCCGGCTGGCTTCCGAAGATTGGAGATATGGTCCAAGAGAAGGTGGAGAACAAAAAAGAATTTGGCCCCTCTTATCGTGCACCGGTTCCAGTCCTTGGCTTGAAGGGTACTCGTACAGTCATCTTACCACCGCTTCCTGGTCGCAAAGACAACAGATACATCTCAGTGGACAATGTCAAGCTACAACATCTGGCCGATTCTGAATAGTGTAACACCTGCTGTATCATGTCCAGCAAGTTCAAGGAATCCTGCTGGTGGCCCTCCGGTCGCCACGTGTAACGATGTTGCCATTGGGATGGTCTCTCTACCAGATCGCCTGCTCGACCCACCAGCTTCCTCCTGCAACGAGGAAACTGAGTATGCTTATCCCACAAGCGAGTCATTGGCTGGTTTGCCTACAACACCACTGAACCAGTCCCACTTTTCTTTTGACTCGACTTCCACTTCATCATTTGTCCCAACCAAATTCAGTGTTTTTGTATCCTGGCTTAGAGACAATTTTTTGGTCCCTCCATGGACATACATCTGGTTGGTGCTATTTCTGATTTTCCTGTTCATGTCCATTGGCTTTGTGACAGTTTTTTTCTTGCTCATCAATGGTCACTGTGGTGAACTCTGTTGCTGGAACTTTAGCTCTGCACTCTTCTTCACACATCATGAAGCGTGACCAGACATTTGTGAACATTTCCGCCTTTCCAGTCGCAGATGGCATCGTATGGGATGCAGTGAATTTCCAAATTCATGGACCAACAGAAATTATCAATGTTCCAAATGTACTTCGTGTTTCCATGGGTGATGTGGTAAAAAGAAACATACGTTCAGATGATTGGGATGTCCATGCAATTAAATCCTTGTTTTCCGATTTGAAATATTATGCTGCTTTTAATGCTGAGGATTTGTATTTAAATTCTGCTAATTATGCTGATTTGTATTGTTACCAACATTATGGTAACCATTTCCTGCATAAATCTAGTACACTTCGAGGTAGTTTTAATTATACCCAGTGGGAACATTGCCCCACCCCTCTGCAAGGGAGCTCCCAAACTCTGATAAATAAATTTACTTATTTTACAGACTTTGATAGGTCAAACCCAGGGTCCTATTATTTTAAATTAAACATCTTTTCGAATCCGAAGGTGATGTTAACCCACACCAAATTGTTGTATTCCAGTTCCTTTATGGACGCATTAGCTGTTGGTGGCTATGAGCACTGGAAAGCCACCATTGATTTAAAATCTATTTGGGGCACAAAATCCTGGCAGGTACGAGGTACGGAGGCCTTACATCGCGCTTGCCTCATCCCGACCCAAATATTATTTTTAAATAGTACTATATACCAAACAACTTGTTTTGGTTTGGCAACTTCCAAACAATTGAATGCACCTACCATTCCTGCGCTGTCTTCATGGCCTAACTGGAGCTTGCATTTAAATTATTCCCTTGATGAGTTGCAAGCTTTGTTTCAAAATAATTCATTTAATGTCTCTGCATTAGATCACTCAGATTGGTTAGTGTGGCCGATAGCTTCTAATGCCTGCCAACTGCGTTTTCATAACTCTGCTCCTGGTTACAAACAGGATAAATCTGATCCACGTTTTTCTCACTCACGTTCGGTTACAACATATTCAGTTGGTAAATTATGTAAGCAGTGGTTACAGCACTCTACAGAGTGAAACAACATTTATCCCTGTTATCCAGTAACATCGATCTGGCCGACTTTGTTCTGGGACCTAGAGGTCCGAGACCAAAAAGATTTATTTATGCGACTTACAATGAAATCTGGAAGCTTTCACAAATAGAAGTTGCTTCCCGTTTACGGGAAATAGACCAAGTAAATCTAGAAAAAGTACTTGCTGTTGTTGACAATAGTATTAACACGCTGTCTTCCCGCATTTACACATTAGATAATATTGTTTCTTCTGTTGTTGATATTGTACAAGATGAAGTGTCTGTGTTATATCATGGTCAGAATCAGTTGCGTTCAGTGATGCAGTTTGCATGGACTTTGCAAACTCTGAAAATGGGGAAGGTACCATGGGATTACTTAAACGCTACTGCATTGTTCTTGCTGTTTAATTGGACCGAGAAACAGCAGTTCATGTCCATGAAAGATGCAACATACACTCTTCTACATATCGAAAAAATAGATCCTTTACCTTTCTCTGTGGCGGAAACTGACTCTGCAGTTTGGCTCATACACGGGGTTATATCTTTGCCTTTGTTTGAATTCAGTTCCTGCATGAAACATTACCCGATAGGCCGTTTTGAGCCTTTGGGCAGTACCTTTCTGCATCAAGTGTGGTCCTTGCCTTTCACATACCGATGCCTTAGGGACGAAAAAGAGGTGTACCTCACAGGGGAGTCTTGCGATTCTACAGTGGGTCGTTCCCTTGTTTGTAAAAACATTAAATTGCACGGGGCTTGTAATGTTTCCGCCCCGAATCTTGCATGTATTTTAAAGGGTATTCCTGTTCCAGCTATATCACCTACTTTCACTATGCTTGCTAACGGTAGCTATCTGCTTTTAAATAATCAAGATTGCTGTGGGTTGCAAGCTGGCAAACCCTACATTGTAGCAGTTTTGCAACGCGTAGTATGCTGCAAAAATGTGCTTTTTCCACCCCCACGTGGGAAGTTAGATAGTTCCATTTGGCCTTACATACCGACTTTGAAGGCAGATTTCAATAAATTGAGCAGAATAAAGGCGCTATTATTAAACCAGGAGGTTATGCTAACTTCCGCACGGGAGACCTTCGTCCTCCAGGTGGCCAGCGCCCACAGTGAAATACAGGCCCTTTTAAATACCAACCTCCCCCAACATTTCGGTGAACTGATTCACCGTATATTTAATGCATCTAACACCAACGGCCTTGTACACTTTTTTAAAGTTGTGGGCTCTGGCCTTCTGACGTCCTTTCAGACAATATTTGGTGTAATACCGGCTTTTATTCATTCAATTTTTTCCAGCATCTTTGGTGGCTTCCCATTGATCCTAGCCTTAGCTGCTGGAATATTGCTTTTGCTTTGCCTGTTGCGCAATGGCTGCGCCTCTTGTGGGCCTACACAGCCCAGGGCGACTGCGGATGCTCCGTGACCACATGATTGACAGCTTCGGTACACTGCCACTGGCAACACTCAGCGTGGCTTATGGATTATCTTTTCGCTTTGCGTATTTCACTTGCGTGCAACCTGTGCTGTCCTGTTTACGATGTCCGTTCTCATGGTCCTTGGATGTATGCCTCTCCAATACGTCTTGTTCGGACCCGGATTTCGACCAGTTAATGGGCCCCTTAATGGCCCATGAACGGGAATGTTCCGGTGAAGGATTAATGGCGAGTGCAGCTGCACTTGGAGTCTTGGCACAATAGGATATCTCTGCGGCTGCTCAGAATCTCCTACAACAAAGTTATATTGAATATCACGCAAGTTGTCCCGCGATGCTGATCGCTGCTCCCTATTGTGAGGAACATGAATGCAGTTTTGATTTGTTGAACTGGATGGCATCTCTTTTTTCAAATGATGACAATGATGTCTTTTTGGAAGGTGGTGCTGTCTTCTGCGCATACACTCTGATGGATTAGTTGTGTTGGCTCTCAATAAACTGCATATCCGGATTTTTTTATCCTCTTTGAGTGACCATTTTTTTTTTGGGCCCTATTTCGACCTCTTTTTTCCATTTTTTCCAAAAACTTTTCCCACCTATAGACGTTTGCATTCTGCTCCATCTATTTGAACTCTGTTTTCGTCCTATGTCTTGACCTATGGACTGACCAGGGGAGGGTGTAGTGTGGATTGTGGCCTCATTGTCGACATTGCTAAGTTAGCTTAGGCCTAGCTGCCCTGATGCCTCTTTTGCACACGTTACTTCGTGACTTTGTTTTTCCAGACTCTGCTTGTGCCTATGTTCATGAGAACTGTCTACATTTCTGCCTTTCACATTTTCTGCTGTTCTCTGTGGTTTTCGTCTGCACACGATGTACAAGGTCGAAAAACAACGTCCCTTGTTATTCTGTTCTGGTCAGCCCCACGCACTTAGACATAACACAAAGCACAGCTGTACTGCTGAAATTCGAGTGCTTTTAATATTGCAATATACCTGTTAGAGGCACTTGGAGGAAAACCTTTCCAGGGAGAAGAGCTGTGCTTGTCCGATGATGTACACCTTGCATATAGTTTTTGAGGTATGGGGGTCCCTCTGACAAAGCCCAGAGGTCTTCTATTTTTATAATAAACTAGTTACTAGCACGGGGAGGGTGGCAAGGCATTATAGTCCTTTATCCACTGTCTTTATAAAATGCTGTCCCCGTTTGTATTCTATGGAATTGTAACGATGCTTACTATTTTGTCTTTATGCATTATGCTGCTAGTACTGGCATGTGTACTGTGTCTTAGAGCAGGTTAGTTGAAATAAATATTTTAAACTATACTGTGTCTCTTAATACGCACGTTGTGGACAAGTATGAGTGAGTAATGAAAGAGTGTTCTTGCTCCCGCGATTCCTGAAAGAGTTCGTGTTCTGGGATGTCTAATCATTGGTAGCTTCGCTGTAGTACGGAGAACGAATGAGACACTATAGCTAGTCGAATTGGGATTTTGGGCACTAAGGTGGATGGTTGGTACACCACTATACACCGAGGTCCTGTTTTCCTGCGCATAGTTCTGTATATGTGCAGAATCCCCGCAACACCAGTTCTAAAATAGATTAATTTACTCTTGAATACGGGCAGAAAACCTAACACTTCCAATATGGCTTCTTTACTTATGTACTGACAGCGAGTTGGTGTTCGTTTTGTTAGAAGGGTTCTGTGTCAAAAGCATTTAATGGATATAACAGAGTTGCCGTGCATGTGAGCGGGTGCTTTTTGGTCGCAGCGCAAACGTCATGAATACCATTTATGCCAATTGAGTGAACGTGATTGCAGTGAGCTATACAAAGACATCCAAAGCACATCCTTAAACTATCCCAGATGCTTCTGGATATCTGCCTTCCCAAAATAGCCAAAGTAGACGCGTGTCTTAGGTTTTGCCCATTCCACGCTAGTGTCTGTCTCTATGAGTCCAAGATACAGGAAACTGAACTGAAGTGAACCGTGCCCCGGGATGGTGAAACCCTTTCCCTGCAAGTGTTAACTCGATCTTACACGTTTTGTTGTTCCTGGTGCCATTTGTAGCAGCAAATTAGCTACAAAATCAAGCCTCACCTTTCAAGGATGCCAAGCTCTGCCAGTCTCACGCCCGTGCCCAAGAATCAATAAGGTGTGCAAGCTGCTCTACTGTGTTTTGGTTGGGTGAGTAATCCCCCTCAGCCATGCGTTCGCCCACAGTTTACCACCCAGACATGGCAGGCGGGGAACAGTTTACAATACGTTGGAAGGGGAAAACATCGCCAGACTGTTGCCACTGAGAATAGTGCGAATAGCGCTTTTAAAGAGAAAGAAAAAGTAGTCTCAAAACAGTAGGCTAAAATGGCCCCTACGTTTGTTTAGGGGTAATTTGTCCCTGCTCTCAGGAGGGCTAAACATGGAAAAGAGACAAGACGCATGAGTGCTATGGACCAATGGGGAGAAGGAATAACGGAGCGACGTGAGAGCCAGAAAATGGCAGGCCTATGGGTGGGCTGAAGCACACAACCGTAAATACAGCATGTCTCAGTTTGAGACATCACATGCGCGCCCTCTTGAGCCGTGACCTAATAAGATAGAAGGGATCGGATTGCAAAAAATAATTTCTCCCTAGCAGCAGTTGAGTACAGTTGCATGCATGAGGTGAAAGGAGATCGACCGCTTCTATGTGGAAACGACGAGACTCCAGAACTTTGCCTTTTGTACTTTATTCTAAAACCGTTTCAGGGCGTTAAAAAACAATGCTTCCATTTTTTTTTTTTTTTTTTACGGGGGAGATAAATTTGTCGTACTTGGTCCCCTAGATCCCACACAGTGCACAAAGTTCTGAAGGGAATATGCTTACTCTATCTGCCCCAGCCATTTGCCCCAAACTTTACAATATTTAGCTGGACACCCTCTGGCTTCGAACAATTGTTTCTCCTGTACTGCGCACCAGTCTACACCTCTGCGCCATTTCGTTATGCCAGGGGGTTTCGGATTTATCCAATTGGCTGCAATGTCCCTCTTGGCCACCATTATGGCAGTAGTAAGAAAGTGCTTGTCAGCTCGCGAGCCATCGAGGCCATCCGTAATTCCCAGGAGTATGTTTAAGGGATTATGCGGGACCTCCCAGCCCAGGACCTCTGTGAGTTCTTTTTCTATGGAGTCCCAACAGCGTGCAATGACAGGGCAGGCCCATACCATGTGGAAGAAGTCTGCTTGGTCGTGATCACATCGCGCACAAAATGCGTTTGGTTTCATACCTGCGCTAAAGAGGCGTTTGTGTGTTAGGTAGGTGGCATGTAAATAGTATAGTTGGATCAGAAGGAACCTGGCGGAGGTGGTGACTGTCTTGGGCGCCATTAGAGCGTCTCTACAGTCCTCCTCCTCAAGAGGTCCCACCCACTGCTCCCATAGGTTTCGCAGCAGGTCCAGTGTATTTGGAGTGTTATTAGTGAGGGAGTGGTAGATACGAGAGACACCCCCCTTTCCCAGGTTACCTGTCATAATCTGTGCCTCAGGGGGACTGTATTCTGGGAGGGATGTGCCCTGAGGCAGGTGTATGGAGAGGGCGTGACGCAGCTGCAGATATCTATAAAACTGTGAGGAGTGCAGGGAATAGCATGTTTGCAAGTCTTGGAAAGTGCGCATATGGTCACTCGTCCACACGTCCCCGAGCTGCGAGATACCAATAAGGTCCCATGGTCGAAATCCCTCCAGGTGACTGACCTCTCGAAGCCAGGTCCCCTGCCAAAGTGGTGTGTATTGGGTCAGTTTGCTCGTCCATTGGGTGTGTCACAGGGAGGCGTGCCAGGCTAGGAGAACCGCCTGTGTCACCGTTGGCATCGTCCGGGGGACAGTTGCTCCGTACATCATCGCTTGGATCTTGGATAAACTCAGCTCACCCAGTTCCAGACAGAATGCTGGGTCTGACCAGCCACCGTTGAACCAGTCATGCAGCGTGAGCATGCGGGTTGCCAAATAATATAGATATAAATTCGTCATGCCCATGCCGCCATCAAAGGACAGGATCCGGCACTGGGATAGGGCTAAGCGAGGTCTCCGCCCACCCCAAAGGAATTTGGTAGTCAGGCTGTCGAGCTCTTTAAACCAGGTTCGCGGGAATTGAAGAGGGGTGTTTTGGATCATGTAGAGGAACCGGGGGAGTATCATCATTTTGAAGAGGGCGACTCTTCCCAGGGGATTAAGCGGTAGCGTTTCCCACTTATGAAGATCAGCACGGGCTTTCTTCACCAGCGAGTTGACGTTAGGCGACCAGGCAAGATCAGGGAGCAGGGTCACCCAGATTCCCAGGTATTTGAAGGACTGTCGTCCGATAGGTATCAAAACAGTCTCTTGATAAGTGAAGAGGGACCAGGACGGATTTGCTGAAGTTTAGCTTTAGTTCAGAGACCTGTCCAAAGAGATGCAAAGCCCGGAGACAGTGAGGGCCAGATTGGGCCGGCTCAGCCAAGAAAAGCAAGACATCGTCCACGTACAACGAGATTTCGTCCTCCACAGCATTTGGCCTTCTCCAGCCTTGAATGTGATCGTCAGATCGCACCAGGCATGCCAAGGGTTCCATCACTAGGGCGAAAAGGAGCGGTGAGAGGGGGCAACCCTGTCTCGTCCCCCTTTCGATGGGGAATGGCTCTGAGAGTGCCCCGTTGACTAGGATTCGCACTTGTGGTCGAGAGTATAACACCTTGACCAGGTTCCGGAAGTGTTGGGCCAAGCCCATCTTGATTAGGACCTCATCTAAATATCGCCAATCTACGGAATCAAATGCCTTCTCGAAATCAAGAAGAAGGAGCGCTAAGTAAGGAGTTAATGATTGGCGATGCGCTAAAGCAACATGGAGACGTCTGAGGCAATGTCTAGTTCCACGGGAAGGCATGAATCCACACTGATCGAGGTGGACCAATTTGGGAAGATATGGTTTCAGTCGGTGGGCGAGAATTGAGGCAAAGATTTTGACCTCCGTGTTTATGAGGGAGATGGGCGATATTCAGCGCACTGTGATGAAGGAGGCTGCGTTTTAGGGATTACCACGATAGTGGCAGCATTTGTTTTGGGTAGGAACGAGCCGGGTTCGGTCGCTTCAGCATAGATGTCCAATAAATGTGGGACAAGTGTCTCTTGGTAGGCGGCGTAGTACTCCTGAGGGAGACCATCAGGCCCTGGGGTTTTACCCGGAGCAGAACGTGATATAGCATCGCTGATCTCCTCCCGGGTAATAGGAAGGTCCAGGTCTAGTGCGTCAACCTGGCTTAGGCAAGGGAGTTGGAGATGTGCGCGGGTGATCAAGCTTGAAAGAGTTCGGTGAGTGGTGCCTTCCGGGTCTATAATCTCTGGGATGATACGATTGGCCATTGGATATGTGGCCAAACGGTGCAGGAGTTACCCGTTCTTGTCCCCCCATCCGTACACTCTGGCTACAGAGGATCACCACATTAGCTTGGCGGCCTCCATGGAGACTTGCTTGATTTCGTCTTGCAAATGCCTGAGTTGCCTCTCGTGTGTATCGTCTTGTTGGGCAGCTGTCCGGCTTTCAAGGAGAGTCGCTTGGTCCTCCAAGAGAGTGATCTGAGTATCCTGGGATAAGCACTTGAGTTTGAGCTGGCCCTTAGCAAAGCCGCGAATAGTGGCTTTACTCGCCTCCCACAAAATATTTGGGGAGGGGACCGAACCGCAGTTAGTGAGCAAGTATTGTTGGAAATACTTCCATTTTTAAAGGTACATAGAGCTAGTAGCAATACAAAACATATTTTCTAGGCTCGGGAGCCTGCAGTTGAAGGACTGGCTCCTCTACTCACTGCAGAGTTAATCGCCAGGATAGACATGTCATGAGCTATAAATCTTTTACAGATGGTGCCTGTGTCAGAAAACAACCAGCAAGGAAGGTGCAGCCATGATAGTCCATGTGCTGCAGCAGAGACTCCTGATGTTGTTTATGTGTAGTCCGACCAGAGAGTCTCACAACAGGGCGAGCGGGGCTCGGCTTGACTGAGCTTAAGCCAGACCCACATTTACATGTCAGTGTTAATGTGAGACCGCCGGCGCAAATCTCAATTAATTAATATAATGCAGATTTTGTGTAAACACTCCCTGCGAGACAATTTCTAACAGACAGCAGCGCATTGGCAGGCTTTAGAGCAAGCAAGCCAATTTCAGCACTCTGGTTGGTTATTAGGGCAGCTGCCTCAATGAGCGCGTGTCTTGTTGTGTGGGGGTCCCAGGAGTGCTATAATATGTGACTAATCCATTTTAGTGAGGTGATGCAGACACCAGCACAAAAATGTGCTAGTCTAATCCCTGACACGTTGTACTTGGTGGTACTTGGCAGGGATGCGTCATGGTGGTCCCAAGCAGGGAAGGCCGAAATATGGCAGACCTTCTGAATTATTGACCCGGCAGTCCTAGCAAGTGGGTGGAAGGCTAGTGGGCCCATCTCATCTAAATGAGGCAGAGGGATCATGAGTTCGATGGGATGGGAGTAGCCACATTCTAAGTCTCATGATTCCCTTCAGCATAAAAAAGCTGGATGATCTTATAAGACAATTTTATTCAACAGCTTCTGTGGTTTGCTTGTTTAGTTTAGGTTTGTGTTATTCATTGTTATCTGTGTAACTAACCATTAGAAATTGACTCTGCTCACTACTAACCCTCCCCCAGCCTTGCCCTCTCCGTGATCTATGCTATGTTGTTGTCAGTGTGGGAGCCCACTGTGTAATAAAACGGGAGGGATGATCCCGTAACAAACCCTCCAACAATGTTCCCCAGGGTTCAGACCGTGACGTGGGGACAAGAGTAAATAAAGGGGCCAGAGGTGAACACCTCAAGGTCATTGCAACCCTCCACAGGTGTGACCGTGCGCTTGTACCAGTGAAGCCTCTCCTTCCATTATCACAGGCTGCACTGCTGTCAGCATGCAAAAACTGGCGATGGGGCAGACTAACCCACTGCTTCACCTCTCTCCTCTTTTGTCTCCTGTGACCCGTTGTGACGGCCGCGCTGCTCCCCGCCTCTCTGCCTCACTGGTTCGAGACCCGTCAGCCTGTAACGCGCTGCGCGGTGCCGCACTGCGGATTCTGGCCCCCTGGGGGCACACCACTAATGCGCCCTTTGGTGCACGGCCTACACTCTGCTGCCACCTACTAGCGCTCGAGTTAGCCTCGTACCTTCAGCTGCTGCTGTCTGTGGCCCCAAATGCCAGTTGCCCCCTGTGCCAGCCTACCTACTGCTGGCATCACGCTGGGTTGGGAGGAGAAGGCGTCCTGCAGCACAAGGCCACATCTAAGGCACTGGGGCAGTGAGTCATGTCAGTACTCCTGCCAGTGCTCTACAATTCCTGTCCAGTCCGGAGTGCTTCTTTGCCTGTGTGCTCCGTGTGAAGCCCTGCATCCACAGGTTTGAGCCATCTGTACCTGCTCAGAATAGGGACACTGTGGTTTATGAGGCCTTTTTTGCATGAACATTGCCTGCTGCATGGCAAACAGCCTTTTACAGTGGTGGTAGGGCTTTCTTCTGAGGATTGCTGGTGGGGGAGCAGAGCATGTGCCGTAGTTCATTGATTAAACCACTCTAGCGACTCATACAAAATGCTATGTCAGCCATAATCCTCATTGAGCCATTCTTAGTCGATGGTCCCCCATCTGCTCAAGCTGCGAAGTGGGAAGAAAGGGTGGAGCGCCTCAAGACCTACTTTGCAACTGTGGCATTAGAAGATGACAGATGATGTCCCATGCTCTTGCATTTGGGAGGTGCAGCCATCTACAAGCTGGGAAAGCCTGTTGTAGAAGCCGGACCACAGTTCACATATGGCACGCTGAAACAAGCCTTAACGGCACACTTCAAGCCACTCATAAACCCTAACTACGAGCGCTCCCTACTACGCCAAGCCAGACAACTACCTGATGAGTTAGTAGACACTTTCTACGCAAGCCTGAGAGATCTAGGTAGCACCTGCACGCTACCAGACCAAAACGATGAAATTTCAGATCAATTCATCCAGGGGTTCATCTGTAAAAGTGAGAGAAAACATTCTTTAGGTCCCAGGAATGCCTATAGTGGACATGCTGATGATGGGTAGGTCCAAAGAGCTGTACAAGATGCAAGGAGCACACACTGAAGCAGCATTGCAATGGTAAGTGAAGACGGAACCCGTCAACGCAGTCGCCATTGGAACCCGTAAAAAAATGAAAACGCACACTAAGCCCAATCCTGCGCTCAAAACATGCTATGGGTGTGAAGGTTCGTACCCACACCAAGGACCATGTTCAGCCCAAGAAAAGAGGTGGTCCACGTGCAACAAACCGAGCCAAAGGATTGCCGCTCCTCAATGCCCCAGAAGGGTCAGAAGACAAAACCTGTCAACACTCTGCATGCGTTGAACGTCCCGGAGGATGAGGGAGACATGGATGATGAGGACATTGAAGGGGCAGTCCATATCATTAATGCCCTGCAGCCAGAGGTATGCCCCCAGAAACACATCCCGAAGTGTAACGTACTCCTTGGTGGTCATCAACTGCAGGAGCTGATCAGCACTGGAGCATCCATCAACATCATGGCGCAATCAGTAATGCAGATGCTTCCTGTGTAGCCAATCTTGTACCCCACTTCTACCCAGGTATTCGCATATGGGTCTACAACTCCACTCCCACTGTCCGGAGTATTCATGACAGAAATTGCCCATGAATCTCACTCCACTTGTACCAAAGCGTATGTCACCAAAGGAGGCTCAGGGATGTTGCTAAGCTGCCGAACTGCAGAGCATCTTCAGCTCATAGATTTAGCCTTCAGTATTTATCAGGAAAGTGTGGATGATCTGGTAACCAAATTTGCACCCCTGTTTAAAGGCATAGGGTGCCTTAAAGACCATCTGATACACCTCCATGTTGACGACTTGATCCAGCATGTTGCCTTGAAACACCGCAGAGTGGCTTTTCACCGGAGGCCTAATGTGGAAGAAGAACTGGACAAATTGGAACAGGCCGACATCAACGAGAGGGTTGATGGTCCGACGCTATGGGTGATCCCCGATTGTTGTAGCGCGCAAACCCAAACAACCTGGGGAAGTTCGGATATGTGTTGATATGTTCCTACTCAATCTGGCCATCAAGCGAGAACGTCACCTGCCACCTGACACCCACCGTGGACAACATGTTAGCGAGAGTAAGTGGCTCCAAGTGGTTCTCCAAGATGGATTTGTGGGCCGGCTATCACCAGCTGATGCTGGATCCCGAGACTCGAGCCATCTCTACTTTCTCCACCCACATGGGGCTAAGAAGGTAAAGCACCTCGGTTTTGGTGTTTCAAGCGCAGCTGAAGTATTCCAGGGCACCATAAGGAGCGTGCTGGCTGCTCTTGAGGGAGTCCTTAATGTCAGTGATGACATCTTAGTACAGACCACCACGCTGGATGAACACCTAAATCGCCCGAGAGCCACATTTAAATGACTGCAAGACAATGGTCTCACGCTTCAAAAAGAAAAGTGTGTTTTCCTTCAGAAGGAAATAGTATTCTTTGGTTATCCATTCTCCCAGACCCGGTGAAAGTCTAGGACATTCATGCATCACTGGCGCCCACCACCATTACGGGAGTAAGACGCTTCCTTGGTATGGTCACATACTGTGGGCGGTTCACTAGAAACCTGACAGATCTCCCAGCCCCCTTGAGAAAGCTAACAAAGATTAACACAATCTGGAAATGGGGACCAGATCAGGAAAAGGCCTTCCAAGCAACAAGCTAGCATTGTCAGCTGATACTACCGTGGTGTACTTCGACCCCGCTGGGGAATCAGAACTGTTGGTGGATGCAAGCCCTACTGACCTAGGAGTAGTATTATCCCAAAAGCAGAGCAACGGGAATGGGATCCAGTGGCGTTTGCCAACCGTGCGCTGACAGTGACTGAACAATGCTATTCCCACATTGAAAAGGATGCCATTGCCGTGCACTGGGGCTACCGTCATTTCCATCTGTATCTATCTGGGCAACTCTTTGTCGTTCATACGGATCACAAACCCCTCATTCTGCTGTTCATGGGGTCATCCTCAAAATCCCTGCCACGGATCGAAAAGTTGATTTTACAACTATAGGAGTACCATTTACCATTTCACAGTTGTCTATCGCCCTGGAACTCAGAATCCTGCAGATTATTTATCGAGACATGCCCAACCAGCCGCAGAGAGTGAAGAGTTAGATGCAGAAGAAGTGGAGGAGTATGTCCGGCTAGTTGTAGGACGTTCCCGACCACTCCCCATCTCGCTTGCCAAGATTATCAACCACCGATGAGTGTCTCCAGTTGGCTACCTCAGCTGTCGTTTCAGGACGTTGGTGCCCCTTACTCAGCAAGACTCCCTATCGTACGGAAGAAGCAAGGCTGAAATGTTCACTCCGAACTGGCAGTGTCCTCTGAAGGCTATCTCCTGAGAGGCTCCCGTCTAGTGGTTGTCGGAGCTCTACAACAACGGGTGATTGACCTCACTCACCTGGCTCATCAAGGGATTGTCAAGACGAAGTCCCGCCTGAGATGCAAGGTCTGGTTTCCTAGACTTGATAACCTAGTTAAACAAACACTTCACCAGTGCTCCCTGTGCCAAGCTGCCGAACCGGCGGAATGACCAGCACCAATCATTCATCACTGAGAACATCCCGCCAATACCCTGGCAGAGGGCCAGCACAGATTTTGGCAGTCTACCGATGGTAGACACATGTTAGTTGTCATAGATGACTTTTTGAAATATCCTGAAATTGAAATTGTGGACTCGGCAACAGCAAGTCAAACTATACCTCGTTTGTCCAGTCTCGAGTCCGAAGTTCACAGAATACCTACAGTCCCATGGTGTTCATCACCGGAAGGTCACGTTCAGCTGGCCGCAAGCTAATGGAGAAGCAGAGCTGTTCATGCGAACTTTAAACAAGGTGCTCCAAATCGCTGAGGCCAACGGACAATCCATGGAATGTGCTCTCTACACTTTTCTCAGAGAATACCGCCTTGCACCTCACACAACGACTCAAGTCAGCCCCAGCTCTCTGTGTTTGAACAGTCCAGTAGGTGATGTCATTCCATCAGCAATGCAGAAACAAGTTGCTGACACACTGCAGCAGCGCCAGATATGGAATAATTGCATGTCCAGAGACCGCAGAGCCAAACGTAGTTCCATTACGGTTGGCGATCTGGTGATGGTGAAGAATAGACATCCCCGGGGCAGGTTTATGCTACCTTTTGAAATTGATCCGTGTAAATGCAGTCAGTAAAGCGGACAATGATCACTGCTCAGAGAGCTGGAGAAACCATGGACAGAAATTATCCTTCTGTAAGCGCTATCTTGCTCCTGTGAATAGGTCCAGGAAGGATCTCACCAATTGGTTATAGCTGTTCTGCTTCACTGTTTTGTTTACTTTGGGGTAAAGGAGGAATGTTATGTTTTTGTCAGTGGAGGGGGGATACCCTAACGGACCTTCCAACCGTGTTCCATATGGTCCAGGCCGTGACGTGGGAACAAGAAAAAATAAAGCGGCCTGAGGTGGACACCTTGTGGTCATTGTAACCCTCCACTGGTGTGACCGTGCCTTTGTACCCGTGAAGCCGCTCTTTCATTATCACAGGACGCGCTGCTTTCAGCACGCAACAACCCACATTTCACTGTCATTATGTTTATCCTTCAGCCACATTCTATACTTAGAACAAACGATGTTCCTCCATCCCATATCACTGTTAACAGTTCCGAAGATTATTGTAAGCATTTTGATAATTGACTTTTAGTGCTGCTGCCGGCTCATAATCTTTAAAGTAGTTCCTCCTTACTCTGAAATGCTCGAAAAGAAACTAGATATAACACTGCACACTCCTAAACCCGGAATATTTAGCGAACTCTGGGGCAGATTTGCAAGCCCCTTGCGCCACCCGTACATCACTTTTCCATGTTAAAAATGACGCAAAAGTGGCGCAAGGGGCTTGTAAATCAGCCCCTCTGTTTTGGGCTCTTTAAAAGCCGTTTCGTTGTGTCCAAGAAGAATCGGTGCACCCAAGAAAGTGGGTTACAGCAGCCCTTTTGGAGTGGAGGGAACGTGCCAGCACTTTACCCTCATCTGTAACACAGAAGGAATCCATATACCGGTGTTGTGTAATATCTGGTATCCCCTTGAGATCTTGTATCCCCTGCTCTTCGGATGTCTTCGGAGAATTAACTCAGCCCGGGCAGGATCAGACAGGAACAGTCGATCTCTGCTCGGGCTGAGTGCAGGGATACACGATTTCATGTCATACTAGACAGGCTCACGCTATAAATTATCTGATGTTTCTCTAATACTGGAGCCACTGCTGCACTAAAGACAGGAAGCAAGTCGTGAGTAGTTCAAAGACCGAAAGGTTAAATACATGAAAATTATATCCGTACACAGAATGGAATGGAATGGTTTTTTTCGAAGCAAATCGCAACTAGTACAAAGAAAGAAAGGTGAAATTAATGAAAATTAAATAAATGCACGCACGGAGTCGGAGTGAAAGAATGGAATTTTTATTTTTAAGCAAATCGCAAGTAGTACAAAGAAGGAAACGTAAAATAAATAAAAATTAAACATATGCATGGAAAGGTGAAATTAATGAAAATTAAATAAATGCACGCACGGAGTCGGAGTGAAAGAATGGAAATTTTATTTTTAAGCAAATCGCAAGTAGTACAAAGAAGGAAACGTAAAATAAATAAAAATTAAACATATGCATGGAGTCGGAGTGGAAGAATGGAATTTTAATTTTTTAAGCAAATCGCAAGTAGTACAAAGAAGGAAACGTAAAATAAATAAAAATTAAACATATGCATGGAGTCGGAGTGAAATAATGGAATTTTTATTTTTGAAGAGTTGGAATCACATTGTAAATTGAAACATGAGAAGAGAGAATGACAGAAGAGGGAACACAGTTGCCAAGGTTTTCAATTGCTATGTGTGACATTCTCATAATTTCAGTGTAATTATGAGTGACATTTCAACAACTGTGAGTGACTTTCTCACAAGCAAAGTCAAGTAATAAAGATGAGGCAAGCATATAAATATCAGAAATTACACCCATTTCACCAAAGAGAAACTCTAAGAAGTTCTTAAAATTACTGCAAAGCACCAGATATGGAAGGGCACTAACCTAGTACTCGCAAGCCGCCCCAGACAGTAGCACGGGCATTGGCAAGGATCAGGAGAGTGAGGCGTACACCTTACAGCCAGCCAGGATGCTGTTTATTTCAAAGACAGAACGGTTAATCAATCCGAATAAAAATGATAACTGAGGAGTGCAGCTGAGCGGTGTCAGCCCTGGTTGGCACGCCACTACCTGCCCCACCCCGCAGCACCAGATCACACCAGCAGGCTGCAGCTGTTCCAGAGCTACTAAGTGCTCGTAAGTGCTCGTACACCAGGCTCGTAAGTGACACAGCTGCTGGCCGTGCTGAAAGTTGGACCGGCACCATTACTGCTGCCCCTCATTACCATAACCAGGTATAAAGTTGTCGATGCTAGGGGCCGGACTCACTCCGCTAGGCAGGCGCCAACAGACTGAGGCTCTAGGGAGGCTGCATCCATCCTGGTGATTGCTCCCTAGGGCTCAGCTTCCAGTTGTTTATGTGTAGGCCGCACTCACCTGCAGCAGTCTTGTGTGCAGGGGGTGTGCCCAGGCAGTCCTATGTGAAAGGGAAGTATGGAAGCGGGGACACTGGGTGGAGAGTGGGCGAGTGTATGGGTTTCCCAGGTGTTTTTGGAGGGTGTGGGGGAAAGATTCCAGGTGTAGGCAGGTGTCTCACGCAGGGTCCCTTACTTCTTGTGGCGCTGCAGATAACTGCTGTTTATCTGCTGTGAAGCGCCAGCGGTGCAGCATGCCATTTGTGGGGTTAGGTGCTAAGTGCAGACCCCTTCATCCCAGTGGCGCCCATTATCTGCTGAGTGCGTGAGTATAATCCCTAACTTATTTTTCTGGCCTGCTCTGTGGGAATCCAAGACCAAACTGACCGGGTAAGCTAGTACTGGCCCATGTGGAGCGAGATTAAGTTTCAAGGTGGTGTCGCAGGTTTCCTTACCTGCTGCCGGTGTAGGCACACTCTCTCCCTCCTGGGTGCTGTTGTCTTCGGAGTCGGCTGCAGCCGCGCTCCTCCAGGAGTCGAGTTGACGACTCCTTGCCGGCTGCGCCACAGCATGCATTCTGAGATGAGCTCAGTGCTGCCTGTCAGACACCACCAATCCTGCGGCTGTCTGGACTGGGACGGGACCGGCCGCGTGTCAAAAGACTGTCACATTATTCCATGACTGCCGCGTTGTCCGCTCGCACCGTGCCGGCTCGCCAATATATAAAGAGAGCGAGTCTCTTGATAGAAGCTGTGGGCCATAAATTTAACACTGACTGTGTGGTGCCATCACGTGACGAGTCACACAGTTAACCTGAATGTATTGCCGGTGTCGAGGGGAAGTGAATAAACTTTGTTACATTGTAGCCTCTGCTCTCAGCCTGCCTAAGCCAGACTAGTCACGGTCTGAGCCAGCCGCCCCAAGCCTTCGCAAGCAGTGCAGACCGTGCGCTGCAACCTGGATTTCAGTTTCTAACAGAGCACTAATAGCACTCTGTATTGATACTGAGGCGCTACAAATGCGTGACTTTCCATTTCAGTGCGGTGATGCGGACCACCACACTGAAATGTGTTAGTCTAACGCCTGATGCGTGGTACTTGGCAGAGCTGAGGGAAACAATGGCAGAGATTAAAAACCTAAAACGGTACAACCCATCAATATGGGAGAAATATTAAAGTGTGAGGGATAGAAAAAAGGCAATGGGAAAAAGCAGGAGAGGAAACTGGAGAAATAAAATATTTCAGATTATATACAGTGAACAATTTACAAAACTGTTCTCAAAACATATAACTGACACTGTTAGTACAACAACAGTGATTGTTTCATTATATACATACAATTATAAGGCTGCCACCTTACTGGCATATCACCAGCCTGCATTATATTTCTGTGCCAATTAAAACAAGCATTGGCAAAGTTAATATGTTTTGCCTATTAGAGAGTTATTTGTCTATGTTTTTAAGTAAAGCTGTGCAGCAGCATGGCTGGAGTGCTGCATGAATGAAAGTAAAACAAGCATTTACAATGCAAATTGGTCTCACATTTGTGAGAGTTAGAGGTATTGGCGCTGTAAATGACAATGTCGTTTACCCATGTGTTTTGAAATGGTGTGGAGTCGATATATGTGCTGTGGAGTGGAATCATGTGGGTTGGATTGGAATTATTATTTGTGGAATTGTGTGGTGTGGAGTGGATGTGTTAAGTGGAATTATGTGGAATGGTGTGCAGTTAAAATATGTGGATAGTAATTATGTGATATTGAGTTGAGTGTGCTAGAATTATGTGGCGTGTACTTGTGTGTCAGAGATTTTAATGATGTGATGTGATGTTGAATTTTGTGGCGTGATATGGAATTATATGGTGTGGTTTAGATGTATTTGGTGTGTTCTGTACTTGTGTTTTTGAGTTGAAATATGTGGTTTGTTGCCGAATTATGTGGTGTGGAAGGTAAATGGTAGAGTGGAATTGTGTGGCTTGGAAGTGTGCAGCATTGAGTAAAATTATGCTGATTGGAATTATGTTGCATGGTGTGGAGTGTATTTGTGTGGATTGTGTTCCCAAGTTTTAAAATGATAAAACATAATTACGAAGAAAGGCGGCCTTTCATTGCACACAAATTTACAGAACCTTATTATATGCAAAGGCTTGTCTAAATATCCTAATGAAAACATGCAGAGTGAATCCCCAGTGACATTTGCGTTGAATAATTTTAGGGGGGGCTTGAACATTGTGGGGCGCTGTTTTGGTTGCAAATGGTGCTAGGGCTATGCACATCTGTTGGGGGGGGCATGCACCATATTCATCTAAACTTAGCTTGGCACATTTGTCAGGGGAGTTCTGATTCTGGGGCACCAAACCATTTACCCATAGATGTGTATGTGGTTCACGGGATTTTGAATTCACTGCTCAGTAGGCAACGAGCGGGTTGCTTGTGAAACTGTAAACTTATCAAATGCCAAACGCTATTTAGTCAGGTAAAAAAACAAGCATAAACATTTATGTCAGATAAAAGAGGGAAGACACCCGCATCATTGCTTCTGACAGTGCAGAGTTGGGTTACTGTTATTCCTGACATTTTCCTCGTTGCATTTTTGAGCTGTTGTTGCCTTGCTAACCTTATGAGACGTGAGATGGTGGTTGGATCTCACTTGGGGCACTCTTGTTTCTTTTTTAATGATGCTGACCCGTGCCTGGCCTGCCTCAATGCCAATGTGATTGCTTCATGTGTTTTCAGCTGGTGTGTTTGGGATGGTCATTTGCCACTGGTGACTTAGATGAACTTCCAAAAACAATGAATCCCACTTTCTTCCCAAAGGCTCAGAAGAATGGCAATTTTATTATTATTGTACTTCCTAAGAAATAGTCTTATTCAAGCAGGATTCTAGTTTGTCTGCACAATGATCCCTAGTCAGCTGGTCTGCTTAGGAGGTTATGTGTTCCTGCTGTTATTACTGTGCGACCAGCCAGGTTGAATTCCAGCCGGGCCAGTTCAGCCTTGCATCCATCCAACATAGATAAAATGAATAGCATTAAATTGGGTAACGTGTTATTACAGCGCCTACAACTTCAAACCTCTGGCATTACATACTACAGAAAACTATTTATCATCATCATTACTGTTATAAACCTCCAATTCAAAGGTTTGATAGTGGCAGGGCCAACTGTGTTTCATAGTTCTAAAATCAGCTAAGTGAGTTGGGCAATGATGACCACTTGTTATTTACTGCGCTATAAACGGTAAACACTTGCAAGCACTGTAAAAATAACCAGGTTCTTCTTTGATGGTAAGGCCAACGAATTCACCTAGCAGGTAATCTGCTTTAGATACCACCTGTCCTCTTCTATTCGCAAAATCAAACAGAGAAGAAAAGTGTGGATTTTGTTTGCTCACATGGCTATCAGTCAACAGTGCAGAAAACAGATGGTAGTCAGAATGGTAACAGAAATCACATTCAGGAAGAGGGGGGACCGCCTGCCTGACAACAGACTGATCCAAGAGGTACATCACCACTACTGCAGACAGATCCCAGCCGTAGTGGAGGGCACGCTATGGAGTGGGGGCTCAGTGTGAAAAAGGTCTCATCGTCCAGATTCAGTTTAAAAAACAAGGCAAGAGCAGGCCGCTGCCTTAAGTCTAGAGGAGCAGAAGACCATCAGCATTATCGTAAAATTAGCAAAGACTACAGGGAGTGAAGAGGCGCAAAATGTCACTTTGCCAAGGGTGGCAAAAATCCATGCACCAGCCCTGGTTAGCTTTCCCTGGTACCCACTGTTTCCCTTGGAGAATTTTTGAAGGGGAGAGAGGCCTGCAAAGCACTTTAAGGTGAAATACACAATGCATCTTATATGGTGGGGTTTCACAAATTTTCCAACAACTCGACACTATAGCTTGGAAAAACAAGGGATCATGTGCGTTAATAGTTTCAGCTCTGAAACGACGTACAGGATCACTTCTCTAGAAGCAGTATATAGTCACAAGCAAGCGAGGCACAGAGTGCGCTCAGTCTAAATCTCTTGAGTAACATTTCTATTTGTCTTTTGTGCTTCCGGTGACCGGTCTTTCAGGTGTAAACATAAGACCACATTGGCAGATCTGCCCCACTGCAATAACGCTTGCTTGAGCAGAAACATGCCAAATACACAGAGAAACACGCAACAGTCAAGATGTCCGTCGGTTTGAAGCATGCAGTTTAAAGTGCAAATGAGTCCATGCTTAAAGTTGATGCTCGTTGTGCCACACAGATGAATGGATAAAGCACTGCATGCTGTGCTGATCAAGTTGAAAAGAGCAGAGGAAGCCCGCGTTGCGATGGCCGACCAGGAGGAACCATGAACGTGTGATAGCCAATCCGAAGGAACAATTAGTGAAATCGCCTGGGCGTGAACCGAGCACCCAAAGGAGGGACAATTACAAGCAATGCACCAATAAAAAGGCAGCATTTCTGAAAAGAACAAAAATGAACGAATGGTAATCGATGGGCTTGGTTAAAGCCCATATTGTAGATACCTCCTGCCTCGCAGAGCAGCGCATGCACTCTGACTCTAGGCTTGTCCTAAAAAGGAGATATGATACGGTTGTAACCCTTTTTAGGTCTCGTGCCAGAGCGAGACCTCTTGTATGGGTTTCAGAAAGCTAACCACATTCTCGTGCGTGTGGTTTTGCTTTCGGAAGCCCACATTGGCTGTAGCGTGCTTTTTTTTTTTTTAAACGGCACGTAATTGGGCAAAGGCGGGCGCAAGCCCCGCCTTTGCTCCGCCCATTCCCGTCCGTGTCTAGGACGTGCATCAGCGCGCGCCACAGACGACAGGCTCCCTCGCCCCCCGCTCCTCTGTGGTGCGCGCGCACCACTGGTTTCGATTCCCGCGTTCGGCGGGTTTCGATTCCGTGCTTGTTTACATTCACCGTCTCGTCTCATACTACGCTTCCTGTCCCAGCTTCCATTTGTAGGTACCGCTTAAATGTTCTGTCTTTGTCCTATATCTCTCGTCTGTTTTCAATTCTCACTCCCTTCTTAAGCTTCAAACCTTATCTCCATTTCTACTTGCCCTATTTCTTCACAACTATGTCGTGAGTTTTCTCTGCCTTATTCCCTTGTCTTTCGTCCCACATTTCTCTCTTCCCAGTCTCTTGGTTTTTCAATCACTCACTTCTCCTCCCTCTTTCCCCATTATCTTTTGCATTTCCCCGCATACGCGCTCCTACTTCCATCCTACTCTCCCGTTTCCACTCGATCCGTCGCTCTCTTGGCTCTCTTCTCTTTTACTCTCCTCTTCCCACTTCATTTCCCGCTCGCTCTTTCAGCAACCCACCCCTTCCGTTTTTTCTCTCTTTTATGTTTCCTATCCATGTCGCTCATTTGATCTCCATTTCATATGCTCCTCCACTCCGCCCCCCGGAGCCCCCCATCCGTGCCGTGGCACACTGCGCGCTCCGACACCGGAGAGGGAACACGATGTACCTTCTCACATCCTCTCGACGGTTCTCGGCAGCAGAAAGCGGCGGGCCGGTGCCAGCTCACGGCAATCAGTCACAGATGTGCAAGGCGGAGGTCTGATTCACGTTCCTGAGCCTCTTAAATCTTCTCCCACATGCTGCAGATCATCCTGATGCACAGCCAGGGCATCCGAGGGCACCAACGCATCATGAGAGTAGGTTTTAGTGCCCGCAGGACGGACTACATGTTTTGTAAGTTAAAATTCTTGGTATCTGAGACCGCCACTTCAGCTTGTTGCATGAACCCAATTCAGCATCACTGGATGAACTAATGAAAGCCAGAGCCACTGAAATTATGCGGCAGGGGCGGACCAAATTATGCGGGTGGGAACTAAATTAGGCAACAAGAAAAGGCAAATTAATTATGAGACGTCATGCAGCACATTTTGAAGCAGGGTTTTCACTATTTTGGCATTGTTATCGTTAACACTCTACGGACAAAGAGTTCACTTCATTAGTGTGAGTTTAACACCTTATTTAGCAACTGAAAAGTGTCCTGCTTATCCACAACGAAAGGCTTAACACTACGCGGCAACATGTGGTAGCGTTTTAGTAACTTTTGATCCATTTGCGCTAGAAATCTAAATTTTATGTTGCAGAGGGTGATGGATTGCGTGTCAAATGAGGCACATCCATAATTATGCGGAAAACACATCGGCTGCATAATTGCATTATTCCATTAGCCCTAATCATAGCCTACAGGAGTACGGCACCACCCAAGAAGGTCTGTACCCAAGAACATTGTATAGCAATCAGCCAACAGATCCCTTAAAACATTTCTAAGATGACCCCTTCATTTTGTGTAAAGCCACACTTATGGCTACACCCTTGCTTTGGAATACTCAGGATTTCAACGAACATATTAAGGAAAATGTCCCAAACCATCTCTTTCCCAATTCACCAGCAGAAGCCATTTAATTCTGGGCCTACTGAACATGATTACAGAGAAGCGGCCCAGGACAGTGATGTCTAGTTAATAAGGACACTCTGATAATATGCTATTTCCTGCTAAGTGTATAATGTTTGCCTACAAAGTCTGCTAGCAGTGTAGCATTCATCAGGGGAAGTTTCTTGTTTTTTGCAGCTCTATATAGCGCGGACTGACCCGAAGGTATTGGAGCGCTTTACATGAGCACCAGTTACATTACACAAGTCACTTTTTTTAGGGATGGGGATATTAAGTGATTTGCCCAGGATCACAGGATATTGAGCAAATGCTGAAGCTCAAACCTGGTTTCCTAGTTCCAAAGTCAGCAGCTCTTGCCACAATGCTACACCCTCTCCCGTTTCTCTTTTACAGTTTCATTTGAAGAATCCACCTGCCTCTTTGAAGCGGTTGGTAAACCAGTGCAAGGCACTCTACATGTCAGTCTCATTATGCTCAGTCTCCATGCATCAAGCGGAGCATGTATGTATGTATGTATGTTTGTATGTGGCCGTTCTATAGCGCAAACCTAGTCAAAAAGCAGCGGAGCACTGTAAAGGGTCAAAGACAGGCATAAGGTAAACAAGTGATAGGATCTATATCTAGGTTATGGATAGTCAATGCATTATGTGCAGTAGTGTTCTTTATAGAGGTGAGTCTTTAAAGAACACTACTTTAAAGAAGAACACTTTCCTAAATTTGAGCAGAATTGGGGTGGTCCTGAATGCAGAGATGATGTTACTGATCCTGGGAGCATAGATGGAAATGGCCTGCTACTTTGTTTTTTTTTCTCTTTTACACTTCTTAGTCTGCAGTCTGATGGTGTCTTGGATGCTGGTGGGGTGAGAACCACCAGAAACGGTGAGCTTGTCTGCAAGATAAGCAGGGGTGGCAGTCGTGGTACCTTTGTAAATTAATCAGCTGGTTTTGAAGATGGTGTTGTCTGGCAAGGGAAGCCAATGAAGTTTCATCAGAAGTAATGTGATCATATTTGTTTAGGCCCTGGTTGAGACGTTCTGTGGTGTGTAGGATGCCCCTAAGGGATGCCAGTGTGTAGTCGGGAAGGCCATGGAGCAGGATGTTATCACCATCCAGATGCGGGAGGACAAGGGCATGAACAGCAGTTCTGAAGTTGCTTTCTAGAAGAAATATTTTCACTTTCTTTAGGTTTAAATCTTTTATTATTATTATTAAAACTCTCCGCATGCTCACAATTGCTATAAGCATTTCACAGTTCGTCAAGTACAACATGTATCTGTTACATCTCTATTTCCATCTTTCAATGCGCATACCATCTACCATGAGCGGTGCCAAACATGTGCTGTGGTGCTAATTCAGAATATACCAAACTAAACAACAATATACAGAGAATACAAACTTTCCCCTCTCCCTCCTCCCCCCTCCCTCCTCCCTCTACCTGTAATCTCATTCCTCTCATTAACTGTTTCTCTGGTATCCAGCGGACTCTCTAGGCTAAGTTTCATCATTGGTTGGGGGTGTTTGTTCTGTCTCTGTTAGTCGTAGAAGGCGAAGATATTTCGGGCATGTGATTTCATTAAATTCTGTTGACAAGAGGATGAGGAGTGGTTTCCACACCTCTTTAAATGCGGTTTCAGAATTAGCCAGAGTGGCATTAATTCGTTCCATTCCAAGGATATACCATAATCTATGGAGCCCACCTAGGTATGTGGGTGCTGTTTGCGTCCCCCAGTGCGTCAGTATATTTTAGACAGCGGCCCGAGGGCTAGTCCCATCTGTCTCCCCCTGCGAGATTTAAGTGGGAATGTTAAAGGGTTGGGCAATCCTAACACTATGTACGCTGGGAATCTTGGGATTTGTGTGACAAATTGCTGATCTAGTTTGGCCAATATCCTGGGCCAATAAGCTGTCAAGACAGGGCATTCCCTCAGTAAGTGTAAGAAAGTGCCATCTTCCCCGCATCCCCTCCAACAGGTAGGGCTACGATCAGGGTTACCCTTGTTAAGGCGCATTGGTGTTAAATACCAATACGTAGCTATTTTGGTGGCCGTCTCAACACTGGACACGTTACGCGCTGTGTGCTTAGCCCTATAGTAGATTTCTCCCCATTCTTTATGCAATAAGTCCCTCCCTATTTCTTTCGTGCATCGTTTCTGTCTAGGTGTGGGTTGCAGTGGGGTCGGTTGCCGAAGCATAGTATATAGTTCGGAGATCAGTCTCTCGTCATTTTGTTTTGTGACCAGCCATTTTTCGTATTTCATTAATCTGCGACTAACTTGTGGGTATATACGGGACTGAAGTAACCTGTGTCTAAGCTGCAAATAGCGTAGCCGCTCTGACTCTGGCAACTTGTAGTCCTGTCGTAGTTGTGGAAATGGAATAATACCCTCGACGTCAAACATGTGACCTGCAGCTCTGCATGGCGTAGTGTGCCATGCTGCGAATGCCTTATCCTCCATCCCCGGAGAGAAATCCCTATTCTTAAAAAGTGGCGTCTTAGGTGAGGGAAACGTCGTGAGTTCCCTTTTAGTAGCCACCCCGTCCCAGACCTCCACACAGTCTTTGTAATTGGTGACCTCTGAAGACTCTGCGGCCTGTCTGCTTTCTTTAACAAGCATTGGCATAGCCAATAGGTCTCGCTTTTGGGACCTTATAAGTATTTTGTTATGCAGCACAATATCCTTGTTACTAAATGCAGCTCTTAATACAGCAGGAGCCAATTTGGGGAAAAAGATTTATGACATTACTCTATCCACTCCTGACCTCAGGCCACATGTCTCTGCACTCATTCCTGGCTGCGACCCCATCTTTCCATTCTCCTTCTGACACCGGTCATGTCTCAATTCTCTCTACTTACTCCATCATTTTATGTCATCACTCCTCAGACGGGGACTGTAAATGTAACCTCAGATTGGGGTGCACATTTCCAAGACTCACATCTCACAACATTTTTCTCAGTTTAGGAGTAGTAAAGTTAGGAGTCCTAACTTTACGACCCCTAAACTGAGAAAAATCCTAACTTTAAGACTTTCGGTATTCACAGAAGGCATTTAGGAGTCCTAAAGTTAGGACTACTAACTTCTGTGAATACCGAAATGAGTAATTTCATTCTGTGAATACCAAAATGAGTAAGTGTATTCTGTGAATACCAAAAAGTACTAACTTTACGTTTTTGACGTAAGTTAGTTCTGTGAATCAGGCCCTCCCCTTTAGATCTATTATTTTATCCCTGCTCTCTGAATTGGATGGTGATACACAGAGGAAGACGTGTGGGACTTCCAACTATTTTTCTTGGTAGTCATGTTATTTCAATCTTCTGAATTAGGCCTGTATTGCTGGTGCATGTTGATTTCTTGGTGCAAGAGGACAGTTGCTGTTCTGACCGATCTTTCATGCCTAGTGTGGAGGCATTTTATTATCTATATGAATAAACATTTATGGTAATATTAGTATTCCTGTCTGAAAGTTGAACCTGAACGATTGTTGAAAGCTGTTGCTGACTGATCTTATGATGCCTCTGTAATATGAGTGGTAGACGAATGTAAAAGCCTATAAAATCTGTCTAGCCCACTCTCTATGACCTTATATTGAGATTTTTGTAATTCTATTTTCATTTTTTAACCTTGCACTTCAAAGTAGATTCTGTGTCATAATATATGACTAATAATTTACTTGAGATGGGCAGAATGGGAAAATAAAATGAAGTTAAATGTAAAAGTAAAGAAAGATGCTATGAAAAATGATAGCAATTTCAATTTGCTTACACAGATTAATTGTTCTACTTGGAATACCAATTGATTTGTAGCTATTTCTAGGAAAATTGTGATGAAAGATTCACCATTTTCCTGGGGGAAATGACCACCTCAAATGCACGTCTGTCGCTCATATTAATGTTGCAGCATTTCAGATAAAATGGCTTTTTAGCACATCTATGTGAACGTTGTGCATGGCGTGGACCCATTTTTAGGTCGAGCCTAGAGGCAGCGCGCATGCGCTGCTCGCTCTGCGAGGCATGCAGTAGTCGAGTATGCTGTGGAAGCCTCGCCTTCTCTCCGCCCATATTTTTGATTGGCTGATGTCATTGTCCTTGGTAAATGCTGGCTTCCGTTTGATAATGAGGCTTGTTAGTCCCTCCTTGTTACTGCCCTGTCTCCATTTGTTACCTCCCATAAGGACTGGATCTTTTACTTGGGGCCTTACACGGTCTCCCTCATAAGTCGGTAAGCACTATTTTTTATTTTTATTTGCAGTGCGGTCCGCTTTCACTTTAGCGGCCGCGTTTGTTTATTTAATTGATTTGCCACACGGGCCGAAAGGGAGCGTTTCTACTCACTAATCTAACAAGCATTTGCAATGCAATAGGTCTCGAATTTACGCGAGTTTGAGCTATTGACATTGCAAATAACAATGCCTTTTATTTTTGTTTTCGTTTTAAAAACATAAATAAAAGGCATTGTCATTTACAATGCCAATAGCTTAAACTCGCATAAATGCGAGACCTATTGCATTGCAAATGCTTGTTTTAAATTGCTGGTGGGGTAGGAGGGAAGGCAGGGGATACAAGGAGGGAGGGAAGGAATGGGTGTGGGGGGCAACATGGACAATGGAGGGTGTGGGAATTAAAGCGCTTTTTTGTTTTTTTCAGGCTGGAGGTACAGCTCTGCCAAGTATCATGCATCAGTGGTTAGACGAATCCAGTTTAGCATGGAAGTCCTCATCACCACACTAAAATGCTTAGTCATGCATTTATAGCGCTGCCTATCACAGAGGCACTACTAGGCATAAGAAACTGCAAATAGGAACAGACAATTGCAAAAGCACGAGCAGCGGGCTGCCTGCTGGCAGTGCTGTGCAAACAGTTCTGCCAGTGAGCCTGCATTATACAGTGCCACCTTCAAGATTGAGTTTCTTCACTACCAATAATGAACACAAATTGTCATTATACAGCATAGGGCAGCCTCAGGCTCTGACTGCAGTGCAAAATAAAGCTGAGCCTCAGGAACCCAGCCATGTGACATGCCATGGCTAAGTCTGTCAAACAGACTCTTACAATTACATCCTCTCTGAAAAGTTGTAATCACCCTGAGACTACCCTGCAGTGCACTGCCCCTTGCTCAGACTGAGAGTGATGATGAATCCGGGGGCGGCGACTTGCCCTGTTGTATTTCAAAAACTGGCGCCACCTGCACAGCACCGTCAGTGACAGTTAAGTCAATTCCACAAAGTCAGTGATTAGATGATGATTGGCCAGTGACCCAGCAACTGGTGAGCAAAATGATGTTTTTGTGTTACTGCACGTTGTGTGCTCCCCTGCAGGCATAGAGTGAGTGGGGCTGTCGGCACCTCTCAGACTACGCTGCGCTAGAGACCCCCGGCCTCATTGGCAGTGCTTTGTTTGTACTACCTTTTATTTTATAGAAGATAACAGTATCTTTTCAGATTTTTTACATCAATCCCACAAGATTTTACATCTGGTTCCCTTAGGGGATACCATATATAATGGCATATACCGGCTATACTATCTGGCATTACCTATGTTTCTGCTGTTAGAACTTACCAGTATTCAAATTGACATGGTCTTATGTTGTGGGTGAGCACAGTATTTCTATGCCAAATAGCGACCTTCCTTTTGCTTTCCAACATCGTTTACTTTGGGGATACTAAATATTATGGCTCACGCATTGCTGTAATATTTCGTATCCCCTAAGTTTCATGAGTTACGCTTTAGCCATTGACCACTTGAAGTTGTCTTTTATTTGACAGCAGGCTACAGTATCTTTTCAGATTTTTTACATCATTCCACAAGATTTTACATCTGGTTCCCTTAGGGGATACTAAATATTATGGCTCACGCATTGCTGTGATATCTCCTATCCCCTATGTTTCATGGGTTACCCTTTAGCCCTTGACCACTTGAAGTTGCCTTTTATTTGATAGCAGACTACAGTAACTTTTCACAGTTTTTTACATCATTCCACGAGATTTTACATCCGGTTCCCTTAAGGGATACCAAATATAATGCCCTATAATATGTGGTATCCCCAGGGTTTCTTGGTTTAGAAATTACCAGGATTCAATTTGACATGGTCTTATGTTGGATGGGTGAGCACAGTACTTCTATGCCAAATAGCGACCTTCCTTTTGCTTTCCAACATCGTTTACTATGGGGTTACCAAATATTATGGCTCACGCATTGCTGTAATATCTTGTATCCCCTACGTTTCATGGGTTAACCTTTAGCCATTGACCACTTGAAGTTGTCTTTCATTTGATAGCAGACTACAGTATCTTTTCACATTTTTTACATCATTCGACAAGATTGTACGTCCGGTTCCCTTAGGGGATACCATATATAATGGCCTATACCGGCTATAATATTTGGTATCCCCTGTGTTTCTTGAGTTAGAACTTACCAGGATTCAATTTGACATGGTCTTATGTTGGATGGGTGAGCACATTATTTCTATGCTGATTATAACCCTTACTATTGCTTTCAAACATCGTTTACTATGGGGATACCAAATATTATGGCTCATGCATTGCTGTAATATCTTCTATCTCCTATGTTTCATAGGTTACCACTTGGCCATTCACCAGTTGAAGTTACCTTTTATTATATAGAAGATTACAGTATCTTTTCAGATTTTTTACATCAGTCCCACAGGATTTTACATCCGGTTCCCTTAAGGGATACCATATATAATGGTCTATACCGGCTATAAAATCTGGTATCCCCTGAGTTTCTGGGGTTAGAACTTACCAGTATTCAATTTGACATGGTCTTATGTTGGATGGATGAGCACAGTATTTCTATGTCAAATATCACCCTTCCTTTTGCTTTCCAACATTGTTTACAATGGGGATACCAAATATTATGGCTCACGCATTGCTGTAATATCTTGTATGCCCTACGTTTAATGGGTTACCCTTTAGCCACTGACCACTTGAAGTTGCCTTTTGTTTGATAGCAGACTACAGTAACTTTTCACATTTTTTACAATATTCCATGAGATTTTACAACCAGTTCGCTTAAGGGATACAAATATAATGGCCTATAATAGCTATAATATCTGGTATCCCCGGTGTTTCTTGGTTTAGAACTTACCAGGATTCAATTAGATATGGTCTTATGTTGGATGGGTGAGCACAGTATTTCTATGCCAAATAGCCTTCCTTTTGCTTTCCAACATCGTTTAGTATGGGGATACCAAATATTATGGCTCATGCATTGCTGTAATATCTCGTATCCCCTATGTTTCATAGTTTACCCTTTAGCCATTCACCAGTTGAAGTCGCCTTTTATTTGATAGCGGACTACAGTATCTTTTCCGATTTCTTACATCATTCCATAAGATTTTACATCCAGTTCCCTTAGTGAATACTAGATATAATGACCTCTACCGCCTATAATATTTGGATTCCCCTGTGTTTCTCGGGTTAGAACTTACCAGGATTCAATTTGACATAGTCTTATGTTGGATGGGTGAGCACAGTATTTCTATGCCAAATAGCACCCTTCCTTTTGCTTTCCAACATCGTTTACTATTGGGATACCAAATAATATGTCTCACACATTCCTGTAATATCTCGTATCCCCTACGTTTCATGAGTTACGCTTTAGCCATTGACCACTTAAAGTTGTCTTTTATTTGATAGCAGGCTGCAGTATCTTTTCAGATTTTTTTACATCATTCCACAAGATTTTACATCCGGTTCACTTAGGGGATACTAAATATTATGGCTCGAGCATTGCTGTAATATCTTGTATCCCCTACGTTTCATGGGTTACCCTTTAGCCATTGACCACTTGAAGTTGCCTTTTACTTGATAGCAGACTACAGTAACGTTTCACATTTTTACATCATTCCACAAGATTGTACGTCCGGTTTCCTTAGAGGATACCCTTTGTAATGGCCTATATCGGCTATAATATCTAGTATCCCCTGCATTTCTGGGGTTAGAACATACCAGTATTCAAATTGACATGGTCTTATGTTGGACGGGTGAGCACAGTACTTCTATGCCAAATAGTGGCCTTCCTTTTGCTTTCCAACATCGCTTACAATGGGGATACCAAATATTATGGCTCACTCATTGCTGTAATAACTCGTATCCCCTACGTTTCATGGGTTACCCTTTAGCCATTGACCACTTGAAGTCGTGTTTTACTTGATAGCAGACTACAGTAACTTTTCACATCTTTTACACCATTCCTCAAGATTTTACCTCTAGTTCCCTTAAGGGATACCATATATAATGGCCTATACCGGCAATAATGACAGGTATCCCCTGTGTTTCTGGGGTTAGAACTTACCAGTATTCAATTTGACATGGTCTTATGTTGGATGGTTGAGCACAGTAATTCTATGGCAAATATCACCCCTCCTTTTGCTTTCCAACATTGTTTACAATGGGGATTCCAAATATTATGGCTCACGCATTGCTGTAATATCTTGTATCCCTTACGTTTCATAGGTTACCCTTTAGCCACTGACCACTTGAAGTTGCCTTTTGTTTGATAGCAGACTACAGTAACTTTTCACATTTTTTACATAATTCCACGAGATTTTACAACCAGTTCGCTTAAGAGATACAAAATATAATGGCCCATAACGGCTATAATATCTGGTATCCCCCGTGTTTCTTGGTTTAGAACTTACCAGGATTCAATTAGATATGGTCTTATGTTGGATAGGTGAGCACAGTATTTCTTTGCCAAATGGCACCCTTCCTTTTGCTTTCCAACATCGTTTAGTTGGGGATACCAAATATTGTGGCTCATGTATTGCTGTAATATCTTGTATCCCCTATGTTTCATAGTTTACCCTTTAGCCATTCACCAGTTGAAGTCGCCTTTTATTTGATAGCAGACTACAGTATCTTTTCCGATTTTTTACATCATTCCACAAGATTTTACAACCAGTTCCCTTAGGGAATACTAGATATAATGACCTCTACCGCCTATAATATTTGGTATCCCCTGTGTTTCTCGGGTTAGAACTTACCAGGATTCAATTTGCCATGGTCTTATGTTGGATGGGTGAGCACAGTATTTCTATGCCAAATAGCGACCTTCCTTTGCTTTCCAACATTGTTTACTATGAGATACCAAATATTATGGCTCACGCATTGCTGTAATATCTCGTATCCCCTACGTTTCATGGGTTACGCTTTAGCCATTGACCACTTGAAGTTTTCTTTTATTTGATAGCAGGCTACAGTATCTTTTCAGATTTTTTACATCATTCCACTAGATTTTACATCCAGTTCCCTTAGGGGATACTAAATAATATGGCTCACGCATTGCTGTAATATCTTTTATCCCCTAGGTTTCATGGAATACCCTTTAGCCATTGACCACTTGAAGTCGCCTTTTTCTTGATAGCAGACTACAGTAACTTTTCACATTTTTTACATCATTCCACAAGATTGTATGTCCGGTTCCCTTAGGGGGTACAATATATAATGGCCTATACCAGCTATAATATCTGGTATCCCCTGTGTTTCTGGGGTTAGAACTTACCAATATTACAAATTGACATGGTCTTATGTTGGATGGGTTACCCTTTAGCCATTGACCACTTGAAGTTGCCTTTTATTTGATAGCAGACTACACTACCGTTTCACAATTCTTACATCATTCAACGAGATTTTATATCCGGTTCCCTTAAGGGATACCAAATATAATGGCCTATACCGGCTATAATATCTGGTATCCCCAGTGTTTCTAGGTTTAGAACTTACCAGGATTCAATTAGATATGGTCTTATGTTGGATGGATGAGCAAAGTATTTCTATGCCAAAAAGCACCCTTCCTTTTGCTTTTTTAACATTGTTTAGTATGGGGATACCAAATATTATGGTTCACGCAATGGTGTAATATCTTGTATCCCCTATGTTTCATAGTTTACCCTTTAGCCATTCACCAGTTGAAGTCACCTTTTATTTGATAGCAGACTACAGTATTTTTTCCGAGTTTTATATATCATTCCACAAGATCTGACATCCAGTTCCCTTAGGGAATACTAGATAGATATAATGACCTCTACCGCCTATAATATTTGGTATCCCCTGTGCTTCTCGGGTTAGAACTTACCAAGATTCAATTTGACATGGTCTTATGTTGGATGGGTGAGCAAAGTATTTCTATGCCAAATAGCGACCTTCCTTTTGCTTTCCAACATCGTTTACTATGGGGATACCAAAAATGATGGCTCATGCAGTGCTGTAATATCTCGTATCCCCTATGTTTCAATGGTTACACTTTAGCCATTGACCACTTGAAGTTGTCCTTTATTTGAAAGCAGACTACAGTATCTTTTCAAATTTTTTACATTATCCCACAAGATTGTGCGTACTGTTCCCTTACGTGATGCCATATATAATGGCCTATACCGGCTATGATATTTGGTATCCCCTGTCTTTCTTGGGTTAGAACTTACCAGGATTCAATTTGACATGGTCTTATGTTGGATGGGTGAGCACAGTATTTCTATGCCAAATAGCACCCTTCCTTTTGCTTTCCAACATCGTTTATTATGGGGATACCAAATATTATGGCTCACGCATTGCTGTAATATCTCGTATCCCCTACGTTTCATGGGTTACGCTTTAGCCATTGACCACTTGAAGTTGTCTTTTATTTGATAGCAATGCTACAGTATCTTTTCAGATTTTTTACATCATTCCACAAGATTTTACATCCGCTTCCCTTAGGGGATATTAAATATTATGGCTCACGCATTGCTTGTATCCGCCACGTTTCATGGGTTACCCTTTAGCCATTGACCACTTGAAGTCACCTTTTACTTGATAGCAGACTACAGTAACTTTTCAAATTTTTTACTTCATTCCACAAGATTGTACGTCTGGTTTCCTTAGGGGATACCATATATAATGGCCTATACCTGCTATAATATCTGGTATCCCCTGTGTTTCTGGGGTTAGTACTTACCAGCATTCAAATTGACATGGTCTTATGTTGGATGGGTGAGCACTGTACTTCTATGCCAAATAGCGGCCTTCTTTTTGCTTTCCAACATCGTTTAGTAATGGGATACCAAATATTATGGCTCGCGCATTGCTGTAATATCTCATATCCCCTACGTTTCATGGGTTACCCTTTAGCCATTGGCCACTTGAAGTTGTCTTTTATTTGATATCAGACTACAGTATCTTTTCAGATCATTCCACAAGATTGTACGTCCGGTTCCCTTAGGGGATACCATATATAATGGCCTATACCGCTATAATACCTGGTATTCCCTGTGTTTCCGGGGTTAGAACTTACCAGGATTCAATTTGACATGCTCTTATGTTGGATGGGTGAGCACAGTATTTCTATGCTGATTATAACCCTTCCTTTTGCTTTCCAACATCATTTACTATGGGGATACCAAATATTATGGCTCACACATTGCTGTAATATCTCGTATCCCCTATGTTTCATAGGTTACCCTTTAGCCATTCACCAGTTGAAGTCGCCTTTTATTTGATAGCATAGCTACAGTATCTTTTCAGATTTTTTACATCATTCCACAAGATTTTACATCCGGTTCCCTTAGGGGATATTAAATATTATGGCTCACGCATTGCTGTAATATCTTGAATCCGCTACGTCTCATGGGTTACCCTTTAGCCATTGACCACTTGAAGTCACCTTTTACTTGATAGCAGACTACAGTAACTTTTCACATTATTTACTTCATTCCACAAGATTGTACGTCTGGTTTCCTTAGGGGATACCATATATAATGGCCTATACCGGCTATAATATGTGGTATCCCCTGTGTTTCTGGGGTTAGAACTTATCAGTATTCAAATTGACATGGTCTTATGTTGGATGGGTGAGCACTGTACTTCTATGCCAAATAGCGGCCTTCTTCTTGCTTTCCAACATCGTTTACTAATGGGATACCAAATATTATGGCTCGTGCATTGCTGTAATATCTCGTATCCCTTACGTTTCATGGGTTACCCTTTAGCCCTTGAAGTTGTCTTTTATTTGATATCAGACTACAGTATCTTTTCCCATCATTACACAAGATTGTACGTCCGGTTCCCTTAGGGGATACCATATATAATGGCCTATACCGCCTATAATATCTGGTATCCCCTGTGTTTCCAGGGTTAGAACTTACCAGGATTCAATTTGACATGTTCTTATGTTGGATGGGTGAGCACAGTATTTCTATGCTGATTATAACCCTTCATTTTGCTTTCCAACATCATGTACTATGGGGATACCAAATATTATGGCTCATACATTGCTGTAATATCTCGTATCCCCTATGTTTCATAGGTTACCCTTTAGCCATTCACCAATTGAAGTCGCCTTTTTTTTTATAGCAGACTACAGTATCTTTTCCGATTTTTTGCATCATTCCACAAGACTTTACATCCAGTTCCCTTAGGGAATACTAGATATAATGACCTCTACCACCTATAATATTTGGTATCCCCTGTGTTTCTGGGGTTAGAACTTACCAGTATTCAATTTCACATAGTCTTATGTTGGATGGATTCGCACAGTATTCCCATGGCAAATAGCACCCTTCCTTTTGCTTTCCAACATCGCTTACAATGGGGATACCAAATATTATGGCTCACGCATTGCTGTAATATCTCGTATCCCCTCCGTTTCATGGGTTACCCTTTAGCCATTGACCACTTGAAGTCGTGCTTTACTTGATAGCAGGCTACAGTAACGTTTCACATTTTTTACACCATTCCTCAAGATTTTACCTCTGGTTCCCTTAGGGGATACCATATATAATGGCCTATACCGGCTATAATATCAGGTATCCTCTGTGTTTCTGGGGTTAGAACTTACCAGTATTCAATTTGACATGGTCTTATGTTTGATGGATGAGCACAGTATTTCTATGGCAAATATCACCCTTCCTTTTGCTTTCCAACATCGTTTACAATGGGGATACCAAATATTATGGCTCACGCATCGCTGTAATATCTTGTATCCCGTACGTTTCATGGGTTACCCTTTAGCCATTGACCACTTGAAGTTGCCTTTTGTTTGATAGCAGACTAAAGTAACTTTTCACATTTTTTACTTTATTCCACGAGATTTTACAACCAGTTTGTTTAATGGATGCCAAATATAATGGCCTATAACGGCTATAATATCTGGTATCCCCGGTGTTTCTTGGTTTAGAACTTACTAGAATTCAATTAGATATGGTCTTATGTTGGATGGATGAGCACAGTATTTCTATGCCAAATAGCACCCTTACTTTTGCTTTCCAACATCGTTTAGTATGGGGATACCAAATATTATGGCTAACACATTGCTGTCTTATCTCGTATCCCCTATGTTTAATAGTTTACCCTTTAGCCATTTACCAGTTGAAGTCGCCTTTTATTTGATAGCAGACTACAGGATCTTTTCCGATTTTTTACATCATTCCACAAGATTTTACATCCAGTTCCCTTAGGGCATACTAGATATAATTACCTTTACCGCCTATAATATTTGGTATCTCCTGTGTTTCTCGGGTTAGAACTTACCAGGATTCAATTTGACATGCTCTTATGTTGCATGGTTGAGCACAGTATCTCTATGCCAAATAGCGACCTTCCTTTTGCTTTCCAACATCGTTTACTATGGGGATACCAAATATTATGGCTCATGCATTGCTGTAATATCTCATATCCCCTATGTTTCAATAGTTACACTTTAGCCATTGACCACTTAAAGTTGTCTTTTATTTGAAAGCTGTCTACAGAATCTTTTCACATTTTATACATTATTCCACAAGATTGTGCGTACGGTTCCCTTAGGTGATACCATATATAATGGCCCATACCGGCTATAATATTTGGTATCCCCTGTCTTTCTTGGGTTAGAACTTACCAGGATTCAATTTGGCATGGTCTTTTGTTGGATGGGTGAGCACAGTATTCCTATGGCAAATAGCACCCTTCCTTTTGCTTTCCAACATCGTTTACAATGGGGATACCAAATATTATGGCTTACGCATTGCTGTAATATCTCGTATCCCCTACGTTTCATGGGTTACCCTTTAGCCATTGACCATTTGAAGTTGCCTTTTACTTGATAGCAGACTACAGTAACTTTCCAAATTTTTTACATTATTCCACAAGATTGTACGTTTTGTTCCCTTAGGTGATACCATATATAATGGCCTATACCGGCTATAATATTCGGTATCCCCTGTGTTTCTTGGGTTAGAACTTACCAGTATTCAATTTGACATGGTCTTATGTTGGATGGATGAGCACAGTATTTCTATGGCAAATAGAACCCTTCCTTTTGCTTTCCAACATCGTTTACAATGGGGATACCAAATATTATGGCTCACGAATTGCTGTAATATCTTGTATCCCCTAAATTTCATGGGTTACCCTTTAGCCATTGACAACCTGAAGTTGCTTTTTACTTGATAGCAGAATACAGTAACTTTTCACATTTTTTACATCATTCCACAAGATTGTACGTCCGGTTCCCTTAAGTGATACCATGTAAAATGGCCTTTTCAGGCTATAATATCTGGTATCCCCGGTGTTTCTTGGCTTAGACCTTTCCAGGATTCAATTGGACATGGTCTTTTGTTGGATGGGTGAACACAGTATTTCTATGCCAAATAGCACCCTTCCTTTTGCTTTCCAACATTGTTGACTATGGGGATACCAAATATTATGGCTCACGCATTGCTGTAATATCTCTTATCCCCTATGTTTTATAGGTTACCCTTTAGCCATTCACCACTTGAAGTTGCCTTTTATTTGATAGCAGACTACAGTATCTTTTCACATTTTTTACATCATTCCTCAAGATTTTACATCTGGTTCCCTTAGGGGATACCATATATAATGGCCTATACCGGATATAATATCTGGTATCACCTGTGATTCTGGGGTTAGAACTTACCAGTTTTCAACTTGACATGGTCCTATGTTGAATGGGTGAGCACAGTATTTCTATGCCAAACAGCATCATTCCTTTAGCTTTCCAACATCGTTTACTATGGGATACCAAACATTATGGCTAACGCATTGCTGTAATATCTCGTATCCCCTACGTTTCATGGGTTACCCCTTGGCCATTGACCAGTTGAAGTTACATTTTATTTGATAGCAGATTACAGTATCTTTTCACAATTTTTCTATCATTCCAAAAGGTTTCCGATTCCTTTAGGGGGATACCAAATATAATAGCCTATGCGGCCTATAATATTTGGTATCCCCAGTGTTTCTCAGTTCAGAACTTACTAGTATTCAATTTGACATGGTTTTATGTTGGATGGATGAGCACAGTATTTTTATGCCAAATAGCACCCTTCCTTATGCATTCCAACATCGTTTACTATGGGGATGCCAAATATTATGGCTTATGCATTGCTGTAATATCTCGTATCCCCTACGTTTCACGGGTTACCCTTTAGCCATTGACCAGTTGATATTGCCTTTTATTTGATAGCAGACTACAATATCTTTTCACATTTTTCACATCATTCCACAATATTTTACATCCGGTTCCATTAGGGGATACCAAATATAATGGCCTATACGACCTATATTATTTAGTATCCCCTGTGTTTCTCGGTTTAGAACTTACTAGAATTTAATTTTACTTGGTCCTATTGTGGATTTGTGAGGACAGTATTTGTTGTGTGTGGGCCCTATGACTTTTTGTATTAGTTGAATTGCTGAAAGGTCTTGGATGAGCTCCGAGGCATCAGTTTTACTTGGGTCGTCAAAATGTAGATTAAAATCCCCTAGAAGAGTGAGGTTAGTGGATGAGCTTGCCAAAGAGGCTGCCACTTCCAGAAGAGAATTAAAGAATTGTCCACCCACTTCCGGAGGTTGATATATAAGGATTCCTGAGAAGGTAAGCATAGCAGTAAATGAGATAGAAAAAATAAGCTTTCACAGTCGGAGACAGGGTTGAGCTCAACCCGACATTTAAAGGAGTCTTTAAAGATGATAGAAATGCCGCCCCCTTTCCTCCTCTCACGATCTTTGCGCTGGATATTATACCCAGGAGGAAGCGTTCGAACCACATCGGGAGCAGAGTACTTGTGCATCCAGGTTTCTGTTAAGAATAATACATCTGGTTAGGCATCTGCTAGAAATATGTTTAGCTCCCCAGAGTGTTTAGACAGAGACCGACAGTTCAGAGAGAACATTTTATACCTGTGAAGGGCATGTCCCTCTGGCTGTGTTTCCAAAGTCGTGCAGAGTCTGAAAGGGCAGTGGGCACATGAAGAATCACCATTAGCTAGGTGCACAGAATGGAGGCAATTGTTTTTACCCAAGTCCCTTAACCCTATCATTTGGGAAGGTGTATACATGATTTTACCGGACGATAGAGGGGCAGGGGTTCTGGCCCCTGTACCCGGTCGGGCGTGGACGGGCGCAGACTGGCTTGCCTTTGGCGCGCAAGCGGCGCGCCCGCTGCGCGTCCGCGCTGCAATGCGGCTCTTGTAGTGAGTGCCCGGAAGTAAGTCCTCCAAGCCCTGCCTCCACTCCCACAGCCCCTCCACGCAAACGGAAACCGCGGTGGAACGGGGACCGTAGGGAGCGGGCAAAGTGCAAGTAAGTGTAGTGCAAGTTTAAAAATATTAAAAGCAAATCGCCGGTTAAAACACTTCTTTTGCCTTCTATTACCTCGTACAGCCTAGTTTAGCCGCTGCGCGTCCGCGCTGCCATGCGGCTCTTGTAGTGAGTGCCCGGAAGTAAGTCCTCCAAGCCCCGCCTCCTCTCCCACGGCCCCTCCATGCAAACGGAAACTGCGATGGAACGGGGACCGTAGGGAGCGGGCAAAGTGCAAGTAAGTGCAGTGCAAGTTTAAAAATATTAAAGCAAATCGCCGGCTAACACACTTCTTTTGCCTTCTATTACCTCGTACAGCCTAGTTTAGCCGGGTAGCAAAGTTTAGCTGGGTAGCAAGGTAGAAGGGTAGGCTCCCAGACTCGCTCCGTGAACCGCTGATTTGAGGTGTCAAAACTGTGCGAGGATCCCCCCGAAGTCCCCTCATATTGGCCGATTTCCCCCTTAAACACAGAGTATGAGATATTAGGGAAGGCCCTGGCCAATAGGCTTCTCACTGTTGCTAACACCCTAGTGCACGTAGATCAATGTGGGTTTATTCCAGAATGCAATACCTTCCTCAACATATGACGACTACTTCATCTGATGAAAGCTGCCTCGAGTGAGATGGGGGAACAGTTGGCGGTGTCGCTTGACATAGAAAAGGCATTTGACATACTGGGGTGGGATTGCCTACTGGCAATGCTGGAGGAAATGGGCATCGTGCCTGGGTACCTTAGTTAGATACACGCCCTCAATAAGAACATGACAGCAAGAGTCAGGACGGTACAGTTGATATCTGACAGCTTTGAGATACATAGGGGCACCAGGGAGGGTCACCCCCCCTGTCCCTGTTGATTTGAACCCTAGCCATGGAACCCCTGGCCTGCTGCCTGCACTTGCAAGTGCAGCTTTGGAGTCTCCTAGTACATGACGAGCACCATATCATCTCTTTATAAGCAGATGATGTCTTTATTTATCTGTGTGATGCCACTGCCACACTACCAACCCTGGTGGAGATGCTGGAAGAATTTGGAATCGTATCAGGCCTTATAGTAAATTGGTCTAAGTCTTGCCTGTTCCCCCTCTCTCCAGTTCCTGAGCAGAACAGGAGGGTCCTGCCGTGGTTTTGGCTAGAATGGCACCTTGACACGCTCAACTACTTGGGTGTACAGATCTACCACTCGAACAAGGACCTTGTGGAGGGTAACGTTAAAATGGGTGGGGCCCTGGACTCGATCCGTAAGTCCCTCACTTTCTGAGTGTCCTTGCAGCTGTCCCCGCTGGGCCGGGTGGTGATCTTCAAGATGCTTAGCCTGCCACGACTCCTGTACTTCTTTGCAGCATTACCGCTTTCCCTCACCAAGTGCTTCTTTCGGGACCTCCATGGTCTCCTGCTGGAGCTGATATGGAGCTCAGGCAGGAGGCAGGTGGAGCTCTTCATACTCTAGCATCTGCTTCTTGAGTGCGGTCTAGGCGCCCCCAATTATGAGTTGTACTATGCAGCAGCTCAGCTGCAGTGGCCGATCGGAGAGAGCAAAAATTCACAGGCTCCTCAGGTGAACACACATATATATGTGGCTGTTGGACCCCAGGGCTCGCCCAATGCATGAGATGCATCAAATGAAGATAGTACATCATTGCCGGCATGCATCCGAGCAAGGCAATGGGCCCCATCCTCCTTACTCCCCACTGATCCCCATTTGGTAGTTGCTGTCACTCCAGGAGGTGACACAACAACACCATGACATGTCACCTTGGAGAGAGGCAGAGATTGACTAAATGGGGGACCTTTTCATGACGACTGCACTAATCCCCTTTCAGGCGAATATGGACACTTAAGGCATTGTGGCAGGCCATTTCCGGATGTATCACGCCGTACAGCATGCGATCACTACACTACACTACACCACCACTGCACGCAATCCTGTCACAGAGAAGCACACAGAAAATTATTATGGCCTTTTATGTTGGGTGGCACCCTTCCCACTGCTAGTCAGATGACAGGGCTAAAGACCGATGGATGTGGGCCATCAAGACGCAATTCACAGACAGTCTCTGGACCCGGGCGTTACAACATGTAAAGGAGGTTTCACGTAATCCACACTTCTGTTATACGCAATTTAACTATTTGCATCAGGCACACCTCACACCGAATCACATCAAGCGCATGTTTCCTACAGCATCCTCTGCATGCCCCAGAAGTAGAGCACATGAGGACGGTTTTTTACCACATGGTCTGGGCGTGCCCGGTGATGCAGCGGGCCTGGGGGGAAGTCACAGAATTACTGTTCTTTGGTGGAGCACTTGGTCCTGCCCTCACTTGAATCATGCCTACTCGGCCTTAGACCCAAGACTAAGGGAGATAAGTACTGTCATAGATTCCTTGATCGAGCCATCATACTCTTCAAACAGCAAATGATGATGTCCTGGAAGGCTCACACAGCCCCAGATACACACTGTTGACTCTCCACATTGATGAGATGGGCAAAAGCTAAGCTGGGCGTCCTCGCAGTGGCACATACACATGGAGGGGGAATGCTGGAGGTGGGTCTTGGAATACCTACATCAGAATCTTAGAGGCAAAAGATTATGCATGTCCTACCTGAACACTACCCTAGGTCCTTCTGTCCCATCCTACAACTCATAACATGAGCCATCCCAGCGCATGAGATAGTGGGACCATGCCCCTCTGCCGACTCCACAGATAGTTTCGGAAATACAGCCACACCAACATTGCCCCTTACGATTGTGGGGTGTGGGTCTCATCAGGGGTCCTGACGGGCACCCTAGAATTGGTGCCCTGGCCTGGAGCGACCACTCGCACTGGCCTGCAGGATCTTCCTATCTCTTCATGTGCGCACATTCCTGGGTGCCCTTCCCAATCATGTTGTTCCCCCAGGGACTATTGCCACGATACACCATACTGCGACCCATGTCTGTGCAGGGGCCTTCTTCATTATGACATGCTGCCACACCTGAGGTTGAGGCTGCGACATGTCTAGACTATTGTGACTCCACTGTTCACGTTTGTTATTCTGTTTGATGTGATATCGTTTGTGAGTGGCACATCGGAATTGTCACTATTACGGTTTTTTGTTTCTTTTTCTACTTGTGCTAAAACCAATAAAAAAATAAAAATAAAAATAGTTATGTTCTCAGAGGGTCCCTGAACTCCTACGATCTTGACACTGGGTGGACCAGTTCTGAATGAGTGTCCATCAAATCACTTCAATAACTTAAGTCTTGTTTCCATTTTTTAGGTTTAGGTGTTGGAACTTTCATCCGTCGCACTGCAATTCACACTTTGCCAAAAGTAGAGCCACAAATCCTCAAGCCCAACAGTGCCAACAATGGAAACAACGGTGCAATGATTTATCTCATCTTGTAAAGTGCAGTCATCACTCACACCCCAAAACTTAGCTATGTATTGGCATGTCCATGCCAAATTAATAAAACTTGCCCCTCTGGCTACTTCAATTTGCACAATTGAGTTTTAGTCCTGAGATAACACTGAATCAGTCGGTTTCTTGAACCATTGGATTCATGTTTCCGGTTGTGTTCTGTATATACAGAAGGACATCGTCCATGTACAGGTATACAACCAATGGCCTGCCACTTATATAAATTCCTCTATGTGCATGCAGCTGCCTGTGCACAAAGGCCAAGGGTTCCACAAAAAAGGCAAATATGATCTTGTTCACCTCTCTAAGGTCAATTACAAAGCGGTAAACATCAAGGTGAGCATCAGAAGAATCCAAGGGTGCCTTTTTAAGAATAGGAAGAATAGGGCTGTTACACACATTCGCCGCTGTCTCCTCGACCACTCCAGACTTAATCAAATCCTGTATTATTTGCAATAAGGCCTTTTCTCCTGCCTGGGATATCCTGTACTGGGGAATACGTGGTAATACAGCATTGTCTTTGATCTGTATAGAGACCGGTGGGATCTGGAGTAACCCCACATCCGTGTCTCCTGTAGCCCACAGTGTACGTGGCACATCCTGAAACTCAGCAGGGAGGGGGGCATCCTTTGCGAGGCATTGTTTGGCACGGGCCACGTGCGGTCCAATAGTCATGTAAACACCGTCTGGGGAACAAAAGATTGTCGCATGCAACCTTTTTAACAAATCCAACCCTAACAAATTTTCCCCACAATTTGACGTTAATAGAAATGGTGAATCAACCGTGAAGGGGCCAATAGTCAAAGCAAGAGGTTTGGAAATGGGGCTGACAACCGGCACGCCTGAGACACCCACCGAAACATTGTTTTGGCCAGACAGAGCCGCCCCCGGGACCAGTGAACGGGAAACAGAGCTATTCATAGCCCCTGTATCAACTAAGAATTTCTCGGTCGTACCGTGTAAATCTGCAGTGACATAGGATCCGCGCTGATCTACAGGTACCGGAACTGGTCCCTTGACCTGTCCCTGGCTATCCTAGCTGTGAGACATCCCCGTCACGTCGTCCATGTCATAGTCATCATGATAGTACTGCCTCCCTCGGGGGTCATCAAAATAGTTCCCGCTCTGTCTAATAGTCGATATATTCTCTGATCGCGTTTCCCCCCGGCCTCCTCCTCCTCTTCCACGTCCTCTAAAACCCCGACCTCTTGGGGCTTCGTCTTTCTGGACTAACTCCGGACACTCATTCCGCCAAAGTCCCTCCTGCTTGCAATATGCACATTGGTTGAGCCCAATGGGTGCACTCGATGTACCGCCCCTGTTAGACCGGGGTAGCCGCTGGGCCGAACCCGAACCTCTTCTTCTTCCATTACCCCTCGCAACTTGCTGCATCAACACCCTCGTCTTCAAGTCTTTCAACTTTTTCTCCACTTTCTCCTTCTCTTCATTCTCTCTATGCTCGTAGTACTGTGCCATACTCAATATTACTGATGGGGAAGAGGTGCTCCAAGTGCTTTCTGAGGCCTGCAACCTAGTCGCAATCTCAGGAAGCAAATTGGTAACGAACCTGCTGACAAACAACCAGACGCCACCTTCCAACGACAGGTCCTGGCCACTAAAGTCGAGAAACACCCCTTCAAACCTAGTAAAGAAATCAGACACACTCTCGTCCTTCTTATGACGTCATGCAGTCAACTTGTCCCAATCCACCATCTTGGCGGGATAAGGGAATGCATATAGTTGATAATGCGACCCGGTAAAGCCAATATCTCCGCCTTTGGCTTGTCACCGGGCTTGCGGTCCTTATCCCACGCCCTGATCTGATCCCATGTTCCTCCCAATTCCACCACATGATCCTGTGTATGCACTTGCCTCCATATATCCACCGGTACCAACAAGTCAAAAAACAACTCAATATCTGCTAACGTCATCACCGTGGAGGAGGCCGACTCTGTCAACTCTTTATAATACGCAGTCGGGTTTTTCCGAGGGTCTGGCAACTGACTTTTAAGGTATATCACCTCACTCCTCTTCCAAGGAGTGTAGATCCACTGTTCCTGGAACCGAGCATCGACTCGTGGCCTAATTTCAGTATTCGTGGAGTCGCGCAGTTCTGGTATTTCAGGATGATAAATGGGATGGACCTCTCTCATGGGGCACTGGGTCACTATCGTCGGAACCTTTTGGAGCAATCTGCCCCGATAACCCACCAATGTTGTTACATTGCTAAAAACTTCGTTTGGCACCATATCTGTAGCATATACCCTGTCCCGTATGTCATAGATGATCTGCGGTGCAACACCCTGAAAAAACTGCTCCCACAGTCCTATTAGCGTGGCCGACATATGCTTAAGGGCATGTTGCTGTATGAAGGGCTCGTAATCCTTCCTCACACTCCACACATCTTCCACACTATAGATCGGGCTCCGAGCCCACTGAGCCGCCTGATTCGCCACCATTTGCTTCTCCTCATCACCAACAGCAGAACGCACCAACACTTTGTCCATACGATCTCGTGCTGCCGCCCAATTCCCTTCATGCATCCTACGTACAGGGGTCTCGCCATTCAGCAGTGCTTGGGGTGTCATACTTGAGGGAGAAAGAGCAGATGAGGAGACAGGTATCATCATGAAAGGAGACAGTGCTGTAGGAGTGAAAGGGGGTGTAGCATTAGATACAGAGTCAGTAGACGGAACAAGAGAGCTAACGGCTCCTGCCCCTATTACCGGCGTGAGCAGAGAGGAAGCAGGCGGGGCTGGGGCTGAAGCAGTTTGACAAGGGGTAGAAATACTAGGAAGAGCGGCTCCAGAGGCCGGGGACTGAGATGTGGGAACCCTTGGGTATATCCGCTCAGGAGCATAAGGTGGAGGAGGGCGAGAATCCAATAGTTCTTCAACAAAAACATCACCTTCCTCTCTAGTAACATAGCATTTATCTGTTTGCAATCGAAACTTTCTATCTGCACATTCTATGCCTTTCTCTATCTTTTCCCTTTTCGCTTTCTGCGTTATAGTTTGCGTCTGTCTTTTCTGGGCCTCTTTCTCTGCTCTCATATGCCATTGCTTTGCTTCCTTCTGCCATACTCTTAGAGAATCAAACATCGACTGGCTGCTCTTTTTGGCGAACAATTTGTCCTGCAAGAAATTCAATTTTTGCTCATCAAACGAGCCAGTAAGTGGCCATTGTAACTCAGCATTGTCCCTCGTATATTTATTCCACAATGTGCTAAACATAATAGGGCCAATACCGTGTTTGACGTATACATCAAAATTTGGGGTACCCTCCGGAGGCGCAGGCTGGCTCTCTTCCAATCGAGCCTCAGTAGAACAACACCGACATCCAAAACACCCCATTTTACTCAGACAAGGCATCTTAATATAAGACACATGCGCTGTCCCCAACGGACAAGTATAACACCAACAAACAAAATAATAAAAGGAACAAAATAAAGAATACAAATATTATTCAAAACTCAAATCAAAACGGTCCGAGGACCGCTCCCTACAGTCCGGAGACTGTACCAAGTTCAAGAAGACAGGCTCTAGCCCCAGACCTTTTCAAGAGTAGACCAAATTTCCAGTTAGCCTGGCAGATTGTTCGCAAACAGTCCCAGATCTTTGCAAAAGTGGGCCAAATTACCAGTTGGCCTGGTAGGCTGTTCACAAACACTCTGTGTCTCTAAAAAGGGTCCGCAAACCCACCAAGTTCAAACCAAGACAGCCCGAAGACCGTACCAAGACACAGCCCGTAGGCTTGTGCCGTTCAAGCAAGGCAGTCTGAAAACTGCACCAAGACACAGCCCATTGGCTAATGTCGTTCAAGCAAGACAGTCCGGAGACCGTACCAAGACACAGCCCGTAGGCTCGTGCCGTTCAAGAATGGCGCCATTTTTTTAAGGATCAAATCACTCACCTGGTGCACACAGGTCGAGTCAAGTTATTCTCCACTGCCGACTCTTCGGACCAAATGGTCAGCTCCAAGGTTTTGCCTTCTCAGGACCCCAGCCGGTGACCACTAGACAAGGAGTCGCCCGATCAGACGGGCGGGGCAGCTGCGAGAACCAAGGTCGATCGTGTGGGGTACCCCGATCCGCCCGACCGACCAGACGCAACCCCGACCCTGCAACCCGATTATGGGCAAGCTGGATCACCTTGCAGGGTCCCTGTTCGGGCGACAACTGAAGGAAGTGGCCCTTAGGGGCCACTCGGGTTATGTATAACCACCTGCTATGCCTTCCCAAGAAATGAAGGGTCGGTCAGACAGTAGAGAATACAAACAAGCATTTATTAGCAATACTCTGCAGAGGAGTCCAATCTGACTTGCACCCTAAGATGTCTGCTGAGGTACTGGCTCCCCCACGACCTGCAATGCATGATCATTCCTCCAAGAACCCCCCAGCCACGCCCACAGTGGAAAGTTACTGGCCTGAGCCGAACATGAACAAAGAAGGCACAGAAGGATGAGCTACCACCTGCCAGATGGGTACATGCTATCGGCAACTCAAAGTTACCGCGCTGAGTCTCAGCGTCTCCTAACGTGGGAGCAGAACTACACACTTGGATAGGCATGCGGGGGCAGAATGGCCTATTCATTAGTAAGCCGGGATGCAGCCTTGAACAGGAGAGGAAAATAATAGCTAAATACAGTATTCTGCTGAGGCAAGCAGTACGAATAATGAGGCCTAGTTCAGACACAGCCTAATAGGGATTACGAAATACAAAATGGAGTCACACTTGCTAACTAAAGCTTGCACGTTGTAGGGATAACTCAGTGGGTTGCATAACGTGAATACAAATGGCATCTATTTAGCCACACACTGCTAACCTAATGTAGCATGATACGAGTGCATAGCAGGAATGGGATTTTCAAATCTAACAACTGTCTGGTGCCACTGTCCATTGAGAAACACTCTGGCCAAGGGGTCCCTACGGAACAAGATAATTTTAATAAAACACCTATTCAGGCCCATTTTAGTTAATACCTGAAAAATATATGGCCATTCCAGAGAGTCAAATACATTTTTAGCATCAAGAAAAAGCGACTCTGCCGGTAATTGAGGGTCTAAATGATGTACCACTGCTGGGAGAGTACTTACATTTAACAATGTTGGGTGGCTGGGTATAAAATGAGTCTGGTCTGGAAGTACCAGACCTGACATAAGTCGTTTTAATCTACTTACTAGGACTTTTGCAAATATCGTATTGTTAATGTAAAGCAATTACAGTAGTGTATATGATGCACTGATCTGTCTGGTTTGAGAAGTGCTATCCACATGACCCTTTATGTCATTGTGGGAAGTTCCCCTTCCAGAATGGCTTCTTCATACTCCTTAAGTAGGTGGGGGCTTATTAAATCAGCATAAGCTTCATAAAATTTAATTGAAATCCCATCAGGCCAAGGTACCTCACCACTCTGCAGCTACATTATTACCTCTTGTAAATCCTCAAAGCTGACACGTGTGAACCTTTCCAATCATGCAACTGTGATATCATTAAGATAGTCTGCAAATCTGCTGCACTGTAGTAGTGTCTCTAGACTGATCCCACAGTGGTGTGAATGCATTCAATATTTCCAAGTGTACTGGACAGCATTCAACTGGGTGTTCTTCCTTCCTCCAGTCTACAGGCCTGAGTTTTGTGCGTGTGCAGTACTCCTAAAACCTTACCCTACAAAAACACGTCCGCTGGTTGGGTGGATCGGGAATGGTGTGCAAATGCAACTAATGTTATTTATATGCATAAAGTCCTTGCAGTGAAGGCTCTCTTTAATTGAACAATACAGAGTAATAGGCAAAATCCATAAAAGACCAAGTTCCAAATATGCAGGAAAATCAATAAGAATTCAGACAGCATCACTAGTGTCGTAGGTAAGGACTTCTGGCTCACCCCCAAAATCGGACATTTATGTATGAAATCTCCCCATAGAACAGTATGAAAACTGCTGAATCGTGGTGTGAGCAAGAAAATACATTATCAACAAATCAGAATACAGACTTTAAAAACATCGTACAGCCTTACTACCTAAGCACTAACCTACGACATGAATAATGAATACCTCTCAACCCCCTGACCTAATGTCATCCAGAGGTGTCAGAAGGAGCTAATTACATAAACAACAGTAAACCATTGTGAATAAATGCAATACCACATGCAAGAGCCTTGGAAAAATGTTACATTCTAAATCCATGCCAAAGAGCCTTCTTCATGAACAGTGTGATTCAGAAATATACAAACATGACTTGCTTGACTATGTGCAGCAGAAATAAACAGTGAATGTGACATACATTTTGACAAGATGGTGTTAAAACCTAATTGAGGCCTAGATAGCATAAGCCAGGATAACACACTTTAACAGTTCATATAAAAATTGTTTAAAATGCAAAAGCATCAGGTCAGTATACATGTGTGAATTTGAGTGTAGATTAAGATTCTGCAGATTGTTAATACTGCACAATTTTTTTTATTAATACACAATTCCTCAGCTTGCTTTTCTAGGAATCTCCCTTCCTGCTTTGCAACCTCCCTGCAATTGCTTAATAGTTAATTCATTCTGGAAAGTTTTCATAATTATGATCCTGTGTATAATCTTTTCCAGCTACCTAAGAGAAATTTTAAGTCATGTTAATCGATCTCACAGCAATTTTAATGTCTCTGCTTTCTTTTGCTATGCCCTTCGCCACAACATACACTTTAAGGGCCTGCCAAACCATAGTCATCCGCGGCACAGAGACCAGGTTGAGGTCCGAGTATTCAGTGTTTGCTTTACGCAGCTCATTCCTGAAAGAGACATTTAATAAGAATTCTAGTTTAGATCTCCATGTTCCAGCATGTCAGGTACCTTGCTTGCAGTCCTGTACCAGAACTATTGGGGAGTGGTCTGATAAGGATCTGCGTAGAATGCCAGTGTGCCCAATCTAGGATGTCAGGCCCATAGACAGCAGACAATAGTCTATTCTTGAGCTTGCATCGTGCACAGTAGGCTAATAATTGTACTGTGTTTGGATGCTGTGCTTACCAGACATCCAAAAAGTCACCGGCTGCTGCTGCCTGTTGTGGGGGACTACAGGTCCGGGGTCACTTTGCGGCTTCCGCCCCCACCAGTCCTGCCACCAGCCTTGCGCGCCCGGAGGCGCCTTAAAATTGAAGGAGGGCTCCCGCAGCGCGGGACGCCCGTAATTGCTGCTGCTGCCTGCTGTGGGGGACTACAGGTCCTGGGTCACTTTGCGGCATCCGCTTCCGCCGCCACCAGTCCTGCCACCAGCCTTGCGCGCCCGGAGGCGCCTTAAAATCGAAGGAGGGCTCCCGCAGCGCGGGACGCGCGTGCGTGCCCGGGAAAAGTCCGGGCCAAGGGCGAGCCCATCTGCGCCCGTCAGAGCCCGGAAGAGACTGGGCTGGGCCACCCCTCTTGGCTCTGACAGCGGATCCACCAGGGCTACTAACTTTATCGGACTGTCCACTTAAGATTAGTGCTATTATCAATTGATGTGTGTTTGCCACTCTTAGAAGGTCTAGGGAGCACTCGCTTTTCTGTGGCCAGTATCCTCTCAGCCTGTCATAGTCCAAAACACAATTTAGTTTCTGGGCAACAGTTTAATATGAACTACTGGGAAGTATTATTTAGGCCAAGACTCTCTTCTTAATAATTTCGTGCCACTGCCTTCAGCAGTTATGGGCAAACGCACATGCACAGTGAGAAATTCTGCCGCCCTGCAATCTGCACCTCCCTCACAACCAACCTCAATTGATAAAATGCTACAAAGGGCAATTGGAACTGTTGCCACGGAAATTGAGCGGACGGAAAGGTGTCTTTCATTAACCCCAGTCATAGCCCCATGCACCATCACCCAGGATTCTGACAATCCCTCCTCGCCTTTAATCCTAATGCTGGATTCACCACCAGAACTCCCAAGGACACGCGCAAAGGCCTGCGTAACACACATTGCTGAGATGCCTTCGGAGAGCGCCGGCAAAAAAAAAGGGAAACAAAAACTTGTGACAAACTTGGGCCCTAAGCGGAAAAAACAAATAGTGAACAAAGCAACGAACAGTGATATGGGGGTAACTGGATCAGGGGACACACCACAGGTGAACCTTGAACAACTGCTCTGGTTGACTAACCTGGTGATGGACTTTCAAGCACAATTTAGGTCCATTGTAAAGGACGAACTTAATATCTTAATGGACCGGGTTGACAAATTAACATCACTGGTTGACCATTGGGTGGGCAAGGCAGAGCTAATTCTTAAGGGGGTCGAGTCAACAAAAACTTCAGTCCTACAAACAGCCCCGCTTCCTACTAAGCCAGTATCCCTAGTACTTAATACCCTGCCTATTCCTACTAGGCCTAATTTAACCAATCAGGAGACTGTGGACCCTTGCTCGAGAATCCCACTGCCTCAGAGACCAGACCCAAGCAATCATTGCCAGGGGCCTCCCCTAGGGCCACCAACAGGAATTACCCCTAGGTCACCCCTGGTCAGACCGCAATTACCAGTTATCCAGCAACAAGGTACAATCTACGGGGATAGTGTAAGGTAAGAACCCCGTGAAACAGGAACTGCCCTCCCCTGTATTAATCTCCCCCCGGCCTCAACTCCCTATGTTATTGTGCTAACAGGAGTACCAGAGTTGAATAGGGGGTGTAGGGAATCCCATTCTGAGCTTAAAAATAAATGTATCTTTTGGCTGGCCAACCATAGGTAATTCTCCTACAAAGACGCAAATGAAATCATCTTCACGCGCAGGGTAGGCTGGGTGGGATGGGTGGGATGGAGACCAAAAGATGTCCCCGGGGATTGTATAGTAATACATTTGAGAGATACACGGGTTGTGCAAACCCTATTAGGGTGTGGCTACCAGAGGGAGAATGGGGTTATAGCTTCCCTTCCCTTGGGATACATTTTCCTCCCAGGGACTAAGCCTCATAACATAAGAAGAGCAGGTTTTGATAGGGGGATGAGGAAGCAGAATAGGCCTTGTGTTAGAATGAACCAGGACCTCCCTAGACCACTGTTTTATAACATCCCCGTCTCAAATAGATATAGCCCACTAGATTCAATTGATTGACTAACGCATACTGGGCCCTTATATCCAAGCCCCAGTTGTCAAACGGGGACCAAAGTGGGATCATTGCACCAGGATGAGCTTGTTCAACAGGGAGGCTGCATGAAGCAGAAAGGAGACCAGGAGAAGGTTTTTGGGGGAAGAGCGAAAGACCTAATTAGCAAAAATCAGGAGAAGGCCCCACTGGCTTCCTACTGCCCCATCTATCTCAACAGAACCCACAGGCAGCTAAGACCATCTTACCATCCGTCGCAAAGACCCTCCTGCTTCAGTTAGCAATCACCAATTGGGTAACGATCAAAGACTGACGGGGCGGGTGGGGACAAATGACCCACAACAGGTCTATCCAAGGGCCAGTTCCCCCCTTTCAACCACTATAGCCAATGAAGAGGGCCCACCTGGCCTGCGGCTATTATCCTGGAACATAGCAGGACTCACCTCCAAACTGGATATTCTAGATTGGGGGTTAATTATAGAGCAACATGAGTTATGCATGTTCCAGGAAACTTGGGCATGGGCGGACACACACAGATTGGGTTATGCGTCATATAGTATTCTAGCCACCCAGGGGGGTAGGGGTAGACCATTTGGGGGACTATGCATTTGGGTTGGCGTGCACCTTGGCTGTGAGGTTAAACAGATAGAGACTTCATCACGAGACATTCTTTGTATTTTTTTATCTTTCACTACAAAAGTTAGAATTGCTCTGATTAATGTCTACTCACGGCCGGTCTGCTATGGCCAGGTTTTCCCCATCCTTGACCAATTGACCACCTTTCTTTTAACAATCCCGGATAACTATTGGGTAATTATAGGTGGGGATTTTAATTGCCAGTTTGAACCTCTGAACAGTCTGGCCACAAGTATCTCAAGTGAGGAGGATTCACTCTGGGCTATTCCAAATTATCCCTTTTCTTGATGTAGCGTATCAACTTTCTGTGACTAATGGTACTCCAACTTCCCAAATTAAATTGTCTAACAACCATCAAGACTTGCTTTCCATCTTGGCACCCTTTTTCTACGCTAGCAAACGGACCAGGCTGACCCGAAAACCATGACACCCATGGTACAATAAATATTGTAGGGCAGCCAAGTCAGCCCTTTTAGTAGCCATTAAAACAAACGTCAGGCCAGCAATTAAGGAAACTAGGGCAACCTACAAAATAGCCATAGCAAAGGCAAAAAGCAGCTGGGAATGTGAAAAATGGGATACACTCAGAACTGCGTTGGATAATCATGACATGAGGGCATTCTGGAACCTGATTAATACAGGATCCACGGAGGGCAAATCGGCCATATCAGCAAATATAGGGGAGGAAGTTTGGAGAGCCCATTTTAAATCCCTATATGCATTGGCAGAGGAGGAAGTTGGGTTGGTGGCAATGACCACCCCCTAAATAGAGCCAACCCATCGAGATGCGCCCCTGTTCTCCCTAAAGGAGATTACAGAAGAGCTGGGCAACATACTACCAGCAAAGACGCCAGGGTTGGATAAGATTCCTGGTGACCTTTTTCGTTCCGAGCCTTCTGTTTGGGCCCCTTACATGTGGTCCCTGTTTAACGCCATCCTTCAGGGTATGGCGATTCCCACCACTTGGGCTGGGGCAGAAATCATTCCAATATTCAAAAAGGGTTCACCGCTTAATCCTGTCAATTATCACCCTCCTAGACGTAAACCAGAAAGTATTTGCTTGTGCACTCTTGGGGCGACTCCAGTCCTGGATAGAAGAGTGTAATGTACTCACACCCCTCCAAGCTGAGTTTAGGGCTAAGATCTCCACCACTGATCAAATTTTTAGATTACAGCTCCTATATTGGAAAACTGTGACCATAGAGGGTGGCAGCCTCTATCTTATATTCGTGGACCTTAAATCTGCATTCGATCTAGTCCTAAAGGATAAATTGTGGGGAATATTATTGGATATGGGAGCTCCAGAGTACCTTTGCCACCAGATGAAGCGCCTACATCAAGGCAATTTTGCACAAATAAGGTATGGCAAAAATGGAGAACTCTCAGCTCCCTTTCCAGTAGAGAAAGGAGTACGCCAAGGCTGCGTCTTGGCTCCGACTCTTTTCTCCCTTTTTATTAATGGCTTAATAGAGTCATTGTTGGCTGGAAAAGATATTGATGCCCCTAGGCTAACGAACCGCAAGATACCTGCCTTGATGTTCGCTGATGACACCCTCTTGCTTTCGAAATCTCCAATGGGCATGCAAAGGGTTCTCGATGCATTTAGTGTCTTTTGTAGAAACAGGGGTCTCGAGATCAATCTCCAGAAAACTAAGTATATGGTCTTTAATGCGAATAACAGCACTCACCCAAACCCCTGTCTAGCTGGAAGGGCCCTAGAGAGGGTGGCTATCTTTGAGTACTTGGGGATCACATTAACTGAAAAAATGGAATGGGGGGCTCAAATAAAGAAAGCTAGCCTAAAGCTGGCCCAGTCCACGGGGGGTATCTCAAAGGCATACAAAAACTGCAGACACAAAGTGATAGGCCCTGCGGCTGAACTATACAAGGTAAAGGCAAGGGGCACTGCCTTGTATGTAGCAGAGTTATGGGGTCATTGTCCAACTACCCCCCTATTGCGTATAGAGACTTATTTTGCCAGGCAACTTTTGGGTCTCCCCCAAGTTCCCCTTTAATTCCCCTCAGAATGGACCTCGGAATTAGCTCTATCGCAGATGAAGTATCTATAAGACCCCTTTTATTTTGGCGACGCCTTTGGAGTACTCCCGAACTAGCCTCATACAGGGATGAGTTGAGAGAAGTTATGAGCCTTCAAGACGCGGGAATACTCCCATGGTTGGCACATATTAGGAACACCTGCCATGCCCTGGGGAGGGCAGATTTGTGGAGCTTAGCTGAAGAAACTTGCCTTGTGACCCCCAGAAAGGTACTCCTTGAGACCTATAGGGAATATAAATTGGCTCAGCTATAGAGGGGGAACTCGCCTGGGCGCTTATCCCTTAGGTTTATGGAAGTAAAAATGCAATATGGGCTAGAATCGGCACTAGATGACATCCAGCCGCTTCTTGCGAAGAAGCTAGTCCTCCAATTCAGACATGGGGTGCTCCCGCTTCAATCTTTTACCAACAAGTGGTCGGGTGCCAGCAGTCTGGATTGTCCTGCGTGTGAGAATGTAGAGGAAACTGAAATACATGTACTTTTTTTCTGCCCTGCTTACAGGAGGTCAAGGTCCCGCTGGCTGTTACAGCTGTGCAGGAACCTGGGGTCTAGACACTGCTCCGAGGCTTTTAGATTACTCAAGTATGACACTCATATGCCCATTGTGTTTTCCATCTCGGGTTTCCTGTATTTTATGTGGCATACTCGTAGAGCCATCCTAAAGAGGAGTTCATAGGCCAACCCGACTCCTACATTAGCTATTACGCCTTTCTGGATATGTACTCTCCCCTTTTAAATTGAATATATATTTAACCATTCCCCCCTGATACACTACTATTTTGTATATAATTAGTCTCTGTAGGAGTTTTTAAAAATTTTATTTCCACATTTTATCTTGATATTGCTATACACTGTACCATCTACGTGTCTCCTTAAGATATCATATCTGAATGAATTTGATCTCTTGGCCGAAATTAGCTTCTTGTTCTTGCACATGCACTTTATTGTCCTTTACCCTGCGGCAATTGCAGAGGCCATGTATTGCATGTATATTGCACACCCTTGCCCGAGGATGTCTAGAAGAGTTGTCTTTCCTAACTTAAGTTCTCAGATAGGAATGTACATTTTTCTAAAAAAGTGCTATCCAATTATAGATTTTCTCAAAGGATGCTGCTATAAATTGTATATAATTGTTTTTACCATATGTGCTTTTATGGCCCTAGCGGCCGAAATAAAGATTTTTTGATTGATTGATTGCTATCATTGTATACTGCGTAGAAGGTCTATTCATACAAGTGAGTCTATGTAAATTCAAATTCAGCATTTGGTTGAAATCTTCTCTCCAAATTCCATTGTCTATACCTATATTTAGGAAAGCGTCAAAGTTAAGGCCGTATTCATTTACCAGTGTCACTTCAATAGTATTTAAAAATTATTTATGCCACTTGCTATGATACCTTATCACTCATCCTGTTCTGGGATTATCAATAGATGAAAGTTGAGGGATTGCAAGATTAGGGTAACAACTCCCCTGGAACGGAGAGTGGGACTCATAATAGTAGTGTTTTCCCCACTTCAAGGCGAAAGCAGATTGTGAACCAGGGCTCAGGTGTTTTTCTTGTATCATGTTTCTTATATAATAGTTATGTCCACTTTATAATGATCCTATGAATGTTCAGCCCTCTAATATTCCAATTTATCATTTTAACAATTCTTTCAGAATGCATTGCATTAACTCCACATATCATACTTCCAATTGCACAGGTGTTGTACCTGGTGTACCACTGCATGTAACATATTGATTATATTGCATGCCTTCCTGGTGCCAACTGAAAATGTACTCTGCTAGTGATTAAACTGTCTTTATACTGCCTACCATCCCTCCTCCCACAATAACCCCAAGCCCAAACCCTGTAAACCCCATAAACATATTGTTAGAAATTGGGTTTCTGGTTGGCAGAGGTATGCACCCTGTCCAAACAGGAATCACAATCCTAGTTAGGGTAAGTCAGATACACACCCTATATTAAGCTGTGATCACCCTCTGGTAGCTTACCACAGAACAGTCAGGCTTATTTTAAGAAGCAATGTGTAAAGTATTTGTTATTTGTGCAACATGTCAAACAGTAAAACAGTGAAAACACCACACAAAAAGATGCCACACGTGGTTAGTAAAAACAGAGCTTCATTTAATGAACAAAGCAAGACCAAAACCCACAAAATCTAATAAGTAGATCCTGAGATATGCAATTTTAAAAGTTGAGGTGAAAATAATGCATAATAGTGCAAAGCACCAACTGTGGTTATCTGGTCGCGCCAGATAGGACAAAGTCACAAGTTCAGGCTGACTGGGATGGAGCATTAGCTGGATACAGGGACCCGCCTGCACCTGCAGAACACACTACCTTAAATCCTGGTGCGTGGTCTGCGCAGTGTTGCTTTGCAAGACTTTGCGTCGTCGGTTCTGAGAAGGACCACAGAGGGCAGAGCACCTTAGGCTAACTTCCAAGGGTCCAGGACTGGGATGGCACCCCTTGGCAGGGTAGATTAACAGATGGCAGAGTCCAGGTGCTGTAGCATGTGAGTTGGAAGTCTATTGTGTCCCAGAGACTTCAGAAAACAGGAGACAAGCCAGCAAGTCCATGGAGTCACTTAAGTTCTTGAGGATGTAGAGATGCAGGTCCAGTCCTTCTCACTCCCAGGCAAGGAGGGCAGCAGGCAGCAGGGCACAGCAGAACAGGAGTCTAGCAGAGTGACAGTCCTTTTAGCAGCACAGCAGTCCTTCCTGGCAGAATGTCCTCAGGACAAGAAGTGTACTGAAGTGGTGGTGTCTGAGGTCCATTATTTATACTTTGGTGCCCTGGTTCTGGCAGGTGGGAGAAGCCTCTAGACAGTAGCTTTGAAGTGCTGCGAATCCCCTTCCTCCCCTTCCCTGGCTCCAAGCTGGCTGGAATGACAATGACAGCTGCGAGGCTGCTTTGTAGGATACCTAAAACTGCTCCCATTTCCAGTTCAATCCGGGATCTCCATTGGCTCAGGATTGAAAGCCGCATTAAGTTTAAGGCACTGAGTCTCATGTTCAAGATAAAATCTGGAAAGGTACCTCCCTACTTGAAGACTCTTGTTCATCCTTATGTGCCATCTCGTGCTCTGCGCTCAGCTACCCAGGCCAAGTTTATTGTTCCTAGGACGAGATTAGTGCGCATGGGCGATCGTTCCTTCTCTCATCTGGGACCCTCCTTATGGAACTCCCTTCCGTTTGATCTTCGAATTGAATCTTCGTATGAGAACTTCCGCAGGGGTTTAAAAACTTGGTTATTTAACATGTAGACCCCTCTGTCTGCGTTGGCTCCTTTCAGGCGGCGCCGGGAAATCCTAGGGTAGCTGTGCGCCTTATAAAATTAAAATAACATAACATAACATAACAGGGTTGTTAGGCCTATTGTGTGGAGACAGGGCACGGCCTATTTAGGTTCATGTGGAGCTGTGCTTAGCTCTGCCCCCCATCAAGCCAGTTAATGGTCCATAAGGCCCATCACGTCACACCTAAGTTCCCATTGTGTGTGGCTGTCTAGAGGAAATGCACAAGGCCCAGCTGTCACCCGCCCTAGACAGGCAGAAGGCACAGAATGGTTAAAATAAGAAAATGCCAATTTTCTAAAAGTGGCATTTTCAGACTTGTAAACTAAAAATCCAACTTTACCATAAGTTGTGAATTTAAATTGTGAGTCCAGAGACACCGAACTTGAAAAGTCCATCTTTTCCCAATTGGGAATTACACTTATAAAGTGTAATAAGGTAATCACAATGTTAACCTTTGGGAGAGCTAAGCCTTGCATTAGTGAAAAACAAATTTCAAAATTTTTCACTACCAGGACATGTACAACTTAAAAGTTCATGTCCGACATTTTAAATACACTGCGCCCTACCCTTGGGGCTGACCAGAGCCTACCTTAGGGGTGCCTTTTATGTATTAAAAAGGAAAGTTGGGCCTAGAAAGAGGATTAACTTGCCAGGTCGACATGGCAGTTTAACATTGCACACACAGGCTCTGCAATGGCAGGCCTAAGACATGTTTAAAGGGCTACTTAAGTGGGTGGCACAATCAGTGCTGCAGGACCTCTAGTGGCATTTAATTTACAGGCCATGGCCATGTGTAGTGCACTTTACTAGGTACTTATAAGTAAATTAAAAAGATGGCAATTGTGTATAAGCCAATTCTGCCATACTTAAAGGAGAGAGCGCAAGCACTTTAGCACTGGTTAGCAGTGGTAAAGTGTGCAGAGTCCTAAAAGCCAACGAAAATAGGTTCATAAACAGGAGGGTAAAGACAAAAGGTTTGAGGCTTAACCTGCAATAAGGGCCAAGTCCAATACTCATGCTTTATTCAGTTTGTTTCCACATTTTGAGATTGCCACATAGATTTCCTGTGACAGATTCCTAATAAAGTTGAGTTGAAAGATGTTGTTTCTGTGGCAGATATGTATCAAAGTGTTCCCTTGAGTTTCCTAGTTCATTTACTGATGGGATGGCTGGCAATCTGAAAGAGCTTTTACTGAGGATTGTTCAGTGCCTTCTTAATTCATGCCTGACAACATTACTTACGTAGATCCTGTCAATCAGTTTTTTACTTATATTTTTAGCCTGAGTGACATATTCCAAGGAAGTGAAATTACTCCTATACCACAGAAATTGGCCCACAGGTAGATTTTTGCAAATGCCCAAGGATGGAAAGAGAGATAGTAAAGTAAGTTATTCCTGTAGTTTGAAATGTAAAGTGGTTTGCAAGGTTCAATCTTCTGGTTTGATTACTAGGTGAATAAGTGTCACAGATCCGTTACTGTGTAACATTGTAAAGTTTAAGCCTCATGAAGACAGGAATTTTTCTGGTCTGGTTTCATGCAAGAATTTCTCTGATTTTTGTAGTGCACCTTTAGGTTAGGCCTTGGCGGTGAACTTCGCTCCGTTCGCGGAGTTTGCGTAGTGCAGAGGAGTTTTTTCCCTGCTCGCGATCGCGAACGGTAAGTTCGCGATCGCGAACAGTAAGTTCGCGAGCGCGAGCTACCCGAGCGGCAGCAATACCAGCACAACTTGCAGTTCGCACTGCATTCCGCCACTCGCGGAACTTCGCGGAGGTTTTTTGTAACTTCGCAGAGTTACGCGTAGCAAAACTCCACGAACTACACCCAGGCCTGCTTTAGGTGGATTTTGAACTTTTTCCCACTGATTTCTCTGAGCAGGCAGACTGAAAACTGTGAATTACTTATATACTCTAATTGGATACATTTTTGCCCACCCCAGTCATGGTACCAGTACCCATATTCACCAAACTGGATATTTCCAGGGAGCAGGGATTACCCTACCAAGTAAGGATAAGAACTGCAGATCCACTATACAAATTGTATCTATGTGTAGGTCCTGCTTTGTTCTTTGATGGTATGCCAGACAAATGAAAAGCATTTTACTTCAGCATAGAGGAATGTTGATCAGTGGGTGAAACCCGAATTAAAGATCACAGCTCCATGTTTATCATAATAGCATGCAACATTAAACATAGTACATGCTATGTGCACCAGCAAGCTCACCTTCTCACCACAGTGCCCACATTGCCACATGGGGACTTTGTGTCACATCAACACCATCACTGATCGACCCACTCTATCACTGTGTCAGGAGGTGTAGGCAAGCACAACTTGACTGGCTCAACATAAGTCCTACGTACCACATCCCTGCTTGCTGTTCCACCTCCTGGAATCTTTTTTTTTCACACAATGTGTATGAAAGTCAATGGAACACTTCACAAAGTTGCACAATTGTATGCTTTCCAGAGGTTTGCATGGCAAATCTGTTATGGTATGTGGATTTGTATGGCGCAACTAATCACCTGTGAGGGTATCCAGGTGCTGGAGTAGGCGTGTAGGCATTAGACTAATGGTATTGGGTGTTCGCCCCACAGAATTAGTCGATGAGCCAGGCCTTCAGCTTCTTGTGGAATTCAAGAAGTGAGGAGGAGCCCCTGATGTGTTAAGGGAGATCATGGATGTGATATAGTAGAATGCTCGACCTCCCATTCTGCTTTTGTGGATGTGTGGTGTGTGTGCGAGTGAGAGTGAGAGTGAGAGTGATCCTGAGCGTAGGTGTCTGGTGAGTTGGTGGAAATAAATGCAGTTGTTCAGGTATGCTGGTCCAGTATTGTGCAGTGCCTTTTATGCATGCATGAGGAGTTTGAATTGACTACATTTGTGGATGGGGAGCCAGTGGGACCCTCTGAGGTGTGGTGAAATGTGGGTGTATCGTGGGAGGTCAAGAATGAGTCTCGCTGCAGCGTTCTGGATGGCCTAAAGGAGGAGATGGTTGGAGAGCCTGGCGTAGAGTGCATTGATGTAGTCTAATCTGCTTATGATGAGGGCTTGCGTGATGGTGTGTCTGGTGTTCATGGGTAGCCATTTGACGATCTGGTGGAGCATGTGGAAAATATGGAACGCTGGAGGAGCTGACTGTGTTGACTTGTGCTGTCATGTTGAACTTGTGCTACAGATAAATTCCCAAGTTTCTGGCATGGTAGGTTGGGGGGGGTCTGAGCTCTGATGGCCACCAGGTGGAATCTCAAGGAGATTTCTTGTTTCAGAAGTTCGGCACATCCGTCTTGTCGGAGTTGAGTTTCAGGCAGTTAGATGTCATCTAATGTGCTACGTTGATCATGCAGTTGGAGAAGTTGGTTCTGGTGAGCTTTTCGGTCAGAGAAAGGATGAGTTGGGTGTCATCAGTGTAGGATATGATGGAAATGCCTTGTGATCTGATGATGTTGGAGAGCGGTTTCATGTAGATGTTGAACAGGGTTGGGCTAAGTGATGAGCCCTGGGGGAACAGATCGGATTCTTGGTTTCCGATGTGTAGGGTGGTAGTCTGACTCACTATATTCTTCCAGTGAGGAAAGAGCTTATCCAGGTGAGGGCCGGTCATTTATGCCTCAGTTGTGCAGTTTTGTGATGAGGGTATGGTAGGAAACTGTATCGAAGGCAGCAGATAGGTTGATTTAAGATGAGGGCTGTGGCCTCTCCGTTGTCCAGTATGGTGCAGATTTGGCCTGTATCCCCAAAGAGTGGTATTTCCGTGCTGTGGTTGCTACAGAATCCTGATTTGGTGTGGTCCAGTAGGTCGGGGAATTCGAGGTGGCTGGCCGATGGTTTTATGAGGCGGGCTTGACTACTGAATGTTTCCAATCTTCTGGGAAGTTGGCGATTTGATGGAGGTGTTGATGTGGGAGAGGGTATTGATGATTGGGGGTCCTCCCATGCTGTAGATGTGATGGGGTCATGGGTCCATTGGGCACCTAAGAGTACCGTTTTTATGATCGCTGTGGTGTCTTCTTCGGTGACTGTTTTCCGTTCAGTCAGGTGTTGGTGGAGGTCAGGTTGGCAATGAGATCTTTGGGGTCTGATTGTTGTTCAAAGTTGCTGTAGATCTATTCTATTTTGCTGCGGAAGAAGTTTGAAAAGTTGTCGCAGTGTTCCTGTGATGTTGTGATGGTGTGGGCTCCGGCCTGTTGGTGAATTCTTTGACAGTCAAGAAGATCTCCTTGCAGCTGTTGGAGCTAGCCTCTATGCGTTTGGTTAGTGTCCTTCTTTTGGTGTCTCTCAGGAGTTGGTAGTAGCGCCTGAGTGCAGCCTTGTAGGTGGTTCTGGTGTCGGCATTGTGGCTTGGCCTCCATTTTCTTTCTAGCGGTGTGCAGTGGCGTTTGGATTCCCAGAGGTCGTTTCATACCAGCTGGCTTGTTTGTTGGTTCTTCTTTGTCTGTTGTTTATGATGGATGCGAGGGAGTCTGCACAGGTTTTGATCCATTCATTGAAGTTGGTGATGTCCTTGTCGAGGTTGTTGGTGGTGTTGGGTTTGTCTGTTTTGAGGATGCTGAGCCAGTCAGCCTCTGTTACTTTGTACCAGTTCCGGCTGGGTAGGTTGATGCTGGTGGGCCCGTTGACTCATGGTGTGATGATTTGGAAGTGTATGATGGAGTGGCCGGTCCATGTGAGTGCTGAGGCGGAGTCATATGTGATCTTGTCACTGATGGTGAAGATTTGAACCAGAGTATGTCCTGTGATGTGAGTAGGGTCTGTGATGAGCTGGGTGAGTCCAATGTTGTTCAGGCTTTCGAGGAGGGCTGTGGAGCAGGGGTCCATTGGGGCTTCGAGGTGGAAATTGAGGTTGCCAAGTAGTATGAAGTCCTTGGAGTTGATGGTGAAGGGAGCAATGAAGTCTGTGATGAGGTTCCTTGAGTTTGTTCATGGTCCTGGTAGTTGATCTGCGAGGGTGCCTTTCAGGGTGCATCTGCTGTCCATTTGCAGACTGAAGTGCATGTGTTCTATGAAGAGGGTATTGATGTCCATGGATGTGGTGCATTTGGTGGTATCCTTGAGGATGATTGTGAGTTCTCTTCCTGGCTTGTGAGGGCAGTCCTGACAATCTTGCAATCTTGTAACCCGTTGGGATAGCCACAGCAATGTCTGGTGCTGATGCTGGGTTGAACCAGGAAGAGGAGATCCGGCGTGCTGTTGCTGAGGAGATCCCAGACTTCGGTGGTGTGTTTGCTTAGTGAGCAGGTGTTGAGAAGCCTGCATACAAGTGGCTGTTGAGGTGCTGGTTTGCTGTTTTGTGAGGCATTTGCTTGAGTGGGTGGTGAAGTTGTTGGTGCATGGGGATGTGTGTGGGTGTGCTGCTGCAGGCCCGGGCTGAGCGAGAGAAGGATCACAGTGGTGTAGTGGTGGGGGCTGATCAGACCTGGGTACGTGGTGCTGCGTGTGGTCCAGGTGTGGACGGGAGCAGATGGACCTGGCATTGGCGCCGCGCATCCGCTGCACACGCTCCATGCAAGGTTGCATCGCAGCTGCCATTAAGTAAGTCCTGGGAGGGGGGAAGAGTGCGGAGACGGTGAGTGGGACTAGCAGGCAGAGGAAAAAGAGGCAGGAAGGAGACAAGCAGGAGAGCCAGTAAGGAGTGGGGGAGGCAGGAAAAGGTGCAGGAGGGGGAGGCAGGTGCGAAGCAGCAACTGGCGCGGCTGTGGGAGTGGCAAAAAAGGCTGAAAGAGCGAGTGAGGAGGAGGCAGCAGAAAGAGTCTAAGAAAAAAAGTTGAAAGAGGCACAAAAGGTGGAACAGTGGTACAAAAGGCTGAGAAGAGGGGGTAAAGGCACAGAAAATTGAAAGGGAGAGAAGTGTGAAAAGTTGGACAGAGAGGATGAAAACAGGGGAAAAGGGGCCCAAGTATTGAGACATAAGAGAATGAGCTGTTCGGTTAGTTTAAATCAAAAAAGGCAAATGCGGAGAAAACTCAGACATGCATTTGTCCCTGTGCCAAGAAAAAAATTGAACAAGGTAAGCTTGCATGGAAAATGTCTGCAAACATTTTCCATCTCAACCACATTTTATTATTGTATATGGTGGAAGGGGAATTTTAACTGGGCAGAAACTTTGCAAACTTTATGAATTGCAGCAATAGTGAAAGTTGCAAAATTTCAGTGGCATAAAAAAAAAACTTGGCAGCCCTCCCATCACGCGTTGACTTTGTCTTTGCCTTGCCCTGTTTTGAGAGCTCCGCTACCTTTTGGTGGAACACAAATCCCACATACATACATATAAAAATACATTTCTCCACTACTTGAAACTGTGTGGCTCACTGAATTGTTTGATACACATTGATGCACCAATAAGAAATAAGTTAGTCTGGGGTGGCTAATTGCAAAATATAAAATGTGTTTTTCTTTCTGTATCTCTCTCAGGCCTCTATTAAGAGTGAGGTGATAATTAAAATTTGTTCGCAAATTGTGGGTGTTTGCTATCGTGATTTTTGCGAGGTAACACCTTCTGGAAATTATGGGACCAAATAAAGCACATCCCATGTTTGTGCACCCCAGGATGGAATAGCATGAGCTTTTCATGTGACATTCTACAATTCAAAGTGCCTTTCTCGTAGTCATGCACAAATTACATACCACCTAATTTGTGCACTCATTTTGTGCAGCCCTATTGAGATTGGGGCACTTCCTTCTTCTCTTTGTGTCTCAGCTAATCTAACTGAATGAGGGCTGGCACATGTCACGGAGTCTTAAACATGTAGGAAACGAATACAAAGTGGATCTATCCTAAACTGAAAGCAATATGTGACCAGAAACAAGAATTTATTGAAAAATATATTATTTTATTTGATCAGCTAATGTTTAAGATATGCAAAAGATTTTTTGAAAATATATTTACACTGAGCATACAATCATCAATAAAAATAAATGTATTGGAATACTGTCAAAGTTCAATTTTCAACTAATATGACTAATACTTGTGTTATGTCTAAATTAGATCAAACAGAAAAGTATACATCCAAAGCTAAACATAAACAAATGTATAGAAAAAATGTTTCTGGTCACATATTGCTTTCAGTTTAGGATATTCGTTTCCTACATGTTTATTTCCCAATAATGTTGTCACCCTGATGTAGGAAACACATTTCAGGGGTACCCCCTTTTTTCCACACATACATGTCACGGAGTCGCCATTGGTTCACTGAGGGCATGGGTAGGACCAACCCCAAATTCCTCACAGAGGATGGGCTAAGCCCACAGACCCATGTTCCACAGCAAAGCTATGCTGCTGTCTACCCCTTAATTTCACTTCTGGAGCTGCTTCTGCAGTCCTTCCCTGTTTTCGCTACCCTTCTCTCTTGTTCATGTCACTCAGCCCTTTACACCCAACTTCTCTCGGCCTTGCCCACCTCTCCTAAAACTGACACGTTTCCCTTAACTCTCATGTCCTATTAACACCCATCCTTCTGCACCTAACCACAATAGCCTCTTTGTGACCAAACAGCCAGCTGATTAAATGATTCTGTGGATTTTGAAACTTTTTTTTAGACGTTAAAGAAAAGCTTATAAACTATTTTAAGTAAGTAAATCTTTAATGCATGATTAATAAAAACCATTGCAATATAATGCATGATAAAACCTATACAAAGCACGTAAAATGTCCAATTTCATAGCAGTAAGGTCAATAAAAATACGTTTTAAAAGCATTTTATGGAACTTAAAAAAATTAAATATAAGATCTGTACTGGTGCGGGCATTAGTAAGCAATAAAACATTAAAGTACAAGATGTCAGTTCATAAAAAACATTTTTCTAAAAATGAAGAGAAATGTTATTCGCTGGAAAAAAAGCTGTAAGTAAACCGATAGAGTGTCCGTCAAGGGGGTCGGGTGGTGCAGTTCAAAGTTCAAGTGGCATTGTTCCTTCCTTCGAGTATTGTGCTGTTGGTTTGAGCCTAGCTGCGGGCAATTGCAAGCGTTTGAGTGTTAATGCTCAAGTGGTGACTTCTCAAGTAGCTCCCGCATCTCTACCGACTGCTGACTCCTTACTCGCAGCCCTCTTTTTAAATCTCTGAAGGAATTTGACCATGGCACAGTTCAGGCTGATATCCGTAGGGTCAAAGCCGGCCAGCACCGCCTCCCTGCATGATCTTATGCCCGGTTTCTCCACTACCTCCACAAAAGCTCACGTCGATCCCCCATATCGGTGCGGCACACATATAAGACGTGAATGATGTTTTCCGTTTCTTGCAGGCATAACCGGCAAATGTCTTGCCCTGGGCTTCTTCTCAATGGGGGGAGTGCCTTAATAATGGTAATAAACCCAGCCTGTACTTCAGGAAGTGCACCTTGGCCCAATTGCCATAGGTTTCGCCAAGGTAGCCCTGTGATTTTAACCTGGTGTAGTTTTGAAGTGTCATCCACCCATGACTACGTTTAGACAGTTTATCTTTATCCTCAAGCATTAATAACAATTGTGCACTGGATTTGGTTATTTTTTTTTAGCTCCCAGTGGCCTAGAGATAAGCCTCAAGTGTTTGTTAAGCCAAGTGAATTCAAGGCCTGTTTAGATAGACACGTGCGGGGAGCTCGGCCTGAGTTCCAGTTCCCACCAAAGGTGGCCACCCAGGGAACCCTCTGGAGCCTTTCTAAACGTGTGGCAACATGACACAAAGGCCGCCTTCTGAGCCATTAACTGTTTGGGGATACCAAATTCCAGCCTTATTTGAACAGGCAATGTGTTCGGAGGTAGTTGGAAAAATCACCTGTATATTTTGAGAACCATTCTGTCCAGAGTGGAACTGTCCCTGGCCCTGAGAGCCTTGCTCCCAAATGTCAAGGTTGGAAGGATCTTATCTTGTGCTACCTGTAAGATGGGGGTTAGCATGGGGCCTTTAAGCTTGTTGTAAAGAGACCTTAAACCGAAGGCCAACTCATTGCCCTTCTTCCTGATTTCCTCCAGTTGGTCGCTATAGCTTCCGTTCCCATTGAAATAAACTCCAAAGTACTTAAAGCTTTTTATTGATTCAATTCTTTCATCCCCAAGACGCCAGGTATGGTTCTGTGCCATTTTTCCTTGCAATGGTAATATTTTTGTTTTTTTCCTGTTAGTGGTCAGTCCATTTTTTTCACAGTAGGCAAGGGTTTTATTCAACAAGCGCTGTAGGTTGATCCTGGTTCTGTTTGCAAGGACTAACTCATCCGCATACAGTAGGTTCGATAACTGGAAGCCCCCCACTTTGGGTGAGTGTGAGTTCACTACATTTAGTGAGGGTGTGAGGTCTGCAAGGAACAGTTTAACCAATGTTGGGGCCACATCCCTGTTTCAACCTTGCATGGTTTTGATTTTCCTTGATAAATGGGAGCCGTCCCCTATCTTGATCATGACCCAGGTGTCTGTGTGCAGTATTTCCAGGGCTTTAAAAAAAACATTTGGCATGTTTAGGTTTGCCAATTTCCTCCACAGCCTACCCTGATCCTTCGCATCAAAAGCAGATTTAAAATCAATAAAACCCAGGTGGACAGGGTTTGTATTCATTTTTGTAGAATCAATCAGCAACGAAAGCGCCATAATATTTGTTGTGGTCCCTGTTTAGTAATGCCGGTTTGATTCGCAGGCATAATGGAGTATGCCTCAGCACAACGTTGTAATTCCTCCAATAGAACTCCTGTGTAGTATTTTGCATTGTTATCAATTAAGGCTATTAAACAGGAATTTCTGGGGTCGCCCTTATCCCCCCTTGTATATTGGGGTAAGAATTGAACCCCTCCATGAGGAAGGAATACTATGGAGCTAAATGTCGGCATTTAAGACCGGGGCAACTTGAGATGCCCAGAAAAGTGGGTCCTCCTTGTAGATGGCTGGTGGAATGCCATTCGGGCCAGGAGCCCCTTCCCTACGTCCCCTTGCAATTTGCTTCTGCATGGTGCAAGATCTGATTGTGCACATGGCTAATGCTGGGGCCCTCCCCCTTAGAGGGGTTTGAGATGTGCTTGCTGGGTCATCTAATTTGCACCTGTGTTGTTCCTCAAGTGCCTCTTGATTATAGTGACGGCTCAATTAATGATACAGGTGGTCTAAGAGATGTTGGATGCAGCCACTCTTGGGAGGGGACGGGTGATCCCATTTACTGTTCGCCAAAAGGAGGGGGAGTTGTTTTCCCTTATGTCATGCAGCAGCTTAACCCAGAATTAATCCTGGGACTCCCTTTGAAGCTGCCATTTTGACCCTTTTAATTGTTTCCTTGAAGCCCTGAGATCCTTCAGAATGACATGGTCCATAGGTGACTTTCTGAGGGCTCGCCAGAGGTGGTTGACTTCTTTTTTGGCTATCCAGATCATAGGGTTACACTCCCTCCTCTCCAGGGAGTTCACGTTACTCTCTTGCCATTACCTGTTTATTGTGACAGACTTGACTGGTTTTGCGGTCTGAGCTGCGAGTTTTATAGTGAATATTTCCCAGCTCATCAATGGGTTTTCACCAGTTGTTTTAGAATTTGAATGAATCACTAATAGTTTGGCAGTTTGTGCCAGTGCTGGTAGGGGGGCGAGTGTGCATTTTATGCATTTGAGGTTGATCATGTAACCTGGAGTTCCCGGATCCTTTGCGGGTATGTGTGCTTCTAAGCCTAAGTCTAGAATTATATTTTGGGACCTGTGGTCACTTTCCAATTTCTTGCCAAACCCATAAGAACTAACAACCTGCAGTAGTGAGAGGCTTACAAATGTGTAGTCAATGAGTGATGCACCAGATCTGGATAGGAACGAAGGCCCAGGTGGTTTGTCGGGGTTGTACTGGCCGTTTAATGCTCTAAGGCATAAATGATCTAGGCTTCCTTGTAGGATTTGACCTCCCCTGTCTTCTTTTTGCCACTAGGGGCCATCTGAGTTGATATCATCCAAAGGGCTTCTTGGGTCTCTGTGACCTCGTTTTTCAGCAGCTTGCTCATTAGCCACATGTTGAAGTATCCTGAAACTATCATTTCATAGTTTCGTTCTTTTACCCTTAGAGCCAGGATTGTCTCAGTCAGCATGTCTGTTAGCCTAGCCCTGGTTGCAGCATTGGGGTGAATGTAGACGTTTAACATTATAATTTTCTTGGGTTGTGTTAGAAATGGGGGTCTCTAGTTGGCAGAGGTAGGTACCTGTGTCCAAGTAGGGACCCTTGCTTCTAGTCAGGGTAAGGGGGATACACATTTTAGATAACCCCTGCTCACCCCTTTGGTAGCTTGGTACGAGCAGACAGTCTTATCCCAAAGGCAATGTGTAATATATTTGTACTCAATACACACAGCAATACAGTGATAACACCACAAACGGACACCACACCAGTTTAGAAAAATAAGGCATCTTTATCTAAACCAAAACAACAAAAACCCAACATGCCTGCAATAGGAATATGACTTTTAAAAGGTTTCAAGCAACTTGGTCCATGGGAAACTAAAAATGTGTGATTTTACACAAAGTACCTGTAGATGTGTCAAAAATTCACAAGGCTAAACAGCCGCAGAGAAGGGAAGCGTTGAGAAACAAAGGGATGCGTCAGTTCCTGAGTCCTTGGGGAGATGATGCAACAGTTCTGCTGCATGCAGGAGAAGTGATGCGTTGAATCTGGACTGTAGGGGGAAGTGATACGTCGATTCCAAGACGGTACTGGTCTGCGGGTGATGCGTCGGTAAAACCTTGCCGCGCAGGTGTGATGCGTGGAAATCCTGGATGCGTTGGCGATCGGTGCGGAGGCGGCAAGCGGCGCTGCGTCAGTTTCTTCAGCCGCGATCCCACGATGCTTCGACTCTTGCAGTTGCGGCAGGTGCTGCGTCGTCTTGGCGGCGGTGCGTGGAGATTCTTCCCGCACGGCGGTGCTGCATCGGAAAAACAGTTGCAAGAAGGATGATGCATCGGTTTTCTTAGTTTCTTCACTTTCTTCCAGCTCTCAACAGCAGTAACAACCTCCAGAGGCCCTCAACTGGAACAGGCAACTCCTGGCAGGTCAGATTTCTCAGCAGTAGAGTTCAGGGGAGCTGGGGGTGAAGTATTTGTGTCCCTGAGACTTCAGAACAGGAGGCCAGCACACACAAGCTCTTGGAGATTCTTCTTCAAGCAGGTTCTCAGCAAAGTTCCAGTCTTTGTCCTTTCCTTGGCAGAAACAGCAACTGCAGGCCAACCCCACACAGCAAAGGGGCAGTACTCCTTACAGCTCTCCAGCTCTTCTCCTTGGCAAAGATTTCTCTTGAGTACAGAAGTGATCTAAAGTTCTGGGGTTTAAGGTCACTACTTATACCCCATTCTGTCTTTGTTCTTCTTTGTGCAAGGGACTCTGAGCCCAGTCCAAACCTGTTCTGTCCTCACTGGTGCAGTATGACCACAGGGGGTGAAGACATCATTGTGCAAGGGAGACAGGCCCTTTCAGGTGCAAGGAAAACTCCTCTCACTACTCTAAATGCAGCCATGGTCTATTCATCTCAGTTCTGAGTCATCTAGAAAGGGCCAGGCACACCTCAACACCCCCAGAGTCTGTCTACAGTGAATGCACATCCCCAGCCCCTGTCACTCCAAAACCAGACAGTCAATTCACAAACAGGCAGGGGCACACAGAATTGTTACACAAGAAAATCCCTACTTTCTAAAAGTGACATTTTCGAACACACAATTTAAAAACCATCTTTACTAAAAGATGTGTTATTAAATTCTGAGTTCAGAGAGCCTAAACTTTATTCTACTATCTTGTCCCAATAGGAAGTTATACTTGTAAGATGTTACAAAGTATCTCCCACTCTATCCTATGGGACAGATAACCTTTCAATAGTGAAAAACGAAATTGGCAGTATTTCACTATCAGGACATGCCACACACCAGTACATATCCTACCTTTCACATACACTGAACCCTGCCCATGGGGGTACCTTGGGCCTACCTGAGGGGTGTCTTACATGTAATAAAAGGGAAGATTTGGGCCTGGCAAGTGGGTGCACTTGCCAGGTCGACATGGCAGTTAAAAACTATGCACAGACACTGCAGTGGCAGGTCTGAGATACCTTTTCAGGGCTACTCATGTGGGTGGCACAATCAGAGCTGCAGGCCCACTAGTAGCATTTGATTTACAGGCCCTGGCACACTCAGTGCACTTTACTAGGGGGTTACCGGTAAATCAAATATGCCAATCAGGGAGAACCAATTGTAATGACAATTTACACAGGGAGCACTTGCACTTTGACACTGATCAGCAGTGGCAAAGTGCACAAAGCATCTAAGCCATCAAATATGAAGTCCAGCACAGCAGGAAAAATACAGGCGGAGGAGGCAAAAAGTCAGGGAAACCACACCAAAGATGCCAAGTCTAACAGGTGGGCTGTTTGTAGTCTTGTTATGTTATGTTATGTTAAAAAAATTCTTATAAAGCGCACGTACACCGGGTTGGTTTCATGGCGCTACTCTAAGATGTGCCGGAGCCCTGGTGACTTACTCATATGCTTGTCTAAACAGCCAAGTCTTGAGGAGCTTCCTGAAGCTCAAGAGGTCTGTGCAACATCTGATTTCGGAGGGAAGGGAATTCCAGTATCTGGGAGCTAGTAAGGCAAACCTAGCGCCGCACAGACGCTTCAGTTTGAAGGAGGGTGTTGACAGAAGGTGCTTGTGAGCTGAACGCAGGTTACGCGTGGGTATGTGCCTTTGAATAAGGCTGTCAACAAATAATTTAGGGCTCCTGCCATTCAGGGATTTAAAGATGAGACAGCATACCTTGAAGGCGCATCGCTGTGGGATAGGGAGCCAGTGCAGCTTCCTCATGAGGGGGGGGTGACATGTTGCCGCCTAGCTTGCTGAAAGATCAGTCTCGCTGCCTGGTTCTGTACTAGTTGCAGTCGTTTAGTTAAGTATAGTGGAATGCCAAAGTATAAGGAGTTGGCGTAGTCAATATGGGACATGACCATGGTTAGAACCACCTGAATCAGTGCTTCCTCTTGACGCTCATTACTACGATTTCTAGGCCAACTTCATCGTTTTCTGGCTCTAGGCTTTCAATCTCGCTTGAAGCCGAGACGTATATTGTCTGACCACCCTTACTGTGGCCATGTTTGTGTGCTTTGACTGCAGGAGTATAAAAGCTTATAAAGACGAGGTGTGACCTAAGGTCAGGTTTCTTGGAGGAGAATTACTTGGAAGGGGAGAAGGTATTGGTAGGTGTCTGGTTCTTCAAGCTTATTGGCCAGGCCATTAATATTCCAATATTCCAAAAGCAGATCCTAAGTGCTTGGTCAATACCAGTAGTCATTGTAAAAGTCTCGTTGTGTTCAAGGCACCCGCTCTGTGGTCACATCTGGTTCTGTGGCAGACCCGCCACAGGTTCCGTTCAGCCCGTTCATTTTGAGATCCGGGGAATTTGCTTCTTCGTTCCTAAGGACAGAGTAGACAATTCTCTATCAAGCCGATGTTAAGTCAACCTTTTTTTGTGACTCAGGACATGGGGATATACTGTTGCCTTGAATGGTGTAATGGTAATCACCCAGCCTTGGAATATATCACCCTCTCAATAGAGCCCCATACCATTTTAGTTGATTAATTTCACTGACTGGGGCGGCTTCCTCTATCCCATTCAGTGTCCGAATGAGCTTGAGGATGTTGCCTCTATTTAGGTTATCAAAAGGGCCCCTGGAAATATATTCAGGGTGGAAATGTGCAAGGCAATTTTTGTGCGTGCCTAGGTTCCTTGTTGGATGGGTCTTGTTGCGCTCTAGTGTGTTGCACTCGGCTCTCCCAGACGGTGATGTCTGCATATTTTCTTATGGCGTGAATGTCCCTTTCTGGATGAGTATGAGGCCTGCGCAAGTTAAAGGTACAAGTGATTACGTCTCCTTCTTCCTTGCAGGATCCAGCCCTAATATTTGAGGGGGACCCCATAGCAATGCTGTCCTGGGTGCCTGTTGGTTCATTTGCACAAGTGGCCTGTGTCGGTATGTCTTGTGGTTCAAGATGGTTTATCGCATCTGGGGCCATGGTGACCGGTGAGTTAGTCTCCAGGTTCGCTCCCGAACTATTATGCTTTCCGTTCGCAGGGCTGGTTTGTTTAAAAGTGGTCATTAATGCTGTAACGTCTTCCCTGTCCAGAGTCATCTGTTTCTCATAGAGATCTGCGTTCCTGAGGGTGGAGTGTAGCCTGGGTCTTGTATTGAAGACTAGGTAGGCTGCCAGCCTGCTAGGCCGTAGGAGCTTTTTGTTGTGGCCCTTTCTCTTCCATGCTCTCTTCTCTTTTGGTGGTCCGTCAATGTTTTATTGGGTCCTGTCAGATTCTGGTGAGCCTGTCATTGGTGAAGGTGCCACCCCAGGGTCAGATCCAGCAGTCTCCAGGCCTTCATTGTTGCAACCAGAAGGGTGGCCGCACTTCAACCCCTCTTACTCTGCTGTAAGTGGTGCCTCTGAGTGGCCTGCCTCAGTGTTCAGGGGTCCTATCCTTGTTTGGAGCCTGTCTTTAATCATGTCCTTGAGGCAAACCAGTAGATTAGACATCATTGCCCGACGTGTTGACAGCTTGTCTAGGACAGGGGAGCAGCTGCACCTCTGCCCTATTCCCTGTGTTTCAGCCTGTGCTCTCTTTATTAAGTTGTTTAGGTTTGCAATTTGTTCATCAATGCCTGACACATACAATGCTAGATTATTCAGGAGGCTAATTTGTATGTCCATTATGTTTGCTTGAAAATTGAGTGCCTCTTCTGAGCTCTGGAGAATTCTTAACATGGTTGACCATAAGGTCCCTTGTGAGTTCTTGCTTCCTTTTGGGTTAGGGCTGGAGTTTGTTCGTGCCTCGTTGCCGTATGAGGCAAGCATATTCTCCCATTCGTTCGAGTAGAGATATAAGGTATCAGTCACAGCTGCTATTGAGTCCTCGTTGTCGGTACCAGCCAAATTGTTAGCTGTTTCCTGAGGGCTCAGCACAGTGGGGGGGATAGTCGCAGCCACAGTGCAACCCGGCTGAGTTGAACAGTTGTTATGGGATCCCGTTCCTAGCCCTGGCGGTGAGTCAGTCCTGAGCATTTGACATTTCCTTTCTTCCTCCTTCAAGTTGGCTTATTAACTCGAGCAGGTCACCTCCCCCGCGCAGTTGACTGAGTGTTGGCTGCGAGAACTTTTCTGCAGTCGGACGGATACTTTTTTTCGTCACTGTTTCCTCAGTCAGCTCAGAGTGTTCTACGAGCTTGAGGCATTAAGGGCAGATTTTGGCTCTCGGGCTGACTCCAGCTACCGGCACCATACCCTGGTTATCTGAATTGTACTGCTTAACAGGGGACCTATGGGTTTCTTTAAGTATCGTGGTGCCATTGCTGGGTGTGGAGCCCACCATCTGCTGGGGTGTAGCTGGTTCTCTCAGATGGTTTTGTACTAGTACTGTCAGGCATAGGGGAACAGGAAGCCCTTCGATGTTCATGTTGCTTGAAAATAAGACTCCCCCTGCGTCTTTCAAGAAGGTAAACTTAGATGTAATCTTTGGCTGTACCAGCCCTTTATTGGCCTCCCTAGGGAAGCAGGAGGAGTGCAGGAGTGAAATTGCTGAAGTTTGCTGTGGAGATACCGCTATAGGTGTCAGTATCAGTGGCTGGCTTGGCTGCTTTGGCATCTTCCTTTTCCTCTTTTGGGTCACCACTGGACCCCTGGATGTCCCTGATCACATGCTATCTTTTTCCGCAAGTTATTCCAATGGGTGTCAGGAGGCCCCACCTCCCGTTGATTTATGTGGGCTCAATCCCAGTCGTCTCACAGTAAAAGCCAGAGCCGATGCAGCCTTCCTCCCATGGCTACAAATCGCCCTTTATCGTTCACTGCCCACTGGGAGAGGCATGAGCACACCGGTACCCAATATGAGTTGAGCCTTGTGTCCTTGTTAGATACCTTATGGTATCTTAAATGGATCGCATCTCACTACAAGGGTTCTGAGCTGGCTGTTTTGAGTACTTGTGGCCTATTCTTAGCCTGTGGCTGCCCAGTGGCTGCCCAGTTGCGTTTCAAGGAGGGATGCGCTGTGTGTCCCAGCAGGGAATTGCAACCAAAACTGAGCTTACTGGCCAAGATCAAGGGAGGGGGCGGGGGGATAGTGAGAATGTTGTAGTAAAAACGGTAAAGGCTTAGCTGGTATGTGGTTCTAAACAGGAAGGCACAAGCCGCACCAACCTAAAGCTGGCCACCTCCGCACCTACCAGTTGTGTGCCACAGCCCTATGGCCTTACCTTAGCTCATACTCCACCCTCCGCTCCAGAGCTCAACAATCTCTGCCGTCCTATTTAGCTTCTTCCTTAGAGCTTCTCTGGGACTTGGCTTGCGCCTCTCTGCACGAAGGATTCGCCACCTTCTCCACTCGCAGTCCCGATCTCATGCAGGCTCAGTATCCCCAATGCATACTCTGCCGACCCTCAAGGCAGACGCAGGCCTGCGAGCTATGCGGGAGGTCCTGGCACAAATCTCCCCTTCCTGGGAGCTGGCTGCAGCACGGTATGTGTCTCTGTCTGATACCGCACCTCCGTGCTGCAAGGAGTGACCGGCACCCCACCAGCTGGCACGGTGGGAACGTTCGGTGGTAACGCGGGGGGCAACAGCCCCAGAATGCTAAGTGCTGTCGGGATGAAGGGGTGCCTGTTTTGCAGGTATATTGATCACTGGCATTAGCAACCATCAAGTACTGTGGGAACTCGTGTGCCTCTCCCGGTGATGTGGAAGTCAAGAGCTGCGAGGGACTGGTGTCAGCGGGGCCGCAGTCTGAGGGCCGCTGCTCCAGAGGCCTGTGTAGACTGGGAGTCCCTGGGCAGACCCCTGTGCACCTCAAATGTTTCTTGAGATGCCACTTGCTGTTATGAACCCCAATGTACCCCAATATAGGCCTAGGTAGTTGCACGACTTTTTACCTACATTTGTCCTACCATTGTTCTACATAACGGTTCTTGCGCTGACCTTTTACCTAGTTAGGTGCTACATAAATGTCGTGTGGTTTTCTCCGAAAACTAGCCTCATTTATTGTGCATGAGGATTCTCAGTATCACAGCAGGATTACCATCTTCTGCATAATAACTCTTTATAAGGGTCACCCCTATCGTAATCCTCGGCCGACATGCCCACAGTACCATGACACATCTAGGTAGAAACCCTGAGGTTACCTTTTGAGTATATAGCATCACATCTTCGCTGGACAAACCAGAGGAGAAAGAAACTTCCTTGCTGACATGAAACACTGAAGTCCCTGCACACAGACACTCCAGCATGCAGTGGTCTTACATCCCTCGCGGGGTGTCCAGCTCGAGACCAAAATGGTCTCTCACATCAGGTAATGGGGTTGGCTCTTTCCTAGGGGGATTCCTGGTTATACACCTACATACACGCTAGGTACATCTAGTTAGGAGTACACATTACTACTGTCATGTATTTATATGCCTGCATATATTCACTGTTTTAGCACTATGGTAGTTTTCTACCTTTTATTTACTCTGTTGTTGCTAGTAATCGTATATATCTGTTTCTGTCTCATGGTTGTTGCAGCACACGTATTATACACTAGAATAACGCTGGTTCAATAAATGCTTATTGAAAACGTCCCCACCATTTATTCTGTGTATCTCTCTGAGACAAAGTGAGTACAAGTGACTGAGCGAAAAAAATTGTACTGTTTCCACGATCCCTGAGGGGTCAGGGTTGTCATGTTCAATAGTTGCCAGAAACTATTTTCTCCTTGGTCAGGGGAACTTATGGTGGCACTGTGAGATAGCTGGTCTACAGACTAACATATCCTTCATGGGTGTCTGGAATCAGTCTGGACCCCAATCCCATAGTTTATATTGTCTAAAAGCGCAGATCCTATAGAGATTTGTAGGAAATACACAACATTGCTTCTCATGGCACCATTCTCCTCAGCCTCACCTCAGCTGCTGCAAACCTCACTAGCTTCGCCCTCAAACTCCGACCTCCAAGCTCCTGCCTTTGCTTTCACTTCCTACATCCTGCGTCAGACTCTGCACTGCTAACCATGAACTCTTGATTCTGTTGTGTAATGTCAGTGGTGCAATATATATAATCTAGGCCTATTTCAAATTCTGTCAGCACTCTTTTCTCTTCCATTCATCTTTACTTTCTGTTTATGAGATTATCTGTCCTTACTGTTCAGTCGACACGTGGAGTCTCCCCACTGTTTGGATGCACTTATTTTGGGGACGCGCATTTATTTTTCCTCAACAGGCTTTGATCCAGAGCAGGGGAGAGAAAACCCCCAAAAGAAGGAAAGGAGGAAGAGAAAAGCGGAAAAACAGTGACACAGGGACAAAACAGGGATAAACAAGCACCTGTAAGAGTGAGATAAAGAGGCAGGGATTGAGGTGGAAGCAAGACAATGCAATGTTGAATTTCACACACCAACATTTAATAATGCCAGCCGTGGGCATCTGAGCAAAATTTTGGGTCCTGGGACTTATTCTTTTACAAATTAAGCACTGCCTATCTCTCTTCCTTCCGGAAATCTATTCATCATTCGTCTCCTTTCCTACCTGATTCTTTTTCTTTACCATGCTACTGCCAACGCATGTCTAACTTCTTTTCGCCATCTGAGTTCAATAGAAACCTAATTTCTCAACTTTATCTCTGAAACCCCCAACGCATCATGTTTTGATGCCTTTATAAATTGTGAGCTGCTCACATGTGCACAGTGGATGATTTCCAGTGGTGCCTTACTACTGAAAATTATAAACATAATACAATCCTGCAATTAAGCGTATACTAAGAATATGCTAAATTAATAGCAGGCATTCTCTTAGCTGAGACACACAGGATCTTATTTAGGTTTTCTCAGACGTGAAACTTCCACAAAACGTGACAGATGTCCCCTCTGCCATATTACAAGTGCCCAACATAGGCTGTAATGCACTTTGTAATAAGGTGAATGAGAAATCCTCCACGTCTGTCATGCAATTGTAATTGCAATTGGATTTATATAGTGCTTACTACCCCTGACAAGGCATTGAAGCGCTTTACAGCGAGTAGCACGCTACTATGGAACCCAATGTTAGTGGTTAGTCCAGTGGTTATTGTTGGATATTGTGATTAGTAATGTGCTCTCAAGAGAAATTGCATCCATTTACTCCAGTTACTTTGTTATATATTAATACCAGGTAAGTATGATGATTAGTGGGGGCTATGTGGTTTCAGGTGAATGGTTGGTGAGATAGATAGGCTGGCAGGGATTAGTTATTGTTAGGTTACAGGGATAGGGATTTAAAGAGGAGATGTTGTGATCTATGAAATGAGGTATCAGCCAATTGCAGAATTACAATAAGAAGGATTGGGGCAGACAGGCAAGAGACAGAGGAGACTATTGTTTAATTAAACTACTATTCTCAGATATAGAAGATATGCAGAGGATGGAAGCCAAGAAGAGGGTCACTCTGAAGAAAGAACGGAGAGGAAGTGTTTAGGAGATTAGTGGGAGAAGGCTTTCTGAGTTAGCAAGTAGTCAGAGAATGCAAGTTGTAGAGAGTACATTATACATAGTGTTCTATATCCAGGACAAACAGCTTAAACATGTGACTGCAAGCATATACATAATTCAAACATTAAGAGTTCTAGATACTGAAACAAAAGTGTGATGCTCATTTAAAGTGCTCCAGTGCCCCTGAACCAGGTTTGCGCTATATAAAACTGTAAAATAAAATCAGTACGCCGTGTAGTGCCCTCTTTCATTCATGGTTATATAGGGTGTGAGGCAACAGCCAGAGCTGCTGAAACCGGAGCCGGGGAACAAGGCTCGAGTCTCGGCATCGACCCAACATCCCGCGACACCGGGCAAACCACTCCATCTCCTCGTGCCTACAAAACCGGTGTGTCCCTGTGCTGTGTAAATGGCGCCCATGCAAAGCACTCCAACACCCTCTGGTCGAGCTTGCGCTACACAATATGAAAGAAAAAGGGAGGCTGAACCCATGGCTATGCAGATGTGGGACCGGAGACTTGCTGATTAAGAGGCCGGCAGGAAGGCCATTTGTTGGGGGCTGCTGTAGGGGGGGTGTCCTGGAGGGTGAGGGGATGAGATGGTGCCTGAATTGATTAGCCCCTTCCTCCCTCCGGTCTGATCCTGGTTCAACCCCCCTTCCCAGGTGTGGAGGAGGCCCTGACACCCATGTAAAGAAACAGGGAGCTAAGTGGTGACAGGAAGAGTGGGCGACACCCCCGTGAACGTAGCATAATTATTGCCTCGGGAGTCATGGGGGGGGAGGGGTTCTTTAATCCTTGCCAAATGGAAATGAAAGAGGCCCTCGGGCCTCTTTCACAGGATAAAGCGCCGTGATTCTGATGACAAAATGAGCAATTCAACATTGCACGTGCCCGTAAAGCGCACTGTGATCTGGGGATAGAAGGAGCTGTATGATACTGCGCCTGTCAAAAAAGTGCTGTGAAGTCTGAGGGCATAAGGTGCTGTTTTATCACTGAATGTCTCTGTACAGAGCTGTAAGAGCTGAGGATTGAAGGAGCCATCTAATGCAAAACCTGTCCATAAAGTGCTGTGAGGACTATGGGTAAAAGGGAGTACTAGGGGTAATGGGGAACGTGTCTGCAAAGCGCTGTGAGGACAAGCGGCGCTGTATAATGTGAAACGTGTAAAGGATTGAGCAGAGGGCTGAGGTAAGAATACACAACCGTCCTACTGCCACCCCAAATCCCATCTCCAGAAACATTAATTATAATATTGTAAAGCATCCGAGACCATAGCTGCACCCACTGCCTCTGTAAGGATGAGAGAAGTACAGTTTTAAGCGCCTAGACAATGCCTCGCAGTAAAGAGCGCTACACAAGTATACTTACCCATTTGGTTGGCACTATCTGGAGGCTGCGGTGGCCCCTTGTAAAGTAGTGCAGAGTTTCTCACAGTCTGGCTACTCCGCCACTGTGGCATGAAGTGCCCGGGGCATGGGCATTTGCTTTGCTGTGAGGATCACCCCATCTCTTTGCTGCAGTCGCTGAGGAGGTGACCGAATATGACCTACGGCCCTCTCAGGTGAAAATCGATGTGGCTCTCGTCAACAAGTGTTAAAACGTTCTCTTGTTTCCAAATGGAAATGAAAGAGGCCCACAGGGCCTCTTTTACAGGATAAAGCACCGTGATTCTGATGACAAAATGAGCGGTTCAACATTGCACGCGCCCGTAAAGTGCACTGCGATCTGGGGATAGAAGGAGCTGTATGATACAGCGCCTGTCAATAAAGTGCTGTGAAGTCTGAGGGCATAAGGTGCTGTTTTATCACTGAATGTCTCTGTACAGAGCTGTAAGAGCTGAGGATTGAAAGAGCTGTCTAATGCAGAACCTGTCCATAAAGTGCTGTGAGGTCTAAGAGTAAAAGGGGTTACTAGGGATAATGGGGAACGTGTCTGCAAAGCGCTGTGAGGACAAGCGGCGCTGTATAATGTGAAACGTGTAAAGGATTGAGCAGAGGGCTGAGGTAAGAATACACAACCATCCTACTGCCACCCCAAATCCCATCTCCAGAAACATTAATTATAATATTGAAAAGCATCCGAGACCATAGCTGCACCCACTGCCTCTGTAAGGATGAGAGAACTACAGTTTTAAGCGCCTAGACAATGCCTCGCAGTAAAGAGCGCAACACAAGTATACTTACCCAATTGGTTGGCACTAGCTGGAGGCTACAGTGGCCCCTTGTAAAGTAGTGCAGAGTTTCTCACAGTCTGGCTACTCCACCGCTGTGGCATGAAGTGCCCGGGGCATGGGCATTTGCTTTGCTGTGAGGGTCACCCCATCTCTTTGCTGCAGTCGCTGAGGAGGTGACCGAATATGACCTACGGCCCTCTGAGGTGAAATTCGATGTGGCTCGCGTCAACAAGTGTTAAAACGTTCTTTTGTTTCTCTCCCATGGTGCGTTTTCTATTAAATTCCACGAGTAAGCATGACTCTTTATAAATGAAATGCATGCAGGGGTACACGCCCTTCTGTCAGAGGGACGTAAGTGTCAGTCAGGGCATCGTGTGACCTAAGGCCCTGCTGCGGGGTAGGGGCAGTGTCTCTACGGGCACTCTGGGGATTTTGCCCTGCTGTGCGTTGAGGCTGGCATTGAAGGAACCCCTCTGTGCTCAGTGCATGCGATGCGATGGCAGCAGAGTTCACTATGTGTGAGTGTTTATGTCCTGCTCTGCGTCGGGGTTGGAGTGGGGTCAGAGGACACTCTGGATTTATTATGGCTTCCTCTGGGGTGTGGTTGAAGTCAGAGGGCATACTGTGAGGTAAGGTCCTACTCAAATGGTGAGCTGGTTAGAGGGGACATCTCGTAGACTCGGTCTTTCTCTAAGTGACTTTTGGGTGTGCAGGGTTGGATTGGGATCAAAAATTGGCCCACATCTGCAGATTCCGTCTTTTTTTCAAAACACAGCTTCAGTGTTTTAAGTGTTTTAAAAGGGGGGGTTTATATAAAAGAGCCATGTTTCTTAACTTCACTAAGATAAAAAAAAAAATGCGAATGTTGCCAGGACTCTTTGTGCACGGATTAGCTCAAAATGGTGAATCACACCTGAATATAAGTGTGCAGGCCCCCTGCTGACATTAATGGGCTGGCCAGCAAGAGACCGTGAATGACACCTCCGCCCCGTTGGTAAAAGGGCAGTAATAGAGGCCCATCTGCCTCCAGAAAGGCTGCTTAGGCCCCCACTGTGCCGGTGGTGGCATCTGAACTGCACAGACACAGCCAAAATCGGCCACCCCGCTGGCCAAAAAAGCGGCCTACATCTGGAACTCGAATACCGGCCCATTGTCCCAGTGCCTGCCTTACCAATACAACCCTGGGTGTCAGAGAGCAAGCATTCTTTGGGCTGAGGTCATGCTATGGTGTGGGTTGGATGTTCCATGACATAGGCCCAGCTCTGGGGTGTGTCTGATGTCTAAGGGTATCCTGTGGGTCTCGTGTCAGTGGGATATTTGAGGCTCAGATGTTTCTCTTGCCCTTTCTCTTGAGGGCCAGACAGGGCCCCTGCTTTAAGAACGGACTGGAGGAGCAGATGTGGGATAGTGGGGCTTCCCCTGGACTATGACCATTTGCACCGGAGGATAGTTGCCCAAATGCCACGCCACGCTGGTGGCTCCATTCACAAATATAGTGGTACATCATGTTCGTCGCCCCTCACCCAATCTTCCCCACCCCTCCTTTCCACAAGTGAAATGCATCCCCTTTGTTCCAGGGGTGCCCGTGGCTCGTTCAATCTTCCCGCCTTTTCTTCTCCGGGTTGCCTGTGTTTGGAATCCCAGACACACCTATGTAAACAGCTGCGTACATTTACATCAGCATCCGCAAAGATTGTCCTCTATAGCTCTTAAAAATTGGCAATTTCTTAAATGATAAATAATTCAATCGTATTGCTTTATTAACCTTCCTGCTTCCTCAAATTTGCTTGAAAATGCACCATTTGTCCACTCTTTTTTCAAAATTTTCTCGGGGGGAGAACCCCGTCCGAACTCCCCGTAGGTTGTTCAGGCTCGCTTGCTACGCTCGCCGCAGTGCAGTACGACAATAATTTTACAGCTCACCACTTTCAAATTTCACCAGCCGCCACTGCACATGTTATAGTGCTTGAGGAGGGTCAGCAGGAATACCTGTATTTTCCTTGTTCCCGCACTGGCCCCACCTATGTAAGCCACACCAGCAGTCATCACATGACCACAATGAATGGATGACTGTGGGTATCGCAGTTCCAACTCTATCCAACCAGGCTGGCAGCAAGGAATTGCGGATGGACAAAGCAGGTTCCACACTTGTTGGCTGATCAAGCAAAATACTGAATTACTGGGTCTGAGCCCCACTGCAAGCATAACAATTAGGACATATATAGTTTTATTTAGGTATGGAAGCGGAACTAAAGTGCAGATGTGTTTATGCATTTAATAGTTTTAAAAAGCTCTTAGATGTTGCCCTATGACTACTTTAGAGCACTATGGAAGCAAAGAAGGTGAAAGGAATAGAATTATATGGCGATGAAAGGAATTGGACCACCAGGATATGTTAAACATTAGGAGATACGTCAATGGTCATCCTAGGAAATGATCTTGGAGGACATTTTTGTCTGGTTTTTATATTGACTATGTTTTAAAGGGTGAACATTGAATGCATCTATGAAAAGGCAGGTTCGAAGGTGTTTTCTGAACTGAAGGCACTTTACCAGGTTTCTCATAAAAAGGGTCATGGTCGTTCCCAAAGTGAGGCCTCACGCACATCAAGCATCTTCCTCATTTGTCCGTCTTCTGGGATTGTGATGAATGAGCTGTGGAGCACTGTCCGATCTTGAGGTTCTCATAGGTTGGTCAGGTGAGGCCAGATGCTTGACTGTATGATAAAGAGTGACTACTTTCATGGGAGTGCGGACGAGTGAGTGCAGGGATGAAAGCATAGAGGTACTTTCAGTTGTAAGCCAGACTAATTGACTTGGACAATGCCTTCTCATAGTGCAGACACCAGGATACAAGGTTTAGTAGTTCCAGATATTATTCTAATTCATGATTTGTTGATTATACACAGGTTTCTCTTGCAGGTGCATTAGCCCACCGAACCGGATTGCAATCAGCAGCACTACCTTTGAAAATCTAGTTTCACACAAATCACCCAGCTCATTGGCTCTGCACATGGGAAGTCCAGGTTCACACCAGCTCCCACCATTCTGAAATATGAGAAAGCTTTGTGCAGCATGAAAGGGCGTTCTCACTCTTATTCCTCTCGCAGCTTGTGAATAGCTGGGCTTCACTGGCCAGGGGGCCTCTTCTGTGACCCACATGTGGAGCGGCACTGAAGGTGTGACAGGAGCAGGGCTTTCCCATAGAAACTTAAGACAGAGAGCGAAAATCGGGACAAATGAGTTAGTATTTGCTATGAAACTTGAAAGGCCCTCATTACAAGTTCATGGCTAAATGTCAATCACTTCACAAGAAACTCTGGGGCATATATACAAGCCCCTGTCGCAACGGGAACGTCACTTTTTCTGACGTTCCTGTGGTGATAGGGGCTTTGCTTTATTTACAAGGCAGCATTAAGCCACTTAACGTGGCTAACGCTGCCTTGGAAATAAGGCCCCCTTTCATGCTATGCCTAGCGTGAAAGGGGTAGGCAGTGGGTGTTGAGGTGGGCGTTTCACCGCAAAACACCCATTGATTTTGACGCTGCCCCCTATTTACAAGGGTGGCGTAAATAGGAGGCAGCGCCAAAATTAAGACCAGGGAAAACCTGGTCTTAACTTGGCAAATTGAGGAGAAATGCTTTATTTCTCCTCTCGTTTTTGCTTTTTCCATGTGTGCTGCCTTGTGCAGCACACATGAAAAAGTCAAGGTAGCCTTAGATTGTTTATGAGTAGGAAGGTGTCCCTTCCTGCACATAAACAATCTATAAAAAAAAAATGACATTTTGTAACTTCCATGTGTGCTGTATTATGCAGCACACACAGAAGTGACAAAACGGCATTTAAAGATTGTTTATGTGCAGGAAGGGACACCTTCCTGCACATAAACAATCTTCCCCTGCACGCAGACACCCTTGCACTATGGTGCAAGGGTGCCTGCATTGGCGCTAGGCAGCCAAGTTTAGCACCAGCGCAGGGGGAAACGCAAGGCTGCACTATATTCTTGTAAATATGGAGCAGCCCTGGGTTTCTGAAGTGGTGGAGTGAGGCGTTAAGCCATGACGGCTAACGCCTCACTCCGCCACTTCTTTGTACATATCCCCCCCCCCTGTGAGCACAACACCTAGAGCCAATAACATACTTAATAAAAAGGAAGCTCTCCTTTTCGACTCTTTTTATACAAATCATCTAAATCATTTACATATGAAACATTTAATAAGCATCTCATTTGGTTTTGTGTGGAACAGCTAATCTTCAGGAGAGCAGGAACTTGGATGTCTCCATCCATTTTAAAACTCTAAATAAGACCCATAGTCTTTAGATTGTTGTTGCTCTTATTTACCAGAACTGGGCAGCACAGAATATAATTTGGTATCTTATATCTTAACTTTTAAAGATACATAGCAGCAATCAAGTCTGTACACGAGGCACACACGCAACCACACATGCACTCACATTGCATGCCCACACAAACATGAACACAGAGACATGCTGTGGAAGATAAGGGCACACACACATACACTCACACAAACAAAACAAAAGCATGCAGGTGACAAACACACACATTCACCTAATGCATGCCCTCACAAATGCACCCACAAACACGCACACATTCAAACTCACAGAAACGTGCCATAAAAGACAAATGCACAGGCACAGACACTTGCAGAAACAAGCAAAGGCAGGTGCTTGAATTAAAGAATGTAGATATAAAACATGCTTGCCCTCCACAGCACACGTTGAAAGTGGCACAAAGGCATACATGCTTTTTCGCAGACACACACACACACAAATATATGCTCACAACACACATATAGCGCACATAAACTCGAATAAAATTCCAATAACGCTTTTACTGTAAATCACTTTTTAATTGTGCTTCATAAAAGAACTCTCCATCCGGAGGCATTTACTGCATATAGGAGTGAAAGGTCTCCCAAGATAATAGCTATATCTTAGGCAACAAATGAGTAACTTAAGGAGAAACGTAATAAGAATATGTTTAGCGAGCGGTAGGAGATGGCCCAGCAACGAATCAGCTAATTTCAGCAGCACGCATTCTTTCGTTAACTATTTATTCCCTCTCCTGTCTCCAAGAGGTAAGGGATTCAATGGCTGTTAATGAATCACCCATCTGTAATGCGTGCATTTCTAGCAGCAGCTCTGCTCGGAGCGCTGCTGCTTCTGCCTGCTGGAGCCGAGGTTCTCCTCTCCTGAGGTGGGCGGGGCTGCTCGTGGGCTCGTCCGAGAGGTCCAATAAGCAAGACCTCCGAAGACGGCCGAAGCCAGGGGATACACGATCCCGTGGGGATACCAAATTTTACACAACACCGGATTTGATGTCTATTCGTAAGAACAATATGCTTTTCAGAGCCTACAACACTGTGTGGCACTTCAAAACCCTCTGAATTAAAACATAATCTATTTTAAAATGCGAAACGAGCAAGCGGTAGAAGAAAAATGAAAACTTACTCCACTGCTTTGATCTTATCTTTGCACTTCCCTGCTTTTTAATCTAATGATCCTCTCCTCTCCTCTCCTCCCTGTTCCTTCTTTCTTGACACCTTCTCTACTCCTCTCTCCTCACCTCTCATCCTTCTTACCTGTGTCTCCTTGAACTTTCATTTTCTTTTTACACAAAATGTTTCACGTCACAAATCACTAGCAAGTCACTACAGTCTCTGCATGATCTCCCACATAAACTCCTCCATCTCATTACATGTCGTGTGGGAATGTGAAAATAGGAATTGCAGGTGCCGTGCCTTTAAACAGTTGCAATGCTCTGATTTTCTTCATCGGCTATCAGGAGTGGCCCATGTAGGTAAGAGCGGAGGAGCCGGGTGGGGAAGAGGGAAAGTGGTACTCGACAGACGAGGAGGATGAAAAATTTAATAAATAATTAATTTTCCCTCGTCATCTGTCGAGTCCCCCCCACCACGCCCTACTGCTCTTACCTGCACGGCCCACTCCTGGGTACTATTATTTTAGATCCCAGTTAACCTTCATACAGACAACTAACTACACTAATGGTTCTTAACCTTTTGCCGTCTATGGACCCCCACTTAATCTTCACTGGAATCCGGGGACCCTCACTGAATCATTATTGGAATCGAGGGACCCCGGCATAAGCGATTTCATGATTTGAACGGCAAAACAATACACAGAAATACAGAATCAAGCATTTATCAAACAAATACACGAATTATGAAATATTTTATTTAATTCACAAATATAAAAAAGAGCTTTTCTAAATTCAATTGAAGCCAATCATTCTCCATATTAGATTCTGTTTGATGCACTTGCACTGCTCCCATGAATTATTTTAAGTTTTCCAATTTAATTTTTAGCCTCCAATTTCAAATTCTTCCACATTAACATAACGTTTTAAGTTTCAATTTTACATTTTGCTTCTTTATTTAAATACACTATATTAATCTGTTAATATTATTTCATTTTCTAAGTCGTCACGGACGGTGGACCCCTGAGTAGTTGTCATGGACATCTAAGGTGCCCAGACCACAGGTTAAAAACCGTTAAACTTTAAGGACAAAGAATGGTAGGAGGTAGAGATATCAAAGTTTATTATCACACTCTTGCTTTATGCTTATGTTCACTTTAATCATGTTTCATCTCTGAAGGAATTCATTATATCGGCATCTTCTAAAGAAGACATTGTTCCTGGTTTAATGCACTACAACCCTCACTATGTCCTGGATGTTCTGGAACATGTCTTCATCGTTTGGTTCAGCCTAGTACTTTTGGGTTTGCTTTCATACATGTTTTAGAAAAGAAAGAAACATCATCATCCCTTTAAGCAGTGGGAAATCATTCCCTTTGCCGCGAAGGGCGGCAAGGGGCAGCGCTTGGACTGCCAGCATTTGGTGCCACGCCCGCATCACAGTCCCGAAACCTATGGGCGCAACGCAGGCCCCTGCGATACACGGGGTCCCCCAAAACTTCAGGGGACCTTATTCAGCCAAGGAATAATTAATATCTGTGAGATATGGACACTCGGGGGTCCTCATCACATTCTACAGGAGGGCCCATCATTTTGGGTTTCTCCACTGACCACCCCGATCCCCTTGCAATGTTACTCCCCACACCTCGAAGAAGAAGTCCCATTGGGTGAGCCCGCGCATTCCATCCCCAACTCTCTCACTCACTATCTCAAAACAGCCTCCATCTGTGACCCAGTCACTGCCCTGTTCCCTGTTCCTGCTTTCTACCTGTTGTATGCAAGAACTTTGCACTGGCAAAGTTAGTCAGGTTCACTAGAGCAGAGCTTCCTGAACTTCACACAACTAATTGGAAAATGGTAGAGCCATTACCTGCCCCTAAAAAACTCCTCTTGGCAATGTCTGCTGCTTGAGAATAGAGAAATATAGGAGAATGTGTACAGGAAAGGATAAGCGGGGAGAGGTATCCACCTGGGTCTTTCTCCCATACACAAACTAACCCAAATAGGACAATACCATTTGTTATTATTAGCTAAATTTGACATGCTCAGTTTGTTAATAGGCAATGCAGGTTACATCAAAATAATCAAAGCACGGTTTTTGACAGTAAAAACAACACTTGGAGCTGAGCATGTTACAAACGTCACACTTTGTGTTATTCTGCATCCTGACCCCATTGCTTCACTTGTGCTGCAGTAGTGGTCACAGAGTGTGTATGTATTGATTGAACTAATTGTTTTGGGTTTTTGCCTTTTATAATTCCTCTACCTTACCAACTTAAACCCTAGAGAGGAAGTGTCTGTGTTTGTGTGGGAGTGGAGTTGGTTGGTCCAAATGTGATGTACTTGTGAATGTGAAGTCAATAGGCAGGTACGTACGTGCGTGCCTAAAGGTTTCAATTGATACTTTTTAACTGTTCTGTTCCTGGTATCTGAAGGGTGTGGCTTGTGATGAACGGGTGAGCAAAGAAACACACAGACCTGTCACAAGTCTGATTGCACTGTGAAATGTCAGGGCGCGTCTTCTTGTACTATGGGAACCCATACCAGTAATTTGTCAGTGAAAGACAAGTGAATTTTTAGTAATTCAGCCAACCTTTGATAACCTCCACCTGTACCTCCCACAATCTACCTCCATCCGAATGGAGTGGCTATTGGCTAAATAGATCAATATTGTATGCAGAGATACTCAAGCCCCTGACTACCTTGTTACTTGAAAAACAGGGATATTAGTGTGGACACAGCATGTAGTTTCATAAGCATATGTAAATGCATTACTTCCAAACTGTGCATATTTAAATATATCACTTCTTTGACCCTGAGGTAACTTGGGGCTGGAGGCATTTGATTTGATTTCACTAAAATTATATGCAGAAGATACTTATAGAGGCTTTCTGCCAACCCTCATCATCCGTTGGCCTGTTACAGCGCCATTCACATTTTCTTCTACCACTGCAGCATACAGCATGGGGCAATGGATCAGCCAACTTCAGCAATTGGCTGACTTCTCTGTGAGTGACAGCATTCCTTCCATTCACTAGGAGCATATCCACTCGCAAAGTAGTTCCTTCAGTGCTTGGGGCATATATGTTTTTTGAGACCCAAAATATTTTTTTAGGTCCAAGCTGCTTCCCCAATGATAAAGTTTTGCAAAAGCATTGACAAAGCAAAAGGGTGGAAGCCAATGCCAAGCCTATTGGCTTTGTCAATGTTTGTTCTCTTTTTTTTTTGTCTTGGCCTAAAGCATAGCAACATCCTAAGTTTGATTCAATGTGTTGCAACACAAATGTATATTTCTCTGTTTAATACTAAGAATCACTCTATTTTCAAAGTATATCTTGCAAGTAATGCATTGTATGTATGTATATAGCACAAACCTAGCTGTGAAGCAACAGAGCACTGTACATTATGCAGGGTTGTAGGATATGATGTAGATCATGTACATCAAGTTGGGATTACAGAAATGAATTTTTCACACATTGCATATCACATTTTTAGGCACAGGGAGATTAAGTGACTTGCCCAAAATCACATTGATATTCAGTCTAGTGCCAAGGCTAGGATTCGAAGTCCGGTCCCCAAGTCAACAGACGCCATTTCCAGCTCCTATGCCATATCTTGACCCCACATTGGCTTTCTTATGAATTTACTTAATAGTTACTTTTGATGGAAAGTGGGTTTACTGTTATAATTTTGTGTTTTATGCCTGCAGTAGTTTTTTAGCTTTCTTCTTTAGGAAAATGTATCCTGTTTCAAAAAATGCATTGGTTTTTGTTTGTTTTGACGTTGTTAACTCACGAGGAATTGTACTGATAAAAACGTAGTATTGAATAGTACCAGGTGTAAAAAATATAGAATGACAACAGTAGGAATTTATTTTAGTTACCTTTAGGCCTACCAAAACTGAAACTAATCATATAGTAACTTGAAATTAGTGTATTATTAAATTAAACTATACCTATTGAAGATTAGGCAAAATACAGAAACATATATATGTCTCAAGTGTTTGGCACACTCTTAGATGCCCTTTAATTTCTTCCCCAGTTTGGTACACAGGTCAAGAGGTCGGAGTGGAGGAGCACAGCTATTAATTGTACAAAAACGGGATGGGGTGAGGTGTCAAACTTTATTACCGAGGCAGGAGGGTAGATTGAAGGGGGTAGATTGCAGGGGTGTAAATTAGGGTAGAGTGGAGTTGGGTAGACTGCGATAGAGTGGGGTGGAGTGGGATAGAGTGGTATAGAGTGGGTGGAGTAGAGTGGACAAGGGTAGATTGGGGTAGAGTGGAGTGGGGTAGATTGGGGTAGAGTGGAGTGGGATAGATTAGGATAGAGTGGGGGTATATTGGAGTAAGGTAGAGCGGAGAGGGGTAGATTGGGGTGGAACAGATTGGGGTAGATTGGAGTGGGGCAGATTAGGGTAGGATGGAGTGGGGTATATTGAGGTAGAGTGAGGTGGGGTATATTGGGGTAAATTGGGGTAGAGTGGAGTGGGATAGAGAGTGTAGAGAGGTGTAGAGTGAAATGGGGTACACTGGGGTAGATTGAAGTGGGGTACATTAGGGTAGATTGTAGTGGGGTGGATTGGGGTAGATTGGAGTGGGGTAGATTGGAGTAAAGTAGGGTGGGGTAGATTAAGGTAGAGTGGAAGGTGGTGGAGTGGGGTAGATTGGGCTATTGTGGGGCAGATTGGGCTAGAGTGGATTGGGGTAGAGTGGGGTAGATTAGGGTATAGTGGAGTGGGGTAGAGTGGGGTAGATTGGGGTAGATTGGTGTGTGATACATTGGGCTGGAGTAGATTGGGGTAGAGTGGAGTGAGGTAGATTGGGGTAGAGTGGCTAGATTGAAATGGGGTAGAATGGTTCAGAGTGGAGTAGGATAGAGTGGGGTAGAGTGTTGTGGGGTGAAGTGGAATAGGGTAGATTGGGGTAAGGGGAGTAGGGTAGATTTGAGTGGGGTGGAGTGGGATAGAGTGGGTTGGGGTAGATTGGGGTAGAGTGGAGTGGGGTGGATTGTAGTGGAGTGAGGTAGATTGTGAGATGGAGTGGGGTAGATTGGGATAGAGGGGTAGATTGGAAAGGGGTAGAACATATTGCGGAATGAGTGGGGTGGATTGGGCTATATTGTGGAGTGGAGTGAGGTAGATTGGAGTAGAGTGGAGTGTGGTAGAGTGGGGTGGGGTAGTTTGGGGTAGAGTGGGGTGGGGTAGAGAGGGGTAAATTATAGTGGGGTAGAGTGGGGTAGATCAGGGTTGATTGTAATGTATTGGAGTGGGGTTGATTGGATTGTTGTGGATTGGTGTAGATTGGGGTAGAGTGGAGTGTGGTAGTTTGGGGTAGAGTGGAGTGGGGTAGATTGGGGTGGAGTGGATTATGGTGGAGTGGGGTAGATTGGGGTAAAGTGGTGTGGGGTAGATTAGAATGGGGTAGATTGGGTAGGGTGGAGTGGGGTAGAGTGGAGGTAGAGTGGGGTAGATTTGTGTGGAGTAAAGTGAAGGGGGTAGAATGGGATAGATTGGAGTGGAGTGGGGCAGATTGGGGTAGGGTAGAGTGGGATAGAGTGGAGTTGGGTAGATTGGGGTACAGTGGACTGGGGTAAGGTAGATTGGGGTAGAGTGGAGTGGGATAGTGTGAGGTAGAAAGGTGTATAGTGGAGTGGGGTAGAGTGGGATAGATGGTGTGGGGTAGTTTGGGGTAGATGGTTGTGGTATAGATTGGTGTACAGTGGATGGGATATATTGCAATGGGGTATATTGGGGTAGAGAGGAGTAGGGTAGATTGGGGTAGGGTGGAGTGGGTTAGATTGGGGTAGGGTGGAGTGGGGTAGATTGGGGTAGAGTGGATAGATTGAGATGGGCTAGATTGGTGCAGAGTGAAGAAGGATAGAGTGGGATAGATTGTAGTGGGGTGGAGTGGAGTAGGGTAGATTGGGTAAGGGGAGTAGGGTATATTTGAGTGGGGTGGAGTGGGATAGAGTGGAGTGTCATGGAGTGGGGTAGACTGGGGCAGGGTAGATTGGAGTAGAGTGGATAGGGGTAAAGAGGGGTGGATGGGAGTGGGGTAGATTAGGGTAGATTGGAGTTGATTGGAGTGGAGTGGGGTAGATAGGGGTAGACTGGAGTGGGGTACAGTGGGGTAGATTGGGGTGGGGTCGTTTGGGGTAGAGTAATAGATTGGAGTAGGGTAGAGTGGGGTAGACTGGGGTAGATTGGAGTAGGGTAGATTGGGGTAGAGTGAGATAGATTGAATTGGGTTATATTAGGGTAGAGTAGAGTAGTGTAGATTGGGGCAGAGTGGGGTAGATTGGGGTAGGGTGGAGTGGGGTAGATTGGGGTATAGTGGAGTGAGGTAGATTAGGGTTGATTGTAGTGGTGTGGGGGTAGATTGGGGTAGACTGGAGTAGGGTAGATTGAGATAGACTGGAGTGGGGTAAATTGGGGTACAGTGTAGTTGGTTAGATTGGGTTACAATGGAATGGGGTAGATTAAGTTAGAGTGCAGTGGTGTGGAGTTGGTGGAGTAGGATAGAGTTTGTTAGATTGAAGTTGGGTAGATTGGCGTAGATTGTAGTGGAGTGGGGTAGACTGGGGTAGAGTGAAGTGGCGTAGACTGAGATAGAGTAGAGTGGGGTAGATTGGCATAAAATGGAGTGGGTTAGATTGGGGTAGAGTGAAGTGGGTGAAGTGGGGAAGAGTGCAGTATATTGGGGTGGGGTAGATTGGAGTAGAGTGGGGAGGGATAGATTGGGGTAGAGTCGAGTAGCTTACATTTGGGTAGAGTTGGTAGATTGGGGCAGAGATGAAGTGGGGTAGATTGAGGTAGAATGGAGTGGCTTAGATTGGGGAAGAGTGGGAAAGATTTGGGTAGAATGGAGTGGAGTACATTGGGGTAGAGTGGATTGGGGTACATTGGGGTACAGTGGGGTAAATTGGAGTGGGTAGATTATGGTAGAGTGTGGTAGATTGGAGTGGGGCAGTTTGGGCTAGAGTGGGGTTGATTGGGGTAGAGTGGAGTGGGGAAGATTGGCATAGATTTGAGTGGGGTAGATTGGGATAAAGTTGTGTGGAGTAGATTGGAGTGGAGTGGCTTAGGTTAGAGTGAACTGTCGTAGATATGGGGAGATTGGTGTGAGGTAGACTGGGGTAGAGTGGAGTGGGGTAGTTTGGGGTGGGGTCAAGTGGGGTGGGGTAGATTGGCATACGTTGTTTGGGGTAGATAGGGGTAGATTGTAGTGGAGTGGTTTAGATAGGGGTAGGGGGGAGTGGGGTACAGTGGGGTAGATTGGGGTAGAGTAAAAGATTGGAGTGGGGTAGAGTGGTGTAGATTGGAGTGGGGTAGACTGGGGTAGATTGTAGTGTAGTGAAGTGGCGTAGATTGAGATAGAGTTGAGTGGGGTAGAGTGGAGTGAGATAGATTGAAGTGGAGTGAGGTAGATTTTGGAAGATTGGGGTGAGATAGATTGGCGTAGCTTGGGGTAGATAGATTGTGATAGAGTAAAGTTGGGTAGTGGAACGAAGGGGGGTAGAGTGGAGTGTCGTAGATTGCGGTAGAGTGGAGTAGGTACATTGTGATAGAGTCGAGTGAGGTCGAGTGGGGTCTAGTGGGGTAGAGTGAGGTTGGGTAGATTGGGGTAGCATGAAGTGGGATAGAGCAGGGTAGAGAGGGTTAGATTGGAGTGGGGTAGAATGGACTGGGGTAGATTAGGCTAGATTGTAGTGGTTTGGAGTGGTGCAGAAAGGAGTAGTGTAGATTGGGGTAGATTGGGTTTGGTTAGATTGGGGTAGAGTGGAATGGGGTAGATTGGGGTAGAGTGGAGTGTGGTGGAGTGGAGTGGAGTGGAGTGGGGTAGGTTGGAGTGGCGTGGGGTAGATTGGAGTTGGGCAGATTAATGTAAAGTGGAGTGGAGTAGATTAGGTTAGAATTGAAGGGGTAGATTGGGGTAACGTGGATTGGGGTAGAGTGGAGTGGGATAGAGTGGGGTAGAAAGGAGTGGGGTAAATTGGGGTTGCACGGAGTGCGATAGATTGGGGTAGGATGGAGTGGGATAGATTGGGTTGGAGTGGGGTAGAATGGGGTGGGGTAGATTGGGCTAAAGGGGAGTGGGGTAGTTTGGAGTGGGGTAGATTGGAGTGGAGTTGGAAAGATTGGTGTAGATTGGAGAGGGATAGATTAGGGTAGATTGTAGTGGAGTGAGGTAGATTGGGGTAGAGTGGAGTGGGGTAGATTGTGTGCAGTTAATTAGGGTAGACTGAGGTAGAGTGAAGTAGGGTAGATTAGATAGAGTAGAGTTGAGTAGATTGGGGTAGGGTGGAGAGGGGTATATTGGAGTGGGATACATTGGAGTGAGGTAGATTGTGTTCGATTGGAGTGCAGTAGATTAGTGTAGGGTGGAGTGGGGTAGATTGAGGTAGAGTGAGATAGGTTGGAGTAGGACAGAATGGGGTAGATTGGAGTGGGGTAGATTGGGGATAATGGCAGTGACAGACCTCCTATCTTCCCACAGTTTTTTTCCTGTACAAGAGCAAAATTCAGAACTATGCTGTGAATAGGGAGACCTTCTCACACCTGATTTATTGATGCTGAGCATTTCCCAGTAACCATATTTGTGAGGGGGAGGAGTATTGATAAAGGGAAATACAATTTTAACAGGGAATATTAAATTGTTCACGGCTTGATCATTTGTGTTAAAAAAAAAGAGTTATGGAGGGAGCAGCAGGCAGGGCAAGTGGGAGGGGTAAGAAATAGAACCAACACATCGGGAGCAGCGGACGGGCACTGATTAAGTTTAATTAATCTGTGCTTGGTCACTGCTCCACAGAAAGGATCGGAAATTACGTTTAGCCAGAACTGGCCAATTACAGTGGCTGCAAAAAAGAGGGACACTGCAGTCAACAAATGGTAAGCTATGGGAGGGCTCAAATCCCTTTTTGTAAAAAATAGTGTCTTGCAAGCGAGACGCATGTGCTAGCATGTGCACTCGCAGTCCCGACTCTAAAGCGAAAAGCACAAACCCCTTTTAGAACAGAATAAATTGCAGTGAGCATGAGTTTGAGAAGGTAATGTGAAATATAAAATGGTAAGCAATCCAAATGTGCAGCTATTTGTGAAATGCTCACTTTGCCACTGGATTCAAGCAAGCCTGGCTGATGACGGCTGGAATGCCAGAAACCGGTCCTAGGATGCTTGTTTCCGGTCCAGGGAAGACATGGCTTGGCAGTTCGGGCTGGACTGTTCCCATGAGGCACAGGGTCAGACTGATTTGCATATGGCCATGTCTGAACTGGGGTGGTGGAGTGAGCTAAAGAATGATGATGGATTAAACCCAGATCAGTTGACTGGGGGTGAGTGTTTGATTGGCTCAAACGTTCCGTCCATCATCCCCTTTTGTACAGCTATTTGTGAATACATGTATACACAACATTATGCACATTAAAATTTTACATTATATTTTAGCGCTGTTTGTCTCTGAACAACAAAGGTACGTTTGTTTTATCCAATATTTGGAAATACTGTAATCCAAGACTCTGGTGTGCTTTGTAGTCTGAGTGTCCTAACCCACTTTTTTTTTGGTGAGTTGGAAAGTCCAAGCACTAAAGATGGCTTTAAATTCTGCATTTATCTTGTCACATTTGTTGCACTTCAAAGATGGAGGTCATATGTCAGGCTATGTCTCCTGACAAATTGCTGATTATTTTTTATTGTGGGTATGGGTGTTTACAAACTCCTCTCACTTTGCAGTCAGAGAAACAAAAAGTTAATGGTGTATAAAGTCATTTTTAGTGACACGCAACAAAATGTAAATATCTCTAAGTGAACTATCCGCATTCAGCAGTTAGGAAAACAAAAATGTAGCACATTTTTTGTAATTCTGAAATATGATGGAAACAAAGATTTTAATAGATTCAAAACAAATCAAGATACTTTACTAGATGATGCACAAGTGATAAATATTCAATGAAAGCCGATTTCCACAAGATCATTTGTGTGCAAGTTTAATCAGTAAAACTGCATGTCTGTGCAAATTTAGTGGCCAATTCAATGGAAAATCTGCTGTTTGCAAATGACAGTGTGCTACCACGTACATTAAAAAATCGCCAGCCTCATGTCAATTAAACCTAGGTGGGCCGTGAAAGTTTGTCATTCTAAAAATTGGTTCATGGTTCTAAAAGGTTTAGGAAGTACCGTTCCAACAGACAACTGAGTTAATATTTTAAACTTTTTCATGGAAGTAATGTAATTTTATTTTGTGGGTATTGTTTTCGTTGACACACACACACCAAAATGCTGACAGCTGAACATGACCCAAAATTTAACTGAAGTTTATCTTTAAATTCTTGGTAATAGAAAGTTAAAATCTTGGCTACCTGTGCTTTTATGCTAAAGGTGCAAACCAAAGGCACCAAAAAGCAAAACGAAATATAGGCCGTAGGCCCCAAAGTGGTAAATGTCACCTAGCTTTGAAACAAACCGAGATTTCTATTTAGGCACACAATACCATTTTTTGTAAGTGTCAGAAAAATAGTTTGCCATTTCTTCTTGTGAGACTGTCTTTGTATAATTTTTGGCTCTGCCTCTGGCAGTGTATCTCTTCACCCTACTTGAGAAAAAAATAAGCAGGGACTTGTTTTTAAGCAAAATACTGCATAAAAGAGGGCCGCTCGATAATTATATTGCTGTGATCTGCATGGTACATTGTCGGCAGACTACTGTAACTTCACGATGAGCGAAACACTTGTCACCAACGAACAGCAATTGTGAAGCAATTCTTGGGAATTGATGCCATGATCACCTATTACAGTTCTAGAACTATATGGTATATTCGAGGTTTCCTGGAACTAGAGTGGACGGCTGAAGTTGAAGCTGTACTAGAAGACGGACCGCTTCCAGTGTAATACAAGCTGTTGATTGGAGCTCACACAAATTACAATAATTCATAACTACTGGGTTAACCACTAACTTTGGGTTACGGAGTAGCTTGCGACTGACCATAAAGAGATTCAACCTCTCATCAGGAGTTGTAAGCGCTATATAAATACAATTACAATACAATCAGCCAATCTCCTCACCAGTTGCTAAACTCACATGATGTTGGCTAGAAAGTCACTATTAGACTATGTTGACGTAATAAAACTGTAGAATAATTACAAATAATTTTAATCTATGCTTTGCAGAGACTGAGCTCTCTTCTGCTTTCTCACCAGCAGACCTTTGAGGTGGCATTATGGTGGTGCAAAGTAGTATATAAATCGCTAACAAAAACTAACATGACAGTTGATTCCAAACAATATTTCAAAGAAGTCTACCCTATCTGATTTAACATAAATCTATTGTGATCTACATTATGTTTCACAATTCTTTATTGGAAGATCAAAACAATGTATAGGGGAAGGAGGGACAGGGAACATAAGGTACCATATGTGAAACAGTAATACTGTACTATAAAACACAGTGCAAGATGAAACAAAGCATATGGCTTGTGGTGTTCTCAGAAGACAGTAGCCTTTAAAGGACAAAGAAGGGCAATATCAAGGAGGACACACAGGTCCACATCTGCACACAGAATGGTCAGCGGGTTTAAGGGGGACCAGATAAATGTAACATGACAAAAAGAAACGGATAGAGGAAAAGCAATCAGGAAATCCATATTTGCATCCACACGCCCGAGGGGAGAAAGGGGGAAAAGGAGAGAGAGTAGGAAGAGATAGGCGAAGAGAGGAAAAAGATGACAGGTAAAGATCAAGTGAGATATAGAAAATTGGGAGTGGGGGGAAAAAGTGGGGAAAGTAGGCACACACCCTCAAGGATTATGACCAGATGGGATCTCAAGGGCAATGTCAGTGTAATCTAATATCCGGTCACCCTTTTGGGGACAGGGGCGCTCTCAATTAAGGGCTAGTGAACTTCAGCGTGAAGAAAAGCCACCCAGGTGAGGAGGAGAGTCTCTGCCTTATCCTGTAGGTTATAGATGACCCGCTCATAGGAGGCTGTCTTTTACATTGTCGAGACCCATTCATCATGGGGGAGGCGGGGTGAATGACAGTGGCGAAGAATGCAGATATTAGCCGTGGCGAGAGCCGTATGCAAGTAGATGACCCTGAAGGTCGCTAGATCATGTAGAAGGATCAGGGAACAATGCTAGGGTGGCGTGATTCGTAGGGTCTCGATCAGAATGGTGCTGACTGCCTCCCAAGAGGGTTGTACTGTGGGGCAATCACAGAGGATGTGTATCATGTCACATTGGTCGTGGGAGCAGCACCAGCAATTTGCATGAGATAACAGGCCCACTGCCTGCAGTTTTACTGGAGTCCAGTGCCAGTAATGCAATGACTTAAAGAGACAGAACTTCAATCGTGCCTCATGGGCTCCATGATTCAATGCCTCCAGAAGGTCTGCCCAATCCTCCAGTTCATATTCTGTTTGGAGTCTGGTTTGCCATGTGATACGGAGGCTATTTAGAAGGAGTAGGGAGAAAAGATGTCAGCTCAAGAGGCTATAAGAACCAGACATCACCGCACGGAAGCGATCCCACATTCTAAGGTAGGAAACAACAGGGGAGGAATGAACAACCCAGGGCATGCCCCAGGCGATGATTGAGGCAATCTCGGAGCTGCAAATATCGCCAGGACTGATGGGATTGGAGACCAAATTCTACCCAGAGCGCCACAAAGGATTTAAGGACATCCTGTTCGAGGACTTGATGGAGGCTGTGGATGCCCGCAGAATGGCATGCCTCCCAGTTCCACATCTCACCACCTATACGGATGCTGGAGTTGCCCCATAACGGTGCATGGTCATGAAGAACTAGATATACCCCAAAGAGGCGGTGGGCTGCCGCTATGATTTGGCCATGGCTTGCATCATGGGGTTGGTGAGGTTCAGCATAGGTGCGCCACTCTTGCAGAGGGCTTTCAGTCCCTGCAGGGGATCCTGTGGCGGATCCTGAGTCCCGGTGCGCATACAAGTGATCTGTGCCAAATGCAGGGCCAGAGCGTAGAGCTCAACTGAGGGAAGATCCAGACCCCCACAAGATCGATGAGCCAAGAGTTTGCTACTGGCTAACCAGGGACAGGAGATCCCCCAAACAAAAGACCACATGCTCCAGTCCACAGAACGCAGCAATGAAAGAGGGACCAGTAGGGGCAACATGCCGAGGATGTGGGGGCATCGTGGCAGTGTCACCAATAACGAGAGTCCAAGGTGGGCCCACTTCTTGAAGTCCAACTTCATACGAGTCAGCAGAGGATCGAGATTATCCGCCACTATGCCGTCCAGTCCTCAGTTTATGGAAATCCCTAAGTACTTAAAGCGCGAGGACTATCATTGGAAGGCATAAGCAGATATTGTTGCACCAGTGGTCACCCGTGACTTGGGTAACTCCTCGCTTTTGTTCCAATTAACCCGATACCCCGAGAGCACCGCAAAGCCAGAGAGAATGTCCAGGAGGGCTGGGAGAGAACGAGAGAGGTCTGAAAGGGTGAGCAATATGTTATTGGCACAAAGATAAATGGTGGACGTCCAGCCGGAAATGGTAATGCCAGTGAGGTCTGAAGATTGGCGAAGAGAGGCCGCACGGGCTTCCAGGGCAAGAAGGAACAACAAGGGCGACAGCAGGCAGCCCTGCCGGGTCCCCCACCAGACTGGGAACTGGTCTGAAAGAAAGCCCCCACAGTGAAATTGGGCAATAGGCGAATCGTAGAGCCATCGAACTTTGGCTATAAAGTCCTCTCCCAAACCAAACCGTTGGAGGGTCACAAAGAGGTATCCCAACTCAATCCAATCGAATGTCTTCTCTGAATCCAGTGAGAGGGCATCATCTTGTAGATCCTTGGCCGACCACAGGGCATGAGCGGGTGTGCGGAGGTGATTTCTGGAGCCGCGGCCGGGGGCGAACCCCACCTGTGTAAGGTGGATCAAGGACGGGTTCACCACTTTGAGGCAAGCCGGCAGCACCCCGGCAAGTATCTTGATGTTTCCGTTAGGCAGAGATGGGCCTGTAGCTCCCACAGTAAGGGGTCTTTCCGTGGCTTAGGAAGAACCGCTATAACCGCCCTATTGGAAATGGAACCCAGGGAGCCTTTTGCTCAACCTCACAAAGGTCCTCATAGAGGAAGTCCACCACGGCTTCGTCAGCCCATTCCGCAGGGAAGCCGTCTTCTCCAGGGTTTTGTGAAAGGGAAGTCTAGAAATGGCCTGTACAATCTCTGTCTTACTAATTTCCCCCTTTAGAAAGTCCCTGCTGGACTCATTGAGGTGTTAAGTCGCTGAACCACATACTCGTTTAGAGGTAAACAGGGCGTTGAGGTTCAGCTGGAAGATCTACAAGGCCATGTTCTGAAGTAACATCCCCTAGGAGGGTTCGATCCGCGTTTTTGCCTATATCCAGTGGGCTGGTGCGGTCGAGTACTGCATCCCGTGACAGGTTTCAATCCCCTCCTCTGAGACAATGGGAGGTGCTGATTTCTGTGAGGAGACGGTTGAGCTGGAGAAAAAAATTGGCGCTTAGTAAGCGCATACACCGAGCCGACACAAAGTGTCCGCACGCCAACCCAAAGTTTAGCAAAGGCATAGCGACCATCTGGATCCGTCCATGTTTTAAGGATAGTGAGAGGTAAGGATCTGCATAGAAGATTTGCAACACCGCACTTCTTAGGTTGCCTGAGGCCGTCTACCGGCGCCACTGGGCAACTGCTGTGGACTACCCATCCCACCTAATCACGACGCAACTTTTCAGACTCCGAAGGGAGAGAGGTGGGTTTCCTGGAAGAGGGCCAAGTCAACTCGTTTAGACTGCAGATAGGACAACACCTTCTTATGTTTTATACAATGTGTCAGTTCATTAACATTCCAGGAGACGACTTGCAGAGGTGAATGGAGCGGTGGAACAATGGTGGCTATCGTGACAAGGTGGAATTTGGGGGCGGTGTGGAAGGGCAGAGAGAAGGGACAGAAGACAGCGGGATTAGAAATAGATGGGAGAAAAGAATAGGAGGTGTAAAAGAAATTGAGAGAAAGGGGGAAGAAAAGAGAAAAAGAAAAAGGAAAACAAGGAGCCCCTTGGGCTAGGGAGGGGGGCAGGTAACCTGAAGCAGAGGCAAGAAGCAGAGGCAAGTGCTAAAAGCTAAAATTAGGGGAAGAAGGAGAAGGGAAAAGAATTGAAGACTGAGTGTAAGGGGATAGTCAAGAGAAAGGGGGAAAAGAAAAGAAAGCAGAAATAAACTGACAAGGAACCAAGGACAGAAGCCTCAGGGGAAGTCGGTGACTGTGTACCGCGGGTCTAAGCCTGTGAATCAGGCTCGCCGGAGGTCCCTTAGAGAGGGGCAGATAGAGCAAGTGGGGCTGGAAAGAGAGAGGAAGAGCGTCGGGGGCCAGCAATCCCGTGGAAGGGAAAGAGGGCATGAACAACAGCAGTTGTAGTGATTAATAGGGGGAAAAAAGGGGAGGGGTGAAAGGACAAGGAAGGAGAAGGCTCGTTCAGCAGTGTTTGAAACGACAACTAGCTGTTCGGCAAAGTAGAGCGTCACATAGCTCAGCAGAACATGGCATGCACAGTAAAACACTGCTAATACAACTGAACATGAATAGGCATAATACAATACAGCATTTATATAGAGCAGGAGTGAGGCATACAGGCAGTAGTATTATACTCAGCTGTCCATCCTGAGGGTGTCGGAAGCCTTTTTGTGCAGCAGCCGGGACAAAAGAACAAACAACAGATATGGCAAGTAAGAGTGTGCCTCAAACTCCAGGCTGATTGGGTTTCAGCGTAGAACGGGATTTGCCACGGCCCTTGTCATGAGTAAGGACAGCCACCGCTTTGAGAGCCATATCCTTGCCATCCTGGGAACGCTCCAGGCGGACCCGTTTCCTGCCCCAGTTCGGGCCTCAGCGGGACCTGATGACCACCAGATGGGGAGGGGAGTTTGCCAGGAGAGCGGGGTTCAGCGGATGAGTCCAAAGGTGTGGAGTCCATCTCTTATTGAAAGAGGTTACCCAGGAAGGAGAACAGTTCCCCCGGGTCGAAAAAGTCCTTAAACCTGCAATCCTTCGTGATCCACATGCAGGCAGGTTCAAACAGTCCAAACTTGATGCCCAATTTCCGCATTAGGGTGTCAAAGCCAGGAAGGCCTTCCTCTTGCCATTGCTCTCCCAAGAGAAGTTGGCGACTATGCGAATCTCATGCCCCTCATAGGCATAAGAACCATGGGAACGGGCTGTGGTCAGGACTTGTCACACCTGCTCCAGATGGAGGAAGCAGGTAATAAGAGGGCGCGCCCTCTCCGATGCGGCCAAGTGGGCAGGGGGTTCCAAACGGTGAGCCCGTTGTATTTCCAGGGGAGGTAAGAAGGTTAGCCCCGTGAGCATGGGGAGTAGGTCCCAGAGGAAGCCTCTGCACATTTTGGAAATCCGAAAAACAAGACATTGTCCCTTTGGCTTCTATTTTCCAGGTCCGTGAGCTTGTTCTGCAGGTGCAAAGGTACCGGGTCTCTCTCCAGAATGCAGTTGAGACGTTCTTCCACGGTCAAGAGATGACGCTCCACCCCCTCCACCATGTCCTGAGAGCCTGCAATGTCGGATCGTATGGATTTAGTCTCAATAGGGAGGTCCTATATCTTGGAGTCCATGCCTTCCAAGCAGTGACCTACCGCAGTGATCTCCTGTAAGATGTGGTCCATTGTAGTTTCCGGCGGCATGCAGGTGGTGGCCACAGTAGCCGAGGCGGTAGACATCGCTGGGGGGAGAGGCCATGGAATGTGATTGGGAGATCGCCTCTGTGATGAGTAGCTGGTGATAGGATTTGCCGGAGGATTTACCTGAGGGCATCGCCAAGGCAGGAGATGAAGAGAAAAAAGCTCGATCACCCAATGAGATGAGACAAAATGTGGCTGATTGGTGTATAGTCCCTTGTGGTGCTGCTCAATGTAGATTAGAAGTCCGTGGACAAACAATGCCCGGAGGGCAATGCGTTCAGGTGACGGCGCTCAAGGTATGCTGCGTGCCCCAAAATCCACCAGGTTCTTTTCAAGGGAGACTGGTCAGCCCCTCCGCGGGTTGTGTTCTGGCGTCAAGGTCAAAGAGGTGGGGGGGGCAGCAGAGCACCGAAGGTCTGAACACAAGAGGCTCAGCAGAAAGCCCCAAAGGACAATACACAGGGGAGCAGAAGACCTGAAGTTTTACCTGCCCCTTACTAGACCGGTGACCGGCGTGGCTGTTGTAGACCCGTGGGCACAGTCCCAGATTCTCTGTGGGCTTGAGGTCCGAAGATATAGGGCTGTGGCCTGAAGGGGGGGCTAACAGGGGTGGAGGGGATCAGTGGTTCCCTAAGGGGTTGGAGAGGGGATGGGGCTGCACGGCCCAAGTAGAAGCAGTGGTGCAGGTCTGTGAGTGCGCCGGGGACCACTGTTCCATTGAATGTCCTCAGAGCCAATCCCCTGTGCGTGATGGGCTCTTAGCCTATGGGAAGGAAGCCCAACAGTAAATGTGTGGCACCAATTGTAATAGTAGTACTAGTAGTAGTAGTGGGGGCGGCCTGCAAAGTAATGCTGCCACTGAGAGGAGCAGACAGTAAGAGGTCAAGGATCAGCCTGGGCGTTGTATTGTAGGATATTCAATGGGCCGTGGAGGTTGAAGGGTGAAGAGTGCCCCTGAGTACAGCTGAGTGGGAGGGGGCCAGCAGCTCCACACACATCATGCGGAGTCAGTCAGGTTGCATCCGGGGTTACCTGATGGACCGCGGTGAAGCAGTGCGGCCTGCCCAAGTTCAAGGGTCCTGTGTGCTGCAGCAGTCATAAAGTGGGACCCACTAGTGGGTCACGAATGAGGACCTTGTAGCGCGCTTTTCAAGGAGCCCTCGCTTTTCAAGGAGCCCGTCTTCCAGAAAATCAGCAGCAAGTTCACATACAATTCTCCTCCAGATGATGTCACCGCTGATCCTGTCAGAGAGGATTTAGGCCATGTTACAGATCACAAGTCTGTCAGAGCAGCTGCCAAATCACACCGACAGAAGAGATGTAGAGGTTTTTGGAAGCAGCAGCGACTTTAGAAGTGGAGACTATCTTTTATTGATAGCAAATGAAGGAACTTCAGTGTCTGATGTGATTTCAAGCTAGACATTAGCCGAGCATTATGATGCCAAACTCTATAGTTTAAACAGAGATCTCCTGTAGAGTGCTATGTCGATGTCATTACAAGAGAGCCGTGGCCACTGAAAGGACTAGTGAGATTTCCTGGGCGATTTGGAGGAGATGATGGATTCTACTAAGAAGTAGTTGATGGACAGTTGATTTAACATCATTTATTTGAAGCAGGAGTGAAACCTCACTGACCAACCATACTTCCAATGAACCTGTGCCCTCCAAATGTCATGTCTTTAGTCTCAGGCACCATCCTACGTGCGCAGTGAAACGCTGCTCATTAAAGCTTTCCTGTGCTGCAGAGACAACAACTGATGCCTTGCCGTCACTATGCCCGGTAACAGATAAGACCCCCCTTCCGCCCCAGTGGGGTCACAGGAGCAAGGAGGCAGTGGGAGCTGTCACAGATTAGGATCCCACAGCCGTTAGTGTCCCGCCACCATCTCTGAGAATGCTCCGGCACGCGGAGCACTTCAGTTAGCGGCCGACTTTGTCCATGGCCAGACCACGCCCCACGATCTACATTATCGAGCAGGGCCGGACTGGCCGTAGTGGGCACCGGGCGTTTTCCCAGTGGGCCTGCAGGGTGGGGGCCAGTTTTGTTACTGGGGGCTGGTTTTACAGCAGTGCTACAATATCGGCCCCATGTAACAAAAGGGGCAGCAGTGATAAAGCTGCCGGAACAGCAGCAGCTCTCCCCCCCTCCCCAACTTCCCCAGGGCCGGTCCAGCTGTATTGCCAGGTCTGCTTTGTGTTCCCAGTCCGGCCCTGTTATCGAGCAAGTTGCTGTTGCGGCTGAGAATGACTGGAACGCATAAGATTTAAAGGAAGGACCTCAAAACATTGTCCTTTGTTAGGCTTTCATTGAGTCAGTAAACTAGCAATACATTGGGTTTTGTTCTTTTGTTCCAAAGTGTCATTAAAGACTGGATCCAGGTTGTTTAGGAGTGCCCCACAAGGAATATTAAATGTTTTGCTGATACTCGGGATCACATACGTTAATAAAATGGAGAAGGGGCAATTAGGAATAGGGTCAGATATCCATCGGTAATCATTTGCAATTACCAAATAGCAAATTTTTGTGATTGGCTATTTGGTAATCACAAACACCAACGTACAAATGTGTATTTGACACATTTTGGTCTGGGTTAGCGGCCCATTGGGAATCGCAGAAATCAGAGGGATGGTGGCCTGCTGGGGTCAGCAGACCACCATGTCTGTGATTGCTTTTCAATAAAGCAATGTTTTCTTTTTTAAATGCAGCCCATTTTCCTTAAAAGAAAATGGGATGCGTTTCAAAAAGAAAAATTAAAAGTTTCCTTTTTATTTTTTAAGAGCAGGCAGTGGCCTGTGGGACTACTGCCTGTCCTTTAAAATGTTTTTTCCAAAGGAAGGGTCCCTTGAGGACTCCTTCCCAATTGCAAATGGGTTACTGCCTACTTGTAGTAGCTGGTAAAATGTGAATGTTTTGCGACTGCATTTCGGCCGCAAAAAATTCACACATACCACTGTAATTCAGTATTAGGAAGGGACACCTTATACTCGCTCCTTCCTAATACTGAATTGCAAACCCAATTTGAGGTTCGGTAATAGGTTACCGAAATGCCAATTGGGCTTTTAAACATTGAAAAAAGCCTTTTTTTGTTCGCAAATGGCCCAATTCTGAGAATCAGCCCATTTGCGAACGAAAAAAAGCTTCGTACATCAGGCGCATGGTTTTCTAGATACAGAGGGGCCCTTGTGGCCCGCAGTTGGGGCCGGAGGAGGCAGACAGCGCAGGGCCACAGACACATGGCGTTGATCACCCCAAGTCCATCGCTACAGAGGCCATTCAATGTCTCAGAAGAAGGGGTCCCAGGCCTGACCAGCACAGAGTTAGTGGCCCCGGATGCATTGCGGCAGGCACAGGCACCCAGCCACGGGATGGTGACTTGCTGTGCAGTCAGATGGGCCATGCGACCTGAGCGGGTCCCCATCAATGTCCGAGGTGTATGTTGCGGAGGGTTTCGGGGGACAGTGGAAGGTGTCCTCCAGGGCATGATGCGGAAGGTCTGATGTTATCTGGAAGCAGCAAATGGAGGAGTGGAAAGCGCAACCCTCGTCCCTCACCAACAATTCGGGATCAGCTACATGAGGATGAAAACTAGCCCCTAGTCCATGGACTCAAACGCCACCAATGTCCGACCAGTGAGTGTCCATGAATGTCGGGGAACAAACTTAGTGGCACAGGTGCTGTGAGGGGATGCAGTCTGCGATGATGCCCGTACACAGATGTGAACTCCAAGAATGCCAAATCAAGGCTCTGTGACCTACTGGACCGCAGTGTAGGCCGGAGGCAGCGGGCAGCAGTGGCCCACAGCCACGGGTCGTTGGCTCGCGAGGCACAGAGTTGGTGTGGCAGTTGTCGGTAGTGTTCAATCACCTCCGTGACGCTGATCCTGTTCCCTCCGGACTGCAACGTGTCATCCTCTTACGCCCCTCCGTGCGTGCGAGGAAATGTATTCTGCCTTCTGAATTACCGATGTTCAGTTACAAATCAGTGATCCCACTCGTGCGCAGCGTAGGCCGAGGGCAGTGGTCCGCGTAGGCCCACAGACACATGTGGTTGTGATGCCATGCACAGACTTGTTGCCACCACATCGGAGGGTGTATAGTGTATTGTTCTCTGCCTTAAATGATGTTCACTGCCATAGTGTAATCAAGACTCAGTTCCAAATGTGTGACCTACCTGTCCGTGGTGTAGGCCTGAGGCAGCGGTCAGCCCGGCCCATTCACCGAGTGTCGCCGGCATAGGTTGGATGGCCCCACCGGCCTGCGTAGTTCAGGTTCAGTGGCACCACGTGTAGCAGCCTGGCGTTGAACAGGGTTAGTGGCACCACGTGTAGCAGGCTGGCGTTGAACAGGGTTAGTGGCACCACGAGTAGCAGGCTGGCGTTGAACAGGGTTAGTGGCACCACGTGTAGCAGGCTGGCGTTGAACAGGGTTAGTGGCACCACGTGTCGCAAGATGCCCATATGGAACTATGCCTCACTGAACTGGGGGAGTCTGGTGCTGTGGCCGCTGGCTGGGATATGGGGTCACTGCCATTCATGACTCAAGACACAGTTCCACATGTGGGACCTACTGGTCCGAAGAGTAGGCCGGGGGCGGCAGTGGAGTACGTCAACGAAAAAGGAATAAAGCGGGCCGGTGTCGTGGCAGCCGTGATGGTCTGAGGTGGCTGCCAAGGTCTCGGGCCTCGGGCTTGTGGCTTGCGCCGGCACGTGGTGGGCCCTCCTTGACACACGCCGGTGTCGGAAGGTGATCAGTGTGGCCTGGCTGCGCAGGGGCTGGCCTGACAGGTTCGTGGACCAGCGTGCCGGGGTCCGGCAGGCGCACGGCATCTCAGGCAACTCCGCTCACGAGGATGGTGTCGGCCTTGTGGCGAGGTGGGAGGCGCCGCCCTGGCAGAGACATGGGTCTTTCCGGAAGTGGACCACGCCCAGGCCTACGTGGTTTTTATTCACACCCCTACGCTGGTGTGGCGTACGCCGGGCTATCCCACTCCGCTGACGCTTAGGGGGGGCGTAACAGGCAACATTTCTGCGAGGTCCCCCACTGGCTGTGGTGACATGGTGGCGTCCACTGTCCACTACACTCCATACGCAAGCGGTGTATGTCGCCATGGATATGGGTGTGTTCTGCATACTGCGAGGTGTCCAGCACATCTCCGGCACTCTTGGCATTGTGTACTTTCCCAATCTTGGTTCTACTGCATCCTTCACACATGCCTGGTTGCCACCTCTCCCCACATTCGGCTAGTATGTGGCTGAGGTGCCATGCCGTTGCTGGCTCATTTTCAGGGCTTGCCCATGTGGACATTGTAAGTTGTTCTGTCGTGTCTGGTGGGTGGGCATATTGTTGTGCCTGTTGTATGTGATTTTGTGACGTGTGCATTGCCAGAGTTGTGAGTTGCATGGTTGTGGTGCTGAGGTGTGTGGGGTGTTCATTTGTATATTGCCAAGGGGCTGTACATTTCCCTTGTTGCCATCCTGGGAACGCTGGTTGATGATGGACTGTCGGAGGATGAAGGTATCATGCACACTGACTGTGTATTTGAAGGCGACATTGTTGGGTGTTCCACGGTGTTCTGTTGTTGCTTGCACATTGGTGTGAGACGTGTGCTTCCTGTTGCGGTGATTGTGTGCTGTGTCACCAGGGGGCACAGGTAGTGCATGTGTGCTGTGTGTTGCCCCCAACACGAGGGTGCATCCTGCTATGGCGTATGGTCCTTGCTTGGTCTCCAGCGGATCCTGCGCATTGTGTTGTACGTATGGGGACTGGGGTACCAGGGTGATGGTGATGTCCAGGACAGGTGTGGGGGACTTGGATGTGGCTGGCTGTGGGACTCCTCCGACTCTGGCGGGTGTTGGATGGGGGGTCTCAGGGGCCAACAGGTGCAGCCACGCCATCAGCTTTGTGTGGGGTGGGATGTTGGTTGTCCGCTGTGTTGTTGCCGTAGGCCTGTTAGGCGATGAGGGTCAGGATGTGTAGGTTGGTTGTCCCTTTCAGACTGTAGTGGAAGGTGACATTGTCAGATGTTGGGTCTGTGCGGCTGGTACGTTTCCTGGGGTTCTGCTGTCTTTGTCTGCGCTGCGTCTCTGTTGATCCGGGGGGGGGGGGTTCCGGGTGTGGGATGGGGTCCTGGGGTGGTGGGGGTTGGTGTTGTGGCCCTCTTGGGTGTCCGGGCCGCATGATGGGTGGCTCCATGGCATCTGTTGCCCTTCGGATGTGGCCCGGGGCTGTGCTCCCTTTTGTGGTGCTGGCTGCCGTCCGACTTTACACCAGGTCAGAGCAGGTGTAGATTTCCTGGTGCTAACGCGCCTTATCGCCTGTTTTGTGTTTTTATCGCGGATGTGGCTGGTCGTTGTGAATGTTGAGGTGTGCTGTTGTCTCGGCTTTTGTCACGGGAACGCCTACTCTGCATCTCATTAGCGATATTTGCAAAGGTCCTCTGTGGCGATGTTTTTGCGGCTGCTATCGCGGGTAAACTGGTGCTGTGGGCTGTTAACACCGGCTTGTGAATGGGGGTAAATGTATCACGACTTTGGCTGCGATAAAGTGCAGTTAATTCGGCGATAGCTCCTTGTGAATATGCCCCTAAGTGAACTAATTTGTGTGTAGATGTGGTCCTTGTGAAAGTGCAGAAGTCATCACTCACAGGGAAGTTAGCCAATGAATTAACTGGGCTGGACCACTGCCCCATACTGTATGCTGTAGGGGGTGGAATTAAAATGTGAATGACACAATAACAGGCCAATGAATGAAGAGGGCTGGCTGAAACCCCTTATACGTACACTATACATATAATTTTAGTAAAATAAAAAAAGGGGTTGGCTTACACGAGAGCTAAAAACGGTGCTTTGGCCATAAAGGTTTGGTTAATCATGGGTAGGTACTGAAATGTTTTTTTGAGCACATCCTGATTTCCAAAGAAGCAAGGTAGAAAGAGTAACACTGAGAAATGATTTTGCCCCAACTGCTTACTTCTGCCAGAACAAGGAAGCCTAGGAAAAAAAATACCTTTTTCTTAGAAACTAACCACCTGCGGAGGTGGCAGTGATTCATCTCAGCAGCAGCATTCGTGATCACCTATGCTTCGAGATGGCCCTGCAGACAAAGCACATATTTCTCTAGTTCACTACAGCTTTCATTGTCTTATAAAGCAACATCAACAACAAGTGTTTGCTCATGAGGCGGGATTAGCCTCCCATTTAAACGAGGGACTTTGTCCTTCATGTGCCATCAGCAGGTAGGAAAACAATCAACCGCATAATACATTTTTACTATATCAACTTATGCTTGATTAATTTCATAACTGCATTCATATATCAATTTCAATTCAATTTCTTAAGCTGTATTCGATTGGGAAAAACGAGCTATAAAAGCATCACAATATTACATATAATTCATTTAAGCATTAAATTCCACATTATAAAACATATATTTAAAACACTAAAATGATTTTAAAAACAGTAAAATTATATATAAAACCATTTTTTAATCATGATCACAAATTTGGCATATAACCAAAGGTAGAAAACTGATTCATCTTACACTAATTCATTGTGTTTCCCATGCCATTCATAGCATCTCTGAGATGGTTAACAGAGGAAAGAAACATGGCAACTCTAAAACAAATATTCTCAACAGTCAGATCATAGAAGTACTTAAAAGCCTGCAGATAGTAAATAATTCTTTCAGTTAAAAAAAGGGGTCTGAGATAAAACTTCCTGGGAGCTGAATAAAACCTCCAGAAAAGTGTAACGTGTTGGGTGGACTGGGCGGACAGCTTGTCACAAGGGCATTTCTGCATAATAGTGCCCCATCCCGCTTTCCGTGGAAATGCTATTTTACGATGAAAAATGAGAAGGCGGAAGCGTGTTAGAAGATATTTATGATAGGTATTTTTAATTAGGGTGAGGAACAGCTATGTCTCATTTAGGCCCTCGTAGCGTTCTACTGATACCTTATTCTTATCAAACTGCGACCTTTTTTCTCTGCGCTAAGCCCCTTAGCCTCTTTTAGAATAGGTGGGAATATCCTCTGGGAATGCCCATAGATACCTTCCTTCCTGCCCCAGGTCCCGTAAGGGTTTTTTTATGAGCTGTAGCCATGGGGTTTTATTTGCCTGGTCTAAACCCATGTAGTCACTAATGATGTGAACTGGGTTTCTGGTTTACACCATATAGAGCGCCACAACTGCAGAGGTCTGCTTTAAAAAATGTCGTAAAGATACTCAACGCCCAATTCATGGTGGACAATGGAGTCTGAAGCTGAGGATGGGACCGCCAATAGGTTTTTTTTAAACGTGTTTTCTTCTTTTTGCAGAGGACCATTGTTTTCTATTCCCCAGATCCCTACACCGTAAGTCACTGAGGCGACGCTTTTAGCATAGTAGAGTTTTTACAATTCCGCAATCAGGTTGCTTCCTGCTAAGGAAGCGGGGATGAACTGATCCAGCGTTCAGGAACTGACAAATTTTATCATCCGGACCCAATTTCAATACCCAACAGTCCCTTCACGCTGGGTGAGTTTAAACCAAACTTACCAATTGGTTAATCTTATATCCACTTTCTGGCGATTGAATCTTTTAAAGTTAATCAGGGTTTGGCAAAATAATATCAGAATCTCTATAATATCACCATTGAATAATCTAACACTAATAATGACAAACTCTTTGAAGGTTTTAAATGCTTTACCTAAATAATTTGTGAATTGCTCATCAAGTACAATACAGATCAAATCTTAGGTCATCACACAAAGGAACATTAGCAAACAAACAACAGTAGTACATCTCAAATATCAGCGCAATGAGTGAGTGGATAGGTGTAGAGACAAAAAGATAAAGACATTTGCAATTAAATCTATGTAAATTAAGAATATCATACTAACCAATCTTACAAGTATCTAGAAATCTGAAAAGCTACCCTCTGGCCATGAGAGTAAGCTAGGCCCCTCAAGAAGAGTTAAGGAGCAAAGTCAAGGAGTCAGGATCAGCAGAACAACAGCCAGCCCATACAATTTAGGAAACAGCAACACAGCTCTCCCCTCTTGCAAAGTAAGAAAAAACGCGCTCGCCACCCGACCCCCTTTCTACAACTAGTTATACCCTAAATTCACTAAAAGTCCAACCCTCATTGTGTCATCTCACATGGCTTTGTGCATTGTGATTGGTCCAAACAAGGGGTGTTCAATCTCACCACTCTCGATTTGCCTCACTTCATAATATCCCTTTGTTCTAACTTCACACACTGTAATCACTTCCAGCATAGGAAACTCTAGTATCTGGCTTCCGTTTTTTGTACCTCTCTCCATCCACTCATGTAGTTTTTTTGAAAATACAAATGCCCTCATGCTCCGTTCGGCAAGGAAGCTCTGTTTCTTTTTATCTCTTCCTCTATGCGCAACCTTGGCCATCATGAGGAACTTGCGAAGGACAGATCACACTTTCTTTCCCCCTTCTACATTTCTAATATGGCATGTTAATTCTAAAAGACTCTTGGGCCTTTTCTGCAGGGTAGTGAGTACTCTTCTAAAGAAAACAAATTAAGTGTTATTTACTATTTTATAAAACTCCACTATTAAACGCTCTTTTGAATTGCTTTCATTCGCTTTCTTTTCTTACTTGCTGCTTATTATTTTCTAGTTGTTCGTGAAAAATAAACCCTCGACTTTTGACTTATTTTCTACATTAGTCATGTGCATTTGCGGCCTATTCTAACACTCCCAGCATGCGCTTGTGCAGTTTTCATTTTTCCCCTTTGAGTCTTGCGTGGTTAATTTTTTCACAACATTTGGTTAATGAGTCACACGTTGAGGAGTTCAATTTGAGCTAGTTTCATTTCGCGAAAATCCTGCTCCATCAATCCCCCCTTTGATGGCGACTTAAGCCATCATAAAAACACTACCCAGAAATACAATTGTCATTATTTATACTACTTAGAAAGCAGTAGTTCTCTTTTGTTTCAACATAACTCCATCTATATCCTTTACTATTTCATAGTAATTTCCTCTTCTATCTTCCAATTCTATCTCTTCTCTCTTTCTCTTTCTTGCTCTTCGTTTAGTTTCCAGTGTTCGTTTCTTGCACTTACAACACTTATATATTAATACCAGCATTAGTATCCCTGTAGCAACAGCAACTATAGGTGTTAGTATTCTCCCTAGCAAGCTATTACCAAAAGTAGAAAACCAATTACCCACTGAGGAGAAACCCTTACCAAGTCTCTCCCAGGCACCATCAACCTTCAGTTCAGTTAAATCCTCCCGTAAATGTGTAATATTTTTAATATATCCCTCCAGGTTCTTACTTTTGTCAGCGATATAAGTACAGCACTGTTGAATTTTCAACATGCTACAGACTCCGCCCTCTTTTGCCAATAATACATCAAGAGCAAGTCTATTTTGTAAGACCATAGATCTTATAGCAACCATTTCTGTATCAATCATTAAGAACCCACCAGCAGTGTCTGTTGATAATCGATCAACCACTGTGGACAATTTTCAAATTGATGTGAATTTAAAATTATCCTAACTGAAGGTATCAATGCTCCAAAAATATCACCCACAATCTCTGCAGCACTAATTCCCCTTTTATTTCGTGTTAGTTCACCTTTCTTTTCATTGATTCCATGACTTTTATCTAAATGATACACCTTTGTAGTGTGGATTGTGGCCTCATTGTCGACATTGCTAAGTTAGCTTAGGCCTAGCTGCCATGATGCCTCTTTTGCACACGTTACTCCGTGACTTTGATTTTCCAGACTCTGCTTGTGCCCGTTTTCATGAGAACTGTCTACAATTCTGTCTTTCACCTTTTCTGATGTTCTCTGTGGTTTTCGTCTGCACACAATGTACAAGGTCGAAAAACAACGTCCCTTGTTGTTCTGTTCTGGTCAGCCCCTCGCACTTAGACATAACATGAAACACAGCTGCACTGGAGAAATTTGGGTGTTTTTAATATTGTGATATCCCTGTTGGAGGCATTTGGAGAAAAACCTTTCCAGGGAGAAGAGCTGTGCTTGTCCGATGATGTAAACCTTGCATCTAGTTCTTGAGGTATGGGGGTCCCCCTGACAAAGCCCAGAGGTCTTCTATTTTTATAATAAACTAGTTACTAGCACGGGGAGGGTGGCAAGGCAATATAGTCCTTTATCCACTGTCTTTATAAAATGCTGTCCCCGTTTGTATCCTGTGGAATTGTAACAATGCTTACTGTTTTGTCTTTATGCATTATGCTGCTAGTACTGGCACGTGTACTGTGTCTTAGAGCACGTTAGTTGAAATAAACATTTTAAACTATACTGTGTCTCTTAATACGCACGTTGTGGACAAGTATGAGTGAGTAATGAAAGAGTGTTCTTGCTCCCGCGATTCCTGAACGAGTCCGTGTGCTGGGATGTCTAATCATTGGTAGCTTCGCTGTAGTACGGAGAACGAATGAGACACTATAGCTAGTCGGATTGGGATTTTGGGCACTAAGGTGGATGGTTGGTACACCACTATACACCGAGGTCCTGTTTTCCTGCGCATAGTTCTGTATATGTGCAGAATCCCCGGAACATGGCGCCACCAACGTTTGGTCAGCTTCTTATCCGCGAGATGCTTGAGTAGTGCTTGTGCTTGGCCACAATACCCCTCACTTCTGTTTCTGGAAACGGATGTGAGGGTGTAACCTCCTATATTGATGTTTTTATAGGTTCTTTCAAGCTTGAAGTTATTAAAAGGTATTCTCTTTAATGTTAACCCTATATTGCGCTGCGACCTACTAGGTTGTTCTTCATTCTTAGTCTTAATGGCTGTGAATATAAATATCCCGGCACATAGCTGCGCTGCGCTCCGAGCTCATTTGACAGCGTATGGAGTACCTGACGCGGGTGTCGCTCTCATCTTTGTGGTACAAGCTGATCCGGCTTACCACTTTGAGGTGTTTTATTCATGGGTCACTTTTCCGGCGGTGGATGGCGCTGATAATTTGTTCCATGTGTATACTGCCACAGCCCTTCCTAATGTTTATCGGCCTTATCAGGCTCTTGAAGTTCCGCTCACGGCATGGCAACACCGAATTTGGTTTAATGGCGCCCTCCCACGCCCGGTCACCCCGGTTTGTTTAGGCCCTTTATCGATAGATGGGGCCGCTTGGCCTGTTTTGGCCGGGTATACCCCGCATCCACGTTATTTAGCGGTTCCAGTAGACGAACTGCGCGTGCTGCATACGTCTTTGGTCCGTGTGCACAGAGCTTTAGTACAATATGTCACGGGCAACGTCCAGATGGCCCCTCCTGGAGTTGCAGCGCACCCAGCTGGACTTGGCGGTGTATCTATCAGTCCCGTCATGGTTAATTCGGTGATGGGCAAGCGCCCACAGAATAAGGATGATTTGCCTTATTGGCTTGCTGAAAAATTTGACCAGCTGGAGGCGGTGTTTCCGAATACCTCTCCTGTGGAGAAACACAGGATTTTGACTATAAGTTTGCCAAAAGACTTAATTCCCAAGTTGACAGAATGCAACAACTGGGGTAAGGTATTTGCGGCAGTGTATGCGAAGTGTTTCAGCACTCCGTCAATGACGGTCCTCCCAACCGTGATTACGCGTGTTCAAGACGAACATGGCCCTGAACCGGCTGTAGAATTGGGGATGAGACTAATGGGAGTGTTCTATGTAGTGGCTGATCTAATCCTTGCAAATGTCAAGGGTGATGCAGTTAACTTTCAAGTAGCTAACGCTTAGGCCTTAGTCCCAGAACTGGACAAGCCACGCGAATTACCGAAAATTATTGCACAGGCTTATAAAACCATTGGCCGCAATAGTTTGGGAGTTAAGCCTTTTGCTAAAACGCAAGCTCTGACACAAACACCACAAAAATCTCAGTCTGATAAAGACAAGAAACCGTTCTTTTCTAAAAAGAACTGGAAACTAAAAAAACAGGGAAAGCAACAACAAAAACCGGGGTCGCGTGCTGCGTCACCGGTTTCCGTTTCTTCTGAACTCACTTATGATTTGCGCGACCGAGCGAGAATTAAGTCTCCTGACAGATTTCAGGTCCCTGACCAGCGTTCTCCTCATTCTTCACAGGCACCATCGACTTCACAGGCTGGTGGAGGAGATCGCCAGGAAAGAGGCAAGGGTCGTGACGCCCCACAGGGACGGGACCAACCTCGACAGCCTGGCAAAGGGAAACAAGAAGACTTTTCAAGTTCTCGCCCTCAGTTTCAGAAGAAAAAAGTTGCGGCTTTAACAGCGCGATATGCCACAGACAGTGAGAACGAGACTCCTGAATTGGATGTGGGCAGTGACGCTGCTAGACAGCGCCGCGGAAGTTACCATAGTGCGGGAGGCACTACGTCCTCATGTGGAGGCGACAGCAACTGACACTTTCGTTACTGTCGCGACAGCTGACACCCGAGTGGCACCCCCTGACAGACTATTTACTATCGTCCTTCACATTGAAGGTGACATTGAGCGTGTTATTAAAGGGATTTTTGGGGAAAATCTGACCTCTTCTTACGACATTATTGGCGGAGGCGGATTGGCCACCACCATTTGTTCTCGCTGCTCCAAGAGGGGAAGAAGTAATCCTTCTGAGTTTTTCTCGTCATGTCCCCAAGGAGAAAGCGGAGGCTTTCGCAGCTGAATGGGCTGTAGCCCAGGCCCCGGCACTGTACCGTAATCACGTGGGCTGGGATGAGGATTCTCCCCCCCATGATATACCGTTGCGGTCTATGCCACAGGCACAACCCCAATATCCCCTCCGGCGGGAAGCTAAAGGTCCCGTTTCAGAAATTCTGACACAGTTAGAATATCAAGAAGTGATTGAGACATGCGTGTCACCGATGAATAACCCCCTTTTTGCGGTTTCTAAACCCAATGGGTCGTACCGCTTAGTTTTAGATTACCAGCATTTGAACTCTCATTGTCGAACCTTTGCGGTACAAAATACCCATAGTTCTGCTCTAATAGACAGTCTTGTTCATAAAAAATATAAAAGACACTTGGCCTTTCCAATGGTTTTTACACACACAATTTGTCCACTGAATGCAGTCAATGGACCGCGTTCACTTCCGGTGGAAAACTAATAAATTCCGGCGTTTGCCAATGGGCTACAAGAACAGCCCGGGGGTCTTCACCGCCCGTGTTGTCTCTTTGTTGGACAGCATAGACCCAGATGCATATTCGTACGTGGATGATATATATTTGACAGACGACGAACTATGGCCGCATCTTTCCCGAGTCGACCGCATTATTCTTGAGTTTGCGGTCTTAGGTTACAAATTTAATTTTGCCAAATCTCACATCGCAGAATACACTGTGTTGTTTTTGGGCTACGAGCTCAACAATGAAGGTAGGGGCTTAGCTCCCCACTTCCTAGAGAAGTGCGCACTTCTGCGCCCTCCAACTACCCTGAAAAAACTTCAGTCTTTGCTGGGATTTTTGAACTTCGGGCGTTCTTACATTCCCGAGTATGCCCAGTGTATCAAGCCCCTTTATGCCTTGATACAACCAACCTTTTCGAAGTCATGCTGGCTTCCGGAACACTCAGCTATTCTACAATCTTTGCAGTCAGATCTACTTGAATCTAAGTTCTTGTTGACTCATGATAACCACACGAACCTGGTGATCAGAATCGTGCCAGGCGCAGTGGGTTTCACTTACTTGACATTTAACGAAGGTGACACAGTACCTATTGCCTGTAAGTCGCATCTTTACACCTCGGCCAAGTTGCACTTTTCGACTGTGGAGAAAGTTTTGACTGCAGTGCAAATGGCGATTCTTAAACAACGCGCAGTGGCACAGGGAAAACGCATTTTGGTGGTAACACCATATCCTGCCCTTGAGGCAGTGACAAAGGCAAGTGTACCGAACTCTAAGGCTTTGCACCCCCGTTGGATACAATTGGCTACTTCTTTGTCATCTCCTGATGTCACCTTTATCTTTGATTCCTCTGTTCAGACACAGGAGTTCTTGCAGTATGAATTTGTTCATCCTCCTCCTCTGTCTTTACTGCCGCTTGAGGAGTACAAATATATCATTTACACCGATGGTTCGGCGCAACCGGCCACGGGTTCTAAGCATGCTTATTCAGCAGCATGTGCTATTGTGGCAGGTACTATGGTGAACGGTGAGTTCAAATTGAGTTTGTGCACACGCAGGCACTGGGTGACAGTACCGCCCAATTGGCCGAGCTGCGTGCTTTGGTGCTCGCCCTTGAGTTTGCAGACCCGGATGTGACTACACTTATTGTATGTGATTCTTACTACTGTGTTCAGTCTTTTAATGACAACTTATTCTTTTGGTCTCAGAACGACTATAGAGATTCTAAAGGCAGCGCAATTAAGCATAAAATGCTTTGGGTTCGAGTAGCAGATCTTAAACGACGTCTGCCTCTCACACAGGTGATTCACACTCTTGGCCACCAGCGTGTGGGCGCACACGGAGTTGGTAACAGTTTGGCGGACGAAGCTGCCAAATCAGCAGTAGCCACGTGCTCAGTAGCAGCCGTTACAAGATCCATGACAAAAATAGATAATGAGATTTTGGCAGCTATTGCTGCAACTAAGGAAGGCTCTAATTACCCACAGGGTTTCCCTTCCAAGTACTCTTATCATTTGAATCCCGACCAGGTTCCTTATGTAAGAATTCCAGACGTTGGTGATCGGCTAATTCCCAACGTTGACCGCAGAAATTCTTTGATAACAGCTGCACACGAAGGCTTGGCTTCGGCCCATGCTGGTGTGTCTGCGACTGTTTCAATCTTGCAGCAGCGTTATTGGTGGCGTGGTTTATATAAACAGACCCGTAATTATGTCCTTTCTTGTGACATCTGTCAGCAAATTAAGCCCTCTACGGTTACACGTCCACCACAAACACAGCTCTGCATTTCTAATAAACCTTTTGGTTGTGTATATCTTGATCACTGCGGTCCATTTTCTTCTGATACTGCATATAAATACATCTTAGTTGCAGTTGATTCGTACACACGTTTCATCTGGGTTTGGCCACAACGCAGTGCTGACGCTTGAAATGTCATCAAGGATTTGCGTGTCTTTGTGGGAATTTTTGCCTGTGGCACCTTCCATTCCGACCAAGGTCCAGCGTTCGCCTCAGAGGCGTACAAGGACGCGATGAGGTCTATGGGGGTGCTGGTGCAATTTTTGTCTCCATACAGGTCTGAGGGCAACTCAATTGTGGAGCGAATGAACCGTGACTTAAAGCAATCCTTGACAGCTAGAGTCTTAGGTACTAGCAGGAACTGGCTGGCCCACTTGTAAGGCGTGCAACGTGCACTTAATAATCTTCCTAGAAGATCTCTGGGTGGGCGGACCCCATACGAAATGCTCTTTGGCATACAGATGTTTGTGCCAGACCTTGATGGTCTAGACATGGCGGCGACTGCCACAATCTTTGATGTAGATAATCATTCTACTATGTTGCAGGACTTACAAGAGACCCGTGACAGACTTGCAAGCGAACACTTACCCTCAGCCACAGACGCTGCGCTGCAGATTGCGGTTGCCGGCTGGCTTCCGAAGATTGGAGATCTGGTCCGAGAGAAGGTGGAGAACAAAAAAGAATTTGGCCCCTCTTATCGTGCACCGGTTACAGTTCTTGGCTTGAAGGGTACTCGTACAGTCATCTTACCACCACTTCCTGGCCGCAAAGACAACAGATACATCTCAGTGGACAATGTCAAGCTACAACATCTGGCCGATTCTGAATAGTGTAACACCTGCTGTATCATGTCCAGCAATTTCAAGAAATCCTGCTCGTGGCCCTCCAGTCACCACATGTGCCGATGTTGCCATTGGGATGGTCGCTTTACCAGATCGCCTGCTCGACCTCCCGGCTTCCTCCTGCAATGAGGAAACTGAGTATACTTACCCCACAAGTGAGTCAGTGGCTCATTTGCCTACAACACCACTGAACCCGTCTCATTTTTCCTTTGATTCATCTTCCACCTCATCATTTGTCCCAACCAAATTCAGTGTTTTTATATCCTGGTTTAGAGACAATTTTTTTGGTCCCTCCATGGACATACATCTGGTTGGTGCTATTCCTGCTTTTCCTGTTCATGTCAATTGGCTTTGTGACAGTTTTTTTCCTACTCATCAATGGTCACTACTTGCCAGAACGCTCTGCGGTGAACTCTGTTGCTGGAACTTTGGCTCCGCACTCTTCTTAACACATCATGAAGCGTGACCAGACATTCGTGAACATTTCCGCCTTTCCAGTCGCAGATGGCATCGTATGGGATGCAGTGAATTTCCAAATTCATGGACCAACAGAAATCATTAATGTACCAAATGTACTTCGTGATTCCATGGGTGATGTGGTAAAAAGAAACATACGTTCAGATGATTGGGATGTGCATGCAATTCAATCCTTGTTTTCCGATTTGAAATATTATGCTGCTTTTAATGCTGAGGATTTGTATTTAAATTCTGCTAATTATGCCGATTTGTATTGTTACCAACATTATGGTAACCATTTCCTGCATAAATCTAGTACACTTCGAGGTAGTTTTAATTATACTCAATGGAAACATTGTCCCACCCCTATGCAGGGGAGCTCCCAAACTCTAATCAATAAGTTTACTTATTTTACAGACTTTGATAGGTCAAACCCAGGGTCCTATTATTTTAAATTGAACATTTCTTCAAATCCGAAGGTGATGTTAACCCACACCAAATTGCTGTATCCCAGTTCCTTTATGGACGCATTAGCTGTTGGAGGCTATGAGCACTGGAAAAACACCATTGATTTGAAATCTATTTCGGGCACTAAATACTGGCAGGTATGCGGTACAGAGGCCTTACACCGCGCTTGCCTCATACCGACCCAAATTTTATTTTTAAATAGTACTATATACCAGACAACTTGTTTTGGTTTAGCGACTTCCAAACAATTGAATGCACCTACCATTCCTGCGTTGTCTTCATGGCCGAACAGGGGCTTACATTTTAATTATTCCCTTGATAAGTTGCAAGCTTTGTTTCAAAAAAACTCATTTAATGTCTCTGCACTAGATCGCTCGGCATGGTTGATATGGCCCTTAGCTTCTAATGCCTGCCAGCTGCGTTTTCATAACTCTGCTCCTGTTTCCAAACAGGATAGACCAGATCCACGTTTTTCTGATTCACGTTCAATTACAACATATTCCGTTGGTAAATTATGTAAACAGTGGTTTCAGCACTCTACTTAGATTCCGTGAAACAACATTTATCCCTGCTATCCAGCAACATCGATCTGGCTGATTTTGTTCTGGGACCTAGAGGTCCAAGAACTAAAAGATTTGTTTATGCGACTTACAATGAAATCTGGAAGCTTTCACAAATAGAAGCTGCTTCCTGTTTACGGGAAATAGATCAAGCAAATCTAGAAAAAGTACTTGCTGTTGTTGACAATAGTATTAATACACTGTCTTCCCGCATTTACACATTAGAGAGTATTGTTTCTTCTGTTGTTGATATTGTACACGATGAAGTGTCTGTGTTATATCATGGTCAGAATCAATTGCGTTCAGTAATGCAGTTTGCATGGACTTTGCAACTCTGAAAATGGGGAAGGTTCTATGGCATTACTTAAATGTGTCTGCATTGTTTTTGCCATTTAATTTGACTGACAAGCAGCAATTCATGTCCATGAAGGCTGCGACATACACTCTTCTACATATCAAAAAAATAGATCCTTTACCGTTCTCTGTGGCGGAAACTGACTCTGCACTTTGGCTCGTACACGGGGTTATCACGTTGCCTTTTTCTTTATTTGAATTCAGTTCATACATGAAATATTACCCTATTGGCCGTTTTGAGCCTTTGGGCAGTGCTTTTTTGCATGAAGTTTGGTCCTTACCTCTCACATACAGATGCCTTAAGGATGACAAAGAGGTATTTCTCACAGGGGAGTCTTGCGATTCTACAGTGGGTCATTCCCTTGTTTGTAAAAACATTAAATTGCACGGGGCTTGTAATGTTTCCGCCCCGAATCTTGCATGTGTTTTAAAGGGCATTCCTGTTCCGGTTATATCACCTACTTTCACTATGCTTGCTAATGGTAGCTATCTGCTTTTAAATAATCAAGATTGCTGTGGGTTACAGGCTAGCATACCGTATATTGTAACAGTTTCGCAACGCGTAGTGTGCTGCAAAAATGTGCTTTTTCCACCCCCGCGTGGGAAGTTAGATAGTTCCATTTGGCCTTACATACCGACTTTGAAGGCAGATTTCAATAAATTGAGCAGAATAAAGGCGCTATTATTAAATCAGGAGGTTATGCTAACTTCCGCCTGGGAGACCTTCGTCCTCCAGGTGGCCAGCACCCACAGTGAATTACAGGCCCTTTTAAACACTAAACTCCCCCAACATTTTGGTGAACTGATTCACCGTATACTTAATGCATCTAATACCAACGGCCTTGTACACTTTTTTAAAGTTGTGGGCTCTGGCCTTCTGACGTCCTTTCAGACGATATTTGGTGTAATTCCGGCTTTTATTCATTCCATTTTTTACAGCGTCTTTGGTGGCTTCCCATTGATCCTAGCCTTGGCTGCTGGAGTATTGCTTTTGCTTTGCCTATTGCGCAATGGCTGGGCATCTTGTGGGCCTACACAGCCCAGGGCGCCAGCGGATGCTACGTGACCGTATGCAGGAAGGCTTCGGTACACTGCCGCTAGCAACACTTAGCGTGGCTTATGGATTATCTTTTCGCTTTGCGTATTTCACTTGCGTGCAACCTGTGCTGTCCTGCTTACGATGTCCGTTCTCATGGTCCTTGGATGTTTGCCTCTCCAATACGTCTTGTTCAGACCCGGATTTCGACCAGTTGATGGGCCCCTTATTGGCCCATGAACGGGAATGTTTCGGTGACGGATTAATGGCGCGTGCGGCTGCACTTGGAGTTTTGGCACAATGGGATATCTGTGCGGCTGCTCAGAATCTCCTACAACACAGTTATATTGAATATCACGCAAGTTGTCCCGCAATGCTGATCGCTGCTCCCTATTATGAGGAACATGAATGCAGTTTTGATTTGTTGAACTGGATGGCATCTCTTTTTTCAAACAATGACAATGATGTCTTTTTGGAAGGTGTTGCTGTCTTCTGCGCATACACTCTGGTGGATTAATAGTGTTGGCTCTCAATACACTGCATATCTGGATTTTTTTATCCTCTTTGAGTGACCATATTTTTATTTTTTAGACGTTTGCATTCTGCTCCATCTATTTGAACTCTGTTTTCGTCCTATGTCTTGACCTATGGACTGACCAGGGGAGGGTGTACTGTGGATTGTGGCCTCATTGTCGACATTGCTAAGTTAGCTTAGGCCTAGCTGCCATGATGCCTCTTTTGCACACGTTACTCCGTGACTTTGATTTTCCAGACTCTGCTTGTGCCCGTTTTCATGAGAACTGTCTACAATTCTGTCTTTCACCTTTTCTGATGTTCTCTGTGGTTTTCATCTGCACACAATGTACAAGGTCGAAAAACAACGTCCCTTGTTGTTCTGTTCTGGTCAGCCCCTCGCACTTAGACATAACATGAAACACAGCTGCACTGGAGAAATTCGGGTGTTTTTAATATTGTGATATCCCTGTTGGAGGCATTTGGAGAAAAACCTTTCCAGGGAGAAGAGCTGTGCTTGTCCGATGATGTAAACCTTGCATCTAGTTCTTGAGGTATGGGGGTCCCCCTGACAAAGCCCAGAGGTCTTCTATTTTTATAATAAACTAGTTACTAGCACGGGGAAGGTGGCAAGGCATTATAGTCCTTTATCCACTGTCTTTATAAAATGCTGTCCCCGTTTGTATCCTATGGAATTGTAACAATGCTTACTGTTTTGTCTTTATGCATTATGCTGCTAGTACTGGCACGTGTACTGTGTCTTAGAGCACGTTAGTTGAAATAAACATTTTAAACTATACTGTGTCTCTTAATACGCACGTTGTGGACAAGTATGAGTGAGTAATGAAAGAGTGTTCTTGCTCCCGCGATTCCTAAACGAGTCCGTGTTCTGGGATGTTTAATCATTGGTAGCTTCGCTGTAGTACGGAGAACGAATGAGACACTATAGCTAGTCGGATTTGGGATTTTGGGCACTAAGGTGGATGGTTGGTACATCACTATACACCGAGGTCCTGTTTTCCTGCGCATAGTTCTGTATATGTGCAGAATCCCCGCAACACCTTAGGAAAGACTATCCCCATATAACAACACCCATACCAAGGTGCAGGCAACCTATAGTAGGCATTTTTACCACACACATAATATATTCCAGGGAAAACATGATCCGTGCAACCTCTTATTCCCCAACCTCCCGTAATTAGGAAAACATGATCACATTCACTGGAACCAATGAAATAATTGTTAAAATCATTTTTTAGTCTAAACAAGCAAAGCTTGATGCCAATCCAGAGTCATTGCAGCATATATCTCACCCTTCTTGTAATCACCTTCTCTGAAAGCCCATGGAGGTACACAGGACTTTTGCTCAGCAGCTTTTTCCTTAAAACTTTGTCTTCTATCTTCTACCAAATTTATAAACTCAATTTCCTGCTGACGCAAACTACAGGTTAAATTATTACGATGTGCATATACAGTATCTATTGTTTTAGTCGTATGAAAGAATGTACCCATATGTTATTTACCCTGTTCATATTCTTTCTGATTGGCACTTCAGAAAACACTAAATCATAATTTGAATAGTAGTACTGCAAATTACCCTTTTCATAGAACAGACTTGTTAGTATACTACACGAAACTCCATAAGTAAAGGGAAGGTGATGATAAGTCACCCCCTCAGACACAGACGAAGGTAATTGCCTGCACACATAACAATTTATCACAACCGTAGTGTCAACATACTCATACTACAATTTAGTAAAAACATTTAACTAAAAATCATTAATAGAGTTATCCTGGTGATATATATTATCACCTGTTATTTTCTCAATATTAGTTTGTGGTTCTTCTTTAAGATTTCCCACATCTACTTTTTCACTCAACACATTATTAGTAATATTATTCTTAGTAGGATACATAAAATAAGGCACAACAACAATCAGTGTTAACCAAACAAACATTAGTAGCAAAACACGTAAAAAGCAAGCATTAATGCATCTATGTTTAAAACTTTGGTTTTGATATCCAGTCTCTAGTGAATTTGCCTTTGCCATTTTCTATTGTAAAAATTTTAAATTAAAAACTAAACTAAACTAAAATTAAAAAAACGAACTCGCAAAAATAATGTAAAACTAAAGTAGTGTATCCAAGCACTTCTAAGCCTATTTGCTTCACCCTCTCTCTTTTCTTTTTTTTTGTTAATATCTTCACAGCTTTCAATTCAATTCCAGCCTTTATTTTCTGTACTCTTCAGAGTGTTTTTTTCAATTTTCTGCACCCCAATTTTTGACACAGTTCATTTAGGGTGGCTCATAACCGTTTTTGTGACGTGATACTGCAACAGTCTTTTCTCCACACTGGTCTGTGTTTTCAGCTGTTTCAGTCACCACGTAGGTCAATTCAGGTGCTGTGTACTTCGTGCTCTGAACTTTTGCCCTTTTTGTTCTCCAAACTGTATCTTCTTCAGAGTCACTTTGTTCAGTTTGGCTCGACACTTCGATTTTGCGTTTGGAACTTTTTCTTTCACAGTGTATTTCAGTCTTTTCACTCCCTTTGGCCATATATCTCCTTTCCTTGCCTTTTTCACTTGTACAGTTCCACATCATGATAATATTTTATAGGATAAAGGTGAGCCGAATTGGTAAGCAGAACTGGCGATTAAGCCGTAACCAAGAAGTTGAAAAAAGATCTTTACTCTAGTGACGTTAACAAGCCTAGCCAGTAATATTACCACTATCTACATTGTATAAGATGTTCACTTATAATAAAACATGCATAAGCAAAGTCAATAGGCCTGGCATTAGCATCCAGCCTCTAGGCTTTGTCCTTGCTTGTTTTGCCATGGTTTTTATACAATATTATTATTGGGAAGATGCCAGCTCCTTGTAAATCAAAATGTTTTTTTTTTACGTTTGCTGAAATCAAAAATATTTATTGGGTGTCATAATTACACATTGCCTTGGAGACCCCCTACTTTGTGTGTAGATGTGGTCCTTGTGAAATTGCAGAAGGTCATCACTCACAGGGAAGTTAGCCAATGAATTAACTGGGCTGGACCACTGCCCCATACTGTATGCTGTAGGGGGTGGAATTAAAATGTGAATGACACAATAACAGACCAGTGAACGAAGAGGACTGGCTGAAACCCCTTATAAGTGCACTATACATGTAGTTTTAGTAAAATCAAAAGGTGTTGGCTAACACCAGAGCTAACAAGCATTGGCATAGCCAGTAGGTCTCGCTTTTGGGACCTTATAAGTATTTAGTTATGCAGCACAATATCCTTGGTGCAACATCAACCGTTGCATGGCTAAACACTTATAAGGTCTCAAAGGCGAGACCTATTGGCTATGCCAATGCTTTTTTATGAAACAAAAGTAAGCATTAAAACATAACATTTTCAACGAGTTGTATCAAATATAATTAACAACACGAATTAATAGTAATTAATTGCACTAGGGCAACTCACGCAAAGCACATTAAAAAACATATGCACAACCATATGCACAACATTAAATAAATAAATTATTCAGAATCAGAGTCCGGTAAGTGACTACTTAGTTGAGAGGAAACATGCATGAACATAAGTAAAGGAAACATTGTAAATGTTCCAGAAAAAATAAAATAAAATAAGAAAAGTAGTCACCGTTGTCATAGGACCAATAAAACCGAACCTTGTAGGCAGATGAGGCAGAGAAAAGCAGCGCGCAGGAGAATATGTCAGCAGAATATCGTGGTCATGCTTAAGAAATGAAGTAGACACACTGGTCACGAGGACATGAAACAGTACCTTTGTTTCTTTAGGAAACCGCCAATGTAGAGTCTCTCCAGGAATATAAAGGATGGGCTCCACATCATAAATCAAAATATACAATGCCGCCTGCTGCATGATGACGACGTTCAGAATTGGCAAGTAAAAATGTGGTTGGCAAGGAATGTGTAGAGCACACTGAATATTAGCAGCTCCAGGCAACCACAAGATGGCGGCACGTAGGGCACGCTGAGCCGGGTGGCTCACCGCATCGCTGTGCTTCAAAACGTCTAAGCAGGCAAGTAAGATTGTGAGAAGGCACTCGTCACAAGGATGAGGTGGCGGCATATCCGAAGAATTCGAAACAGGTAAGTGGGCGCGCGCTGTGCTCATGCGCTAGTGAGATATTTGAAAAACAGGTAGCGGTTTAACTGCCAAGGTGCAATAAAAGGTATTAACGGAAATTTAAAATTAAATATAAATAAAGTACTCACGAGCAACCCATCAAATAAAAATCCAGAAAGGCTTTGGCATTATATATATATAGTTCACTCTGTTACCTCGTTGCGCCGCTAAGTAAATCTTCTCACAAAGAGGGGTTAAGAACACTTGTCACTTGTCACAGAGTTTGAAGTTTGCTAGTCGCATTTAAAAACACTGCCAAAGGTCGCAGAATGTCAGAAAAGGTGATGTGGTCATCAGCATTGGAGATAAAGTAGAACGAAGAAAACTCCTATGAATATAGGCAGAAAGGTGAAGGCTGCTGTAGAAAACTGCGCTAAGAAGAAACACAATTCGATTGTAATGAAGAAAGATGCAGAAGTCACTACAGGCTCACGTAGGGTCCTCGGGTAAATCCTCAATAACACAGACAGTGAGAGAGCCGTGCGGCCGTGAAAGTGACACGGCCGCGCGGCCGCGAAAGTGATCGCGCTCTGTGGTGGGGGAGGGGCGGAGCGAGGCGCTTGGGAGAGCAAGCGAGAGGAAAGCCAGATGGCGCCTGATCGCGAGAAAAGCCAGATGGCGGCTGTGCGCGTGCCCGCGCGCGTAACCGCAAGCTTTAGGCCACAAGCTAAAGCTTGTGGTCGGATTTCTGAAGCCCACTCACTATGTCTCGCCAGACCAGCGCATGCGCTGGCTCAGGCAAGACCTAAAAACGGTGCTTTTGCCATAAAGGTTTGGTTAATCATGGGTAAGTACTGAAATGTTGTTTTGAGCACATCCTGGTTTGCAAAGAATCAAGGTAGAAAGAGTAACGCTGAGAAAGGATTTTGCCCCAACTGCTTACTTCTGCCAGAACAATGAAGCCTAGCAAAAAAAAAACTCCTTAGAAACTAACTGCCTGCGGAGGTGGCAGTGATTCATCTCAGCAGCAGCATTGGTGATCACCTATGCTGCCTATGCATCGAGATGGCCCTGCAGGCAAAGCACATATTTCTCTAGTTCACTACAGGGTACATTGTCTTATAAAGCAACATCAACAGCAAGTGTTTGCTCATTAGGGGGGATTAGCCTCCCATTTAAACGAAGGACTTTGACTTTCAAGTGCCATCAGCAGGTAGGCAAACAATCAACCGCATAATACATTCTTACTATATCAACTTATGCTTGATTAATTTCATAATTGCATTCATATATCAATTTCAATTCAATTTCTTAAGCTGTATGTGATTCGGAAAAACGAGCTATAAAAGCATCACAATATTACGTATAATTCATTTAAGCATCAAATTCCACATTATAAAACACATGTTTAAAACACTAGAAGGATTTAAAAAACAGTAAAATTATATATAAAACCATTTTTAATCATGATCCCAAATTTGACATATAACCAAAGGTGGAAAATTGAATCATCTTACACTAATTCATTGTGTTTCCCATGCCATTCATAGCATCTCTGAGACAGTTAACAGAGGAAAGAAACATGGCAACTCTAAAACAAATATTCTCATTAGTCAGATCATGCAAGTACTTAAAAGCCTGCCGGTGGTAAATATTTCTTTCAATTAAAAAAGGGTCTGAGATAAAACTTCCTTGGAACTGAATAAAACCTCCAGAAAAGTGTAATGTGTTGGGTGGACTGGGTGGACCGCTTGTCACAAGGGCATTTCTGCATAATAGTACCCCATCCCACTTTCTGTGGAAATTCTATTTTACGATGGAAAATGAGAAGGCGAAAGCGTGTTAGAAGACACCTCTGATAGGTATTTTTAATAAGGGTGAGGAACAGCCTATGTCTCATTTAGGCCCGCGTAGCGTTCTACTTATACCTTATTCTTATCCAATTGGGACCTTTTTTTCTCTGCGTTAAGCCCCTTAAGTCTCTTTTAGAATAGGTGGCAATATCCTCTTGGAATGCCCAGTGGTCCCTTCCTTCCTGCCCCAGGTCCTGTAAGGATTTGTTTATGAGCTGTAGCCATGGGATTTTATTAGCCTGGTCTAAACCCATGCAGACACTAATGCTGTCTCTTTTGAACTGGGTTTCTGGTTTACACCATATAAAGTGCGACAACTGCAGAGGTTTGCTTTCTAAAATGTTGTAAAGATACTCAACGCCCAATTCATGGTGGACAAGGGAGTCTGAAGTTGAGGATGGGACTGCCAACAGGTTTTTTAAACGTGTTTTCTTCTTTTTTCAGAGGGCCATTGTCCTCTGTTCCCCAGATCCCTGTGCTTTTACCATAGTGGAGTTTTAACAACTCCGCAATAGGTTGCTTCCTAACTTGGAAGCAAACCTACTCAGGCCTTCATTATTCCTCGACATATTTGAGGCACTGACTGCTTTGTGGTATTTCCAACCTAGATCGATCATATATCTTGTTTTACTCTTTTGAGCTCCATCCCTTCCAGGTCAACCGAGTTGACCTTTCACTGAGAATTAGCCCTTACAGTTTTATGGCGACACACTTTTTAATGCTTTTTCCTTCTTCCTCACTTTGATGACCCTTACAGATTTCCTATATGAATATAGAGGCCAGGAGGCATGAACAAGTTGGACTAACCTCCTTAGTCGATTAAGTAGTGAGATTCAAAACAAAACCATTCTTGTGAACATTGTAACATGCCATCTCTATGAAAGAGCGACCCTTCCTTATTCTTTTACAATTATCTTTCAGCACTCACCCATCTCAGATTAAGAGAAGGTACTCAACCAGATGTCTGTTTGAAGAGCGCAGAGGTTTGTAGAAGGTTGTGAGCACACACAGTCTTTCCCATGACATTGTCTCAGGTGCCTTGTCAAAGATGCTGGACAGAAGCATTACTTTCTTTAAAACCAGGGCTTAATGTGTGCCAGTGGTTGCAGATGGTGGGGACAATGACGTGCTTTTCATCATCAGACTTTCACCCCGAGCAAAAAAAAGAAAAGGAGAAAGGCGGCAGAGATAGATGGTAAAACAGTGGGAAAGAGAGAAACTGGCTTTAATGTGTTAAAGCGTGTAAACACAGGCATTGACATATACTGTTTGTATGCATTGATACTGGAGATACTGTATAGCTATATTAAAGCCAGTCCATTTGACTTTGCCATTGCTTGGAAAATGGTAACAAGAAAGCAGTGCTTTCTGTGTAGTATACATATAAGAGATAAATAACCAAATGTGACAAAAATACTGTGTGTGCTTTTCAGGTGTAGAATACTCCCTCATGCATTCCAAAGGAGGCCTTTCCTAGAAAGCAGCATTTGTTTTTACATTTGGAGTGTTTTAAAACACAACAAACAGCATTGGAAATTTACACAGTGCTCAGTAAATAATAGGTCTAGGGCGCTAATAATAGTGTGAACAACATTTATTCACTTTTCTTTAGAGTTGACCCTGAGCGTGAGGATGCTTCAGACAATATAAGGGAAGAGGTGTGGCACAGCGGCCAGAACGTCTGACTCAGGAGTGCGGGGCTCACAGTTCCATCCCTGTCGCCGGCGGTAGGTCAGCTCAGCAGCATCTGGGCAATAGCTCACTTAGGGGCATATTAGCAAGGAGGCGATAAACAATTATCGCCGCTTTGCGTCCGTGCTGGACGAAAAGCGGCGATGATTCTATCGCCTAATCAGCAAGGTCACGCTATCGCGTGAATCCTTGCATTATCGCCTCTTTCTCAACGCCATCTTTGCATCTCTAATGAGATGCAAAGTGGGCGTACCCCGGATGGACTACGTTGCAAATATCGCTGATGTTCACATCGCGATATTTACAAGGCAGCTCACATGATTTTAGCAGAGGTTAGATTTCGCGAAAACGACCGTTTTCGCCAAAATCTAACGCCTGCTAAAATCCTGACTTAGCCATCCCTAACATAGGGTGGATTCTGCTGATACGACCACAGGGTCGTATCAGCAAGGTATCGCTGCTTGCAGGGAACATCGCTGGAAAACCAGCGATGTTCCCTGCAAAACGGCGATAACCTTCGCTATCTCTGGAATTTTTATCGCCCTGGAGAAGCGCGTTGTTAATAACGCGCTACCAGGGCGATAAATTCCAGAGATAGCCTGCGATAGGGAATCTGTCGCTAGCACGGCCAGCGATAATTATCGCTGGCCGTTGATAATATGCCCCTTAATCTCCACGACGGCCCCCTGCGCCTGGATACCCTTAGGGTTGATACGTTCGTGCTTTACAAATGTGGAATTATAATTATTAATACTGGCCAGTTGATTAGGTCTTTTGTTTGCACAGTCACAGATCTCATTAAAACTACAGTTTGAACCATGTATCATTTTGTACTTCTTTACGAGCTGCCCAATTTACACCAAAAGCAGCAGGCTTTTAAGAACAGGGTCTGGGCATAAAACAAACAATCTCTGGCTTCCAGTTGTTTTAATGTTATAATTACTTCGGTTTCTTTTGTATAGTATATATATCAGTTCTTGTTGACACTAGGAACAGTATGACATTTTTTCAAGTCTTTCTTTGTTCAGATGTATGTACCCTAAAAGGGATGATAAAAGAGAGGGATGGATTTTTCACCTCTGTCCCGCAGTTCACGATGGACGAGTCTATCATACATTCACGACTCGATGAGAGGCCAACCAGAGGCCAGGAATGATTTTTAATTGACCTGCTCACCTCATTAATCCATCTTAATCCCTCAGCAGAGACTCCTACACTCGTGGTTATGTCCAGGGCCGGACTGGTAACACAAAGCAGCCCTGGCAGATGGTGTCAGACCAGCCCCCATACGGTGCATAACGACCGAACCTGACCACTACAAGGTGGTTTGGGTGGGTTCTATCTTCATTAAAATTTTGGGGAAAATGGCAAAAATGGTGCATTCTACAACACATTTTTCATTATTTATTATATATTCGATTGTATTCGTTTTTAAAGCATGGTAAAAGATGATCTTACTGTGCACAAGGATACAGCAATCTTTATTGGGGCTCTTCAATAATTCCCTCACTCTCGCCCTCCAACAGTGCCGCTCATCTCTCCATAGCCTCTCTTTCACATGTATTTCATATGTTTTATATCGCCTCTCATACCAGTGTACGGTGCCGGAGCATTCTACACCACACACACACACACATAAACAATGAGTCTTACATGTGTAAGTCAGTGTATAGAAAATGTCACATAAGACAAAAGGGACTATAAGGTGTAGGATTCACATGTAATCCATACTCGTAGGCATTTTCTAAGAGTGCTAGGGCTGGGGAAGCACAAACTCGGGATTCAGAATGTAACACAGTGGTTAGGGTTGACTTTACGAATAAGAATTAATTTCTACCCACACAAACCCTTTTACCAAAATTAGGTTATGAAAGACAGGAACAAAACAACACAACTTTCTAACCTAGATTATGAATGTAACTTATGGACTGCACAGTAACAAAAGGATCTCTGTGACAAAAGCAGTTACGCACTAAGCTAGGCCCATAAAATACTGTTCTGTGATCTGCATAGGACACGCTCTTTGCAGCAGGCACATTAACCCTCTGCACTACCTTAGATTAGTCAAAACTGCCACTAGACAAAACTCCATCTCTCTCCAGCAGGTACATTAATCACCAGAGTTATCTTCTTGGCACTTTTATTATTGTCAAAAACTGTTGGACATTAAGTTACTCTGCAATGCTTTTAAAACTGCTGCACTGCTATAAAACCGGCCTCCAGTAACAAAAGCGGCCCCCCACCCTTCCAGCCTCCCGGGGAATCGACCGATGCCTGGTTAGCCAGTCCGGCCTTGGTTACAACCAAGCTGTTGTGCCTCTCACTCCACCAACTAGAGGCCTTTGATGTTTGTCCTAATGCTTTCTATTCCTCCAGTCTGCTTGAGCCAAGGGACCCTGATGGGGGCCATCTCTTTCCTTGATCCCTATGCTCGCCTGACCTCCTCAGATCGATGTCTTTAAAGCAGCGTCCTTCCACCAGCCTGGAAACAGATCCACTTGAGGACACGTTGTAGCAATCTGGATTGTAGACAAGACACAAGACTTCCCTAGCTTGTTGTAAGTAACTCTTGACACAAGAGAGAATTTAGGGTCAGCTAACGTACAACCTCCACAGACTGGCTGATTTTTCTCTTAACATTTAGAGCAATTAGTGCCCTCCTCTAAAGCATTCCTGACCTGACGCTGTGAACTCCTGCCATCAAAGACTGCCTACATGGCTTTATGATGACATACGTGGCAGTGAGTATCCTTAAGTATAGTGAATATACAATTGCCTAAATTTAGGTAAGGATATAGCCCCTGGATACTAAATAGAATTAATTTATATTAGCCTTAGGAACAGGTACAAGAAGTAACAATACAATCACTACAGTATTTGGGTGTATATGGTTCTTTCATTAGACGTGGGGAATTAAATCTGAATGTGAAAACATAGGGGCATATTCACAAGGAGCTATCGCCGAATTAACGGCACTTTATCGCAGCCAAAGTCGTGATAAATTTACCTCCCCATTCACAAGCCGGTGTTAACAGCCCACAGCACCAGTTTACCTGCGATAGCAGCCGCAAAAAACATCGCCACAGAGGACCCCCGCAAATATCGCTAATGAGATGCAGAGTAGGCGTTCCCGTGACAAAAGCCGAGACAACATCACACCTCAACATTCACAACGACCAGTCACATCGGCGATAAGAACACAAAACAGGCAATAAGGCGCGTTAGCACCAGGAAATTTACACCTGCTCCGACCTGGTGTAAAGTCGGACGGCAGCCAGCACCACAAAAGGGAGCACAGCCCAGGGCCACATCCGAAGGGCAACAGATGCCATGGAGCCACTCATCATGCGGCCCGGGCACCCAAGAGGGCCACAACACCCACCGCCACCTCCCCAGGACCCCAACCCACACCCGGAGCGACCCCCCCCCGGACCACCACAGACGCAGCGCAGACAAAGACAGCGGACCCCCAGGAAACGTACCAGCCGCACAGACCCAACATCTGACAATGTCACCGTCCACTACAGGCTGAAAGGGACAACCATCCTACGCATCCTGACCATCATCGCCTAACAGGCCTACGGCACCAACACAGTGGACAACCAACATCCCACCCCACACAAAGCTGCTGCCTTGGCTGCACCTGTTGGCCCCTGGTACCTCCAAACAACACCCGCCAGAGTCGGAGGAGTCACACAGCCAGCCACATCCAAGTCCCCCACACCTGTCCTGGACATCACCATCACCCTGGTACCCCAGTCCCCATACGTCCAACACAATGCGCAGGATCCGCTGGAGACCAAGCAAGGACCATACGCCCAAGCAGAATGCACGCACGTGTTGGGGGCAATACACAGCACACATGTACTACCTGTGCCCCCTGGTGACACAGCACACAATCACCGCAACAGGAAGCACACGTCTCACATCAATGTGCAGGCAACAACAGAACACCGTGGAACCCCCAACAATGTCGCCTTCAAATACACAGCCAGTGTGCATGATACCTTCATCCTCCGACAGTCCATCATCAACCAGCGTTCCCAGGATGGCAGCAAGGGAAATGCACAGCCCCTTGGCAATATCCAAATGAACACCCCACACACCTCAACTCCACAACTATGCAACTCACAACTCTGGCAATGCACACGTCACAAAATCACATACAACAGGCACAACAACATGCCCACCCACCAGACACGACAGAACAACTTACAATGTTCACATGGGCAAGCCCTGAACATGAGCCAGCAACGGCATGGCACCTCAGCCACATAATGGCAGAATGTGGGGAGCGGTGGCAACCAGGCATGTGTGAAGGATGCAGTAGAACCATGATTGGGAAAGTACACAATGCCAAGAGTGGCGGAGATGTGCTGGACACACCGCAGTATGCAGAACACACCCATATCCATGGTGACATACACCGCTGGTGTATGGAGTGTAGTGGACAGTGGACGCCACCATGTCACCCCAGCCAGTGGGGGACCTCGCGGAAATGTTGCCTGTTACGCCCCCCCCTAAGCATCACCGGAGTGGGATGGCCCGGCATACGCCACGCCAGCGTAGGGGTGTGAATAAAAAGCACGTAGGCCTGGGCGTGGTCCTCTTCCGGAAAGACCCACGTCTCTGCCAGGGCGGCGCCTCCCACCCCGCCACGAGGCCGACGCCTTCCTCGTGAGCGGAGTTGCCTGCGATGCTGTGCGCCTGCCGGACCCCGGCACGCTGGACCACGAACCCGTCATGCCCGCCCCTGCGCAGCCAGGCCACACTGATCACCTGCCGACACCGGCGTGTGTCAAGGAGGGCCCACCACGTGCCGGCGCAAGCTCCAAGCCCGAGGCCCGCAATCTTGGCAGCCTCCTCAGACCATCACGGCCTCCACGACACAGGCCCGCCTTACTCCTTTCTCATTGACGCACTCTACTGCCGCCTTCGGCCCACTCGTCGGACCAGTAGGTCCCATGTGTGAAACTGTGTCCTGAGACCAGATGTCTACAGCAGGGGTGATATCACTAAACTCCCTGCTATCAGTGAAGCAAACGAATGCATCACAAGCACACAACACGTGTCTGTGGGCCCATGCTGACCGCTGCCTCCGGCCTACACTGCGGTCCAGTAGGTCACAGAGTCTTGATTTGGCAATGTTGGAGTTCACATCTGTGTACCGGCATCATCGCAGACTGCATCCCCTCTCAGAACCTGTGCCACTAAGTGTGTTCCCCGACATTCATGGACACTCACTGGTCGTACATTGGTGGCGTTTGAGTATATGGAATAGGGGCTAGTTTTCATCCTCATGTAGCTGATACCGAATTGTTGGTGAAAACGAGGGTCGCGCTTTCCACTCCTCCATTTGCTGATTCCAGATAACATCAGACCTTCCGCATCATGCCCTGGAGGACACCTTCCACTGTCCCCCGCAACCCTCCGCAACATACACCTCGGACATTGATAGGGACCCGCTCAGGTCGCATGGCCCATCTGACTGCACCGCAAGTCACCGTCCCGTGGCTGGGTGCCTGTGCCGGCTGCAGTGCATCCAGGGCCACTAACTCTGTGCTGCTCAGGCCTGGGACCCCTTCTTCTGAGACATTGAATGGCCTCTGTAGCGATGGTCTTGGGGTCATCAATGCCATGTGTCTGTGGCCCTGCGCTATCCGCATCCTCCGGCCTCAACTGCGGGCCACCAGGGCCCACACATAGCATCGAGTCTTGACCAGCCCGGACGTCGCATCACCGCAGGAGGCACACGCCACCACCACAAGGACCACCTCCAACCGCCATCTGCCAGAGTCGAAACGGTGGTCCTGACAGACCTACAGAGTTGCTCAGACCTGTCGTGGATGCCATCATCGGCCTGATACCCTGCTCAGCACTCCAGGTGCCAGTGACTCAGTGCACCGCAAGCCATTGTCCGTTACTGATTGAGTTTTGTGCTGTTGTGAGGTTGCGCAGCAATGTCACCTCATGCAGTGGGGAAGACCTGGGACTATGATGAGGAAGATGTGTCAAGTGTGCGGACGGGAGAAGGCACAGACAATGGGAGGGCAGGAGGCAACAGCCCCAAGGCAGGAATGCAGACTGGTGGTTGTAGTCAAGCTACACACCCGGATCTATTACTGGGTATTGCGCTGTGGACTGCGGACGCAACTGTCACCTCAGGCAGTGTGGGAGACCTGGGATGTTGATGAGGAAGTTGATGCAGGTGTAACACACCCCACTGCATCTGCATCAGGACTAACCCGAAGGGCCACAATCCTAGCAATTTCTTCACATGAGCGCGCTCTTCTCTAGTGCCCCTACCTCAGTGCACTGCAACTCACGGAACCTCCTGACTGAATATTGGGTGACCTCTGTCCTTACTCCGGATCCCTCCATGTTGCTCTGCAGTTGACTCTGTTATGCTGGTGTTTTCTGTTTCCATTACACTGGTGTCCACTGTTCAGGTTGTTGCCAGCACCTAGCACTCCGTGCGGGCTGGCTTATACTCACCCCACACACATCCAGCACAGGCGTCACTGTACATGTGGCCCTGCCAATAAAGGGGCCGGGCGCATGTGCCCGTAGCCAGTTCAACATGATATGTGCATGTGTCCCTGTGGTCTTGTTGTATGCATGGGGGCCCTGGGCCCTACGACATTACATTGTGCTGTGTACAGCGGACGCAGACATGTCACCGCAGGCAGCGGGCTAGAACCTGGACATGTAGCTTTGTCGTCACCCACTCAATTCGTAAGGGGAGTGGACTGTGCCATCGTACGCAGAGCCAAAGTGGGTGTGTGACTGATATGTGCATGCCCCTGGGCGTGGTTCTGTACTGGGTATGTTCATCTACATGTGTCTCTATGGCAGTGTGGGTCTCCTTTGTGGGGTGTAGGTGGTCCCTGAAGGGTTTTGGACACCCACGTATGTGTTCTAGTTCGCATTCCATGGGTTCTGCAACACCCGCACCTGTTGGGCCACCTCCTTTTGGCGTTCTGACACCTGGCATTGGGGTGCCATGTGTGGGTCAGTGAAGTGTTGTGAGCCAGCCGTGATTGCGGGTGCTTCATGCTGTGTAGTCTGTTGCAGGGGCTGGGTTCTCCTCTGAGTAGCTTGTCTGCCCTGGTCCTGGTGGTGGGTTGTGTGTGGGATGTCCATGGGCTGTTGTAGGGCATCGGTGTCGAAGGTGTGGTGTTCGTCTCCGGCATCACTGATGGGTTGTCTGTTCTGACCTGCTGGAGGTGTTGTTTGTCCCTCTGCATTGTGAAGGGGAGGTGCATGTTAGCATTGTGTTGGCGCCTTGTTCTTGTCGACATGCAGACTGTGTGACAATGTACATTGTGACTGTTTGGGCGGTGGTGGCTATTTGAGTTGGGACAGTGTACATTTGGCCTACATGGCTGATGTGAGGTTGTAGCCGTAGATATGCATCTCACAGTTCCCTGCTCTGTCCAATGTGATTGTTCTGTTTCTGCGCCGGGGCGGACCCAGTTGTGCCCCCTGTTCTGCAGTGTGGGTGTCGCACTTTGTGCCACATTGTCATGGTATGTGCTGTGATTTCTATGTGTGTGTGCTGCAGTGTGCCACGGGATGGGGGACATGTCCCTGGGTAATTGTGGGTGTGCAGTGTGCTACACCTCGTTGTGCATGTGTGCCATTGTGCCCATCACCCCCCGTCCCCCCAGTCCCTGTTGGATCCTCACCCTGTTGTTGTTGTGTCGGGTCCTGTCGAGCTGTGTCCGTACTCCCACCTCCTTGCACCGTCTCCACACTGATGACTGTGGCCTGGCTTTCCACCAGCTCCTCCTGTGGCACTGGACTGCCACCTCCTGTCGCCGTTGCTGCCTTCCTGTTGGCAGCGGGTTTGTGCCTGGTTTAGGTTGTCACGTCCTGGCGGCGTCTCTTGGCCTCCTGGATTGGCCTCCTCGGCACTCCGACTGCATTCCAGGTGGTCTGCTTGTGGGTCAGTTGCTGGTAGTATTCTGTGACTCCGTGGCGCTGGTCTTGTTTTCCTGCGGTCTGCACCCCGTCTTCCTCTCCCTTTTCTCCTTGGCCTTCCCCGACCCAGTTGTTCCTTGCTGGTGGTCTGTGGGGGTTGTGGGGTTCGCGTTGACCTCTGCGCTGGGTCAGGGTGCATCCATGTTGCTTCGTGCTTTGGCTTGTTTCTGGTGTGTTGTTTCTGTGGTTTTTATGGTGCAATTTCCCGCCAGACGCGTGGGATTTGCAGGCCTGTGGCTGCTTTTCGCTACTTTTTGTACCGCGATTGGCCTCATCGCATGATTTCTCGCGTTTCGCATTTTTTTGGCGTAGCGTTGATTTTCACGCTGACATTTGGCGCGTTACCTGGTGACTATCGCATGCTACCGCCTTGTTGTGAATTCCACGTTGACACAGGGTTATTTTCCCGCGATAGGCTGCGATATTGAAAGTTGCGTTACGCTACTCTTGCGGTAGTTATCGCACGTTCTTGTGAATATACCCCATAGTCTTCTGATGGCGGGGAAGTGAGTACACAATAACCTCTTTCATCTCTGACATGAGAACAGCATAGGGCTTCATTGGAACCTGCCTTACAGTCTATGATCCTGCCAAGTGTATGGGTTGAGCATTTTAAATCCATATGATACACCTTCCAGGGCCGGACTGGGAACAGCAACCAGCCCTGGCCAATTGCTGCTTGACCGGCCCCAGGAGCAGTGGGTGGCGGGGGTTGCTAGCAAGAAGTACCACTCCTGCTTCTGTTACAGGGGGCCAATATTGCAGCTATGCTGCAAAACCAGCCCCCACAGGCACAAAACCGGCCCCCACCCCTTCAGCTCAGCGGGGAAATGCCCGGTGCCCACAACAGCCAGTTCGGCCCTCACGCCTTCCCCATCCTATACTATAAGGAATCAACCTGAGGCTTTTGATTTTATCCATTTTACGTTAGAAGAGGTTCAACATGCCATTAGTGTGCTCCCTGTAAATAAGGCATCTGGTCCTGATGGGGTACTGTTGGATTTATAGAAGTCCAATGTCGATTTTTGGGCTCCCTTTAACAATATATTTGAATTCAGTAGTGAAAGTGTGTATCCCTGAAGCTTGGTCCATTTCTGTTATCGTCCCTGTTTTCAAAAAGGGCAATAGTTCAGACCCCAAGTGCTATAGGCCCATTTCATTGATCTGCTCCACTGTTAAAATCGTTGGCCGCATTCTGTTCATTCTGCTTGTTGATTGGGCATTGGAGCAAAAGGTTATAGCTGACATCCAGTACAGTTTTCGGCCGGGCCTAGGCACTATTAATCAATGCCTTCATTTGCATTTGATTGCTGCTAAGTACATCATAGCAAAACAAGGGGCGTTACATCTTGCATTTATGGACATAAGTACAGCTTTGATAAATGAACAGGGAGAAACTTTGGGCTATTATGCTAGAGTTGGGGGCAGACCCCCAGCTTGTTTTTTTCACACTGGATCTTTATTTTAATCTTTCTGCATCTGTGAGATTTAGTGAGGGTGGTGAATGTACAGAGCTTTTTAATCTCAATCGGAGTGTTCGTCAAGGTTGCATTCTGGCCCCGTTTTTATTTACACTTCATGTCAACAGCCTGAAAAAGTCACTGATAGAAGTTGACAGGGACATGCCCAAAATGGGTTCTTGTCCAGCCCCAGTATTGCTATACGCGGACGATGCTGTTCTCCTCTTGCGTACCGCATTGAGGCAAGAGGTTCTGCTCAACCAATTTGCAGCATTTATGGAAAGTCTTGATCTAAGGATGAACCTTTCCAAGTCTCACGTAATGGTTATAGAACCGTGGTCAACCAAGACAAAGACTTATTGTATTAACAGCAACACTATTAGTTGTGTTTCTGGTTTTCCTTATTTAGGTGTTTTATTCAATCCTACCTTGTCTTGGGTCCTTGTGAGATATGCAAGAGGGCACCTGCTACTAGAAGTACTGCTTCCGTGTCTAACTTTGCCTTCAGGTTTGGCCAAAACATGTCAAGTCCCTGGTTGACATATATAGAGAAAAGTGTGTTTCTGTAGCTGCTTATCACAGCGAGCTTTGGGGTCAATGTGTCATCCTCGCAAGTCTTAGAGAATACGTTTCTAAGGAAGCTCCTCTCGCTCCCACAGAGTGTATCCTCTTTTATCTTTCATGAGGAATCAGGGAATGACTTCCTAGAGGATATGTTTATGTTGCAGCCATTACTCCAGCCATTACTTTTGTCGGTCTCAGTGTGTGTTTGCCCAGCCAAACAGTTTAACTGCTTGGCTTTAAATAGTATTGCCATGCCCAAAATTGCCACCAGGTTTAGAAGGAACCCTGTATTCTCAGGAGAGTTAGCGGGAATACACATCAGCTCCTAAGAGACCCGTTCAGTTCCATGGGAGCCTACAGGAACCCCAGGTGATGTTGGTCTTCCCCATGAGCAAGAACAAGGGCTTATGGTGTTGGTGATTGGTCCCAGGACTGGGGCATGAGTGAGCCCTCGACAACTAACCTACCCATTCTAAGATCTGATTGCTGAATCCTGAAAACACTTCCCCAAGTACCATATTTCCCATCTGCTAACATTCTGGCAATGTTCCAGAATAACCTAAGAAACTGCCAACAATCCTCACGAAAACTCATGGTTTTACTTGTATTTCTTCCCATATTATTTGTGTTTATTTATTTATTTTCCATTTCAAATGTTCTTTCTTTTTTAATCCGGCGTCCAGCACCTGGCTATCATTCACTCACACTATGCTTACCATTTCTCCCACAAACAAATTAGTGCATCAAAAACTTGAATCTTGTGGAGTCATCTCCATGGGGGATGATGGGGGATTGTTTCACCTCCCAAATGAATTTCATATTTCCCTATACTAATTCACCACTAATCCATTTTGGGTTCCAGAGTAGCATGCTATTCGCCGAAACAGCGCTTCGATGCCTCGCCAGGGGTAGTAACTGCTATATAAATGCTATTACAATTACAACTGTGGAAGAATCAGCGTTATGTTGCCTGTGGGAAGAGGCACTTGATCTTAGTTGAAGATTAATTTAGGCGTAGGTTACTACATGAGCTAAAGAAAAAGCAGTCAGATGCCTGCAGTAAGCCAATGTGTTGCAGGCACTTTGGAGCCCCTCAAGAAAAATTTGTATCTACACCTTATGTCGTAAATAGCAAACATTTTTCTGTTTCAGCAGTTTGCCATCTGTTAATTACTAGACTACTTGAAAATAAATGCAGCAGTCTCACATTCTCAACATTTCAGAGCCCTAGAGCTCAGGAAGCTCCGGCATGGTTTTTGCAACAGGTTTTCTATTTTTAGCAGCCCTGGGGGGGGACAGTCCAGTTCATGGGTAGGTTAATCTGATTGCTTTTGTCAGAATTGTTGCGTTTGAGGCTCAATTTCGGTAGAGAAACTATTTAGAGTTTGGGGCGAATAGAAGACGTTTTCTGCAGCAGTTGGAGGATTTTCAGTTTCCTCGAGTTGTAAATGAGACACTTCGTCTACTATTAAATTGTTTCTTCCATGATGCCTGAATGGCCCGGACTGTAGAGTCCAGGGAGCCTGGAACCCTTCCTGTGACGTCTCCTCTCAGTGATCATGAGCAGGCCTATGGCACCGGAGCGGCCTGCCGGAAACAAATCACGGCAGTGGCGAGGGGATCTGATGCATGCCTGAGAAAGGGGAGCGAGAGGGGTAACTGAGTTCCTAGCCCCGAATGTTATAACCCTATGGCACCTGGCCCTGCCATCTGCATAAGCTGATGCCTGGGGGCTAAGAGAGTGACCTACACCATAATGAGAGTACAAAAGGCTGGGCTGGGCATATCTCTAGGCAGAAGGAGGCTGCATAAGAGTGCAAAGCCTGTGGACGCTGGGCAAGAACTTTGCTGTGGGTGGAGTGTTACCTCATTCGTCAGCAAAGTTCTTGTACAAGTTCCTACAGGTACTCTGCGTCTCAAAATAAAAAAGTGCTGGTACTCAGTACTGAACAGTACCGGCCAGTGCTTTAAATGGGGAAAAAAGTGCAGGTACTCACCAAATTGAGCTGTGGCCTGGGGGCGTGGCAAGGAGGCGGGGGTAGGAGGCAGGACAATGGGCAGGGCTAATGACACATTTAAAGGGCGCAATACTTTTTTGGGGTGTGAATGATGACAAATTGCTTCAATCTGTAATGTTTTGTTGATACCCTTGCATGTATGCAGGATACTTTTAACATTCTCTTTCAAATGTTGCATATGAAATTGCCGGTGCACAAATGGCACATGAATCACATTTATTATACACAGATTCAGTGACCATGGGCAGCTTATAGAAGAAAAGTAGACAATGATTTTTCTACCAACCAATACCAGTTGACAGATTATTGAATAGGTAGCCATCAGGTTTCCCTTTTTATCAGAGGCATTGGACCAATGAAAGTACAATCTAGAATTCAGTCCACCAAGATCAATTGCAAAAAAGAAAGTTTATTAATCTAACAGGACACAGTTTAGTTAAAACCCAACATATTCAGAAAGCACAAGCTAAAGTACTGGATCGAAACAAAAAAATGAAAACGTTGTGGGACTGTATTTGGAAGCTTGGAAACTGCCATCAAATGTTACAAAAAGATCAGCAGTGTTTCTTGTCATACATCAAAAAAGTGTCCACATAGCTTCAAATGGGGACTTTTCTCCCCCCTGGTTGTGTGAACGACAAGCTGTCTCGTCAGCTGATCTCCTTCCTAGTTGCAGCCATGTTTTAACATATGGTAGCGGTTCAAACCTTTGAATAGGTGGGCCTACACATTTCAAGATCAGAAGGGATGACAGACGATTTGTGGAAAGACAATTTCTCTTTGGTGTAAGCAGATCATTCATAGAGCTAAAGCTTCTTTCACATTCACTGGTGGACACAGCAATGGTTTCAACACCTTTTATCCATGACATAAAATCTAGAGGTATGTAGGCAGCTTTGACTTCCTTGTACTCTCTAAATCCCCTGATACTATCCACCACATTTACTCTCAAGATTTGACACAGCTGCTGCACATCCTTGTCACCATATTGTAAATCCATGCTGTCTTCTGGCCAGTTTTCAGGATAAAGCAGTTATATGTGCTGCGTAAACTATTTCAAGTTGTCTGCTTTGGGAGTGTCTGCTATTTTAGTGCTGACATGGGACGATTTTGTAGTGGAAAATCTTGTTTTTAGGTTTTCAGCTAAGCTCCTTTAAAATTGACCTGCATTTATCATTGGAAATTTACTCTTTTCATGCAGGTCTACACCCCTGAATGCAAGGCTGCTGCAGGCTTCCATGGCTTCCTCAGTGTATGGACCAGGGGTTTTAACCATTGATTCAAAGACCCGGACTGCCCTTGTCAGCAATTTTTCTGCATCAGGAAGAGTTGTATCATTGCACTGAAGCTGGCGAGAAAATTCACTCAATTCTGCTAGAGCATCCAACATAACACCAACATTCTTTACAAATGAGCAAGGGGTCAGAATATTGTTACGGCCAGTATATTTAGCTCTATCTCAGGCATCACGTTTTTGGTCAGCAGCAGCTTTTGAGAAATACTGGTGTAGTGAAGAAAAGCTCTGCCAAACAGCCTTTACGCTCCTTTCACTGGAAGCAACCCAGCGAATGGAAAGAATCCATCCAATTATAAGAAAACGCTGCTCAATTTCCTTTGCACACTGCCTCAGTTCCCTTTGATTTTTAGGCGAAGCATGGTACAAAGAAAATAGTTTGTCAAAGAAAATCTGAAAGTGATTTATGCTTGAAATTTCTTTCATAACATCTCCCACAGCTAGCTCCAACCGATGATTGCTACAGTGCCACACAAATAATCCTGGATAGCGAATCTGAAGCTGTGTTGCAACTCCAGCCTGCTTCCCAAGCATAACTGATGCACCATCACAGGCCAAGGCAATCAAACATTGTCGAAGAAAGTCCTCATGAAAGCCATGCTTGTGTAGACACTCCGTCACAGCAGTGATGATATCATTAGCTGTGGTGCCATCAAGTTCAAGTAAGTAAAAAAAAAAAGGACGCACATCAGAATCATTTGCGACTGCAGCCTGCAAGCTAAGGACAAGCACAGATTTTCCACTAAATGTGGTAGATTCGTCAATTAACAAGCATATTTTACATTTTTTTTCCAATATGTCCTGTACAAGTTTTTTCCTCATGCCTGAATCTATATGATCTAAAATATCAGCACATGAATTGTTACTGTGAAGAACACGGCCTATATTTAATCCATTCAGCTGCTGCACATCAACATCCAGTGACATATCTACAAATGGCCACCCATATTTCCCTATTTTATATGCTGTACGAAACACACAGCATTTTGTTTCCTGTTCTAGAATGTACATTAAATGGGCATGATTTTCCATGCTCTGTCTCAGGGACTCTTGTGCAATTTTTTCTGCAGTGACATGAGCTGTTGAAAATGTATGCTCTCTGATTTTTTTCCCTAGGGACATCTGCTGCTTACATTTTTCTTTTCCATAATGAGTTACGTTGCAATCGGACCATTCGTGTGCAAATCTTAAGCCTTGGGTTTTATTTGCACCCAGTGTTGTTAGCGTATCTAAATGTTGAGCAGCCTAATTTTTTACTTTCAATAATTAGCCAGCTATATTCTTTACAGAAATATTGCATTTGCTCAATATTCCCGCAGTCCGGTATGTCCCCCTCTTTGAGCTCCTTTGTAGCAGATGTAGTAAAAGCAGTGTTTTGTTTGGCAAACAGGACAAATTCTCACTAGATTGATTCACAGCAGTGTCCACAGTAACATAATCATCTGCATTATGATTAGTATTACCACCATCAGATACAACACATTCAATATCGTCAGCACACTCCGGCTCCATTTGCTTCCTTTTAGTGCCTTGAGAGGCATTATCCTTTTGCAACCACTTCAGCAAACTCATTTTCACCATGTAGATTGAACTTGGATCTGTAGCAACCTAATGTCTGACACCGACAACCTCTCCCTGTTCGCAATGTCTCACGAAGCCCGACGCAGTTAAACTGAAAGAATTATTTTTTTGCTTTGATCTGCAATGACAATACACAAATGTGTCACGGATGATGTAAACTGACTTGTCAAGACGAAATCTTGCACAAATTGATATTGAATTGATAAACTGCACACAAGGCAAATCCTGAAATATTCCCACAGGCAGTCCCATCAATAAGTCAAGTGAGTTAAAGGGGAAACATCCATTACAACGCAGTCATTACAACGACCTACCTTTACAACGCAACTGTTACAAAGCAACTGCCTTTACATTGCATGCCATTACAATGCATGTCATTACAACGCATGTCACTACAACGCATGCCATTACAACGCATACCATTACAATGCATGCCATTACAACGCATTATAAGGTAAATAATGGAGATTTGTTTTAGTATTAGGGTGGGTATGGGTTTTGGGGTACATGGGAATAGTAATTTTTACCCCTACACTAGCCAACACTTTCCCTACTGTTGCACTCACTGAAGTGGGAATAGTAATTTTTACCCCTACACTATCCAACACTTACCCTACTGTTGCCTTAAAAGTATTATGTGTTGTAATGGTATGCGTTGTAATGGTATGCATTGCAATGGTATGCGTTGTAATGGTAGTTTTTAAAAATGCGTTGTACTGGCATGCGTTGTAAAATCATGCAATGTAATGGTAGTTGCGATGTAATGACTGCGTTGTAAAAGCATGCGATGTAATTGCATGCATTGTAATGTCATATATTCGAGTTAAAGAGATGAGGTAACTTGCTCAGGATCACATAATTCAGTCATAGCAGAAGACTCGCTTTGAAGGATGATATAGCTTCCAATAACCAAGTCTTGATTTGCATTGTGCACAGAGATCTATTTCACTTACAATGAGTGTGCTGTTGTAACATGCACAGCACCAGTACATTAAACAAACATTAAAAGCTGCATAGACTGGTTTTATTGAAAGATGAATGATCCTGTTCCTATATTATGGCACGGCATTAGCAAGAACATTCAAGGTTGCTTACAGGTGTGAGGTTCTTTATGAGAACCAGTAGAGTGCTGAGGCAGGGGAGGACCAAATTACACGGCAGGGTTTGCATCAAGAAAAGACAATAATGCATCAAAAAGACAATTATGCATCAAGAAAGGACAATTGCAGTGTAATGCAGCACAGTCTGTGGCAGTGTCACTTCACTATTGAGTGATTTTCACACTGCAACTCTGGGTAGCATGATCACACTACTGTTGCACATCAACTAGTGTGATTCTGCTGGTTCACTGTGCCCTATTCATTCATACCAGTTTGCTGTTCATGTAACTAGTTTGTCATGCCACCTCCGCATGACATTAGCTAGAGTGGCCATAATGAATATTCCTATAGTGGGATAGTGTTTAAGCACTATGGCAATATGATGTTTAATAAAACTGCTCTGATTTGCTAATAAGATGATCGTTTTGCTCACATCATGATGAACCTGCACTTTCTATTCTGTTTTATGATAAGATTTCCTATATAAACCCCTGATTTTAGGGGTTTGCCAAAAGACTTTTAAATTCTGCTACAGATAATGCGCATTTCTCTCTCGATTTTGCTGCTCATTTGGGATTTAGAATAATTCTGACTTTGCACTATCCTCTAATGCTCTATGTACTGATAGCCTTTATGGGTGACTCCACCATATTGGTTAAATTTATGTATTAAATATTTTAAACTTATTCTGCTGATCTAGAACTTAATTATTGATTGGGCCTTTACTGGATCTATTTTATTTTTGATGTGTGTGGAGGTGCCTTGACTCGGGACACATTGCCTCATGAAATTGAGGTTTAACACTATTTCTGAATCATCAATTCTGTTGCCAAGTTATTGAGGTAAATTTTAGGACGTTCACATTTGAGAGCCTCCCATGCCCACACCTTAAATATGGTACTTATGTTGGGTGGTTGACACATGAGAGCTTGAGACTCAGGTGGTTGAGAAGTGTAAATGAGAGGAGGCATACTTTGAGAAGAGTACCTGAGGGGAACAAAAGGATAATTAAAGGAGAAGTATTCAGAGATGGACCTAATAAAAAGTGCAAGAGTAAGGAAAGAATAGAGTATCTTGATCTCCTCGCAAATCTATGTACCCTGATACTCTATGTTACCTGGGTAACCTACACATCTGCCCACAGGTGCCACTTTCTCAGTACTTTTTTTGTACCGGAATCCTCAGCAGTCCCTGACTCTGTACCCTCTGGTGGTCTTGGGTCTGTTCCCCCTGCACCATCCTGTGCCACTGTCCATGTGTTCTCTTTTACCCTTTGGTACCCTCGGACATCTCTCCTCTGAATCCTCACTGCACTGCATTTCTTCCCTCTGCCTCCGCACCCTCAGGGCACTGCATCTCTACACTGTAACATCTCTGCCTCTGCACCCTCAATGCACTTCTTTTCTACCATCTGGTATCTTTGCGCCCTCAGTACACCTCATCGCTACCCTCTGGTCAATCAATCAATCAGTGCTTGTTAAGCACGGCTACTCACCTGTGAGGGTCTCAAGGCGCTGGTAAATCTGTCTCTGTACCCTCAGTGTACTGCATCTCTACCCCCTGGTACCTCTGCACCCTCTGGTTCCTATGCCAGTCTACCCTCTGTACCTTCATTGAATAACTCTGCACAGTACAGCGACACCACCTACGTGGTTTTAGAGATATGACATTCATTACTACAGTTCACAAGTGAGCCGCTTTACAAACTGAGGCCAGAAAGCTGCTTGCACTAAACACGCTGTGTGTGTAGGACAGAGACATCATAAGGATTTTTTGGGGCCCTAGGCCAAATGTATTTTGGGGGCCCCTGACTAAAACAGTGTTGAATTTATGATCTAATTTCAGCTCTTTCATGCCCTCTTTGGCCAGGTCACTCACAGTGCACAGGTGCACTCGTTTAAATTCAAAATGTTTTTACATCCAATATTCATGGAAAGTGATGTGTTTTAAATATTGTAACAGCAGCAGCTCACCAATATTACTGCAAATAATCTGACCCCCCCCCCACCCCCATTTCTCATATGCGATGTCCTGTTTTGATCTAAAAGAAACTTTAACGGATGTTGCATGAAACAAAATTTATCGGCAAAATGTCTATTAAACTCACACATCACCCACATTAAATATAAATTAAATGAAAATACTATTTCAAACGATCTGATTAAACAATTATTCAAGGTCATCAGGGCGAAGCTCTCTGCAGAACAGAGCAACCTTTAGGTGTTTAATCGGTGTGCCTTTGATGTAATATTGCTGTAATGAGGAACTTACACATCCCGACTGCCCTGGGTTTACATAATTTAGTAAACGCTGTTCCTGTCCTCTCATCTGTCTCTCATCTGTCTCTCTCTCTCTCCCTGTCTCTCCATCTGGTATAGATTACCGCAGCTCCCTCCCGGAGCAGTCTAACCTGCTCAGTCAACTGAATCCTCCTGCAGACAGCTGTCTCACTGAGCTGATAGGAAACTGCTATCCTGTACTGGATGGATGGGGAGAGGCAGGGGCGTAGCATAGTGAATAATATTAGGGGGGTGTGAGTCTGAGATTTCCCAACAAGCACCATTGAGTATCCAACTAAAAATGAGAGGCAGTGGACAAAGGCATTGATTTAAAGGGCATACTGATGAAACCAGGGTGGGGCGTGGCGAAATGGTGGAAGATGCTAATCCCAAGCCAAGAAACCCCATTCCTTGCACTATAGTAAATGGACACTTACATAGTAGCAAAGCAAGTGGAGGAAGTCTGAATTAAAGAAAGGGGTTCCAATATGATCAGTGGCAATTGGCAGTAGAACCACACACAACAGGAGAAAATGTTGCATGAGAACTTATTAGTAAAGTGTACATTTATCCCTTGAGGTATTTTGGTGCTTTCTGAAAGATGTATATTATTACCCAAGTCAATGTTACTCATTTTATCGACCTCAGAAGGATGAAAGGCTGAGTGAACCTCCTAGGATCTAAAGCTGAGACCAAGAGGTCAAACACACATTCTTTAAGTGGATGCATTAGGCCACTGAGTAACCACAACACCAACCCCCACCCTACTTCTTGAATATCTAGCAAGTACCAGCTAAACCTGGGGCAGGCCTGCTTTTATTGCTATGCCTTGCTTCTAAAAGTGCTGCTCTTTTAGCCACAGTTGCCCATTCGGATAGTGAGGGCGGGTAGAGAAGAATCAGTGTAGCTGTGGAGCACATCTAACCTAACTGGTTTGACCCTGACTTTCTCTGCCTGCATCAGTGTCTTTCCTGAGTCCCGACACAAGAAGCACCACTGTGAAAATAGTCTGCTGCGTGCACCGCTCTAACAGTGTGAGGGAGAGGCAAGGGCCTATGGCACATGACTGGCCCATAAAAGAGTTTGCTGTAGGCTAAGCATTCCACGTTTAGGGCCACCTGTATCACCGTCTTTAGTATGCTTTATCTTTCTGGTTATGGACTAACAGAATGCTGTACAGCACTGACCTTTACGTGCGGCCCCTGATCAACAGCAGCACTAGGCTGCAGTATACTCGACTAAGAACTGACATCAAAAAGCTGTTAAATAAACATGCAAGCATTTATTTAAAGGTTAAGTGAAGTTAAAGAAAGTAACTAGGGTGTCCTGCACCTCTTAACTTTCCCAACACTCGTTTTTAAACACATCTTGCAGAAAGGGTGTAAACATTATATAAAGTCTCTTCCAAATTAAAAAAGTGTTATTTTATTAACATGCAGAACCGCTTATCCTTATTACATCAGATTATACCAGTGCGTTGATAAGCATTTTTTCTTTTAAAGTGATAGTTTTCAAACGTAAATTTAAAAACATGAATTCTTCCCTCCCCTGACAACAATGCCAATATTGAACTAAGAGTTAGGTCCGTAATGTGCATCCTCTTGAGTGGCCCAGGGTTCCTATTATACATGAACAACATTATAATTTATCAAACACAGGGGAGGATTTTGCAAAAGCGCATATCCTGAAGTCATATTGCGAGGTCCTCCTATATGTGATAATGAAGAAAAAGGAGGAAAAGTATAAACAATTGCCTAGGATCACACAATTTGGTAAAGTGGGGAAGCCAGGATTAATCCCAGGTTTTCTGGTTTCACATTGTGCAGGTCAACTGCACAATGTGAAACCAGAAAACCTGGGATTAATCCCTGCTTCCCTACTTTACCAAATTGTGTGATCCTAGGCAAACAAAAATGTTTGCGAGTACCCATGATATTCACTAATCCGCTTGTTAGCTGCAAATCTAAACACCACTTCTGGTGTAAATTTGAGAGTTGCATAAACGACAAAGACCATAAAAATAGCAAAATACTGAAGACTAATCCCCACCCAAAAAAAGTGTATAACACTCCAGGGGCCATCAAAAAAGTAAATTCCACCACTGTGCTTCCATCTGTGATTTTTGAAAGGCCTGCTAGCCCAGATAACAGTCGCTGCTGCCCAAACGTTTTAATTGTACCAACTCCTGGCCTGAATGCACGCCACAGAACCGGACCGAATGCAATATATAATTGGGTTGGGGGTGGGGGTTCCCCCATACAAACCCCTCTGAAGATACGCCCTTGGGGAGAGGAGTCGGGCCAGCAGCGAGGACCAGAGCGAAACACAGCAGCAGAAGCAGGAACAGCAGGAAAGGAATTTATTAAATAGATTGCTTTCGTGCTGTTCCTGCCTCTGCTGAAACACAGGATTGGATAAGCCTCTTGGAGAGATGTAATGCAGGGCACCGGGGTGAAGCGCTGCAGCTGCCCCTGCATTACACAAGCACACTAATTTGTTTCAGACACTGGTACCGTGCCTGAAATAAATGAGTGTGCTTGTGTAATACAGGGGTGGCTGCAGGGCTTCACCCCAGTGCCCTGCATTACATCTCTCCAAGGGGCTCACCCAATCCTGCATTCCAGCACAGGCAGGAACAACACGAAAGGCACGCAGGGCACTTACCTATGCACCAGAGTTGATGTAGAAGGTTCCTCGCTGGGTCTGACTGGCGATGGTGAATTCCTTCTCGATAGTGCTCTTCTTCTTCTGTGCTTCAAAGCAGTGGCTCTGTTTTCCGCCCTCCTGCGCTGGGAAACCAAAAAGGGAAAACCAGCCCAAACTGCCCCTTTTAAGGGGCTTCCGTTCCTTCATGCCGAACAGCTACCTGGCGGGTGAAGTCAGACGTTGCTTGACTGTGCCACGTCACTACCAATGTGAAACCGGTGTGAAATTGCCATCATGTGAGCATGTGTCACAGTGTAAAAATGTGACACATGCTCACAAGACCTGAAACTCCGACCCTATTGAATGAGTACCGGCACTCTCCTTGGTAAGGAAAAAGTGCTGGTACTCTTGGAGGGAAAAAAAAGCAGTGCCGGTACTCAGTACTGGTGAGTACCGGCCCATTTAAAGCACTGGTACCGGCCCATTTAGAGCACTGGGGGACATTTGCTGAGGAATGAAAACACTCCCCTTCTAGCGTCTTACACATACCCTTGATAAAGACATTAAAGAGTGGGCGTGGTTGGGTCCTGGGGCAACTTGTATGAGTGCACTTAATGCTCTCCCAAGCCATTGTCAGTTTGGGGTTCCGCTCCTGCCGCACAGTGTTTACTTGTACGAATATATATGGAACACAGTGAATGGCAAGTCCGCCCTGGGACCTCAACAGGTGAATCGATAAATTTGCCAAATCGTTGGCAGCAGGGAAGCCCCTGGGGAGCACGTGCCAGGGGGCCGGAGACTAATGCAGAAGATGCACCTACAGGTATATTGCAGGCAATCAAAAGCACCCGGCAAGTACTGGAAACAGTCTGCAAATTAGATCTGATGTCACTCTTTTGTGGCAGGACCTCCAAAATACAGTGGACAGTGTCACTGCGGCAGAAGGCCAAATTTCTGAACTCGAAGACACGGTCTGGGAGTTGAAATCAAGAGTCCACATACTGAAATCTTCCACAAAGAACTTTCCAGAGAGCAGAACCTATTGTAACAACATGCAACTAGTGGGCTTTCTGGAGTAAGTGGAGAGACCAAAACCAAAACCCTTCTTCACCAAATGGTTCCAATCTTGGATTCCTGCAACAGAACTGTTTCCCTGCTTCATTGTGGAGATGGTGCATTGTGCGGTGTGCAGAAACTTGCATCTGCCAAAATCCCAAATCATAAAGGTCGCCATACTGTTCTTCATGTGGTACACAAGCAGGGTCCCATGACCTTTGATGCCAAATAAGATCCTTCTCTTTCCAGACTACACCAAACTTGTCCAACACCAGCAGAAATCCTTTGAGAGTGTGAAGCAACAATTAAGGGCCATACAGATGTTACCAGCCAAGCTCAAAGTGTTGTGGAAATATAAATTTTACTTCTTTGACATTCCCAAAGCTCCTTGAGACTGGGCAGGGGAGCGAAAAGAGATGAAAGTAATCTGATAAATTGGACAGAACAACCCTGAAGATATTGGGTGGGCCAAAATAGAGAAAAGTGAGATACATCAATATTGTTGTAGGACAGACGGGAACAAGAGAATGGCAGCACAGGACACCGGCACAGACTCCAGCACTATGGAGGAGACTCCACACTCAGATATAGACTCCCCATCCACAGAAAGAAAGCAATATACTCTTCATGCTTCACATAGACGACTGCCTCCTCCCGCTCTTTTTTGTCCTGACTTGGCCTGGCTTCTTTAGCGGATATGCTCTTGTCATACTGCCTATGTGGAGAGAACAGTGGCTTCACTGTAGTGCCCATACATTGACCTGGCAGTAATAAGTGGCCCGATTTCTGGTAATTTTGGTGCCAGAAGGCTTTTAATATAAGCTGGTTCATCTACATTCACCTTTAACATATGGTGAGAGAGAAAGAATATAACATGTGTAGCACAAGATTGTAGTTCCGGGCCTGGAGGGAGGTAGATCATGCTAGGGTGGCCCTCAAGACCCCATCTTATATCATGGTGATAGTACTGTTATTGTGATTTAATTTAAAGTTGTGGGATAGGGCACCCTTAGGCTTAGAATACCAGTATGAGCCGACCACATTGGCGGATCCTTCCCATGCCTCATTCTAGACACTTTGAGTTGTGGCAGTGAGCATATACAGGGTTGTGTTTACAGTTTCTAGTGTTCTCTTCTAGTATGTTTTTGATCCTGACATTTCATCACAGGTGCACAAAATAGATATCTCTTTATCACAAAAACAGGTGTTATGGCTAACAGCATAGAGGTATTCTAGCTTGAATCCCTACGTATCATCTAGAAGAAGCCAAGATGATATCATGTTTTTGCAACCAACCTACCTATACTTTGTGAGTGAATATGCCTTTCCTAAGCTGATGGCCACCTTCCTTGCACGTATAGGTCATCTTCTTGCTCAAGTTCCACAGAGGAAACTGCACTAGGGAGAGTTGAATGGAGTTCTGGACTCTTTATTTTTTTTTTTACTTATTAACAAGTCAGCTACAATAATCAATTGGCACAACATTGCAAACACTTGATAATATTCAAGTTAAACAGTTAAAACCATATAAATGAATTACCTATTAATTACCTGTTCTTAAATCCAGGGGTTTGTTATACTTTTCTACCCTTATAAAAATACTTCAATCTCATTTCATCAGCTTGTCCCTTACACACAAAGCAGAGTACAAAACCTTTGAGACTGCAAATACAACTACAAAGTCAGTGTTTGTCTTACATACTTGCAGTGAATTCTGATACTGCTGTATACCAAATAACTGGTACATAGGTTTTATCCATTTTGACCTCATCATAGTGTAAGAGTTACAAAAAAAGAATGTGACCTTCAGTCTCCTCATGTTGCATACTAGTTGGACACAGATAATCATCTAGTCCCGAAGATAGCCACTTACATGTAAAGTAAGCAAATTAGTAAAGTCCCCAAACTGAACTTTCTGTAGAGTGATCTACCTGTAAAGGGTTGTATCCTGTCCAAATATTCTTCACAAGTGTAGTCACGTTTGGTCAACAAAAATGTATTGGTCAATCGACCCAGAGTACACGTTGATTGTTGTTTATCACTGAAGAAATACCAAAATCTGTCTTTGATGACACTGTGTGAAGAGACACCGTACCTGACCAATATTTTGACAGCCCAAGTACTAACAATAACTTCCAGACATAGCTCAGCCAAGGTATTTTACTCACATTGCGCCTCCAGTCACATCACACAGATCCTACTTGAAGGGCTCTAAGGGCCTGATTACAAGTATGGCGGTCTTGCAACCACCAGACTCGCGCAGGCGGTCCACTGTCTGCCATATAACGACTGTTAGAGTTGTATATGCGGTGGACCACCAGCTGCACCAGGTAACAGTCGTTCCCTGGCAGTGGCGCAGCTGCGCCACAACGCAATATGCTGAGTCGGGACTGGCGCAGTCCCGCTCAGCATATTACGAGTTTGTCCCCTGCCAGCATTTCATGCTGCCATGGGGATACATTCAGGGGGGCACAACATGTACCCCCCTGTCTGTATTCCCAGAAAGTTCTAGCACGGCATGGACATCCACGACCATGCCGTGCTGGAACTTTTTTGCTGTTCCCATTATGGTGCCTGATTTCCAGGCACCCCCATGGGAAAGGCAAAAAGGACCACCGACCGTATCACGAGTTGAACTCGTGTAACACGAGTTCAACTCGTGTTCAACTTGTGATACGGTAGGCGGTCCTTGCGCGGGTTTGGCGCAGCGGAGCTGGCGTTGAGCTGGCGCCATTGCGCCAAACTCGTAATCGGCCCTTAGTCTCTATTAGTCCACAGTGGCCCCGATACAGGATTGGTCTCAATCTCACAAAACCGGTTACGAATTTCATATCCAAATCTAGTTTTGTATGGAGCCGGGGAATGTTCTGCGGGAGTGACAGTACTGATCTTATAAAGGCATTTTCTGCCTTCTCTAAGCCTTCTCTAAGCTAGATACTTCACAATGGCCCCATAGTTCCGAGCCATGAGTGGCTGCTCTTACTGCTTGGGCTCTATGAATCTCGAGAATGGGTGAAATAGGTTGATATAGTTAGTGCCTAACAAATTTGGTTATGTACAACCCCCTGTGCTTTAATAGAGCTGCACTGTTTGATATTTCCTCATAAATAATCAAACTTCTCACTCTTTCTAACTTTCTCTTTCCTATGAATATTTTACCTTTGAATTTCTTATGGAGATTGAATGCCATTAATCTTTTGGGCATTTATCTACACACCATTGGTAGAGCAAAATAAGGCAAATCTCTGGAGTAGTGTGGCAAGACCCTTCTCAGTCTTTGATATAAACAAAGTATCGTCCGTAAAAAACAGAAAGTGCTGGGATCTTTCTAACAGCCAAGATAGGAGCATCATTCATACAGTTAAATAAAAAATCTAAGCATCCATTAATAAAAAGAAGAAACAGAGTTGGAGCAGAGACACAACCTTGGCAAACCCCATCTGTTTATCATAATTTCCCTTGTCAATTCTCCATTAAGCCCTCACCTGTCCCATGCAACGGAGTTCTGGACTCAGACATGCTGAACAAACACATAACTGTAAAGAACACACACCACTAGTCAAATTTGTTGAGGCCATGGCTCTAAGCGACCCTTGGCACCACTTGCATCTATCCAGCAGGGAATATATCTTTAATGTGACTTATAAAACTTTCTCAAGATTAGACTCCTTCCTCATGCCCAAAGCTAACTAAGTCGACAACCTGCTAGAGCGTATCCTGGCCACATGGGGAGATGGCGTCTCAGTGACCGGCGGATGATTGACCCTGATCTAAAAAATCACATCAGACAAGAGATTAAACATATTTCACACTAAGCAAAGACGCAGTTGCCTCATGGGCTACCCTCTGGGTACTCTCAAACGTTCATCTAGGCCAGAATTATAAGTTCTAGAAGGTATCGAACAGGTGCATATTGACGACAAAGGGAAGAGATGGCAGTGCTGTAGGCAGCTCTTCTAGAACTAGAGGCTTAATTAATCAGCACTCAAAACACAGACACACCTACAAATATTGAACACCACAAGACTAGATTGACATAGATTCTATTAAATGACCGGCCATAGTCAGGTGTAATGATGGGGTAACAAGGTGCATAAGCTCTTATACTGGCTATGCCAACGAAAAGATGCCCCAAAGTAAGTTAGCCAAATCCAACACCCTCAAGGCCAACTGGTGACTGGCCCACCCCATTATACAAGCATTCCAAGAATACTACTGGAATCTTTAAGCTCAAGGTGAACGCCCACGTGCAGCCAAATGGGATGAGCTCCTCCAAGATCTCCCCATGAAAAGGTAGTTAATATCCAAGAATGCTGCTGGAAATATGTGAGGAAGTGTTGAACACAGCATTGAAAGTGGAAACATCCTTTACATCGCGGTGATTACACCGCGATGCATTTAGAACGCTGCCATTACAACGCAAGCGTTACATCGACTTGCACTGGAGGGTGCTATAACCTAAGGAATAGTAAGATTTACTATTCCAACACCTTCCCTACTGTACGTAGACTGGTGTTGGAATAGTAAATCTTACTACTCCTAAGTCCAGCGCCCTCCAGCGCAAGTCGTTGTAATGACTTGCGTTGTAAAAACTGCGATGTTACATACCGCGATCATTTTGATCGCGTTGTAACATCACATATTCCATTGAAAGATCTACAAAGTTCAAAGCCGTCAGGACCCAACAGCCTCCCTGCAGAGCTTTTTTAATACTTTGTGCCACTCACTATACCACCACTAGCAACAATGCTGTCAGAATCCATAGGAGCTGAGGTGATTCCCCTCGAGCTTCAAACTGCAGTCATATCAATCAATCAATGAAGGATTTATAAAGTGCGGCTAATCACTCGAGAGGGTTTCAAGTCGATAAATTATAGGCACAGGGGGGCAGATTTACAAGCCCCTTGCGCCACTTTTGCGTCACTTTTAACATGGGAAAAGTGACGCAAAAGTGGCGCAAGGGGCTTGTAAATCTGCCCCAGGGAGCTTAAGTGATTTGCACAGAATCACAGGATGTTGAGGCGGACACCGATACTCGAACTGAAGTCCGCAGCTCAGGCCGTTACACCACATCCTCTCCCGGTTATACATAAACTTAAGGTTTGCGCCGCTGTTCTACCACGTTACAAGAGCGACACAAACTAGCTTGTAAATAGGCCCCTAAGTCACTGTAAATGATAGTGTGAGAGGTCTCTAGAAAGATCCTTTGCAACAGAAAACTGGTTAATAGTATTTGTTCGCTCTGGCACTTGAAAAGGAGAACATGGCGGCCGGCGAGTAGCGGGTCGCGGAGGCTCCCGCAGGTTTGGAAAATGAATCTGCACTAATAATGAATTAACAGCTTTTTTTTGTGTATGTATCGAGGAGGCTTATCGACAAAGTAACTACATTGGATCCCATTTGCAAAACTTATCTCTAATTGTTTGACGGAGACTGTATGCCGCTTCAAGCTGGACTGGATACGGGAGGGCGCTGGTGCTGGGATAGTGACAGCGGCAGAGGTAGAAGTGGCGCCAAGATCGTCGAGAGGTGGTTGGCGGTGTCCGACGGACTTGGGCTCCTGACGTGGCAGCCGACGCATTGTCAGCACTGGGAAGCCGCTGGCGTTGAGACCGTGCAGTTGGAGCCGGCGGTGATTGTGGATTTGGTGTGCTCGGCACGGCGGGGCGTGACCCTGGGAAGTCTGGAGAGGTCGCTGGACGTCCGTGGTAGGTCGGGATTACTCTGGTCTCGTGCCGCATGTGGACTGAGCCGAGGGCGGAGAGTCGTAACTCGAATTCCCCTCCAGAGTTTTCAGAACGGGAGAGGGAGCGAGGAAGGCAGAGGCAGAGAAGGAAGCAGAGGTAGTTCAACCTTGCCGACCACGTCAAGACCAAATTCGCAAACCTCAGATACAAAGTATCAGCTTCTACAGTATAAGGGTAAGGAGCCAGGGATAAAGTTGGAAAGCCTGTGGAAAAACTCTTGGGAGAGGAGGGTGAGGAGGAGACATAAGGAAGGGGAACAGAGTGTTACAGGAGTGAAACTGGCTAACAGTGCAATAAATAAAGATTTGGGGCGGACACAGTTGCAGACACAGATACAGTCTAGATACTCCTTAAGAAGCTCTAAATTAAAATCTTATATGTTGCACCCACAGGATAGTGGAGTCAGTCAAAGTCAAGGAGTCAATTCTAGCACTCTAAAAGAATTACCAGTACAAAGTAAACTAAAAAACTTAGGAGCACACAAACATAAAGCTCCTGGAAGAAAAAGACCTGCACTATCGAGTCAACAAGCCCCTAAATTAACTCCGTCTCTCAGGAATTTTTAAGGTTATTCCCTCTTTATTAGTGCTAAAACCTGAAGTGGAGATTCCTACACAGGATTCTACACACGCCCCAAGTGACCCCCGAAGCATCTTGAATAGCACTCCTACATTTAATAGGTTTTATCCGCTTATGGATAAAGGAGAGTTGCAAGAAGACATTCTACAGACTACAGAGATGACAGATACAGATACAGTAGGGAAATTACCTGTAGAATCGGAATTGGAGTCCCAGGGCAGCTCTGGAGAGTTAGACATATTACATACAATGCAGATATCGCAGGTACCATCAATAAACATTCAAGCTATGGTCACTGGAGCTAAGGTAGGAGACCATGACGCTGTGCAATTTGGAGAAGTCTCTAACAATCCCCAATCGGATTCAATGTGCAATTTATTACAGGCACTAGCGGAAGAGATGAGAGTAAGATTTTTGGTCTCTGAGAACAACCAGGCAGATATTAAAACTTCGTGTGAAAAATTTGAAGCTAAATTGGACTCTCTAGCTGCTAGGACCACCACGCTTGAACTGGCTGTAGCTGACTTAGTTGCTCAGACGGGGGATAATACGAAACATATAGCTGTGTTGAAGGAGAAAGGATTGGAAATGCAAGATAAATTGGAGTTGTTAGAGAATTCACAAAGAAGAAACAACATTCGCCTACTTAAGGTCCCGGAAGGAGCGGAGGGGAACAATTTGAAAGAATTCGTAATAAAACTTATAAAACAGGCTACCCTTATTGACTGCTCAGAGGAAGCACTCAGGGCGGATATACAAAGAGTGCATAGGGATCCTTTCAGACTCAACCCTAACAAATTGAGACCTAGGAAGATCCTAGTACATTTCTTAACATACAGTTTAAAAGAAGAAATCTTGAGTAAAGCGCTTAAATTAAATTCTCTGTGTGTAGAAGATGTTACATTTCAAATACGGTCAGATGTCTCCGCAATTACAGCATCTAGACAATGGGAACTGGGGAAGTTGCTTGATCCCTTGAAGAAAATGGGAGCTACAGCACAATTGAAATTTCCAGCATCATTGAAAGTAATGCATAACAACAGAATGCAGGTATTTAGAAGGGTGGAAGATGCTGAAAACTTTTTACAATTAATATCAAGAGATCATGAGATAACAAAATAAGGAAATAATAGCCTCTGAGATACATAAGTTTTCTTTTTTTTTTTTTTTCTTTTTTAAAATCATCTTGAGTCCTGACCTGGGGGGAGCTCCATAGGCCTAGGGAGAGGTCATGGTGGAAGACAAGGGGGTTCTCCAGGGAAGGGCACATTAGAGGGAAAGAGGGAGGGAGCACAGGGTGGGGTGCATTGGGAGAAAATAAAAAAATGTCCAAATCGCCATAATAGAATCAATAATATAGTGAAGATATTTAAGAGATGATTTGTCCAATAAGAAATCAAGATTTCAAGTTAAAATTGCTTACCTGGAATTTAAATGGGTTAAGAACGAAATATAGAATGGAGAAAGTTTTCCAATATTTAAGAGACACTCCGGAACAGATTCTCATTCTACAAGAAACTCATCTGTTAGAAAACGAGTTAAGATCACTATGTAAATCTAGGAAATGGATCCAAGATGTAGTTTGTACAACCCAAGTATTTCCATCTAAAGGGGTAGCAATTATCATAAAGAAAAATTCAGATATCTTTCTAGAGACCAGCAAGGTGGATAAAATGGGGAGATGGGCTATAGCAAAAATTAAAATCCACGCTTATAAATTTACAGTGGTGGGTTACTATGGTCCGAATACGGATGACACGACTCCTTTTAAGAATTTATTATCGGAAATGTTAAACTATACAGACCCGCTAATATTAGCGGGAGATTTTAATGTAGTTTTGGATCAGGTATTGGACAAATCAAGAACAAGTAGATCTATCCAAAACTTTAAAGTAAGGGCATTAATTAAAAATGAGATGAAACAACAAGCGTGGTATGATGTTTGGAGGGAAAAAATGGGCAATAAGAGAGGTTATACCTTTCATAATAAAAAATATGGACATAAGTCTAGACTAGATTATTTTCTTTTGAATATAGCTTTAAAACAATGGGTCCAGGATGTCAAACATGTGGGGGAACACCTGTCTGATCATTCAGCAGTATCTTTAATACTCAATATTCCAACTGGGCCGACCTCCAGGAGATGGACGCTAGAGCGGGCCATTCTTCAGGAGGAAAGTATAATTGAGAAACTAATTTTTGAAACAGAGAGATTTTTTCAAATGAATTTAGATACTGCTCCGATACAAGTGGTTTGGGATGCTTACAAAGCTTTCATAAGGGGTCAAATAACCTCTATACAATTTGCAAGAAATAAAAAATATAAAACCGAAATAGAGGATATAGAAAGAGAAATACAGAAAGTAGAGTATGACCTCAATATGCAGCAAAGTAATACACTCAATGTTAATATTTCCCGAAAGCTAGAATCTCTTAAATCAGATTTGGCGGTAGTCTTAGAGTTAAGGCTAAAAAGAAATGGCAAGCCAGCAAACTAGCTCATTTTGAGTATGGGGAGAGCTGCGGGAAGCTTTTGGCATGGAAGGCAAAACAAGATTTAGCTAGAAGCAATATTAACGAGATCAATGCAGACACCCAGGGTGTAATACTACATTCCCCAAATGATATTGAAAAAGCTTTTCAGGTACACTTTGAGAAGGTATATCATGAAGATCTAGCTGTTCAAGAACTAGATATAAGAAATTGGATGGGCCAGACACCTTTAAATCGAATTACTGATGATAAATCAAAAAATATGGATATGCCGATTTCTAGGGCCGAGATCAGGAAGGCTATAATGTCGGGCAAATCTGGGAAAGCTGCAGGCCCAGATGGGTTACCTGCAGAATTGTATAAGGTTTTAAAAGAAGCCCTCATTCCAGTTATGACATTACTATTTTCATACATTTTTGAGGAAGGGGGAGATATACCACCTTCATGGAAGGAAGCAACGGTAGCACTAATTCTCAAACCATCTAAACCACCTCGTTTATGTGATTCATATCGGCCCATCTCTCTGTTAAATATAGATTATAAGATCTTTTCAAAAATATTGGCAGAGAGATTGAATGGGGTGGCAGAGAATTTATTACATCGAGATCAGAAGGGATTTGTTAGAGGCAGGGGGATAAGAGATCTTACCTATAACTTGATTGGAGCAATAGATGTGGCGACTCTATACAAAATTCCTTTGGCAATAATAACAATAGATGCTACAAAGGCGTTTGATAGAGTGAACTGGACCTATTTGAAATATATATTGAAAGAAAATAATCTGGGAAAAATTTTTTGTAGAGCAATTTCTTTGATTTATAAATCACCCTCAGCTAGAATTTTAGTAAATGGGAATCTCTCTGACCCAGTTAAAATCCAGAGAGGTACCCGTCAGGGTTGCCCGCTTTCCCCAATGCTCTTTAATTTATATATAGATCCACTGGCTGAAAAGCTTAGAACACACTCTAAAATACCAGCTTTTAAATTTAGAGAATGGGAGAAAAAGGTGGCATTATATGCCGATGATCTCATGATATATACAACGAACTTGAATACTACACTCCCGTTAATATATCAAGAAGCACAGAAATTTGGACAGGTCTCTGGATATGAAATAAACGAGGTCAAAACTGAATGCATGGTCTGGAATTTGAGAGATTGTATTTATCCAATAAAAAAAACAATAAGATATTTAGGAATACTGATTACTCAAGACATTGATAAAATCACAGAAACAAATCTTCACAAAGTTGGAAAAGAAATACAAAATTCCATAATAGGATGGGCCTATCTTCCTTTGACCCTGATTGGCAAAATAAATTTAATTAAAATGATGTTGTTGCCAAAGATAATTTTTTTACTACAAAATATTCCATTAGCATTTAATGAAAAATCTTTGAAAACTATACAGGCAAAACTGAATACCTTTATTTGGGCCTCAAAAGGAATCCGAATTTCGTGGAAAAAGCTACGAAGGAAAAAGAATAAAGGAGGGCTATGTCTTCCAGATTTAGTTTTATATGCAAGAGTATTCTCCTTGAGGGCTGGAAAAATGCTTATGGATATACCAGATAGCTCTGACATTGGGGTAATGTTTAAGGAGATGCTCCTGGATGTGGAAAGTGGAAGCCAAGGTTTCTTATACAAATATGGAGATCCAAGGTTTTTTAAAAAGTTCGTCTGAAGATACTTTATAATTTAGTACATACTTGGGCTAAGATCAAGAAAATTTCAAAAATTAGCTATTTTAGCGCTCTTGCCCCTATATGGAATGCACCAGGATCACCAGAATGGACTAGAGATGCTTTATCAACTCCTTTAGTCAAAGCAGGAATTCAACGATGGGGGCAGCTAGCCCCGGATGGGACTTTATTATCTTGGGAGGAGACAAATTTACTGGTGGATAAAGGATTATCTAAATTTAAATACTGGCAAATAAGAAGTTGGTTTCAGACTGTTGGGATGAATGTGGGCAAGTCCAACGAATTGGAAACGACATTATCAAAAAGAGTGGCAAAGAAAAAAGAGGTGGCGACTCTGTACTGGTTACTTCTTGACTTGGAAGAGGGAGAATTTAAGTTACCAACGGAGCTATGGGGAGAGAACTTGCCTGGCTGCAATCTTGAAGAATTATGGCAAGTATCTCATGACATTCTACACACGACAGTGCAACCTGCAAATTTAAAAAGAAATTATATTTTTTGTATTCACAGGGTGTATTGGACTCCGTTAAAACTTTCAAAATTTACGAAGGGTCCAGTGCCAAAGTGCCCTAAGTGTCTTTTGACCAATGCGGATGATATCCACATGTTTTTATCTTGCCCAAAGTTAAGTCATTTTTGGATGGAGGTAAATAAAGGTATGGAAAGTATTTTTGGTAGAATTACGCAGGTAAGCATAAATTTGGTTTTCTTTGGTCTGTTTCCATTTTATGAGTCTATGTCAAGAGGGGAGAATAGACTATGTTTATATTTGATCTTAATAGCACGAAGAGAAATTTGTAAAAAATGGGTCAAAGATATTTCTCCAACTCTGTTAGACTGGGTGAACTCTATTAAATATATAATAAAATTAGATAGAGCTAGATTAGATAAAGGTAAAAACAATAGAAAAGATTTTTGGGGTCCATGCGAAGAATGGTTGGATAGCTTGGATTAACAAGATAATAGTAGCTAACACTAGTCCAATGATTAAGTCTTTACATTAATTTACAAAATTCTCTCTGGTTTCTGTGAGGTGCTTCGAGAGATACAGAACCAATCTGTAGAGAAGTACTGTGTAAAGCATATCCATCTAGATGTGGAGCTCTCCAGTTGGTGCCATCTGAAAGGGGGGCCGCAGGAGTAAATTGAATAAGCTCTAATTTATCTGATGGCGAATGAGGACAAAAAAATAAAAAAATAAAAAAAATAGTATTTGTTCGCTCTGGCACTTATTATTTTATAAATTAAGAACTGCATGTAAACAATGAAACTAATATACTGAAAGAAATACGACATGTTCTATTTGTTGGCAATTTTTAATTCCAACAAATTTGTTTGCACTAAGTCCCTGTGAGAAATTAATGTTGTTACTCCTCGGATGTTTTTGTATTTGGTCTATATAAAAATTAATTTGAAAATGTATTTAGATAAATATATCACCTCTGCTGTTAAGTAGTGGTGTTCTCCAATTAAGTCCGTCCGGCTGACCTGATTGGAAATGCTGGTAATGGCAATATGCAATATAACAAAAAAAGTAATTATTTGTATCCGGTGCTTATTTTGTAAAAGAAAGAATGCCTTTCAAAAACCCCTGCTTAGAAGCGTGAGGCCGGTGAAATTGAATGTCGGCGTGCCAAATACCAGGGCTGCATAGCCCTAAATCCACCTCTTGCCTCTTTAAAAAGAAAAAAATAATTATTGCCATTTTCTCATTTATACAGTCATTATACAGAGCATCAAAGCATGTTGATCAACATAGACAGTTCGACTAGTGTAACACAGTACAAATAACATGGCTTTGTGAACGGTTTCAATGTTAAACCAATTTAGAGCTTGCTAACCACTGACAAAGTGGGGGATTAGACATTAGCGTGTCTAGACTTAGGCAACATTGACGGATGACAACTATGTAATAGAGCAATATTGATCACAATAATAAACATAAACGTTCCCACACCCACCATGTGCAGAAGCTGGCTCCTTATGTGATATATCAATAAGTTGATACACTGTGTAAAGAGTCCAGGGGCTCCTTGAGTGGACAGGAGCTTGCTATGCAATCCCAAATTGCTGTATTAGGCGGTAGTGTGGTCGAGCAGCCTTATGCTTAACACAGAGGAGTGCAAGACATTTGCAAATACACACAGGGGTCGATTCCGATTCGGGCCGGAAAAAGCACCGACCGACTCGGAGCCGGAAAAATTACCGACCGACACGTACCTGTGGCGCCCGACACGCCAAGTACGATGCAAGCCGCGATAAATCCGACCGACACGTCCGGAAACCAAGCCGACCGACCGAGCCGCTCGGAAAATAGCAATCCGGCCGGAAAAACACGCGAATCCAACCGACCGACACGCACCCGGAACAAATCCGACCGAATCGTATCCGCCAACTCCAACCCGCAAAGTACGATGCAAGGCGCGAAAAACACGACCGAGTCGGACGGAGGACAAGCCGTACGACCGACACGCATACAAAACCGAGCCGAAGCAACACAATACACCGCGACCGACGCGTACGCAGCATACAAAACTGCACAAACACAGCGTGAATGAAACGGAAAACACCGTACGAGACCAATGCAGGGTCCGACTCGGTCACAAGAACGTTTCCAACATACACAAACAGCACAAAGGAAAAATCACCCAAAAAAGGCCAAACAAGCAATTACCAAGCCAATAAATACTGGGGGGGTGGGGACAGAGAACAAAGACACACCCACAACTCCACCTATATAAAGGACACAAATCACTACCATGAGCCTTTGCAAATGCCATTCCACTGCCAGCACCCAAGAGAAAGCAACCACACACCCACAGCTCATCCCTCACACAAGCCACACACCAGCAGCACACCAACAAATACCTACCTCACATACACCCAGCAAAACACACACTCACACACCCTCACCTGCACACCAACACACACATCACTCACCATCACCACCCATCACCATGCCCCCCAAGAAGAATCACAAGTTCCTAGATTGTGAATTGGAAGTCCTGGTAGACGAGATCCTCAGGGTAGAGCCACAGCTGTTTGGCACATTGGTCCAACAGACCCCCATGTCGCAGAAAACCAAGATGTGGGAGAGGATCATCAACAGGGTGAACGCCCAATCACCATGTCGGCGCACAAAGACCGACATCCAGAACAGGTGGTATGACGTGCGCAGGAGGGTACGGAAACTGCTGAAGCAAGACTACATCAACAGCCAACACACCGGCAGTGGCCCTCCTGCCAAGCCAATATACCTCAGGCCCTGGGAGGAGAAGGTGCGGGCCATCCTACCGCCAGTGAGCATATATGGACTAGAGGACATCCCAGAGCCTGGTGAGTACACAACAAATGTACACAATATACTGCCACAAAAACACACACATCACTGTCAAGGGGAGAGTCAAACCATGCACTCATAGCAATCACACAGCAACCAGAACAGAATCATCCCAAAATGTGTATGTCAGTCAGAGAAACACAACACATGCCATCAAAAAAGTCACATCCAACTGTGCCAACACATGTACAAACACAACCACAACTACAGCTAGGCAGTGGCACAAATAGAACTAACAAACACATCCACACATGTAGCCACCACAACAACACCAACACACAGTGAAGACCACTCAAAGGAAGGAATTCCGTGTATGCTGGCCAAGTCAGTGTAGCCAATAGCATCATGGGAGTCGCAGTCACACATATTGCCCGCCCCAAAACTGTCCCATCAACACCACCATGAACCATGCGCACATCACAGGGAGTGGAGAAGGACTCACAAGATGGCTGACACTGGCTACTGCTGTGGGGAGCACAAGGCCCTGCTGCCAACTGTGCACCAACAAACAGCAGGACACCACTGACTGACATCCTGAGAGACAACATCCACTCCCTGCAATGCAAGCACGTTCCATGGTGGGATATCTGGCTGGCTGGGTGGGAAGGGGGACCTGCAGCACTGACCATAGTCACCAGCACCTCCCCTCACACACACCCCCCCCAAACTCCACAGTACCCACCTGGGAGAATGCAATGCCCTCCATCCTAACACAAGATCCCACAAAGCACCACCACCCTGGGTTATGTTGTGTGAAGCACAGGGACACTCTTGGGACTCTTAGCCAAACAACTGCCAGGACAACACTCCCAGCCATCCTGTCAGCACAGCCAGCCCACCCCACAGGGAAGCAGAGTCAAAAGGAAGGAAGCATGGGCATGCTGGGAAGGGGGGTGGAGGCAATAGCATGATGGGAGTCGTAGTCACAGACATTGCTCAGCCTCACAACTGGCCCATCAACACCACCCTGAACCATGCTCACATCACAGGGAGTGGAGAAGGACTCACAAGATGGCTGACACTGGCTACTGCTGTGGGGAGCACAAGGCCCTGCTGCCAACTGTGCACCAACAAACAGCAGGACACCACTGACTGACATCCTGAGAGACAACATCCACTCCCTGCAATGCAAGCACGTTCCATGGTGGGATATCTGGCTGGCTGGGTGGGAAGGGGGACCTGCAGCACTGACCATAGTCACCAGCACCTCCCCTCACACACCCCCCCCCCCAAACTCCACAGTACCCACCTGGGAGAATGCAATGCCCTCCATCCTAACACAAGATCCCACAAAGCACCACCACCCTGGGTTATGTTGTGTGAAGCACAGGGACACTCTTGGGACTCTTAGCCAAACAACTGCCAGGACAACACTCCCAGCCATCCTGTCAGCACAGCCAGCCCACCCCACAGGGAAGCAGAGTCAAAAGGAAGGAAGCATGGGCATGCAGGGAAGGGGGTGGAGGCAATAGCATGATGGGAGTCGTAGTCACAGACATTGCTCAGCCTCACAACTGGCCCATCAACACCACCCTGAACCATGCTCACATCACAGGGAGTGGAGAAGGACTCACAAGATGGCTGACACTGGCTACTGCTGTGGGGAGCACAAGGCCCTGCTGCCAACTGTGCACCAACAAACAGCAGGACACCACTGACTGACATCCTGAGAGACAACATCCACTCCCTGCAATGCAAGCACGTTCCATGGTGGGATATCTGGCTGGCTGGGTGGGAAGGGGGACCTGCAGCACTGACCATAGTCACCAGCACCTCCCCTCACACACACCCCCCCCAAACTCCACAGTACCCACCTGGGAGAATGCAATGCCCTCCATCCTAACACAAGATCCCACAAAGCACCACCACCCTGGGTTATGTTGTGTGAAGCACAGGGACACTCTTGGGACTCTTAGCCAAACAACTGCCAGGACAACACTCCCAGCCATCCTGTCAGCACAGCCAGCCCACCCCACAGGGAAGCAGAGTCAAAAGGAAGGAAGCATGGGCATGCAGGGAAGGGGGTGGAGGCAATAGCATGATGGGAGTCGTAGTCACAGACATTGCTCAGCCTCACAACTGGCCCATCAACACCACCCTGAACCATGCTCACATCACAGGGAGTGGAGAAGGACTCACAAGATGGCTGACACTGGCTACTGCTGTGGGGAGCACAAGGCCCTGCTGCCAACTGTGCACCAACAAACAGCAGGACACCACTGACTGACATCCTGAGAGACAACATCCACTCCCTGCAATGCAAGCACGTTCCATGGTGGGATATCTGGCTGGCTGGGTGGGAAGGGGGACCTGCAGCACTGACCATAGTCACCAGCACCTCCCCTCACACACACCCCCCCCAAACTCCACAGTACCCACCTGGGAGAATGCAATGCCCTCCATCCTAACACAAGATCCCACAAAGCACCACCACCCTGGGTTATGTTGTGTGAAGCACAGGGACACTCTTGGGACTCTTAGCCAAACAACTGCCAGGACAACACTCCCAGCCATCCTGTCAGCACAGCCAGCCCACCCCACAGGGAAGCAGAGTCAAAAGGAAGGAAGCATGGGCATGCTGGGAAGGGGGTGGAGGCAATAGCATGATGGGATTCGTAATCACAGACATTGCTCAGCCTCACAACTGGCCCATCAACACCACCCTGAACCATGCTCACATCACAGGGAGTGGAGAAGGACTCACAAGATGGCTGACACTGGCTACTGCTGTGGGGAGCACAAGGCCCTGCTGCCAACTGTGCACCAACAAACAGCAGGACACCACTGACTGACATCCTGAGAGACAACATCCACTCCCTGCAATGCAAGCACGTTCCATGGTGGGATATCTGGCTGGCTGGGTGGGAAGGGGGACATGCAGCACTGACTATAGTCACCAGCACCTCCCCTCACACACACCCCCCCACAAACTCCACAGTACCCACCTGGGAGAATGCAATGCCCTCCATCCTAACACAAGATCCCACAAAGCACCACCACCCTGGGTTATGTTGTGTGAAGCACAGGGACACTCTTGGGACTCTTAGCCAAACAACTGCCAGGACAACACTCCCAGCCATCCTGTCAGCACAGCCAGCCCACCCCACAGGGAAGCAGAGTCAAAAGGAAGGAAGCATGGGCATGCTGGGAAGGGGGTGGAGGCAATAGCATGATGGGAGTCGTAGTCACAGACATTGCTCAGCCTCACAACTGGCCCATCAACACCACCCTGAACCATGCTCACATCACAGGGAGTGGAGAAGGACTCACAAGATGGCTGACACTGGCTACTGCTGTGGGGAGCACAAGGCCCTGCTGCCAACTGTGCACCAACAAACAGCAGGACACCACTGACTGACATCCTGAGAGACAACTTACACTCCCTGCAATGCAAGCACGTTCCATGGTGGGATAACTGACTGGGTGGGTGGGTGGGTGGGAAGGAGGTCTGGCTGTCAACCAAACACAATCAATGCAGACCATGTTCACACCCCAGAGAATACATAGAAATGCCCAAATAATGCAGGACAATGTGCCACACCAATATCAACCCCTGACTGTGACGACTTAGGACAATACAATGTACAGGCCCGCACCCCGAGGTACAGTCACAACTGTCAGGTGTGTCAACCACTGATGCCTGCAGAAACATGACATACATTGTTTGTGTCTCCCAAAAACAGGTGATGATAGGGACACAGCAGCAGACGCTGAGGAGTCCCAGTCCCAGGCTCAAGAGGATGCCGAGCTCACTGGCGTCGTACAGCCTCTGTCCTCCTCGGACGATGAACAACCTGGCACATCCGGTGCAAGTCAACATGCTGCACCAGCAGGACCACCAGCTGCAGCACCAGCAGGTCCACCAGCTGCACCCTCTGCACCCACCCCTCCAACGACTGTCACCACGAATACCATCCCTGCCGACATGGACAGAATAAGGAACAACACCAGCGCAGTGACCCTGGACCAACCTGGGGCCATGGACACCACCACCACCACCACCCCCAAGGTGGACCAGGGTTATCTGTGCGTGCAACTGCACACACTGCACATGTCAGCAGGGGTGGTGGGAGGGGTGGGAGACAGAGGTCGCTGCTTGCAGACGTTGCTGGTGTGCATGAAGACCCACAACTGGTACGCATAGCTGATGCGTACCAGTCCAGCACCGGAGAGCTCAGCCAGGTAGTGGGGCTCCTCAGAGACATCAAACAGCAGCAGGCTGCCCATCATGCCCGCTTGGACTCCCACATGTCCCAGGTGGAGTCACACATGTCACGTGTGGACTCCCACATGTCCCGCGTGGAGTCCAAGTGGGATGTACTACATGAGATGACGGCGGTGCACAGGGACATTTTACAATGCCTCCGCCAGATGAACAGCAACCAGTCCACACCTCCCTGTGTGCCAACAACATCTGGTACAGAACAAACTGCAACTGCCACAGGGAGGGAGGAGGACTCTGGCGGAGAGTCCCCTGCACCGCAGCAGCCTGCACTTGAGGGCCCCCCCCAAGAAGAGGGGTCGTCCGAGGAGGGGAAAGTGAGAGGCTGATGGCCAAGCGCAACTCCCAGGAAGCCTGAACCTGTTCTGGATTTTCGCCTTTGTGCACAGACTGTTCACCCTGTTGATGGCAACACTACTCCCACACATTGCATGGGGAGTACAAGTTGGAACAATGTGTCAGACAACTGTGGCCCCGATACTGGGGATCCTGTCTACCTGGACTTTCTATCCATCTAGGAACTTGGGATTGCAAGATTCATGTACAGCACAATCCATCCTATGCACTATTATCACAGATGTATCACAATAAACACACTAATACACCATACTTGCCTCTGTCGTGATTCCAACGTGGGTGCTGTTATGGGGATGATGAACTGCAAAATTACACTGTGTATGCGAACTGCAACAGCAAGGACAACACAGGCATGTGAGTACAGGCAACGTGACACATATGAGGGAGACACACCACCAGGGCTACACAACACATACACACCTAGGCCATCTGACTCATTGCCTACACTGATGTTGCCAGGGAAGACGGTGCAATGCACAGACACCACACCCATTCCCAGTTGTAGTCAAGTAGCCCACAGGTGCAGTAAGCAAATGGCAGTCAAATGTGTGACCACAGACAACGCACATCACAAAGTGAAGCACAGGTTTATTACACAGTAGCAACATGCCGTGAACACTACAGATGCAAGGTAACCCCACCTGGTAGCGGGCACACAGTCAACAACTGTAGACGGAAGGAAGTCCATGGGTGTGGCGCACATCACCTGTAGGGACACAACAGCTACCAGCCTGGATGTGCAATCACGTCGTCGGTGGACACAGTTGACCAAACGAATCTGAAAGTACCCTGTGAAGGACAGAAATGACACACAGTCAAAAGCAATGCAGTACAGGACAGAACAGCAAAACTCATGCACAATACATGTTACAAGATACCCACCCAGAACCAAGTTAGCATGTCAACACTGTTGGGGAGTACAGCCCACCTGTCACCACACATCGCAACACACATCCTGTCAAGTAGCCCATGGACACACTCCAACAGCACCAGAGCACCACCCACACATCATGCCAACTCACATCATTCACATGACACCTCAGGATACTCACATTCAGCTAAAGAAGTTGGTGATGAGCTGTGTGCGGACATCACCATCACCATCACCATCATCATCATCGTCACTGGCATCGTGGTCCAGGCCAGGATCCTCCACAGGTGGCGGATGTTGGTCATCGTCATCCTGGATGAGAGGCAACTCCTTCCGCACTGCCAGGTTGTGGAGCATGCAGCAGACGATGATAATCTTGCACACTTTCGCAGGGGCATATGGGAGGGACCCTCCGGTCTTGTCCAGGCAGCGGAAGCGGCTCTTCAGGAGACCAAAGGTCCGCTCAATCACTCTCCTGGTCCGACCATGTGCCTCATTGTAGCGCATCTGGGCAGGTGTCACAGGGTTCCTGAGGGGTGTCAGCAACCACGGCATGTTGGGGTATCCCGAGTCACCTACGGACAGACAAGTGCACATCAGCTGACTTGGAAAAGTGGGCGGAATACTACAGATCAGATCACACACAATGGCACAAAGTCAGTACACACCGACAAGCCAGGCACGCTGGTTCTGCATCTGTGCCATCAACCTGGGGATGCGACTACTCCTCATCACAAAGGCATCGTGTGCTGAACCAGGGAAACGGGCACACACGTGTGTGATGGTCATGTCTGCAAGACACACCACCAGTGCATTGACCGAGTGGTAGTGCTTGCGGTTCCTGTAGGCCTGCTCCTGGGCCTGTGGTGGTACCAAAGCCACATGTGTCCCATCAATGGAGCCAATTACATGCGGCATCCTCCCCAGGGCATAAAAGTCACTCTTCACGTCAGTGAGTCGTCGCAGTCTAGGGAAATATATGTACCGGTTCAGGAAGAGCAACATTGCCGCCAAAACATCGCGGAGCACACGGCTGAACATGGTCTGTGACATCCCACCAGCAGACGCCACAGTATGTTGGAAGGTACCGGTGGCAAAGAAGTGTAGGGCTGCCATCACCTTCACCTTGGGGGTCAGCGCTGTAGGATACGGCCGGCCAGGCTGCAAATGTGGGGACAACTGCACTGCCAAATCCTCAATCAGCTGCCTGGTGAAGCGGTACCGTCGGATGCTGTCCCGTTCCACCATCGTTGCCAGGTCTGGGAATGGCCGATGGACAGCAGGAGCCCTGCAGTGCAGAGGAGAAGTAAGCAAGATCGTCAGTCACCCCACATATGCGGCATTGAACACACTCAAGATCCCAACATACATCATCATGAGGCACAACTACATGAAGTGTGCAGTACCGGGACGACATGTATGGTACATACATGGCCAACATCTGTCAACACGGTCCTACAGGTGGCATCAATTAGTCCCAGGTTGGCCCATTGGATATCATGATGCTGTGTCACAGTCACCCCCAGTGACATGTGAGGACAGATGTGCCCCAGGCACCACAGCTCAACGACAGGCACATTCCCAGGGACCCTGTAATGCCACATGGACACTGGCATCACCTGGAGTATCATGTGTACACCACAACAAAACAAACATGACCCCCACAGGTAGTGGCCACACTTGCCATGGCAGGAGAGCCATGGACGTCTGTGACACACACGCACAACATCAGAGTCCATGCACACACAACGTGGATGTGGAGACTGTCTCCCATTGTGCACATGAAATCAGAGACATTGTAAACACTACATGCACAAAGACTGTGGAGGGCCATCACTATTGTGCCACTGGGACACCCTGGCTCAAACATACCGTCCCACATGGGACTCACGGGGTATGTGACATGACATACACAAACACCACTGTGAAATGTGACCATGACACATGCACAGATATGAACAGTTGCACATCACAGTGGTCACGTACACGTAACACCCAGGATCCTGTCCCCATCAACACGTGCACAGCCTGGGGGTGGCTGCCCACATGTGACACCCACAGGACAACATGTACACCAACATACACACAATAGGAAATGCAGCCTTACATGCCTTATGATAAGGTTTGGACAGGCTGTCGTGATGTAGGTGTGCCCCTCACTCCCTGGGAGCTATCTGTGGCTGGCACATGTCCATCTGAGACAGGCATGCTGACCTATGCCAGTCACATATACAGTGATGCGTTGAACAGCAATGGACCGATCGGTGCCTCCGGCCGGCCCATTGCTTTCAATGTGTGCGGGTACGCGTTGTACCCCTGTGCGCGTTGAACAGCAATGGACCGATCGGTGCCTCCGGCCGGCCCATTGCTTTCAATGTGTGCGGGTACGCGTTGTACCCCTGTGCGTGTTGAACAGCAATGGACCGATCGGTGCCTCCGGCCGGCCCATTGCTTTCAATGTGTGCGGGTACGCGTTGTACCCCTGTGCGCGTTGAACAGCAATGGACCGATCGGTGCCTCCGGCCGGCCCATTGCTTTCAATGTGTGCGGGTACGCGTTGTACCCCTGTGCGCGTTGAACAGCAATGGACCGATCGGTGCCTCCGGCCGGCCCATTGCTTTCAATGTGTGCGGGTACGCGTTGTACCCCTGTGCGCGTTGAACAGCAATGGACCGATCGGTGCCTCCGGCCGGCCCATTGCTTTCAATGTGTGCGGGTACGCGTTGTACCCCTGTGCGCGTTGAACAGCAATGGACCGATCGGTGCCTCCGGCCGGCCCATTGCTTTCAATGTGTGCGGGTACGCGTTGTACCCCTGTGCGCGTTGAACAGCAATGGACCGATCGGTGCCTCCGGCCGGCCCATTGCTTTCAATGTGTGCGGGTACGCGTTGTACCCCTGTGCGCGTTGAACAGCAATGGACCGATCGGTGCCTCCGGCCGGCCCATTGCTTTCAATGTGTGCGGGTACGCGTTGTACCCCTGTGCGCGTTGAACAGCAATGGACCGATCGGTGCCTCCGGCCGGCCCATTGCTTTCAATGTGTGCGGGTACGCGTTGTACCCCTGTGCGTGTTGAACAGCAATGGACCGATCGGTGCCTCCGGCCGGCCCATTGCTTTCAATGTGTGCGGGTACGCGTTGTACCCCTGTGCGCGTTGAACAGCAATGGACCGATCGGTGCCTCCGGCCGGCCCATTGCTTTCAATGTGTGCGGGTACGCGTTGTACCCCTGTGCGCGTTGAACAGCAATGGACCGATCGGTGCCTCCGGCCGGCCCATTGCTTTCAATGTGTGCGGGTACGCGTTGTACCCCTGTGCGCGTTGTACCTCAATGGACCGATCGGTGCGCACCCATTGACAATGGGCTTGCCTGGCAACGGACGCGTTTTCGAATTTCGAACGAGTCGGTTGCTGGAAAATCAGTTGGTCACCCACAACAATGTTGCAAAATCATGTATGTCATGAAGTTGAAGTTTTGAAGGATGCTGTGGGCGTGTTTTGGTGCTGCTATTCCATGGATTGGCCAGATTCAGAAGATGCAAACGACTTGGACCTATCACTTTGGACACAAGGGACAGTATCTGCCTCTCCAGCACATATATATTGCTGGCTGTTCCCCTGAGAGCCCACTTGCCTGCACTACATGCTCCAGGACGACATCTGCCACTGCACTGCTGCTGTCTCTGCCCCTCTGGACCCTGCAATGGCACGTACTGTGGAGAGAGCCCCAGCCTTCAGCCTTGAAGAGAACCAGGCCCTGCTGGACAGCCTACTTCCACAGTACAGCAAGCTGTATGGGACACCAGGGGAGCAGGTGAGTGTTCTGTGCACTGCCTTTCTGAATGTGCATATTGTCTGACTAGCAAGGCTGAGAGTCAGCACACCACTGGCTAGCAGGCTCACTGAGTAGTTGTCACCCCCCATAGTGTGTAGTGACTTGCACTGGACAGGTATGGTGCAGTGACAGTGCTTCTGAACAGGGTTTTACTCCCCATGCAATGATCCCATGTAGTGACTACTGGAAAACTGTCCATGGGCAGCCGTGCACTGCCTGGGTACACCATGTGCCCCTGTGATTGCGACATGTATATGCAACTGTGTCATGCACGGATATGTTGCATGTGTAGTAATGGCCTTATCACTTTGTCATCCTGACAGGCTTCTGCCCATCGGAAGCATGAGATATGGAAGGACATCGTCCGGGCTGTCCGGTCCGTGGGGGTCTACAAGCGCCGGATCCGCAACTGCCAAAAGAGGTGGCAGGACCTTCGGGGCTGGACCCGGAGGATTGCACGGGTCCAGCTGAAGCTGTCGCCTCCTCGCAGGAGGGGCGGAACACGGACCCTGACCCCCACATGCTCAGGATCCTGGCGGTGGTCTTTCCAGAGCTGGATGGGCAGCTGAAGGCCAGAGAGCAGCAAGGAGGGGGTGAGTCAAAGACTGCACTGTGTACTCTGTCTAACATGCTATGTGCCCTCCTCGGGCCAGGTTGAACTGCCACAGTACAGCAGTCATGTTGTCCAGGAGCCATGTCCCTCTATTGTGCACTGCCCACTCCTCATCTGATACCCAGGTGTGGCCCTTACATGCAGGGAATTCTGTCACTTAGGACTGTGTCCTTGCAGTTTGCTTGACTCAAGGTGGGAGACAGCATCTGTTTCCCTGACTCTGTGGTGGGCATCATGGGTGGGTCCATTGCTTACACAATGCCTGTATTCTGACATGTATTCAGCGTGTTACTTTGATCTGTGGTCCAATTGCTGAGCTGATCCACCACATGTGGCTGGGGTACCTGGCACACACCCATGCTGCGGGTGGGAACAATGTTTGGGCCCCAGGAGTATGTATATGACGTGTGTCACACATACTTAGCCAGCTGCCTACAGTCCAGGGCTCATCCCTCATTCATGTGGGGCTGGACAGTCATGCCTACTCCAGGCCATACAATACACTCTGTACTCCCACTCCCGTGTATCAGCGGACACATTGTGCACAGTGATTTGACCCCTCAGGTGTCTGCCTCTGTGTCAGTGTGCTGTGGATTAGTCGCCAGGACTGCTGTGGAGTCTCTTGGTAGGGGCTCAGCATGCCACTGGAGATGTGACCATAGGAGACGATACTTGTGTGACACATAGGTGTCTGATCAGCTGCCCATGCAGACTGGGGCATGTAAATGTGAAGTTCAGGCAGCTGTTCCCCATGCACAGCAGAGTGTGAGGGGCTGAGGTTCAGAGGGTAGTGTCACAGGTCTCCCATATGTCCAATAGGTATGACCTGGACAGATGAGGGTTAAGAGGATGTGTTGTGGGGGGATGTACATGTGCACTTGTGCAGCTCCAGGACTTGCATTCCCCATGACCTACTATTGTGACACAGTGCAGAGTGTTGTTGTCTGGCTGCAAAGTCATACATCACTGAGCCAGTGATGTATGACTTTGCAGTCATGCCTCCGCCATGGCATGTGTCTACTGATTGGTGAGCCTGCAGGGGAGTGACATGTGCTACATGCACACCATAGTGGCGCTGGCTATCAGGACATGGGTGCATCATGGTGTCTGTCGCTGGTATGCATCACATGCATTTCCTATTTGACTCTGGGCATCCCTTACATCCGGAAACCTGTACTGACTCAGTGGCAAGAGCTGTGATGTGTCCACACCGTGTCCTCTGCACTGTCCAACTACTGTGTACTTGGTGCATGTGTCAACACTGGGGTGTTGCAATCCAACAGACACCAGACAGATGGGTGCAAGGCCATGTGGGATGTGAGTGCCATGCTTGGCATCAGACTGACAATTGACTTCTCCTTTTCTGTTAGGGCACTTTTTGCAATGTACAACTAATGATGCCAGGGCTTGCTCTGTGATGTGCTGTGCTCACAGTGGTGTGTGCGTTATGTGCAGGTGACTGATGTCTGTCTGTTTCCCCATTGTTTGCAGATACATCCACGGCCACGGAAGGGGACAGCTCCACGGACCAGGAGGAGCCGGAGAGCCAGACTGGGTCAGCAGCCGAGGAGTGGTCGGAGGGACCCAGTGGCACGGAGGGCGAGGGGAGCCACACCGAGGAGTCCTCAGCAGCATCCACCTCAGCTGAGGACCAGAGCAACTCGGAGGATGACTCCCTTGTGGAGGCGGGTGTCAGCAGCCACCACACCCCAGCTAGTGTTGCTGTCCCCGCCACCACCAGCACCACCACCGCCCTCCCATCGGCTCCCATTCCCCAGGTCCGTGGAGGCTCCCATGTCCGGGAGCGTGTCTCCTTTGGGCCAGGCACCGCACCCCCTGCCCCTGTGTCCCCTGCTGCCCTGAGTGAGGAGTCTGTGTACCTCCTTCGCCAGCTCCATGTAGGGCAGACAGCCATGCTGAGTGTCCTCCATGCGCACACCGCGCTGTTGACTCAGCTGGTGTCGTTCATGGAGGGCATCTCATCGGGCATGTCTGACCTACAGAGGGGCAATAGGTCCATGGACTCCTCCCTGACGGCAGCAGTGTCCCTCCTCAAACGGTCCCTCACCCCTCCTGCCTCTGCTCCATCCACACTCCCCAGCACCTTACCCATCCCAGGCACACACACACCGGCACAGGCACACACCAGCACACACACATCCAGCACACTGACACACACGCCAATGACAAAACGCACACGCACGCACATTCAGGGGACTGAAGCCAGACTCACAGGGGATGGGGCCCTGGAACACACACACGCATCCACATGCACTGCGCAGTCCTCAGTTCCCTCTCCCTCCAAAGCACCCTCCCTTGCCTCACCTGCAACCCCAAAGTCACAGCAGCTCTTCCTCTGTGACCTCGGCCTCTTCCCCACCGATGAAGCTGCTCCAGCATCCCGGGGGAAGAGGAAGCCCACCCACACGGAGCAGAGTGCCCCTCGCACCCGGACACCCTCCCCCAGGCGCAGACGGACTGAGGCCCCCACCCGCAAGTCCCCCGGAGTGGTAAGAGCAAGACCCCGCCACCGCCCTGCAGCTCAGGCACAAGGTCTCCGTCCTCCATCCCTCAGGCCCCCACTGCACAGGTGCCCCCACCACACCCTGCCCCAGGTTCCCCCACCCACAGATATACCATCCCCAAGATGATCCGGCCTTCTCCCCCTGCCACTTGCTCTCCCAGCACCACGCCCCCGCTGCGCTTGTCTGTGCCACTGATGTGGTGAGGGTGTCCTCCCCCTCTGTCCAACCCACCTTGCCTGTTCCCCATTCTCCTCCCCTGGAGGTAGGCACTGCAGTGGAGTCCACTACCGCCCTGTCTGACTTGGGCACTGCAGTGGCGGACCTGTCCACCCCATCTGCAGGGTCCACTGCAGTTGTGCCGGCACCCACGACATCTGAGTCATGCCCCCCAGTTGTGCCGGCACACACCATGTCAGACACCTCCACTGCAGTTGTCAGTGGCTCTCCAGCACCCACCACCCCTTCCCTGACTCCCCCTGGTGAGCCCTGATCCTGTCCCTGCGGTGCCTGGCCTGCCCCCCGGTTGCCCCTCCTAGTGGATTGTCCCTGGTATTGTGCAGGCATGCGTAGGGTGACATCTGCCAGTGTCACCCTGTTTGAACTTTGACAATGGACTGGCCATTGGCCTTTGCTCTAATTTCTTCTGGACGTCGTTATCAAACTACACATATGCTGAATAAAGCAACTTTCTTTTCTCTAGTGCTCATGCTTCAGATGTACATGTTGTTGGTGCAGCTAACCATGCCCTTGCTGCAGTGATGGTGATATCTGGTCTCATGATTATGAAGTGTTACTGTGCAGGAATCCATGTGGTCCAGGGGGAATGTGTCCTATCATGTGGTGTATCCATGTCATCAATAGCAGCATCTGAGGGTGTCATGTGTTCAGTATTTGGCAATGGGTTTCCTACTTACATTGGCAATTTCATATCTGTGGCTTCCACCCCTGCACATCTGTTGTGCCTGCCATCGTTGCATTTGTCTACTTCCCTGACCGTGTTGCCATCTCCAGTGGACATGCAGGTTTGGGCATCAATGGGGAGGGACTCATCCGTGTAGTCAGTGCAACATTGCTATACAAGTGTGTTGGATCTGTGCTGATGATTCCGTTGGCACGTCCATGACCAGGCTGATGTGATGGGAGCCCTCATTTGGTGCTAATTGTTGATTGTGTGACCAAGTGCTCAGCTGACATGATGGGGCCCTACTGAGGCAACATATGGCACAGCTTTCCTCACACAGGAGTGGAGTCCCCTCATGGCAGTGTGTACACGTGTGACATTGCCTGCGCCCAAGGTGTGTGTTGTATGTGCATGTCTGTGTGTTCACTTCCATTCATCTGCGCATGCTGTGATCCCTAGTGTTGTACCTGTTTGTGATGCTTGCTGACTTGAGCTATGTTCCCCAAAGTCTTCTCCCTGTGTTCTCTGTGATGTGGGTGCATGGCACATTACTGGTCATCAGGGTGTCACCCATAGGTGTGTTTGCTGTCAGGGCAGAGTTTGTGTGCAGACGCAGATGGGTCACAGTCAGGTTTCCCTTTGGCACTTGTTGTTTGCCCCTGTCATGTGATTTCCAGTTTGTGTTATCTTTCAGTGATTGTGACACGTTGTGTGTGTGACTGCTGGCACTCCTTAGGGTCCGGGCTGCAATGTTGGTTGTTGTCTATGTGTGTTCTTTGTGGGTGACCTTGGCTTCTTCATTGGTGTGTGACTGTGGCTGGGATCCCATTGGTCGGTGTGGTATTGCCGTCATGTCCATGTACAGCGTTGTGTGCAGTGTGTCAGACATTCAGGAGTCTTGTTGAGTGTCCATGTGTGATGTGTTTCTACACCTTGGTTCCCACCCACCACCCTGGAATAGTCATGGGTGCATGTGCAATGTCACCAGTGCATGTGTACTTCACTGCTGCACATTGTTGGAGGTCGAGGGGTGTGGTGTTGAGTGTGTGCAGATGAGAGTTGTTGCCCGGCTAGGCCCCTGCCTCCATGTTGTCCTTGGCTTACTGGCCATGCTGATTGATTTGTGCTTGTGTAGGTGTGATGGTAGTTTGTTGCTCAGGACACCTGACTGTGGTTCACAGTGTGAACGACATTTAGCTTTGTCATCACAGTGGTATTTTTATTCAGCCCAGGGTCACCACATTGTGGGGGCCCTGGGGGTGGTGCTGTGGTGTGTCTGTGACTTGCTGTGTCAGTTGTTGTTCCTACGTGCCTGTGTGACATGTGTGTTTTGTGCTCCCTCTCACCTGTCAATGCCTGCTTGCCCACATAGGGGATTTGGATCCATGAGTTACCTTAGTGTGGCAGTGTATGCACATCTGTATGATTGGTATTCAGCTCTCCTCATGTGTTGTGTTGTTGCCTGGGGACACTGGCACCCCCACCCCTCACCTGCTGTGTATGATGACAGTGTTGGTCTGCCTGTTTGTGTTTGTGCATCTGCACCACTGCATTGGCATATCTTGGGTGTGCCATTGGCTGTATGTTGTTTGGTGTGTTTCCCCTGCTGTCCCTGGGACTCCTAGGTCATCGGTCAGCACAGTGATCATGGTTTGTGTGTCCCATTGCTGCCATGGTATGGTATCTGTTCACCTCACATCTGCTGTCTCCACAGGGTATCTGCATTTGTGTGCCCATTGGTGCAAATATGTGGTTCTGCATTCTGATGGTCACTTCTGTCATTGTGTCATTGATGACTGTTGACGGACAGACCCCATGGGTGTTGTTTGTCTGCACATGGCCAAAGGAATGTTTCATTTGCACTGCAGTATTTGGCTCCCCCAATTTATGTTGCAATGGGACACATACACTACTTTGCCACAGATGAGTTTTTGGTTCTGTGACCAGGAATGATCCATGCAGTTTGGCAGTTGCAGCTCTTTCTTTGTCAACAATTACCTTTTGGTCACTGTGATGATGAGGGTGTAGACCCCATTGCCACAATGGTCAAAATGTGCTTCAGCTATGGACCCCACACTTGCATTTTGGTCACTGTGATGATGGGGGTTTAGACCCCATTGCCACAATGGTCAAAATGTGCTTCAGCTATGGACCCCACACTTGCCTTTTGGTCACTGTGATGATGAGGGTTTAGACCCCATTGCCACAATGGTCAAAATGTGCTTCAGCTATGGACCCCACACTTGCATTTTGGTCACTGTGATGATGAGGGTTTAGACCCCATTGCCACAATGGTCAAAATGTGCTTCAGCTATGGACCCCACACTTGCATTTTGGTCACTGTGATGATGGGGGTTTAGACCCCATTGCCACAATGGTCAAAATGTGCTTCAGCTATGGACCCCACACTTAGTGTGGACCTCACACTTGCATTTTGGTCACTGTGATGATGGGGGTTTAGGCCCCATTGCCACAATGGTCAAAATGTGCTTCAGCTATGGACCCCACACTTACCTTTTGGTCACTGTGATGATGGGGGTTTAGGCCCCATTGCCACAATGGTCATGGGCTGCTTAGCATTGTGGGTGCCACACACATATATGTGTGGCACATGTGCTAGGGGGTCACATTGTATGTTCAATGTCATGTTCGGTGTTGTAGGCATTTGACACAGCCTGCTCACACGCTTGTCATGGTGGTGGGGGGATGTCTTAATCTTGCATTCCCTAGGTTGTGGTGTGCTTGTTGTGTCATGCATTGTCCATCCTATGAGTGGGGGTGGTAGTAGTGGTAGGCATCCTGCCCCCCTGGGTGAGGGTGGTAGTAGTGGTGGGCATCCTGCCCCCCTGGCTAAGGGTGGTAGTAGTGGTGGGCATCCTGCCCCCCTGGGTGAGGGTGGTAGTAGTGGTGGGCATCCTGCCCCCTGGCTAAGGGTGGTAGTAGTGGTAGGCATCCTGCCCCCCTGGGTGAGGGTGGTAGTAGTGGTGGGCATCCTGCCCCCCTGGGTGAGGGTGGTAGTAGTGGTGGGCATCCTGCCCCCCTGGCTAAGGGTGGTAGTAGTGGTGGGCATCCTGCCCCCCTGGCTAAGGGTGGTAGTAGTGGTGGGCATCCTGCCCCCCTGGGTGAGGGTGGTAGTAGTGGTGGGCATCCTGCCCCCTGGGTGAGGGTGGTAGTAGTGGTGGGCATCCTGCCCCCCTGGCTAAGGGTGGTAGTAGTGGTGGGCATCCTGCCCCCCTGGGTGAGGGTGGTAGTAGTGGTGGGCATCCTGCCCCCTGGCTAAGGGTGGTAGTAGTGGTAGGCATCCTGCCCCCCTGGGTGAGGGTGGTAGTAGTGGTGGGCATCCTGCCCCCCTGGCTAAGGGTGGTAGTAGTGGTGGGCATCCTGCCCCCCTGGGTGAGGGTGGTAGTAGTGGTGGGCATCCTGCCCCCCTGGCTAAGGGTGGTAGTAGTGGTGGGCATCCTGCCCCCCTGGCTAAGGGTGGTAGTAGTGGTGGGCATCCTGCCCCCCTGGGTGAGGGTGGTAGTAGTGGTGGGCATCCTGCCCCCTGGCTAAGGGTGGTAGTAGTGGTAGGCATCCTGCCCCCCTGGGTGAGGGTGGTAGTAGTGGTGGGCATCCTGCCCCCCTGGGTGAGGGTGGTAGTAGTGGTGGGCATCCTGCCCCCTGGCTAAGGGTGGTAGTAGTGGTGGGCATCCTGCCCCCCTGGCTAAGGGTGGTAGTAGTGGTGGGCATCCTGCCCCCCTGGGTGAGGGTGGTAGTAGTGGTGGGCATCCTGCCCCCTGGCTGAGGGTGGTAGTAGTGGTGGGCATCCTGCCCCCCTGGCTAAGGGTGGTAGTAGTGGTAGGCATCCTGCCCCCCTGGGTGAGGGTGGTAGTAGTGGTGGGCATCCAGCCCCCTGGCTAAGGGTGGTAGTAGTGGTGGGCATCCAGCCCCCTGGGTGAGGGTGGTAGTGGGTGGGCATCCTGCCCCCCTGGCTAAGGGTGGTAGTAGTGGTGGGCATCCAGCCCCCCTGGCTAAGGGTGGCAGTAGTGGTGGGCATCCTGCCCCCCTGGCTGAGGGTGGTAGTAGTGGTGGGCATCCTGCCCCCTGGCTAAGGGTGGTAGTAGTGGTAGGCATCCTGCCCCCTGGGTGAGGGTGGTAGTAGTGGTGGGCATCCTGCCCCCCTGGGTGAGGGTGGTAGCAGTGGTGGGCATCCTGCCCCCCTGGCTAAGGGTGGTAGTAGTGGTAGGCATCCTGCCCCCCTGGGTGAGGGTGGTAGTAGTGGTGGGCATCCTGCCCCCTGGCTAAGGGTGGTAGTAGTGGTGGGCATCCTGCCCCCCTGGCTAAGGGTGGTAGTAGTGGTGGGCATCCTGCCCCCTGGGTGAGGGTGGTAGTAGTGGTAGGCATCCAGCCCCCTGGGTTGGGGTGGTGGCGCGCATTCAGGCCCCTGTGTGCATATGTGGCATTGGTGATGGGCATCCCGCCCCTATGGTGCTGCTGTTGCTGGTGTAAGTATATTCAGATTCCCAGTGTATGTGTGTGATGTGTGGTGTACGTGTTGTATGTGTTTTGTGGTTGGTGTCTGACTTACCTTCTGCGCCGTACGCGTCCGTGCCTGTTCCGGTAGTAGATGTAGAATATTGGTATGATCGGGACAAAGGCATTCATGGTTGGTTCGTGTCGTTCGTCCTTCTCGTTGCTTCGCGTCCTTCTCGTTGCTTCGCGTCGTCCTCGTTGCTTCGCGTCGTCCTCGTCGCTTGGCTTCGTCCTCGTCGCTTGGCTTCGTCCTCGTCGCTTGGCTTCGTCCTCGTCGCTTCGCGTCGTCCTCGTCTGTGCCGTGTTCGTCTCGTAGCCGTGGATCGTGTTGTGGCGCGATTCGGGGCTTATGTGCGCCTCTCCCGGATGCTTTGACGTACCGTGCGTAGCGACGGGTTCGGCGCGTACGGAAAGCGCATCGTACTTGTCCGGCCGGACGGGGCTGCATTTTCCCTTCCGTGCGACTCGATTCGGCGTTTCCGGATTCGCCTCGGTCGGAGAACAGGACCTGGTTTGGGTGAGTACGGCTCGGCCGGAATTTTTGCTGTTGTGCGCATCGTACTTGCTCGTTCGGTGTGCTGTACGGATCGGTCGGGAAACAGGCTTTCGCATGGCTTTTTCCCGACCGAATAGTATTGGGTGCGCCTCCGACCGAGTTCGGAATCGGCCCCTAAGTCTACTACATTGCCCTGCTGCTCTCCTCCCTCCACAAGCTCTCCTAGATCCTTGGGGGCATCCCTGGCTTCTAGCCAGGCCTTCAGCGCCTTGTAATACTCCTCCCTCCTAGTGAGACCTGTGATAGGGACTGTGAATTGCTTGCAAAAATATTTGAGCTGCTTGGCATTGTAGGTTTCTATTTTCTCTTCTTCCCAGGAGAGATCTTCTGAGGCATTGGATCTGGGCTTGCCCATGGTAGAAATAACTGGCAATATCAATAAAGGACAGAAGAAAACTTCTCAAAAAATGTAAGCGAGTGAAAAATCACCGGCAATATCAATCACAATATAGGATCCTAAAAATTCTCAGAAATGTGCGTGGGTGAAAAATCACCAGCAATATCAATCACAATAGGGGATCAAAAACTTTCAATAAATGTGCGCGGGTGAAAAATCACCGGCAATATCAATCACAATACAGGATCCCAAAACTCTCAGAAATGTGCGTGGGTGAAAAATCACCAGCAATATCAATCACAATAGGGGATCAAAACTTTCAATAAATGGGCGCGGGTGAAAAATCACCGGCAGTATCAATCACAATATAGGATCCCAAAAACTCTCAGAAAATGTGCGCGGGTGAAAAATCACCGGCAATATCAATCACAATATAGAAGCAAAAAAAAACAATTCTCAAAAAAAATGTATGCGGTACGTTATGGTCTGCACTCACTAGTAGTGTACACTATAATTACTGTATGCGATCATAAATGCAAGTCCAGATCCTCACCGCTGACCACCAATGTTAGAAATGGGGGTCTCTAGTTGGCAATGGCGGGCCACTGTCCAAGTAGGGACCCTTCTTCCTAAGTCAGAGTGAGAGGGCTACCCTCTTTAATACCCCTGCTCAACCCTGTGGTAACGTAGCACGAGCAGGTAGGCTTATCTCAGAGGCAGGGTGTGAAGCATTTATGATCATACACAGTAACACAATGAGGAACACTACAAAGGGACACCACACAAGTAGTTATTATAAAAAATAAGTATCTTTATATAAAGGCAGATTTATCACAAGACCAATAACTGTAAAAGCCACAATACTGTCAAAAATAGGATAGCTGTTGAAGGGCTGTCAAAAATAGTTCAAAGGTTGCAAAAATAAGGTTCAAGTTCAAAGCAGTGGTCTCTGCGACCCTTTCTTTCACAAAGTACCTGGGTTTAGTTGCAAAACCAACAAAGTGTCGCAAAGAAGCTGTAGCGATGATTCTCGGCACGCGAGGCCGGCGATGCGTTGAAATCCTTGCCGCAAGGGAGGATGATGCGCCGATCTGCGGGATGCGTGCGGAGACGATGCGACAAACTTCTGCACACTGGACCGCCGATGCGATGACTTTCTTGCCGCGTGGGAGAAGTCGATGCTGTGATCCTGTTGCGCTGTGCGATCGTGTTGCGATGCGAAGACAAGACGCTCCGCGAGGGAGCGACGAAATTCGGTGTGATGCGATCAAAGTGGCGAACGCACGGCGTCCGCACTGCGATGTCTCGAAGCGATGATTTCTGTCAGGGTTGCGAGTGCGCGGCGACAGCAGCGCGATGATCTTTCCAGCGCGTCTCGGCTGCAGCGGCTCGCAAAGGGGCGTCAGCGATGGTTTCGGGTTGCGGGCCCTCGGCGGCAGCAGCGCGATGATTTTCCCAGCGCTCTCGACTGCAGCGGCCCGCAAAGATGCGTTAGCGTCGATTTCTTACCCTCTTCTCTCTGATGCAAACTAGAGGCCCTGGAACTCACAGGAGCCTCCTCAGCAGATAGCAGTCCTCGCAGGGAGGAAGCAGGAGGTTGGTGGTGGAGTCTGTTGTGCCTGAGACTCCAGCAGGAGGCTAGCTCTTTTCCTAGCCCTTGGGTGATTGCTGTACAAAAATAAAAGTTCTCTCAATAGTTCATTTTCCTCTTCTTCAAGGTCCAGTGGTCACTGCTGCAGGCCAGTGCAAGAAACAACACACAAGCACAAGGACAGTCACTTCCTGCAGATTCCTCCAGTGGCACGGACAGAGTTTCCTCTCCAGATCCCAAAAGCAATACAAAAAATAGGGGGTTTGAGCACAGATATTTATACCCCAAAAGCCTTTGATCCTTGAAGCTACCAGTCCCTGAACCTAGCCAGAACCAGTTCTGCTCAGGCCTGGAGCACTTTGTTTACCAGGCTGCATCCTTCCTTTCAGAAAGAGGGGGTCTGCTAGCAGACACACAGTGGGAGGTGGAGCCAGCATTCACCTTGCCAGGCACAGCCCTATTCAGATCAAAGAGCCACCCTTCCCCACACTCTAAATGCAGATCTCTCTATTCCACCAAGGTCTGACTCAGCCTGTCCTGCCCCTCTAAAACCAGACAGCCAATACACATAACGGCAGAGCACACTGGAAGGCTTAGGCAAGAAAATACCTACTTTCTAAAAGTGGTATTTTCAAACACAGAATATAAAAATAAACTTCACTAAAAGGTGTATTTTAATATTCTGAGCTCAGGCATACTAAATTCGTTTTTCTACCATGTCCCTGGGGTCAGTTAGGACTATAGCATGTAATAGTCAAACTGCCCCTTCTAGCCTATGAGGAACAGGTAGCCTTACAGTAGTGAAAAACGAAATGGTGCATAATTCACTACCAGGACATGCTACACACACCAAGGCATGTCCTACCTTACACATACAATGCACCCTACCCGAGGGGCGACTTACAGGATGCCAAGGGAAGGTTCAGGGGCTGGGAAGTGGTTGCACTTCACAGCCAAGATGGCAGTTCTGGACTGCACACAGACACTGCAGTGGCAGGTCTGAGACACACTTTACAAGCTGCTTCTGTGGGTGGCACACATCAGTGCTGCAGGCCCACCAGCAGCATTTGGTTTACCAGCCCTGGGCACACATAGGCCACACTACTAGGGACTAACAGGTAAACCAAATAAGCCAATCAGGGATATACCAATTCACATAGACATATTTATACAGGGAGCATTCGCGCTGTGACACTGAATGGCAGTGGCACAGCGCCCAGAGCATCTAACACCAGTAAAACAGAGGAGACAACAGCGAAAAATGGAAGGGAGACCCACGCCAATGGTGCCAGGTCTAACAGTGTTATTGATGTTGGATTGTTATTGTGAAGCAGGAGATAGAGCCCCAACTGCTGACACAAATCCGGAATAGTTTGCCTATTTAGCAGTCATTTTTTGATGACATCCCTTTCATCCATGGTGGCAAAGTCTGGAAAAGGCCGGACCACCTGAGGCTCTCATCTCCTACCCCTGTATGTATGCAAAAGAAAATATCAGCTGAAATGGTCACACCATACTCTTAACATTAACACACGTCTAAGTCTTGGTAATATTAGGAATGTCATTGTGTAATACATGTACACACATTGTTGGCAAATTTCTAGTGCTTCAAAACTAAATAGAGGCTTCTTCCCCGAGTTCATTCGTCAGCATTGAATGCGACAGGTCTAAGGCATCAATTAGTATCCTGACCTTTGTGGAAGTACTGTACGGAGGCGGCCGGCCCCGACAGTCAATGCTTACAAGTGTTTCTAGTATCAGACAACCCCGAGCGCATGACGCCGGAGATTAAGAAAGCACGCTGTGCCATTCAACTCCTAATCAACTACCACTAAGAGGAAACCATTCCAAATAAGGTCAACTTCCTCTCTTATACAAGCTGCCATGCTGTATAGATTATTTATTTCCTTGGTATCCAGGTGGAACCCTATCCAAAAGGCAACACACAGACATTTTATCTGAAAGAGACACGTTAGTGATAGATTCCTTACCTTAGAATATCCCCAGGCGTCAGACTGGATCCGGAAAGTTTTTCGTCAGCAGTACGCCTGCGCGTCAGTAGGTGGCGTCGTGCGGCTCCGCGTCCGTCTCTGGCATCGTAAGCGCCGAGATGACATCACGGAGACTACTTAGGCGCCACCCATGCGCGCTGATGTCAGTTCTTTCTTTTTCCGCCCCAGCAAGTGCAGATCCGGTTAGAGCACGTACCCTAGTCACTTTTTGACTAATTTTTGGGGGGGACTTTGTCTCTACTTCTTTTGAGTCTTTGACTCCTGGTGCCACGTAGGGATGCCTGGGTTTAAATCCTGCAGGGCCTGCCGCCGTACGATGTCGGTGGCCGACCCCCATGGCATCTGTCTCTACTGTCTAGAGCGCGACCATGACTCCCGGTCATGTTCCGACTGTCTGGCCATGGCTCCGAAGGCTTTGCGGGAGCGGTCCCAAAAGCTGCTGGAGGCCCGACAGTTGTCTCCGCGCTGTTCGAGGTCCAGGGGTCGCTCGAGGGACCGACCGCGGAGCCATCATCATCGCTCCTCGGGGTCCAAGTCTTCACCCTCGGAATCGGGTAAGAGACGTCACAAGAAAAAGTCGAAGAAGCGTGTACGCTCTCTGACCTCCCCCCGTCGGTCTCCGGATGCGGACGAGGGGGCCAGGGGTCCTTCCCCCCCACAGCTCCGTTGGAGCCTGAGAGTCCCGCGGCCTACCCGCACTACCCGGGTCCGCCGGCGACTCCGGCCCAGGTGCAAGAGTTTCTTGCCACCATGGACCGCCTTTTCAGGCCTAGGGCTTCCGCTGGCGCGCCTTTGGGCCCCGCGGTCCCTATTGAGGGCCCTTGCTTGCCACCGGCTCAGCCGCCGCCGGCAGCTCCGGCCCCGGCGCCGCAAGGTCCTCCGCCGGCGGCTCTGGCCCCGGCGCCCCCTGCGACTCCGTTCCCGGTGCCGCACTGGGTTCCGTTCGTCCCACCTCCGCCCTTGCCCGAGTTTCTGGGCAATTTTGCTAAGGCTTGGGACCCTAATTGGGACATGGAGCCGGATCGGCGCCATTCCCAGCGCCGTTGGAGCATTTGTTTTCCCCTGTGCCTCCCCCGCCGCTGCAGCCTGTGCCTCGGGCCGTGGTGGAGGGGGATGACTGGGAGGGGTCGGAGGACCCTCTTGCACGGAGGATGCAGGTGGCCTTGACCTCTCCTCTGAGCCTGGGTTTGTGTCTCCTCCCGCTGTCATGGAGGAAGGTGCCACATACAATGTGGTGCTCCGTAGAGCAGCTGAGGCTCTTGACCTTGACCTGCCTACTGTTACCCTCAAGACGAACCTCCTTACTGAAGTGCTTCAGCCGGCGGCAAGTTCTATGGAACCTCTGCTTCCGTTCAATGAGGCCTTGACGGATGTTTTAATGGGCACCTGGTCTAGGCAAGCCACAGGGGTTCCTGTGGATAAAAATGTGGCCAGGCATCACCGCCCGGCACCGGGTGACCCTGCCTTTTTGATAAATCATCCGACACCGGAGAGCCTGGTCATTCAGGCCTCCAATTCCCAAAGTGCATTCCCTACCGCTCCGCCGGATAAGGAATCAAAAAAGCTGGAGCAGTTTGGCAAGAAGTTGTTTTCCTCTGCCAGCCTGGGGCTGCGGTCTGTCAACACCGCATGCCTCTTGGGCCGCTACTCTCACGCTGTGTGGGACACGGTGGCACAAACTCTGCCCCAGTGCCCGGAGGAGGTTCGGGCTGTACTTTCCCAAGCTGTTGCGGAGGGGAAGGATGCCGCGAAGTTCGCCATTCGGTGTGGGTTGGACACCGCGGACTCTTTGGGGAGAGCCATCTCCACGACGGTGGCCTTGTGTCGCCACGCCTGGCTGCGGTCCTGGGGGTTTTCGGGGGATGTCCAGAGTTCCCTCATGGACATGCCTTTTGATGGTACTCGCCTGTTTGGCGATAAGGCAGACAGTGCGCTGGAGCGTTTTAAGGACTCTCGGGCTAAAGCCAAGTCCTTGGGTCTCTCCACCACACGCCCGGCCACGTCTACCTTTCGTTCCTTTCATGGCCACGGAAGGGGTGCCCCTACACGTTCATTCAGCCAGAGGCCTGTGCAGAACCAACCTCAGCGCGGGCGTGGTGGCTGCCGTGGCGGCACACGGGGCCAGCGTGCGGGTCAGTCCACCTCCGCTCCTGCAGCATCCGCCTCAAAGCCTTCCTAGTCCGAGCTTTGGGGTGCACCCCACGCCGGTGGGCGACAGGATTCAACATCACCTCCGCCACTGGCGCTCTGTCACTTCGGACAGGTGGGTGCTGCTAATCGTCCGAAGGGGCTACTCCCTCCCCTTCGAGTCTGCCCCCCCGGCCATGCCACCTCAGTTCCACCGCATGTCGGGGGATCACTTGGCGCTTCTCCGACAGGAAGTCAAGGCCCTCTTGGCCAAGGGGGCCATCAAGCGCGTTCCTGGGCCAGAAGTAGAACATGGTTGTTATTCCCACTACTTTCTGGTCCCCAAGAAGGAGAAAGGGGGCCTGCGCCCCATCTTGGACCTCAGGAACGTCAATCGCTTCCTCCGGAAGGAGAAGTTCAAGATGTTGACTCTGGCTCAGGTCTTGGCTGCCCTCGACCCTGGAGACTGGATGGTAGCGTTGGACTTGCAGGACGCATATTTTCACATTCCCGTCCTGCCGGCCCACCGGTGTTACCTGCGGTTCACGGTAGGCCAGGAGCCTTTTCAGTTTGCCGTGCTCCCCTTCGGCCTTACGAGCGCCCCTCGGGTGTTCACGAAAGTGATGGCGGTGGTCGCGGCTCATCTGTGCAGGTCAGGGGTGTCAGTCTTCCCCTACCTCGACGACTGGTTGTTGAAAGCGGGCTCGCCCCAGGCAGTCGTCACCCACCTTAACACTACGGCCGACCTCCTGCATTTGCTGGGGTTCTCCATCAACGTGCCGAAGTCGCACCTGAGTCCCTCTCAGAAGCTCCCCTTCATCGGAGCGGTTCTGGATTCGACGCAGTTTCGGGTTTATCCTCCCGAGCAGCGAGTCCGGGATATTCAGGCTATGATTTCGATCTTTCAGCCTCTGTCCCGGGTTTCAGTCAGGATGACCCTCCGGCTCCTGGGCCTGATGGCCTCCTGCATTCTGCTAGTGCAACTTGCCAGGTGGCATATGCAGGCTCTGCAGTGGGACCTGAAGTTCCAGTGGGCACAGCATCAGGGCAACCTGTCCGATCATGTCCAGATCTCGGAGGGCACTGCACGACAATTGCAGTGGTGGCTCACGAATCGCGATTGGGTCAATGGCAGATCCCTCTCCCTTCCCCAACCGGAGCACACAGTGGTGACGGATGCGTCCCTCCTGGGATGGGGCAGCCACTTGGGAGAGGCGGAGATCAGAGGCCTCTGGTCTCCGGCGGAGTCCCGGCTCCATATCAATCTTTTGGAGCTTCGGGCGATCCGACTTGCACTGAAGGCATTCCTTCCCTCTGTCCGGGGAAGTGTAGTGCAGGTGTTCACGGACAACACCACCGCCATGTGGTATTGCAACAAACAGGGCGGGGTGGGGTCGTGGACCCTATGTCAGGAGGCTCTGCGCCTCTGCACATGGCTGGAACATCAAGGCATTATCTTGGTGGTTCAACACCTGGCAGGTTCTCTGAACGCCAGGGCGGACGAACTCAGCCGCCGGTGCTTGATGGATCACGAATGTCGTCTGAACTTGGACATGGCGCAAGGTCTCTTTCTGCAGTGGGGAGAGCCTTGGTTAGATCTATTCGCCACCAAAGAGAACGCGCAATGTCATCAGTTCTGGACGTTGGAATTTCCAAGGCGGCACTCGCTCGGCGACGCTTTTCGTCGCGAGTGGAGCTGCGGTCTGTTGTACGCCTTTCCGCCTATACCACTTCTGCCCAGAGTTCTGAAGAAGATTCGGCGCGACCGGGCCCAAGTCATCCTTGTGGCTCCGGATTGGGCACGAAGATACTGGTATCCCGAGCTACTCAACATGGCGATCGATCCCCCGATCCAACTGCCTCTTCGGGAGGATCTTCTGTCGCAGCAGCAGGGGACGGTCCTCCACCCGAACCTGTTCAGCCTCCACCTCCATGCGTGGAGATTGAGTGGCGACAGTTGACAGCTTTCGATCTTCCTCCCGAAGTCTGTGATGGCATTCTGGCAGCCAGGCGTCCCTCCACTAAGACGGTATACGCCTGCAGGTGGAACAAGTTTGTGGCATGGTGCACAGCAAAGTCTGTGGATCCCCTTTCTGCCCCTCTTTCTGAGGTCCTTCTGTTCCTACTATCCTTGGCCCAGCAGGGCTCTGCTCTGGGCACTATCAAAGGTTATCTTTCGGCCATGTCCGCCTTTCTCAGGTTTCCAGATCAGCCTTCTCTCTTTAAGTCCCCGGTTGTTAACCGTTTCCTGAAAGGCATTACACACACTTTTCCTCCCGTGCCTTTCATAATGCCTCAATAGGACTTAAATCTTGTCTTGACCTATCTGATGTGCGCTCCTTTTGAGCCCCTTCATAACTGTCCTTTACGTCTTCTTACTCTAAAGACGGCTTTCCTGGTAGCTATCACCTCTGCCAGAAGAGTGAGTGAGCTCCAGGCTCTTTTTTCTAAACCTCCTTTCCTTTCTGTTCATCCGGACAAGGTGGTTTTAAAGACCCGTCCTTCTTTCTTGCCAAAGGTTGTCACGCCCTTCCACATCGGGCAGACCATCACTTTGCCCACCTTCTTTCCGCCTCCGCATCCTTCAAAAGAGGAAGAGAGGCTCCACCGTCTGGACCCAAAACGTGCGCTCTCTGAAGCGCACACAACAGTTCCGGGTGGATGACCAGCTCCTTGTTGGCTACGTGGGCGCCAAAAAAGGTTGGGCCGTGCACAAACGAACCATCTCTCGGTGGGTCGTTCTGTGCATCAAAGCGTGTTACTCGTTGGCTAAGAAGGAGCCTCCTCTGGGGCTGCGTGCCCATTCTACCAGGGCGACGGCAGCCACTACTGCCTTGGGACGCGGCGTTCCCTTGCAGGATATTTGTCAGGCAGCTACGTGGGCCTCGCTACACACGTTTACCAAGCATTACTGCCTTGACAGTCAAATCCGGAGAGACGACTTCTTTGGCCGTTCTGTTCTCCGTGACTTTCTGGTGTAATCTATTCGCAGACCCACCACCGGGGTTGGTATTGCTGGGCTATCTATTCTAAGGTAAGGAATCTATCACTAACGTCTCTCTTTCAGATGCACAAGTTACTACTTGTGTAACGATATATCTGTAAGAGACATTAGTTAGTGATAGATTCCTTACCGCCCCACCCATCCTCCCCGTTCTGCAAACTGATTCTAGGGTTAAGGTCATCCCTTTCAGGGCCCTAGTTTCATGGCACCAGTGGTCAGTTTCTTGCATGGCTCTGCGTTCCTGGCGCGGAAAGTCGTGTGCAGAACTGACGTCAGCGCGCATCGGTGGCGCCTAAGTAGTCTCCGTGACGTCATCTCGGCGCTTACGATGCCAGCGACGGACACGGAGCCGCACGACGCCACCTACCGACGCGCAGGGGTACTGCTGACGAAAAACTTTCCGGATCCAGTCTGACGCCTGGGGATATTCTAAGGTAAGGAATCTATCACTAACTAATGTCTCTTACAGATATATCGTTACACAAGTAGTAACTTGTGCATTTAGTCCTGAGGAAGACCCCGAACAGATGTTTTCATAATCACACTGATCCCCAGGGGTCAAAACGTCGACGCATATTTACAAGTGTTATTGATCAACTAGACCAATAGAGAATAAGTGGATTAATTCCTGGTTGTGTTGAATCATATTTTTCATGTTTCCCACGCTGTGTCTAAATGTATTGTTTTTTATATATATGTATTGGTTATATCTTAATTGTGTTGTGATATATATGTAAACACATTGTTTATTTTCACTTCACATCGCATATTTGTGAATAAGTGTAATTGTACACTATTTATCTGTGTGTATATAAATGTCCTGTTTACTTGATTATTTTTTATGATTTTGTCATAAAAATCCTAAACATATTCAGAATTGTATGAGTAGTTTATGGTAGAGTTTCTCTAGTCAGGAGTTGCTCCTTTGTTTATCATTAAATGAAAATCTCATCTTAACAGAGAGATAGTACATAAAACGTTTTTCGCTTTCTGAAAGCATGCTAGGTGGCAGAACCACTGTTCACTTAATGTATTAATCCCCAGGTTCTGCGCTTAACTGGGTCACCCCATTGTTTCTTAGTGTCAAAACTAAATTTGTCATTTAATTTTTTTCTGATTATGTGCAAATAATACATGTGAAATGCATTATTTGCACACATATTTTTGATTTATTTATGAATTTTTTAATACTGTCAGCAAAGCTATTACTTCACCCGCAGAACTATCGATGTCAAACACAGTCACTGTTCACATTTTATTGTGTCATGTCTTGCCAAGAACAGTAGAATTCGTATCTGACATTTATAAATACCCTAGCCTCCATTTTGAGTGCTGGTGACACACTAACAATTGAAAAATGCACAGCTTCACACTCTAAAATGGCAGCTGCCTGACCTTGCAGTAAGGACATTGGCTACCCAATGGCCGTTGGCAAAAGTTGACCGATTAGTAGGTGGTACCCTCCACGATGGTCCCTGCCATAGGCTAACGGGTGTGGTGGCTATGCACGAAACTCAATGGCTCTTTCTGTTTCCATCACAGAACTTGTCTGGCGTATACTTGTACGTGGCATATTGAAAAAACCTCACTTGCCTCCCAACTCTGCAGCCAACAAGACCTCCTCGGTTTTTTGATGCTGTTACCGATCTCTGAAAGACAGAATGCCAGGCAAAGCAGGTGACGGGCACCTGCCGTGATCACTGAGGAGCTGGAGCTCCTTGCCAGGAGGTCCTGTCCCCGTACAGCCTGCTCTATGGGGACCACAGAGGAATGGGTAAATGCCTGATTGGGACATGTATGACTAACTTACTTGTTTCATACTCTGGCCACATCCTAATTTGGACCTCTTTGTTCATGGGTGAAGTGGTTGGAGTGGAGTGGAGTGGAATGAATGATTTTGCTGGGGACAGAAGGTTGATTGCCACTGTTAGGAATGCCTGTGCATGGAAATGTAAAGTCACCTGCAATGAGAACTGTAATATCTGTCCATGTAACTGACAATTCCAGTTTCATCTGACAATCTGCAGGCCCCTTACTACCAGTGACCAGTCGACAGTGTACCAGTAGTATGAGTGACACCATACAGCCAATATCTAAATTATAGTGATATTAAGTGGCAGAACATGTTTTAAAGTAGTGGAGTTGTATGATGCTGTCCTGTGAAGTGGGATTACAGCTCATATTGTGGAATAGGATGCTCTGTATGGTTTCATAAATGTTGTGGTTCCACATATAGGGTAACTCATTTTCTGTGCTGTAAGTTAAAATGCCACAGGCTCTCAGTCATCCACACAGGTATGTCCCATTCCTACACACACTTGTTCATATATCCTCTAAATCCCTGCTCTAGCTTACACATAGCTGCCCTTCCATACTGGCCTTAGTCACTGTATATGATGCAAACCATTGGTACTGACTCTTAGGAGGTTAGGCCTTAAGACAATGTAGCTATGTGTAGGCTTATGTGTCAGTATTGTACTGGTTGTTTAGCCTGTATTAGCTCACAATCATTGTGAGAAATCAGGAGTGGGTCTCACAACCGGAACTGTTTCATAGCCCTGGCCTAGATGATGTTATGTGCCTAAAATTGTAACATGAGGAGATGGACAGTGTTGAGGGTGCTCAAACGAACACTGCATATCAGTATTTCCTAGGAACCTCGAAATATTCTAAGGGAAAGATGGAGGTACTGTTTGGTGAATACATGTGAAGAATGCTACAAAATTGTGTCACAGCACTCAGTAGCGGTCCGTGGTAGGAGTGCCGTCCGGGTGGTGACATGGGGCGGGGGAGGGGCAGGGTGGGGGGGTAGTAAACCACGGATTACGGCCGAATACAGGTAAGTAAACATTTAAAGAAATAAAACGAATTTCGTTGTGAGCGCTGCATCGCCAAATGCGATGCAGTGCGTGCAACGAAATGTGTTTTATTTATTTAAATGTTTACTTACCTGTATTCGGCCATAATCCGTGGTTTACTACCCCCCACCCTGCCCCTCCCCCGCCACCGCCCTGCCGGCACTCCTACCACAGACTGCTACTGACAGCACTACAGACTAAATAAATCACTCAAAACTTCAATTCTTGTTCTTTTCTATCATCCATACAGGTCAACGCCCATCAAAAGCAGGAAATTTGGAATGCCATCACCAAGAAGGTGTGGACCCTGAGGTTCCATAAGCGGTGCAGAGTTCAATGTCAGAAGAGGTGGGAGGACCTGCGGTGATCAACGCACAAGTCTGCTGAAGGCCTGCTTCGGGAGTCCTCCCAATGATCCAAGCGGGTGCGCCGCACTCTGATCCCCCTAATGGTTCGCATCCTAGAGGTGGCCTACCTGGACCTTGATGGATAGTTGATGGCCCAAGATCAGCAACAAGGGTTTAATTTTTGTTGTCTAACATTTTAAAGTTCCAGCAATGTTGTATGGCATCAACATGACGGTTGACACACATCCAACGCACATGATGATTTCTGGGGTTGTAAGTTAATCAGACAGTGTCTGATGCTGTGTCTGGAGTATCGCTTTGTGCTGAAGGTTGCCACTAAATTCCTCATCACAAGCCAAGTACTGTTTTGAGCAGACACATGGCTGCATGCAAACAAAGAGGTGCCTGCATGTTCTCTGTGTCATGAGGGACAGTTGAACCAAAGATGTCCCATTTAATGATTGTGTCAGGTGGAATGCTCCATCACCAAATTGATTAGGTCATGTAGACCCTGTTACTGGGGACATCTCACAATGATGAAGATCATCTGCTCCGTAAAGGCCTGGAAACGTGTACAGTGGCATTATTCATAATCTGAAACCTGTTTGAAACCAGTTTGTACAGCCAATTTCTACTCAGTTCATTTGTACAGTAGCAGGTTGGCATGACACCTTAGTCCTTCACAAATGTGCATGTAAAGCAGTGTGTGTGAAACAAAGTGAGATTGTATTCTAAACTGTTTTAATTGCAACAGACAGGAATGTGTCCACATTGATGAGAGAGTTACATGTCCCCCAAACAACATCTTGGTGTCCTTAGTTCTGTCCAGAAGAGAAATCAATGATGGTGAGAAATGTGATACTTAGATGGACATTTGCAGATGGAAGGTTACATCACATAGATGTTGTGGGATCCTATCTTGAGAAGTCAATTTCAAGCCCAACGCATGGCTCTTTTGGAAATGTGAATATATTCTAGTGCTGTACTGCAGTGGGTTAGAAATGTCTTATAGCCTATGTGTTTACTCATGCTGTCGAAGCCCTTTGTCATGGAGGGGCGTACAGGTGTATAAGAGACAAAGGCCTATATGATTTATGAGCTGGCATGGGGAATTTGTCGACTTTGAGCAAATACTGTGTGATCAAAATTCATGTACAATTGTATTTGCTGAGGTAGCCTCAAACTGTTGTATCTGTTTTTTCAGCATCGTCTGGGCAAGGCGAAGGTGACCACGAACACTTCGTCCGGGAGAATGCTGGGCACTGTGGCTCTGGTGTGGATGGCACAGACAAAGAAGGAGGCAGTGTCATGGAGGGTGTGGGCACTGGCATGGAGGCCTTATCATGTTTTTCGGAGGCCTCCAATGAAGACCAGTTCCTTTTGGTGATGGACCCTGGAGCACATGTTGTGTGTTCAAAATTCATCTCTAGTTGTATTTGCTCAGGTTGCCTCAAACTGTTGTATCTTTCTTTTCAGCATCATCTGGGCAAGGCGAAGATGACAGCGACCACTTCGGCCGAGAGGTTGCTTGGCACTGTGGCTCTGGTGTTGGTGCCACAGACACAGAGGGAGGCAGTGTCACGGAGGGTGAGGGGACTGGCATGGAGGCTGCAACATCTTCTTCAAAGGCATCCAATGAGGACCAGTCCCTCGTGGTGATGGACCTTGGAGTACCTGTTTCACCTGCATCCTAGTCCGTCCACGTTCCTATATCAACACTCCTTCTTGCTCCCCCCACCAGGTGGCTGTAGCTACCCCCCTAAAAGGGGTGGCATCACCTTTGCTGCAGGCACCTCCCCCCTGCTCGACTGTCCCAGGCTGCGCTCAATCAGGAGGCTGTTGATCTTTTAATGAACGATCACTGTAGGCTAATTTTGCTCGAATATAAATTTACCTTAAAAGACAAGAGGCATTTGGCAAAACAGGAACAGTTGGCTTAATTAAGAGCTTCAGTTGGGAGTACAGTTACAGAAGCTGGCCTGAGGACTGTTTCAAAGTACAATTGATCTGAGCAAAGTTTTATACATTTGTCTGGATAGCATAAAACGTTTCCATCTATCCTTTTTAGGCAAAGAATGCGGGCCTTGTCTTTGGAGTCATAAATAAAACCCCTGATAACAAATGCAGGTGGGCCTCGATCTTGCGTGGACACAATGGGTGCCAGTGGGTAACGTGTCCAAATGTCTGGCATGAGGGCTGTGTGATCACTGTGTGTGCTCTGTCCTAATTGGCTGTGTGTTCCTAACTTCGTGTGGCATCTGACTTTATGGTGTTTTGGGAATGTGCGCACCCCTCCAGCCATGTGAGCTTTACTGAGGCCAATCTCCTTGGACCATTGTGGTGTCACTGCACATATCTGTGGGATTGATCTGAGTTTCCTGTTTGCACATTTGTCTGCTGACTACGTGCCACCCCACCTGTGACCTGTCAATCAGTAAACTCAGGCCTAGGTCTCAGAGCCTGCCTGACCATGTATTTCTGAGTCTGTGTTGTCAGAGATTTCATGATGGGTGAATTTGATAATAGAGATGTGATTTCGTCCTTACATATAACTGTATCATTAGTAACATTGGCATCAACTTTTTCAATGTTAACACCAGATCACATTACGGAATGCCATCTGCATGCTGGCTTACCTGAATGGCATTCATGTTGCCCTGTCTGGCCTACAGCGGTCATTCCAGGGTCTTGCCTCCTCTTTGAGTGCAGCCTCCAACACACCCCAACCTATTTCCCATATTCCTACCCATTCCCAAACCCAAATCCCTCCACCCAGCCCTATCCCAATTACACTCAAACATTTGCATGCACACACTACAATGGCCACAAGCAGCACATCCTCACACCAACATGGCAAAAAAACAGACATGCAGACACCAATCACACCACCACACCCACCACAAGTATCCCCACAGTCAGCACACCCACCATGACACCAACACCCACACACATCACCAGCACACCTACAGTCAACACACCCACAGTCAACACACCCACCACGATACCAACACCCACACAAACCACCAGCACACCCACAGTCAGCACACCTACCATGACACCAACACCCACACTCACCACCAGCACACCCACAGGCAGCACAGACACCATGACACCAATACCCACAGACACCACCAGCACGCACAAAGTTAGCGCACCCACCATGACATCAACACCCACACACACCACCAGTACACCCACAGAAACCATAACACACACCCCCTCCACAACCGACACATCCACACACACACACACATACTGATCACAAACGCTCACGCTCACCCACCCAACAGACAATCAGTAAGAAACAAAAATCAAAACATACAGTACATACGCCAGAGCCTCTGGCACCCACAGCTTCAACAGACACACATACAACAGACACAGCCACCCCCTCTACCTCCCAACCCGAACTCCCTAAAAACCACAGGTCCACATTTTCCAATGGAGGACCTACTTTTTTCCCTGGCCCTGACCCCTTCCAAACCCAAGACCACCCCTCCCAAACATCTGTCCAGCCCTTACACCTTGCAAATCACCCCTTCCACCTCCCAAACCACCCCTTCCACCTCCCACCCCACCCCAACCAAACACACTCCTAATGAACCCAAACTCACCTCATCCCTCCCAAACCCAAAACCACCCCTCCCAATCACAAGGATCACTCCCACCCTTCTTTCTAGTGAGATCATTGAGGTGCCTGATCTTTGCCCCATAGATGCCCCTTCCAGAGTAGGTTTATTTTGGCAGTGACATTAGGAGGCAAGTTGTGCGCATGCACCCATACTCTGGACTGCAGGCCTAGTGCCTTGTTTTTCTCATGTTAATTATGTATACATTAGTTATTAAGAGAGTTATATCATGTTAATAAAGCAATTTCCTTTTGGGAATGCCTTTGTCCTGGCCTTATTTGATGAATGGTACTAATTGTTTGCTGATAATGTAATTTCTGCTAATGTGTGCCGTGCACTTCCTCTCATTTGTGACCGTGACCAGCACACTTTGTGGATTGTAGTTAATTTTAAAAATGTGCCTACATTAGTGTGGTACATTTTAATTTTGGGGCAAGCATTTAGGTTGTTACTGGACATGTACACCAAAATTATTTGTGTTTCTGTTTTTGTGACTGGAGAATGCATGTGTGTTTATTTTGACATGATGTGTCAATGATATGCACATATGCATTACACAGAGAACCTGCCACTTTACAGTTAAGTGATATCTAATTTTTGTGATTATTGCACACACCAAGGGGGCATGTGACCTTCATACACCTCTGCCATGTTTGCAGTTTAGCTGTAAGATTGGTGGTACATTCTGTGTACATCCACCTGTAGCATGTTGTAGTGGAATTGCTACATTATCATGGGATTGTTTGGTCCAGATTGGGTATACTGTTTCAATTCATGCTTTCAATATTTTTGGGGAATGATTGCACACACCTGTGCGGACACATTCCTCTCTGTGACTGCTGTGATTTCTTATGTAGGTGTCCATTGCCATGAAGGCGGTTCGTACCAGATTGGTGGGTGCTACTTGTAACTCGAGGTGAATTCTGATACATTTTCTAAATGTAACATTGCACACTTAAGCATTGTGCATCATTATGGTGTTGTTTGCCAAAAGATATTTACACATGCATGAGTCCTGTACTCTTGTGAAGCAACAACTCCGAGGATAACAGGAATGACTGTGACTTACCTTTTGTTCTGGTGACGACAGGGTTGATTTCCATCTTGGACCTGGCCCAGTAGCAACAGCAGGACTAGTATGAGTAGGTTCATGGTGGCAGGAAGTGTGGAAAGCATAAAAAAGGTGAGTTTATTCCTGCTATCCTTCCCAATATGCCAACTCAGGTGTGGAGATTTAGCCATCACAGTTGCGTCAGCGGGGATGCTCATCGTGATTGGCTCGGCTGCAAAAGGGGCTGGTCTCCTGCACCAGCCGCTTTTGCCTGTGGTGCCATTGATGTGGATGGTGATTCTTGGTGTGATGGCGGACCTTCTGTAGTCTTTTGCCTATGCTCCCTCTATCATCTAAATAGGGCGGATGGACCGTCATGGCAACAGACGGGTTTTCAGTCGAAAACTGGCCCTTGAACAGCCTGTTTGGCAAAAAACATAAGGGCTGCCTCGGTCTGGCCAGATTTTCAGTGCCTTCATAGGTAGGTTCTTATGTACTAGGTAAGTGCAAAATAAAGTGTCTAGGGCTAAACAAGGGAATTCTACTTACTAAGCATGTTGTCTTGCTGTCCAGGTAAAGGGTTATTTGGTCATGCACGCTGGGTCAATTCCCGTTCATTCTCTTCTGGACACAGGGGGCTAGAGAGAGGGTCAGCTTGTCACTGCAGAGTACAGCAGCATCACCAGCAACCCTTCAAATAGCCCTGCCAGAGTTGTCTCGCTTGCGGAAGGTAGCACGAGCAGTGCCAGTTCTCAAGCTACTGCAGCTAGAGACCGCAGTGGGTGATAGTACTCCGACGGCAGAAACAGGAGTTTGCAGGCCGCAGAAAGTGGGCAGAGGCAGAAAGTCACTTAGGCGGTATCACCTTTGCAAACAAGGCTGCCCCCAGTCTCCGCATAATTCCACTGCACAGAAATGCCAGGTTCTGATCTGTTATGCACATCGCATAGTAAGAAGTAGTGCAGTCTTTCACGTAACTGCGCAAAGATCAGCCATCTTCCATGCCAGACTTTATCCATGCAGCCAGATTCCAAACATGCATACACCTTACACATACAGGCACAGGCGCAAGCATCATGTGCAGAGAGAGCCATGTGTAAGGGCCGCCTTGCACACAGGCAACATTTTCCATAGGCAGTCCTGTGCAAAGGTTGTACTGCACTCTTACAGTGATGTGCACTGCAAGCCTTATGCACAGGTAACCTTTTGGACTACTAGCCATATATTTTGGCAGCCCTAAAGGCAAGGTTTAGCGCAGACAGGCCTGTTTATTACAAATCTGCTTTCAGGCAGCCCTGTACTCTTCTTACAGACATGCAGAGAGCTTTGGAATCTGCTGCCCTTGATCTCTGACAGCCCTATGCTGAAGGAGGGCTACAAAGATTCAGTCCTCAACATAGGTAGCCCTATGCACAGACAGATGTAGTTTTTGGCAACCTTTGTACGGCAACAATGTCAGATTTTGTAATGTTACACTATGATAACATGCCCCACACTATGGGACTCTATGTTCCAGTCCTTGGTCTTTACTGAATTACCTAAATCATTCTGTTAACTATTGTACTGCTTTACTCAAATAAAGGGATTTGACAAATGTTTTAGATTCCATTGGTTTGTAGAGGGAAAACTGGAATGTAGTAAGTTGTCTCTAATATTAGACTGCCTTCTGTCATACCTGCTAGCAGGCAGCCCTGTTCAGTAGCAAGTCCACTTCGCTCTGATCCGGGCTCTTAGGAAGCTATACCCTCTGCTTGATCTACCAGCCAGATCACTGATCTCCAGAGGGGTAATATTAAGTAGATTGGACTACTGCAATGCCCTGTTGCTAGCAGCCCCTAATTACCTGCTAAAAAAGTTAGAACGTATTCAGACCATCACTGCTAAACTGACATTGAACAGATCTCGACATTCATCTGCCACAGATGCCTTAAAGGAGCTTCATTGGCTACCTATCAAGCAGAGAATAATCTTTAAATCTCTCTGTATTGTCCACAAGGCACTACAAAACAAAGGGCCAAAACCTCTCCAAAACAAACTAAAAAAATACACCCCCGGCAGAAACCTCTGTTCTACTACTGGTAACTATGTTCAAGAGCTCAGATACAAAAAAGTCAGACAAGGAGGACACACCTTTACGGTCAACGCGGCCCGGTTATGGAATAAACTTCCAGCTTCCCTAAGATCTCAATCTGACTTACAAAAATTCAGGAAGGCGCTGAAGACCTGGTTATTTCCCCATTAGAGGCCCACTTCTCAGCTTTTTCATCTGCTGCACCTTACATAGTAGTTTTAGCACCAGGATACCATTTTTGGTCACAGTGCGCTCTATAAATAATCCTTTACATTACATTACATTGTTAAGCCTGTCCCTGGCAGTATTTTGTGCACAGGTTGACCTGAGCACTGGCAGCACTTATTAGCCTTATTAGAGATAGAACGGTGTGCATCTTCCGGAGGGAAAAGTGACTAATTATTCAACTCAAAGAAGGAAGCATGCTTCGTTGTCAGGCTGCACCCTGCCAAAGGCAGCACCTTTAGACCATGGTGGGCCCATCCTCGAGCTCGTTTGAGGTTTTAAGTTTAAGTTATGTTATGTGGGGAGGGTGAAGGGCAAAGGTAATTTTTCTCAAGAATACTACCCTACAGATTTTAATCTTAAGCAGTGGGGGTGACTACATAAAATTGATTGTAGGTTAAAGATCATATTTGTCTTTACCTCTAACAATAATAAAACGACGGCTTTACTGGGATCCTTCATGCCATTTGAGTTTGTTAGCATGTTTCTTTCTAAGATTGACTGGTCTGGGGCATTCCTCGGGACTGGTACCCCTAGGTCTCTCTTGCCCTGTACTAAGACTGTGTAATGTATATGCGTGTACTGTGTAATGTATATGCGTAGAGATTAAAATACACCTGCTGCCAGTTGTACACTGGGTAAATTTTCATGCAAGGTTCTCAAAATTGTGGAGTTCGGATAAACATTATAGTCGCATTTAGGGCCATCGGATATAGAAGAGTTAAGTGTTCCATCTAATGTCTTGGATACGCACAGTGATCATACTCGCAAATACATCGTTCTTAACTGCATGCTTGCACACTCAAAGCCAAAGAGCAGGCAGGGGTGTTCTGCGATTCTTCTGATATTTTAGGAACCCCCTGGGGCATATGTACAAGCCCCTTTCGCCACCACAACGTCAGATATATTGACATTGTGGTGGTGATAGTTTCTGCGCCTTATGTACAAGGCAGCGTTAAGCCACTTAACTTGGCTTAACGCTGCCTTGTACATAAGGCCCCCTTTCACGCTATGGTTAGCGGGAAAGGGGTGGGCAGTGGGTGTTGCGGTGGGCGTGCCACTGCAACACCCATTCATTTTGACGCTGCCTCCTATGTACAAGGGTGGCGTACATAGGAGGCAGCGCCAAAATTAAGACCAGGTAAAAACTGGTCTTAAGTTGGCGAAACGAGGAGAAATGCATTATTTCTCCTCATTTTTGCTTTTTCTATGTGTGCTGCCTTGTGCAGCACACATAGAAAAATGCCATGGTTTGTTTATGTACAGGAAGCAGCACGCATGAAAGTAACAGAATGGCATTTCTAGGATTGTTTATGTGAAGGGACACCTTCCTACACATAAACAATCCTCCCCTGCACGCAGACACCCTTGCACTCTGGTGCAAGGGTGCCTGCGTTGGTGCTAAGTTGCTAAACCTAGCGCCATCGCAGGGGGAAACTCAAGGCTGCACCACATTCTTGTAAATATGGTGCAGCCTTGCGTTTCAGAAGTGGATGAGAGGCGTTTAGCCAGGAAGGCTGACGCCTCTCTCTTCCACTTCCTTGTACATATCCCCCTCTGTACCTTCAAAGACCCACAGCAAACGCACACATGGCGGCCCAGCTAACCGTACAATGATGAGTGTAGAGTTTCATACGATTCCTCTGTTTGGTATGGTGTTTTTCCTTAAGCGAGCACACAGGGACTAAGCATGGTTAAAGTGTGCAATTACTTAAGCTATGCACCCATCTGAACAAGATCCAGCACGCCTCTTCTAACCAGCCGGTGCTCTTCAGTCACAGTCTGTCCCCGAATACACAAGAGACGTTGGGGCATATTTACAAATCCCTATCGCCATGGGAACGTCACTTTTTACGACATTCCTTTGGCGATAGGGGCTTCGCCTTATTTACAAGGCATCGTTAAGCCACTTAACGTGGCTTAACACTGCCTTGTAAATAAGGCCCCCTTTCACACTATGCTTAGGGTGAAAGGGGAGGGCAGTGGGTGTTGCTGTGGGGGTTCCACCACAACACCCATTGATTCTCATGCTGCCCCCTATTTACAAGGGAGGCGTAAATAGGAGGCAGCACCAGAATTAAGACCAGGGAAAACCTGGTCTTACCCTGGCGCAACGAGGATCAATGTTTCATTTCTCCTTGTTTTTGTTGCTTTCATGTGTGCTGCGTTGTGCAGCACACATTAAAACAGCAAAAGGCCTATGATTGTTTATGTACAGAAAGGTCCCCCTTCCTGCACATAAACAATATTTTTAAAAATGCCGTTTTGCAACTTCTGTGTGTGCTGCATTAAGCAGCACACATAGAAGTTACAAAACGGCATTTAAAGATTGTTTACGTGCAGGAAGGGGGACCTTCCTGCACATAAACAACCTTCCCCTGCACGCAGACACCCAGTTCAAGGATGCCTGCATTGGCGCTAGGCTGCTAAGTGTAGCGCCAGCACAGGGGAAAACTCAGGGCTGCACCATATTCTTGTAAATATGGTGCAGCCCTGCGTTTCTGAAGTGGCTGATTGAGGTATTAAGCCAGGAAGGCTAATGCCGCACTCTGCCACTTCCCTTGTAAATATACCCCTCTGTGAGGAAGTGTCTGCACAGACAAGCATCCATTCCGGGTGTATGCAATGCAGGCACCCAGGGCTCAGTAAATTGCCAGAGCTCCACGAGTCTTGCTTACATTTCAGCACAAGTTGCTGTGCCAGACCGTGCCTCTCAGCCATGTCCCGGCTTTCACCACAGACTGAGGATGGAATAGAAACTAGGGTTGGCGTGATGTAGCCCTGCATCTGACTGAACTATTCCAGGGGCCGTATTATGCATTGTGATTGTTTGTGCCCGGCGCACATGAGCAGCTGCTCCGTGTTTTCACAGTGCAGGCTGCACCCGCTTGCACTTTTACAGGGTAATAGAGATCCCCTTGCAGGCGGGTGCAGTCAGTGGCTGCACCCGCCTGCAAGGGGATGTCTGGGAGGTCCATGGGACCCCCTTTACCCCCTGCAGAGGGCTGCTCTCAGGAGGCGCACTGACAATGCGCCACCTTTTAAATGGCGCACTGTCAGTGCGCCTCCTGAGGGCTTCTTTGACTCCCCGCCCGCTTCTGTAAAATGGCAAAGGCGCACAGTCAAACAAATTCCATCATTTGCATAGGGCACACCCCTATGCAAATGACGTAACACCCTCTGTAGGTAGCGCTGGCGCTATAAGTGCGGCAGCGCTATCGGTATCATAGAAGGGGATGCACAAGCGTCTCCGCCCCCTTCTATAATACCAAATTCCCTCTGGGGCGCGCAAAGCGGGCGCAAATGCCCGTTGTGCCCCTGGGGCACTTATTGTAATACGGCCCCAGTGCAGCATGTAGCCCAGCATAACGAGGCATGCTCTAATGCTGCTACTTCCCAGCCACAGCTCGAAGACTTCAACCCTCCTGCTGAAGAGACCGAAGACCTGCGGAGGATCGTCATGAAGGCGAACAGAGGAGAGAAGCCTCAAGAGAGAACACACCTGCCTGATTAAAGTGAAGTGACGTCTTGGGAGCCACCTCACTTTAACCCAGGAAGGCCTCGCTAGAGGAGGAAGCCATTCAGGCACTTCTGTGGTCTCTCCTATTCTGCGGTTCTTGTCTCCCCTAGATTCAACACCTACAGGGCTCAAGTAGTGGCTCTTGGATCCACTGGAGAGGTAATTTCCAAGACTTCAAGATGATTGAGGGCAGAGACCTCCGCAAGCACCTGTCCTACTGAGCTGCCGCCTTGGCCACACCCAGGGCCGGACTGGCAACCAAAACTGGCCCTGGCAAACTGCTCGGCCGCCCCCCCCCCTGGGGTGAGGGGGGGTGCAACCGAGCAGTTTGCGAGCGCCCGTTTCGTCCGATTTTTGTTACAGGGGGCCGATATTGCCGACCCCCGGTTACAAAAACGGCCCCCCAGGGGCCCAAAACCGGCCCCCACCCTAGCGGCCCACCGGGGAGACGCCCGGTGCCCGCTACGGCCAGTCCGGCCCTGGCCACACCCCTAAGTTCGATGTATTTAACCATGCTAATGTAAGTACATTTTTAGGTCGAATGTCTGTATTGGAAGTAGCTGTAGCTCTAGAGAAATGTTTAATCATGGTAAAGAGATTGTATTGTTGATGATAAAGATTTTTCTTTTATGTTGCATAAATTTAATACAACTGTGTCTTAATAAACTTTGTCTTCTTCACAATGGACCATGCTGTACTATCGCATACAGTGCAATACTCGGTGGGACCACTACCATCTTTCGGCTATCTCCATTCTGTACCCAACAGGATGTACTTCTCACTCAAGAAGAAAACAAACAATAGTACTGAGTGTGCCTTTAGGGGAAGCACCGCCCACATAAATGCCAATGCTGATGATACCTATTTCTAAAGACAGTGGTCCCCAGACAGAAAATAAGTTATAAATCAATAAATATAGACCCAATCAGTACTATATTGTAGACATCTGTCCAGCCGGACAGATATTTAATATGCAGTCAAATAATGTTTACAGACAATAAACATGGAACAGTTTAAGTGGGACACAAGCCTGCATCCAACTTAGCAAGAAAGACGTACAACATAAAGTAAGGGGTTCAGGCAAGGAAATTGTTTGTTTCAAGCACATTTCTAATAGAACAAACAGAATATACATGAGACACCATTACATAGAAATTAGAACATTTTCAAAGGGTGTATATGGTGTACAAGGTGTCGACGGCGTTTCGATCCCTAAAAGAATAATGGGATCATCCTCAGGACATTATAAATAACATGCCTGTTTTCATATGGCTTAAATTGCCAACGTGAAGAATGGAGCTGTGACAAAGGGTCTTGAGAATCAAGAAGAACGGAAGGCCACCGGCATAGGATCTGTAGGGATGGTGGTCTTAGTTATAATCCTGGGGAGTATGCACCGGAGTCAAGGTTCCAGTTAAGGCAGTTCCATTGTGGACATAATTCCAATGAAAGCAAGCCGCATTTGCGGTCTTGAGCCGTAATACAGGCCAGTGCGTATGTAATCTAGGGTCCGTCACAGCCTGGGTGTTTCACCGGAAACACCCAGGCTGTGACGGACCCTAGATTACATACGCACTGGCCTGTATTACGGCTCAAGACCGCAAATGCGGCTTGCTTTTCATTGGAATTATGTCCACAATGGAACTGCCTTAACCGCAACCTTGACTCCGGTGCATACTCCCCAGGATTATAACTAAGACCACCATCCCTACAGATCCTGTGCCGGTGGCCTTCCGTTCTTCTTGATTCTCAAGACCTTTTGTCACAGCTCCATTCTTCACGTTGGCAATTTAAGCCATATGAAAACAGGCATGTTATTTATAATATCCTGAGGATGATCCCATTATTCTTTTAAGGGATCGAAACGCCGTCGACACCTTGTACACCATATACACCCTTTGAAAATGTTCTAATTTCTATGTAATGGTGTCTCATGTATATTCTGTTTGTTCTATTAGAAATGTGCTTGAAACAAACAATTTCCTTTGCCTGAATCCCTTACTTTATGTTGTACGTCTTTCTTGCTAAGTTGGATGCAGGCTTGTGTCCCACTTAAACTGTTCCATGTTTATTGTCTGTAAACATTATTTGACTGCATATTAAATATCTGTCCGGCTGGACAGATGTCTACAATATAGTACTGATTGGGTCTATATTTATTGATTTATAACTTATTTTCTGTCTGGGGACCACTGTCTTTAGAAATAGTTCAATTACCCAAAGGTCCCTGACCAATTGTATTTGGGTCTCCTTGTTTTTTCATACAATGCTGATGATACCAGCAGATTTAAGACTTCAGATTATGGACAATATTGAGAGTTTCAGATTATGGACAATATTGAGAGTTTCTTGCCAATAGCGCCAAGATGCCCATTCTTGGTAAATAGCTCGCTCTATAAAACTATTTAACATAACATCACATAACATCTATTGAAAGACTAGCAGAGAAAAACTTGCATATCTGCAGCCACCCAGCACATCATCCAGGATCATCCACACCAGGGACTTTCTTAGATCTGCCTCCTCTTTTAAATCCTTTACAATCCAGGAAGAAGAACCTTTTTCATCTTAAATGGAAGAAAAGGAAGTAGAAATAAAATATTTTTGGAAGTAAAGAATGAGAACTGAATTCCAAAATAAGTGTCTACCTTCTTCCATCTGAAGGTTCACTGCCAGTCAGTATATTTTCTCAGCACAGTTCTCAGGATCTGCTATTCTTGCCGTGAATGTGACCCAGAAAAATAGTTATATCTTTGATCACAATTCCAAACCTTGAATGATGGTAACATTGATTCTTTTATGAACCACGTTTGAAAGGAACGTTTTATAGTGCTGAAGATAACATTCTCATTGCTGTCTATTGCCAACACAACAAAGATGAAATACAATATGCAGGCAATGCCTCTCTATGTCTTATGGGTCAGCATAAATCAGATTTCGTATTGCAGTTCTTCGATGCTCTGTTATACTCTGGTAACCCTTCAACGCCATGCTCAGCGCCTTTAAACAAAGATAGCAGATGCACAGATACCTTTAACTGGATAGATTTGAGGAAAAGAGCAGTCACTGCTTGACAGAATCGCCATAATCATGCATCTTCCAGCTGGTTAGTCCATGTTTGATGTGCTTTCTGTGCCATATGAGAACAACTCTTAGTGAAGACTATCGATTAGGTGTTGGAATAAATTAATGTTGACTTAGTAAGAAAATTGGTTCCCTGCTGCAGTAGCAGGGGCAGCATTGGCAGAAGCTCATACTCAAACATTTAGCTACAACAAGTAACAAACAGTAGAAGGAAAGAACAAGAAAGTACAAATTGCAAAAAAAGGAAACAAACCTCACTGTGCACTTGAAAAGGGAACTGGATAGATACTCCAAAAAGAAACTAACACTTTGATCTATTGCAATAGTTATTTGTTTGTTTTTTTAAATACACATTAGTCTTAGAGACCTTGTTTAGCTACCACATGTCTCATCAAGTTCCTGGATAAACATTATCACTTTATCCAGTCAAAGACCTAACAGACATGTACCCAAAATGCACAGAGATTTCCACAGTTTTGGCCCCAATGGATACCTTGCCTGTTAATGGTACATGTATTTGGACTGAAGACCACTCTGATAATTTCCACCAGTGCCTTGTACCATACCTGGTAAATTTTCGGATGCCTTGCTGCCACATATCTACGAAACTAGACTAAAAAAATTGCATTGTGGCAAGAAGCAAAGGAATCCCTGCAACCTACCGCCTGTAACATTCATAGGTTCAAAAAGTACTCTGCGATACCATAAGACATGCATAAATTACTAGGCCATCTTTTATTCACGTGCAACAACAGTAAGACTAACAGATTGGGGAGTTCAAGCATTTCCATGGGTGCACAGAAAAGCCATAGAAAAGTTGGTTTGGGGTTAAAAAAAAAAAAGGACAGAGCTTTTGGCGCCAAAAAAGAAAGCCATCTGGATTTATTGTATCCGACCTTGTGAAGCCATTGACTGCCACAGCACCCTGAAATGCCACGCTTAAAGATTTCTTTCTCCAGTGAACAACTAAGGGCCTGATTTAGAGTTTGTCAGATGGGAGACTCCATTACAAACGTGGCGGATATCCCATCCTCCTTTTTTAAGTGCCATAGTATATAATGCACTTGTAATAAGGCGACGGGGATATCTGGCACATTTTTAACCGAGTAACCTCTCTACCAAACTCTAAATCAGGACCTTAGCTGGAAGGAAAGAACTGTTGACCAGGACACATTGTTCGACTTTTCTTCACCTACACTACATCTTGATTAGCCTTAAAGTGTGGCTCCAGGTCACTGGCACCCCTTATACTAACATAAACTTTAAAAATGTGCATCTCCTCAGCGACCTTTCTCTTGAATAAAGGACAAAGCACACATCCCCATTTGGAAGTAGCATCTTTTCTAAATCAGTTACAAATAGGAAGCTTGAGGGTGCATTTCTCTCTAGAAACATAAACCCGGACGTAGAAAATGAATTCGTAGTGCACTGGCAGCCTGGGCTCATGTAAGGGATGCTGTGCGCAGAAAAATGAACGCTCATAATGCAATACTTAACATTCGTTGCAGCGAGCATGTCTACTTCCCATGACTGCTCTCTGCTGAAAGCGTCATCAGCTCACGCAGTGCTAAGGAATTTAGCTGTGTGTGTCCACTAAACGCATTTTGTATCACCGCATGAGCTGATTGAGTTTAAAGGACGTTTTATTTCAGGAAAGGGATGGGTCGGCCTCAGGGTCCAATACTGTGTGCGATATGTGATCGGCTTCATTCCGTTCATTGACTGTTCACCGGCGTGGTTGCCCTCTGCGGCCCTCATTTGGACTTCTTCAGTAATGCCATGGTAGTCGCTCGTTCGGTAATTGCATAGGAACACTGGTATTGGCATAGTTAATTTACCTGGAAGGGAACTAACGTTCTGAAACATCATTTCCAAGAATCATTTGCATTTTGAGATACAAACTTGACACGAGCTTTTTACGTTTGTCGTTCGAATATCACATCGCTTTAGGGACCCGATTATTTTTTTGGCTGGCAAATACGGTGAAAAGATGCTAGCCGGTCTCGTCATTAGGAGCAGCCTGTGGTTTGTAGATATACTGGGTGGGTGATTTGGGGAGTAACAGGTGAGAACGCTGTTCCCGCTGGTAATTCCACAAGCATTCTCCGGCAGCAGTGCTGCCAAAAACACCTCCTTGAATTACCTGGAGATGCATGACATTAATGGGAAGTAGCCTAATTAATGGACATTTTTCTGCTATGCACAGTCCCCGCTCACATCATTACATGGCATAAAATGCAAAAGTTGATTTAAAAATACATTAACTGTTCACTGCAAATTTTGTGTAACTTGTATTCATTCCCTGAGAGGTTTAAATAAATAAAGTCTCATCTGTCATACTTTTCTCGTTGAACGGAAACGCACATCTATTTTTGGTCCATGTACCGTTATGGGAAACTGAGAATTAGGAAGTCTTTTGAGTAACTATAGTTTATTGGAACAACTTTTTTTTCTGAGTTAACAGTGACAATCTCGTTTCCGCTCTCTCTGAGATGTGTTTTACGTCAGTTTGTTTAATAAAATCTTTTTCTACTTATTCAAGCTGCTCTCACCTGTTGCAAATCAGACCTGCGTGCTCCTAATTCGAGGTCAGAGACCAGACCATTCTCTTCCTGTGAGAGCTGTGACAGAACACCGGCCACACGACAATCTAGATAGCACTGATTAACATTTTATCACAGAAGTCTGACAACAGCATCCCTTTTAATGAGGCCCTGAGTGGAAAAACATCCATTCTATCAATTCTGTGATTTCCCATCCACCGGAATAACTAGGACCGCTTAGAAAATTATTTCCAACATGATGTGGTTTGCTGAAAAGCAATAGATATACAACTCTGCACTGTTTTTATTCAATATTACTATTAGTATTGTCCAGAAGCTAAACAGTACTGAAAAATAAACTTGAAAGCTTGAAGGGCACATTTCTTTTCAGCATTTAAGCACTTTTTACCACATTAGGTTACAGAAATCGAAACCTTGTTATAAGAAAACAGCAAATGACATAAGTCTGCATTCTTTTCATAACATGACCTGCATAAATCATCAACTGTATCCGTAACTTAAGTAATTTAACTACTGTACAAAATAATATATTATAAATAAAATGTTTGAGTACTTTTGTCACTAAGTCGGCTACATGAATTCAATTTGGAGAATGGGCTAATTGCCAACCAGGCAAAAACCAAAATCATGACCTTTGAAAAGAAAACCAAATCCATATTGTGGATGTTAGGAGATGCTTTGATCGAAATAGTCAATCAATATGAGTACCTTGGAGTTACATTTGATAGTAAGCTATAGTGGACTAACCACCTATTCACAAGGCAGCTAAAGTCAACCACGATCGCAAAATGTTTTTAAAAAGTTTGCAACCTGTTCGCAGGCAGAGCAATCAAATCTTAAATGAAACAGTAAACATGAAACTTATCCCTTGCTTACTTTATACATTACCTGTGCTAAATAACAAGGTCATAGCCAGTCTCGATAAAACTTATATGCAGTGTGTACGTAATCTTTTGCAACATCGCACAGCTACTCCACTCAGCATCATAAGGCTAAAACTGAATCTCGAAACTGTAACGCCAATTCACTACAGAAGCAGTTTGAATTATTCTTGTGATTGTGCAGGGGACGATCCATCAACCTTAAAATCCTCAGTGCATTACAAGTTAAAGAAAACATCACAGAAGGATATGGAACTGAACGCTGTGCCTTCAAAAAAGTCTCTAGAAACGTATAATCTACCTGATCTAGAGCCGCTGATAAAGTTAAACTGACTAGTCCCCGAAAATGACTACTTCGAGGGATTTTAACCAGCAGATAGAGGGAAAATGACTTGGCCAAGTTACACAACACAAACACATAGGGGCCATATTATCAAGAACGGCGATAAGGGGCTTGATAATATGCCCTATAGAATTCCAATAGGAGCCCAGGTTTGATGTCCTTCACACCAGAACCTGGGCTTCTATTGGAATTCTATAGGGCATATTATCAAGCCCCTTATCGCCGCTTTACCAGCAGTTTCCTGCCGCTAAAGCGGCGATAATGTTATCGCCCGTTCTTGATAATATGGCCCATTGATTTAGTTGTTGAAACCCTCTCCTCACAGAACGGAGAATATATAGGGTCAAATCTGTCTGGTTTCGTTAAAATGAAATTCCTAAAATTTAGACTGTTCTATATTCCCATTTATGAATCTGAGAGAAAATGTAATCCAGGGCTTAAAGGAAAATCTGCCTATCGACTTTACGGACACACAACTGAAACCTTCTTGCACATTTTATGTATTTTCCCCCAACTTTTGTATTTAAGAAAAATGTACCTACGAATGATTTCAAGCAAGGCAAAAATAAGACCTGCTCTAGAGGCTGTTAGATATTGTTTTAGAATCAAAGATAATAGTGCAATTATAAGACTAATTAAATTTTTAGATGAAGTTTACAAAGTGTTAGTCTCCTGAGTTTAGCAATTTTTTTTTATCATAGATCTTAACATAGATATATGTCCAGTATTTTTTAACTCATTTTTATTTGACATTTATACCAATTGTGATATACAGTTTTTTTACTGTAATATTTGGACTAATACAATAAATATCTTACTACTACTACTTGTGATGCCTTGAACATTTCATGAAATTTAGTCCATATTCATCCTGTAAATTATAGGCAAACATGTAAATAAATCTGTCTCCTTTTATACTTCAATAGGAAATTTGGTTCTTGAGGAGATACAATGGTGTAGCATTTTTATAAATAAATAGAGCTTTAGGGATAGCATCCCTCCCAATAAATGTGTATTCTTTTTGCTGGAAAACAGAAGTTAGGTGTGGAAAAAAAACCTGAGAAGGAATTACAGCTGATATAGCAGTTTTTATTTTTAAATATTGCCGAAAAGCATTTTAGGTTACTAAGAAGATTCTTGGAAATCCTTTAAAAAATATTTTTGTTTAAGAAGGTTGTCAGAAAACATTAACTCAGCATAGTATCCTACCCTGACAACACCCAGCTCATTCTCTCCCTCACTAAGGAATCCAACATCACCAGGCGCAACTTCCAGGAAGGAATGAAGGATGTTGCAACCTGGATGAACAGCAGCTGCCTGTAGCTCAACAGCAATCCTCATCCTCGGATCCACCCCTCCGCGTGGGCCAGCACCTGGTGGCCCCCAGCCCTCAGCACCCCCCACCCTCAGGGACCATGCCCACAACCTCGGAATCATACTCGACTCCTCCCTCACCATGAACCAACAGATCAATGCCGTAGCCTCCACATGCTTCAACACCCTCCACATACTCTGCAAGACCTTCAAATGGGTCCCCCAGAATCCAGGAAGACCATCACCTATGCACTCATCACCAGCAGGCTGGACTACGGGAACGCCCTCTATGCCGGAATCAACAAATCTCTACTCCACAAATTCCAGACCGTCCAGAACGCTGCAGCCAGACTCGTCCTCAGCATCCCACGACAAGACAACATCACCCAGCATCTATGAGACCTCCACTGGCTCCCTGTCAAAAAAAGAGTGACCTTCAAGCTACTCACACACACCTACAAAGCCCTCCACAACACCGAACCCCTATACCTCAACGAAAGAATCTCCTTCTACACCCCCAAGAGAAACCTCCACCCTGCTGACCAGTCCTTGGCCGAAATCCCCCGCATCTACAGACCCAAAACAGGACGCAGATCCTTGTCCCACATCGTGGCCAAGACCTGGAACAAACTCCCCCTCAGCATCAGACGAACCCCCACACTGCAAGCATTCAGGAAGATCCTCAAGACCTGGCTTTTTGAATGACCGGAGCTGTCCGAATTCCCCCCCCCCAGCGCCTTGAGACCTTCATGGGTGAGTAGTGCACTCTAGAAATCCCTGATTGATTGATTGACCACTTATATACCAAATTTGCCATGTGTATTAGCTGTGACTTTGTTCAATTTGTCCCTCTCTGCAGGGTCACTCCCAAACCTTTTGTCTTTTTCCCTCCCCTTTTTGCTGAATTCATTTTTGTTGGCCTTAGGACTCTATGCACTTTACCACTGCTAACCAGTGCTACTGTGCTTGTGCTCTCTCCCTAAACATGGTCACATTGCTTATATCCAATTGGCATATTTGATTAACTTGAAAGTCCCTTACAGCGTGGTATACCATAAAGCCAGGGCCTGTAAATTAAATGCTACCAGTGAGCCTGCACCACGTATTGTGCCACCCAATTAAGTAGCACCTTAAAACCTGTCCCAGGTCTGCCACTACAGCCTGAATGCACTTTTAAACTGCCATGTCGACTTGGCATTAAAACCCCCTTGCCAAGCCTTAAACTCCCCTTTTATTACATATAAGTCACACCTACAGTAGGCCCTAAGCAGGGTCAGCCTGGCCTATGGGGCAATTGGGCAGTGCCAGGTGGGCTGGTCTCACAGATCAGTGTGTGGGCCGGTTTTTTAGCAGTTGTGGGCCTGTTTAACAGCCAGGTTTGCCTATTTCCTTGTTGTTTTCTCAGATATTAAAACAATAATTGCCTGCAGCAAAGACAAGTGCATACAGTCTCCCATACCTTTCAAAATACTCATTGAGCGTGTCTTTACAAGTTCAAAACTGGCCCAATTTCCAAACCTGGGCCACATTTTTAGCTATCTGGTTCGTTAACGGCCACTTTTATTTTGTTGCTCTGGCTTATTTTTTGTTCCAGTCTGACCCTGGCCCTAGCTAGCCCATAAAGCAGGGTACTGTGTAATTAAAAGGTTGGACATGTACTGTTAAGTTTTACAGCTCTTGCTTGTTAAAAAAATCCTAAATTCATTTTTCATTATAGTGAGGCCTACCCCTCCCATAGGATAAAATTGGAGATTCCTTATTACATTTAATAAGCTGTAATTTCCAAATGGGAACTGGTGGCTGTATCATGTTTGGTGTCTTTGAAATTGTAGTGATGAACCCTCTTTCAGGATAAAGTCGGATTTTTCATTACTGTTTTTAAATTAAACTTTAAGAAAGTTGCCATTTTTCTGCCCATAGATGGTTTGTGCCTGTTGCTTGTCTTGGGTCACATGACTGGGTATAGCTGACAGACTTTATGAATTCCTCCCAGAGAGTCACACATCAAAGGGATTAGGAGTGCCTGGATGAGCCATCTGCTGACAGGACGGGGGGGTGGAGGTGAGCACAGTCCCACTTACAACTGAATAGCCTCTGCTCTGCCTTCACACAAAGGGCCTAGCAACCCCCACATTTTTTCTTCAGCCAGCTTGGAGCCAGGGCAGGGAAGGCCGGGAATTCCATGCACTTCAAAGCCACTGGCTAGTAGCTTCTCCCACCTTGCAGGACCAGTGCATCATGGTATAAAAGAGGGACTCAGACACCAACTCTTCAGTATACTTCTGGACCTGTGGATACTCTGCCAGGAAGAAGTAATGCTCTGTTGCTGAAGTACTGCCACTCTGCTGGACTGCTGCATTGAAGGAACTGCTGCTCAGCTGAGCTGACCTGCTGCCTGGTTCCTTCTTGCTTGGGGAGAAAGAACTTGACCTGCAACTTCATCTTGAACCCAGGACACCAGCGCTAGTCTGCGAGCCTCCTGATCTGAGACTCAGAGACATAAAAGGCTCCCCAACATCTTGCACCCACGCCTGGACCTAGCTGCAACAAGTTCTTGACCCCCAAGTGGTGCCTCTCATGTCCTAGACTTTGACTGTGGCTCAAGGGTGCTGAAATCAAGCTTTTAGGCTCTTCACGAACGGGCCCGTTCACTCCGAATCACCGCTGTTCACACCGCACATCAGAACGAAGCTCCGTCAGCCTGACTCTTCGTACTGCAGCATCGATCGCTCATGCGAACCACCACTGTGAAGCTCCAGCAAAGACCGCCACGGCGCCGGCTGCTTCCTTGCTCCTTGCCGACATCCTCCTTGCAGTTCTCCAAAGCAAACGGGACTCTTGGCACGAACTTGAGAAGGTAAACTTCAACAGGCCTAACCTGGTGACTGTATCCGACCTGCGCTCCACCGCGGTCAGCCAAAAAAGTGTGACCTTGACCCTGTACAGTGCAACTAGATATCCCCAGTTGGCGCTTTATGCTTTAGAGGCTATTTTACACTGAAATCATAACAAATCCATAATTCTGCTTCTACTGGTTCAATGTTTGGGCGTTTTGGTCCGGTTTTATTTATTAAATTCTGCTCTATTTTTCTAACCTGGTGTGGCATCTTTTGTGTGGTGTTTTCACTGTTTTACTCTTTGAAGTGTTGCACAAATATTTTACACATTGCCTCTAAGTTAATCCTGACTGCTCTGTGCCAAGCTACCAGAGGATTGTGCACAAGTTGATTGAGGGGTGGCTTGTGTCTCATCCTGACAACCAACAACTCAATTTCTCACAGACTTTAACAGCAAGCAATATGTAATGAATCAGCAATCTCAATATAAATGTTATGGGGAGTGTGTTCTGAGCCTGGAGATCCCCGCTTTTCTCATGCCTTGGTAGAGATCCCGCTGCATGTAGACATGAGTCTTTCATTTATGAAGGCCCAGGACTGTAGAATTAACTGGAAAAAAGTGAAAGTAGGAGCAAGCCAAGGTTAAGAGCCTTCATTGTCTTCCTAGGCATCGGTTATGAGTTGTACTGTATTGGTGGGGTGCAAACTCCATGGATATATTTACTGTTACTGTGCGTAAACACGCTGCAAGTACTGTGCAGCTACAAGTTAAACCTCTTGTAATGGTAAATAACTGCAGACACTGATTTACCATGCATTATTTTGCACAGCATTCCTTACTCTTAAGGGGTAAACACATATATTTTCCACCTGCTCGGGGGCTTCTGTGTGGTGTGGCATGGAGGATGAGAATAAAAATAGGATTAAAGGATAAAAGAAGGGAGAGAAGGGGAAGAATTGTTCTGGCAAGCGGATCATTGTATACTACCCTTGGGCAGAGAAAAAGCTTGGACAAGGCTGGTTTCTAAAGCATGGCTGAAGTTGAAGCCAAAGCCTTTAGGAGTTGCATTTGCTGGGAAGACTGGATGTAGAACACTGGGCCAATTGTGACTGGCTTAAGCAGATTTCTACACAGAATTCCAATCTGACTCATAATCAGGGTCTAAATATGTATTATTATTATTAATTTTATAAGGCGCACAGCTACCCGGAGGTTTCCCGGCGCCAACAGACAGAACGCGAGAGAAAAGGAGGACATCTACTGGTTAAATAGCCAAGTTTTTAGGCCTTTGCCAAAGTTGCTATAGCTGGTTTCGTGCCGGAGAGGCGTGGGGAGCGAATTCCATAGTAGCGGGCCAGGTAAGCAAAAGATCGGCCACCCAAACGCGTCCGTGTGATCCTGGGGACTAGAAATTTGGCCTGAGAAGAGGATCGAAGAAGGCGTGTAGGAAGATAAGGATGGGCTAAGGCACTCAAATACTGAGGCGCTGTGCCCGATTTGATCTTATGCATATAGCATAGGGCCTACAACACTTTTATACTGGGTGTGGAAGTACTTTCTGTGGAATGAAAAATGAGGAAAGACCACAAAACAGGGTTTATTTAGAGGAATGGTCCAAGATGTTTCAGGCATGACTCAGGTTCTGTAAGTAAATGAGAAACCTTTAGAAGAGATATAGCCAACTACGTGATTTGGCACTGGTGTATGTTGATGTGGCTGAGGATCCCGTCCCTAACTTTATAAAATGCTAATTAAATAAAATCTTCTTGTACTGAAAATAACTGATATCAGCAAAGCAGCAGATTAGTTATTTAACAATATATTGTTTGCTTAACCTGGGCCATGAGCAATAATGAATTTGGCAAATTACATGCAGCATATACAGCTCATTATTTGTGAATGCAGCTCAACAGAAAGCACAGCCACACTGCACCATAGCCTTTCGGCCAACTACACCTCCAGCATTGAATGAGGATATCAAGCTGCACTCAACTCATCACTCCATCCCCTCATTTCTCATATGTGTGCTAGCCTTTAATATAGTTCTCAGGCTTTCACATTTTTAACAAGCGCCTTCCATTGAAATGTATTAGTATGAGGGGATGGTTAAAAGGATCATAGAAAGTGCAAAATGCTGCTAGGACCCTTAAACACGGGCCAATGTACCTTCTTGGCCAAGGAACGTGGGTGCACCCCCCACTTCCTTTGTGGAGCTGGGCAGCTGCTTTCTCATTTTTCCTACATGTTGAATTCAAGTGTGTGTTTTTAGTGATCAACTAATCCTTATTTCCTTGCCCTATGCTAACAGCCTGCTCACAAATTTTAATATTTGGGAACTGTTGGAGTAATTTTGAAGGATATAGACAGATACCATTGTAAGAGGGGGGGCTGGTCCAGAGCTTTATATTACCATGATATGAGTAAATACATTTTTGTACAGAGAAGATTGAAAATTGAATTGCTCCTAGACATGCTTACTTTTTTGACTTATGAAGATTTTCCTCTTCATCGGAGAGAACTGTGGAAAAGCCAACTCCTGCTCCCGATGGAAAGGTGAATTAATCTTCAGGCATATGGGAAGGAGAGATCGTAAAACTAATCTGTCCTCACAAATCTTGAAAAATGGGTGTTTGTATGAGAGAGCAGTCAATTCACCCAGCCTCCTTGCTGAAGAGATTGCCACTAAAAAGAATGTTTTTAGTGACAGAATTTTGAGAGGAACTTGGTCTAATGGCTCAAAGGGCGGGCATTTTAGTGCCTTCAATACCAAAAGAAGATCCCATGAAGGAAACTGATGCAGCAGATTCAGATGGGGATTGAGCCACCCCCTAAAAAACCTAGGAATCAGACTGGAAGGATCAAGGAGATTCCCCCTTGATGCCCTAATACTCTAATAGATGCCCACTGTAGTCTGAGAGTGAAAACTCTCAGACCCAGTGCTACCCTATCCTGCAAGAAAGACATAACTTGAAACAAATCTGCCTGAGAGGGATCTTATTGTTTTACCCTACACCAGTTACTAAAAGAAGCCCAGTGTCTGGAGTACGACTTCAAAGTGGATTAACTTCTAGGTGCTTGCAAACTGTCCACCAAAGATTCAAAAATGTCACTCATTCTTAACCCCAACCTCTCAGTTTCCAGACCGCTAGTCTGAGCCTTAGAAGAACCTTCCACTACTGAACAAGAAAAGCCAGGGGATATGGGGTGGCCGAGATCCTCCAATACTTCTCCGTCTTCAAGGATGTGAGGGGAGGATATCAACATGAGCTGGCCCATGTTAGCACAATCAGAAGCACTGTAATTCTCTCCCTCCTAACTCGAAGAAGAAACCTCTGAAAAAGAGGAAAGGGTGGAATGCATAAAAGAAGACTCAGAGCCCACCTGCATATCAGAGTATCCACCGCCCAGGCATGATAATTCTGGAGCAATACCTGGCCTCCAGCACATTTGATCTTGTTGCAAACAGGTCAATCACTGGAGCACCCCATCTCAGAACTTTCTGGGAAAAGACATCCAGATGAAGGAAGAAGCTCGCCGAAGAAGGAATTTTCTCACTCAGAGAATCTGCTATGATGTTGGAGGATCCTGCAATGTGAATTGCGGAAACTGAGATGAGCGTCTTCTCCGCCCATTGGAATAGCTTATCCAAAATCTGCACCATACATGGAGATCTTGTCCCTCCCTGTTTTGTCAGATGCACGTTGTCTGTATGGACTGACACCACCCAACCTGATATCTGAAAGGAAAATGCCCTGAGAGCTTGACGCACTGCTCCAACTTACTTCAATTTGTGAACTTCCTGCTCCGTGCCAAGGACCACATTCCTTAGACCTAGTGAGAATCGAACCGCACTCCCAATCCCAGGATACTGGCATCCATAGTGATGATGGGAGAAGGAGCAGCAAGAGGAATACCCTTCAGAAGATCGCTGGAATCAACAACTGCAACAGATTCCGGAACTTTAATGAAAGAGAAATTCTCTGAGCCAAATTGAGTGAGAAGGGAGTTCCACACTGCCCGAAGAAATCTCCCTAACTGTTGCAGATGAACCATGCCCATGGAACTAGGGAAATGGTGGCCGCTAAAACTCCCTGAATTTGGAGCAAAGAAAAAATAGTGGGATTTTCTAGTACCAAGAGGTTTCTCAAGTGTGCCTGAATCTACCCCAACCTTGTTAGTGGAAGAGTCAATACTCCGAGATCTGAGTGAAACTTACCCCTATAAAAAGACGACCTTGTGATGGGAGGCTCTCTGCTCCATGAAGTTGCAACAACCTGAGGACTTCCATGGTATGGGTTCGACGTAACTCTCCTGATGGAGCATGAATGAGTAGATGGTCTAGATAAGGGTGCACAAAGATGCCTTCCTGATGTATTAAGGTGATTAAAGGTGTGAGGACCTTCATAAAAACCAGAAAGGGAGGACTGCAAACTGAAAGTAATGATCACCTACTGCAAAATGCAAATGTCTTTCTCCTGCTCGTGCAATAGAAATATGGAGGTAAGCACCTTCCAAATTTTTTTTTGTAAAAAAAGTCTCCCTCCTTGACAAATGGAATGACTGTCTGCAATGTGGCCATTCTAAAAGGTATTGTTTGTATCCTTTTGTTAACTTTTTTCAAATCCAGTACTGGAAGAAATGCCCCTGAGGGTTTCTGAACCAAGAACAGGATGGCGTAGGATTCCAGCTTGTGTTCTGCTGGGGGCACTCTCACAATTACCTTCTTCTTGAGGAGTTCCAGAATTCTGGGAAATAGAGCTTTGCATTTGTCTGTATCTTTGGGAATTGGGATAGCCAAAAATTCTGAGTGCAACAGCCTGTTCATGAACTCTATATGGTAACCATGTTGGACTTTATCCAAGACACACTAGTCATTGACCTCCTGATTCCAAATGTCTGCAGAGAGACAAAGCCAGCCTACCTCCGGACCTGAAGTTACTGAAGTTTCTGAACACTCAGAATTTCTTCTTAGAAGATCCCGGTTCACTTATCCTTTTTATTTTGCTTATTAGACCATAATCTCTTGTTGTGGAAAGATGATTTGTACTCCTTCTCTGGTGGGAGATTGGAATGACCATGGCCTTTTGAGAATAAGGGAATGAAAAAACCTTACCATTATATTACAGGGAGTATTCCATATTCTCAAATGCCTTTGTAATTGTCTTATCCAGCTTATATCCTAACAGTCTTCTGCCATCAAAAGCAATTTTCAATAACGAAGACTTCTCTGCAGGCTCTGTTTTCTAATCCCGCATTCAAAGCCCCCGTCTAGCTGCTAACAGAGCCCCAATAGCAACAGATGATGCTCCAACAACATCTGAAGAAATGCTTGCTGTGTACTTTGCCTGTTGTTCCATAACCAGTAGGAGATCAGAACAATCTGAGCCATCTTGAATAGCAGTCACCAATCCATCAAAATGTTTCAGCAGTGACTCCGCTAAATAAGCTGCATCGGTTTTTCGCTGAAAAAACCCTTTTCAAGGCAGCTTCCACCTTTTTGTCTGTGACATCTGCAGAAGAACAGTTTTCAGGATTAAGAGAGGTACGCCCAAAGAGCGTTTCCAAAATAGCATCAATTTTCAAAGAACTTGGTAAGGACTAATTGGTTTCTTCCAGAGATAGAGCTTTTGCAGAAACCGAGGAACAGACACACGATCTGACTCCTTCCATTCCCATTCCCCAAAAACAAATCTTGAATTTTGCATGAAGTGGCATGGAAACAGGTGGCTTGGTATATTGAGGGAACAGAAATCCTCATTATCATGTCCTGGGAAAGACTGAAATCCCAAATTATGCTGAATATGCCCCAAATTACAGGAACCTCTTTTCTCCATGCATACTTCCCTGAGGAGGTTGAGGGCAATTCCTCATCTGAAGTTGATGAATCGTGCATCACCCCTTTCTTTGAATACTTTTGTTTCTCTCTCTCCTTGAGAGTATAAGCCACTGTCTCAAGAAGGATAGCCTGCATATCCTCCGTAGTTGTTAGTACTGGTTCATCTGGAGTGGGCTGAGGCAATTCCAGGGACCTGATGACCTTCACAGGAATCTGCCCTTCATCATCATCAGAGGAAGAAGAGATAAACCTACTTTTAACATGCACACTTCCACGAAATAGTGACCAAACACACTAACAGCCCAACCAATTATCTGGACACCTTAAATAAAAAAGGCATTCCTACATACCGACCAGTAAAACCATGATTTTGTAAAGATTCCCCAATTATCAGGTACCCAATGAAAATTGGAGAATGAAAGACTGCCAAACAGTTAAAGAAAGAGGTTTCACCCCCTCTAGGTGACCTACCGACTTTCTCTGACTGCATCCTCCAGCTGTGACAGGGCTTGTGACTGCCACATCCTTCTGTGATACTCTCCAATCTGAAAACCAGTCGCGGCCGGCATGGCATGCGGGTGGGGTGGGTGGGTGCGGTGTCGCGCAGGGAGGTGGTGTCACACGGGGGGAGTCACACGGAGGGGAGTAAAAAAGAAAATTTAAAAAAAATTAAAGCCTACCTTTCTGTCGGCCTGGTCCAGCGTCTTTAGTGCTCTTGCTCTCCTGCCTCCGACAGGAATATGAAGCAGGCAGCCTCCCTCCCCTCCTCTAAGCCAATCACAACGCTCCAGTGGAGCGTTGTGATTGGTCGGGATGCCACAGAGCCTGGGGCTGCATGGGATGGCATGTTCTCCATGTAGGCTGCAATGCAGCCTGCATTGGGAAGTGCAGAGTGTGCATGACTGGTTTGGGCGGCCCTAGAGGGCCGACCAAACAGTCTTTGTGCACTCAGGAGTGGGCAAACCTTCCTGCCTTGCCCGGGCAGGTCCGCCCAACCACCCTCCCTCAATGTGTAAAGAAGCATAAAATGGTAATAACCAAAAGTTATTACCATTTTATGTTTTAGCTTTCTCGCACTGCAAGAAAGCAGTGGGGCGATGCTCCTCCGCCCTAGTGGAGGATCCGCCCCTGCTGAAAACACAGCTTTAGCCACAACGAGCCAGCTGGACCACTTTGGAGCTGGATCATGAGGAACACAGCAAGCAACAGCCTCGCTGTGCCACCGTCCAACAATCCTCGACTGGGCAAACTATGTAAAAACAGCCAAAAGTTGCCCTTCATATCCTCGCTCTGTCGAATTTTGGGAAATTCTTGGCAATAAAAAAACCTTGATGCACCCGCTTCTCCATATATGGGCGAAAACTGTCTGCATTGCGGAGGCAGAAAAGGACAGGACGATTGCTGGTGGAGTAGCTCTTTTATTTGTCAACAATTGGCTATCTGAGGAGGCAGGACTACCTCACCACATAAGTAAGGAAAGCAAGTAGGATGAGGAAGTAATTTGTGTTTGTGAGTGGCATCAGATTTCCTGATTGCTTGGTCCACACAAGTCGTGCCAGCATGTGTCACTATTTCCTCACTGCCATTGAAAGACCCTTTCCACCAACACACCAAAGTCCAAAGTGGGTTGCATAAACTGGTAGCCAAGGAGATAATTGAAAACAACCAAGAGCTAACGCTGTGAGAAATGGCCAACATCACCTAATAACAAAACTAGATAATATTGCAGGTATGAGGGGCAACTGCATGTTTTTTGAAAGCTTGACACAACAATTGGTTGTAATCAACTGGAACTCCACCTGCATTCTGAATGGCAAGACATCATGACTTTACTGATATAGGCAAGGTGCCTACAGCTCTGCTGCAGTGCTTCAGAAAACTATTGTGGAAAATCTGTGAGGGATGGAAAGGCTGCTAGACATGAGGATCAGAAACTGGTTTATCGTGTGAACATTCGTGAGCACAGTGTAACGTGGTGGGTCATATTCTAGAGGCTGAAAGAGAGCATCCTGAGGATAAACAGGGATAGGTCACGGTGGAAGTAGATGAGACAGGTTTTACAATGTTTTGGGCACGTGTTCAGGACAGTAAACATCAATGCATATTAACAGAGCATGAAGCATATGAAGACTGCTGATGCACCATCACTGGATTCAGAGCTTTGCAATTTCCTGTGGGTGGCAAAGTTCTGAATATACTTTATCTCCAAACTCGCAATGCCAGTACTTCAAAAGGTAAAAAGGGTGGCCCTGTCTGACACAATGCTGGCGTACTTTGAATGTGCAAAGAATATGCCTATCAATATGGACACCAGGCCATTTGAAATCAGAGAAGTGCTGACCCACACCTCTGTCCATGAGGTTGATCTCCCATTATGTATGCCCAAAAAATCTAAACAGCAGTAATCATAAATAGACCATGGTGAAATTGCAATCTTGTGGCGGTGCTGTCACTTTCCACTTTACATATATGGCCTTGCATTCACAACCGTCATAAATCACAACTCACGCATCCCCATCTTCACCGACTCAACAGTGCTCTCTTGGGTATGCATTTCAGCTGGAGTCCCTGACTGTGGTACATGACCTTACAAATAATTCACAAGCCCAGGCGCAGACATCTTGCTAATCTTCTGTTACAACTCCCAAAGGCTGCCAATCTCTTTAATGCAAGGAAGATAGGGGCATATTAGCAAGACCCACATTAAAATTATCGCCGTTTTAGCGGCAGGAAACTGCCGCTAAAATGGCGATAATGGGCTTGCTAATATGCGTTATAGAATTCCAATAGAAGCCCAGGTTATATGTGCAGGACATCTAACCTGGGCTTCTATTGGAATTCCATAACGCATATTAGCAAGCCCATTATCGCCGTTTTAGCGGCAGTTTCCTGCCGCTAAAACGGCAATAATTTTAACGTGGGTCTTGCTAATATGCCCCATAGTTATACTGAGTTAGACATTAGAGTCATGATTGAACAAGCCATGGCCAAAGTCATAACCTTTTTGTCACATTATTTGAGAAGACATTGCCTGATTACAAGCAAACTTATGGAACACTATACTGAGGAGCATAATATAACAATTTCCTACAGTGGTAGTTACCTTGGGCTTATTTGCTAATGTCAAATCAGATTTTTTTAAATCATAAACTCGTTATTCTGTAGGAACTGAAGAGGTTGTTCTTTAAGCTGGCACTCAAAAGTCACCAAGGGTAGGTGAAGTCAAAACCCTGACCCAATTGCATCATGTATTCTGTTCTAAGATGCTAGTCTCTAATTCACAACATAGCTATATACTATCAAGTGAGGGTCTAAACTATGACCAAGACTATGAGCAGATTTCTGTTCTTTTCCCCAAAGTCAGTATTTGATAGTTGTCATCAATGAGTCCTTTGTGTACTATGAGGCAGCAGTGATATCAACCACTCGAATTGAGAGAGCAATTTCCAATCGGTGAATTGTTTTAGAAGGTATCCCATCATCTACCACTTTCAGGCCCTCGTTCTGTTTGTGCTAGTAAGATACCTCATGGGGAATCCCCAATATCACAGGGTTTGGTTTTCCCCAGATGTGTTGCATATCCGGGTGGGAGGTCACACAGTTATGTGCTTGTTTACCTGATTCTGAAGTACACCACCAAACCAATGTGGGCCTTAAAGTTTAATTTGACAGCTCAGATGACATACAGATTTCTTCCTTATTTTGCAAAGGAGACTGGCAGCTCAAACAGTTCTATGGGTTTTGATAGAGTCCCCAGGGCATATGTGTTAGAGTTTATGTTTAAATTTGTTTTATTGTTGTCGCAGCCAAGGCAAAGGGTATATAATAAGCAGCAGCCGTAGGGACGTCAACATTCGGCCCCCACCGGCAATCATAGCAACCATGGGTGCAAGTGCCATCTACAATGTCTAGTGAGGTCGAGTTGCCCATGTCTCCCTTGGGGGCGGCTCCAGTGGGTTACTCTGTTGGTGCTGTCAGGTGTTAAAGTTTACTCGAATGAATAATACTTCAACATTGGCTCCGTTGGTTAAAGCCCATTGAAGGTTCATCCAGTTGTCTATTTCTTCTAGCCATTCTTTCAGATTCCGAAAATCATCTTGAGGTCCATTGAAATGAAGATAAATCTATGTGTTGACAGCACTGGAGTGGTCCTGCAAGCCTTTGGCTTCGATATTTTTATGGTCTGGCTTGACAGCGCAACTGTTGACGGACAATTATGTATGCATCACTGGAGAGGGACTTTTCCTCCGCCCACGGGTTAGGAGCCAGGAGTACATGTTTTGATTGGGCAGAAGTTGTGTGCCTCCATAAAAAAGTATTTGCTATCACAGCTATGATCATTTTATTTATTTATTCGGTTACCTGAGCTAGAATTTTCAGGGAAACACGCACATGACATTGTAATGCTATTAAAGTGTCTTAGACAGCTAGATGGTTTATGCAGTTTTTGTCTAGGAGGAGGTCAATAATTAACCTACATGTATGTTTAGGTCTGGTTTGACAGTGCAACTGCCACCCGACATTTTGACCTACACCAACATTATTATACAGTTCTTTGTCTCTACACAAATACACATCCTTTCCCATCCTATTTACTTGTAACGCCTAACATTACCATACAACATTTCTTTCAAGGCAGACCTATTGGCTTTGGATAGATTTAATAAAGATGTCCAATAAGGGTGACAGTGGACACCCCTGTGAGATACCACAGATTGCCGTCCATCTGAAGTTTAAAAAGCGAAACATTTCACGCATTGTATCTTGTTAAAAAAAATACTTGAACCATCTTCTAGGGCTGTTTTATTTTACTGGCAGCTTCTGGCGACTTCTTTTGGGACTCACCAATGACAGTTGCAAACAGACATTAACAGCAGTTCTTTTCCTGAACATCAACGTATGTGCCTTTATTCAGAAAGGTGGTATTCTGAAAAAGAAAGTCAAAAATCAATTTGGGGTTGTTGTTTAAGTCATTCAGGTTCCTACAATGCATCACATTGTACGAAAGATCCGCTAAGAGGTTCACTTCACTTCATTTGCAGTCTTGTGAGCTTGAATATGCTAACTACTGAAATGCAATACCTGAATCATGGCAGCGCTCTGTCTGAAGATGGCCAGCGGAAATCACAAATGGCAATTTCTCTTTTTCTCCTCTCACCACAGTTCTTCATTGGATGGATGACCTGTCTGTAAAAGGAGGGGGTATTTACTCGTGGTTGGGGGGGGTGCCAAATCGCCACATTAAAATCCTTTCCGAGGTCAGTCCCCAGAGGGCCCCATTAATGTTAAAGCATTGGGTTTTCCTTTCACAGCACATCAGTTAAAATCCTTCTGAGAAAACGTGTCAAAACTTTTGACATGTTTTGTAATCAGGTTCTATCAGATGCACACAAATGCACTTCACTGTCTGTAGTGACAGGTGTCATTCTAATTGTCATGATCAGCCGATTGACTCATAACTCAAGTGTGGGACCAATTGACAGTCACGGTGCTCCACGTTCTTTACTCTAATTGAATATTCACTGAAAAAGAGTTCAATTATGTTATAGTTAAGGTGGGTTCTAAGACCTTAACTTATGTCACTGGAAAAAAAAACAAAGGATAAAGTGACGCTATACATAAATGTTGGATTAAGACATGAGCTAACACTGACGTACACCAGTTATAGTTTAGCTAGCTAACTATAACTTGCACCCCATCATGTAATACTTATAGATCTCTAGTGACATATGTATGTATTTTTAATATTTCATATTTTAGTTTGTTCAATCAATTCAATAGTTAGTGCATTTCTATGGTTTAAGGATTTTTGTGTTTTAAGATTTACATGTTTTCGACCTTTGAATATATTGCATTTATTCTTGACATATTTTCATCTACTCTGTTGGGCTCAAATGACGTTAATCATTTTAGAGTCCAGTACTATACCTTGTTTGTTGTATTACGGGAGGTTGTGTTTCAATATAATCTTCAATTTGAAAGAATTCTTGAGTATTTCTGGGGATTCTCAGAGACCTGCCGTGACCATGTCCTCTGGGCTCCTTTGACAGTCGACACTGTTCACTGATACAAAGCTTTTAAAAAAAGCCTAAGATATATATATTACAATGAGATATGTGAACATTCTTTAGCCTTGCGGGTTTTTATACAGAGCGAATGACCCAGTTATATGGCGTCCTGGTACTGTGAGCTGTCCAGAGCAGGAACTGACACGCAGCTGAGGGAGCAAATTTCAAGAAGGTCTGGTATCCCTCCATTTCAGGAATATTGGTAAGCTAAAAAAGTCATGTTAAATTACAGTGTGCCATTTCTCGAGACTCCAGCAAGTTCCGGCAGACCTGTGAACCCACCAGAAAAAGATCGCCAAGAACCCATAAAAAAAGATGCAAACTCATTTAATGCGCGTACATACATTTAAAGCAGGGGCAAGGAAGAGGACTGCAGATTTGAATTCAAAGAACTGCTGTAAAAAGATGAGATCCCTCCGTGAGGGGTTGTACTGCTTCTCGGAGAGGGCAGAGGAGCAAAATTTTATTTTTGTTTATCAGGCGACTCACCAGAGATCTTGATGTTCACTTCTCTTTTCACGATTCTTTTGTTTTTCTGCTAAAAAAACGATTTTGCAAACACCTGGGGTCAAAACAGGGGAAGAGAACCAGTCCGTATTCTCACACATGCCACAGCTTGAAAGATTAAAAAAAAAAAAAATCCCCAAAAACTCAGGAATCCGGAAACATTAAAAAAACATAAATGCAAATCAGACAATAGATGGAGGATGCATTATCCGGAAGTTTGTAATGCTTTTCCCAACAACTGGAAGGAGGGCAGGAGAATGTTATCTTTTTTTCCCTTCTGATGTGCGACAGTGAGATCTGAAAGCAGCTGTTCTGAACACTTTTAAAAAAAACAAGATTTACAGGGCCATCGGAGCCATCGGAGCACCAAGCGACTTAAATAATGAGTGCTCGTGTTAAAAGCTCAAAACAAACAAAAAAAGTAGTTGCAAAAACAGATGGAAAAATGATGACCCAAGGATTGATATAGTAATTGGTCCCTGTTCTCGGGGAGGGCTAAACACGACTAGAGGCATGACTTCTGAATGCCATGGACAAATGGGGAGAAAGATTAGAATAGCGACGATGGAGCCAACAAATAGGAAGCTTACGGGCGGGCTGAAGGCCACAAAGTATATATACCAGGTCTCTTCGAGATAGCGCATTTGATGTCTAGACCTGAGACCTAAAAAACGGACCTGGGGGATAGGGTCCCCAGGGCTTAAAGAGAATTCAGGAGGGGGCCACCCAGCCCCCAGGACCTTTATAATAAATATACATGGCCTTGGGTGATAGGGCACCCAGTGCCTAATGAGGCCCCGGGAGGGAGTCACGCAGCACCCATCCTCTTTAAAAAAAATACACAGCCATGTAAGAAAGGGTCCCCAGGGCCTTTTTAAGGCATGGGGAGGGAAGGCCTGAGGAATGGGGTCCCCAGGCCTTAATAAGGATTGAGGAGGGGGTCACATGGCATACCTCCCCTTTAAAAGACATAGGGGCCGATTTCGATTTCGGCTGGTAGGGCTCCGAATCGGATCCGGCATTACCGTATCCGATTCGGAGCCTTGTTTCCTGACCGAGTCGGACGTGCGTCCGGGCGAGCGAGTACGATGCGAGCGGACGCGAAATCGCCGACCGACTCGTTCGCGGGACCCAACCGCACTGACCGACTCGCACGGACTCGACTCGCACCGCGCAATGGAGACGTTCCCCGGCCGGGTAAGTACGATGCGCGCCTCGAGCAGTCCAACCGACTAGCGCCGTCCGGCTCGAAAGAGCAGTCGGAGCCGCACTTTGGGGGTCCGTGTCGGACCCCCCTGTACGCCTAGCCACGCGAGTCACACACAGGGGGGACCCATGGGTCCCCCCTACCTGTGCATGTACGGCACGACCCGCTTCGACGCGTACCCGCTGTAGGGGGCGCCCTTGTTTGCCTCGCACCCATTGAGTCAATGGGAGCCTGCGTACACGTTGTATGACTGGCTCCCATTGACTTCAATGGGAGTCCGACCGACTCGAGTCCGATAACATGCGAACGCATCGTACTCGTTCGGTCAGACTGCTAGGGTCCGATTCAGTCAGAAATCTCTCCGGGTCCGGCTCGGTCGGAGTGATTTCCGGCCCGAATCGGAATCGGCCCCACAATGTCCCAGGGGACAGGGTCCCAAAGGCCTAATGAGGCTCAGGGAGGGGGGCACATGGCCCCCTCCCCTTTTGTATTGATATTGCCACAGGAAAGGGGATCCCAGAGCCTAATAAGGGTCAAGAAGGGAGGCCACACAGCCCCCTCCCCTTTTTTGTTGTATTTGGACCCAGATGGGGTCCCCGGGGCCTGAAGGCCAACTTTATGCTGCACACACCAAAGGCTGTGCACAGTGTGGGGTTGGCTCCATGCTGGGGATTTGGCCAGGCCCTGCGGCCAACCCCCTGCTGCGCACGGCCAAAGGCCTTGCGGACGGGGAGTTGGCTTTACAATATTACTTTACATTAATACAAAACCTAGAAATGCACTGAAAAAACAAAGATTCAAGTAACGTTATGCTTAGGTGAATATGTCAGTAATAACATTAATGTTTTATATATACAAATGACATGATCCAAGTTTCTTTTGCACACGTTTCTCTGTAAACTAGTATGGGATTAAAGGCCTCAAAGAAAGTACAAAATAGCTCAGAATAATATGAAGCATTGTTAATGCCATTACAGATACTCATCTCTTGTGTGTAGCAAGCATGGGTTATGGTCAACACTAACCCTATACCATACATTTAACGGGTAGCCACATTAACAAACATCCACAGATATATGGGAAACCCTTATTGAACTCAGTGCTCAATCTGTATACAAGTGTTCAGAGAAAGCCAAGTCTCTCAAGATTCTTAACGTCTCTTCCAAAATTAACAACCTACTGCAGACAGCCTTTATCTATATCAAACGTCTCACAGTCACCAAATCTATATTGCGAAATGAAGTTGATATGAAAAGAAAAGTGGGTACTATAAACAGTGTTTACTCTATCGATAGAGTTTACTCTATACCACATTGTTTGTAGAAAGTAAAACTCTCATGAGAAATACACCACAGAATAATAAAAAGTATCTACTAAGATCAGTGTGCACTCTATGTAACACTTGTCAAAAAAGACACTATTCGCTAAAATAACCATGGATTGGCGCTAAGGATTAAACTACCTGCAGCCTTCATACTGTGGTGAAATCTTTACAGATAGTCCATCTTCTGAAGAAAAAGGAGCATATATACATAGGTTAGTACGTGGTGCACACAGTCTTATGTGTTATGTAGAAATTGTCATGCTGAAACGATTTTCTCTAATAACTCAAGGCTGTTTACAATACTTAATATGTTTTACATACAATCTTTGCCCTGTTGGAAACTTTTCTCCAAAAGTCTTGTGTGCAGCATGCTGAACACAAGTCGTCAACTGTCACCTGCACACAGGGTTAGTCTTCAATAAAAAGATTTATCACGTGTTCCATGCCTCTACACACCTAAAATGCATTAGGAGCACTTGCATTTTTTAATCACACCCATTAACTGGACACAGGCTGAAAAGGCCCCCCACATTAATTTGACATGTTTAGTCCCGGAGAGGTGGCGGTCTCTGGGGCACGGGTGGGCACAGGCAGGCCCAGCAGGCCGCCTGCATATATATTTTTATAGTGCCCCGGGGAGGTGGCAGTCCATGGGGCTGCGGGAGGGCCACACAGATCCTCAACATTCATTTGACAAGGTTAGCCCAGGGGAGGTGACAGTCCGCAAGACTGCAAGGGGGCTGCACACCCCCCCATATTTATTTAAACATTTGCCCCAGGAAGATGGCTGTCCTTGGAGCATGTGAAGTGCCACACCCATTGCATATTTATATTTACTAATGCCCCAGGGACCTGGCCCACCTTAAGGCTAAAAATTACAGAAACGCTGGAGCCTACACTTCTTTCTTTTTTATTTTTCAGCATGAGCCACAGTTAGTTACAGTGCGGCTCCCATATAAAATATTTTAAAAATGCTTTTTTTGCCCTGCGGGGTCCCTGGGGGACCCCTCCAAGAGGCCTGGGGGGTCAGAGTATTAATACCCTGCCCCCTTCTCTTTTAAAAAATTTTTTTAGGGACTCGGCATCAGCCGAGTTCCGAGAAGGCTGCCAACACTCCTGGTTGAAGTGTTGGCAGCCAATCCTCGGATGATCCGCATCCCTATATCTACAAATTTTGATTTTCCTTAATATATCCAAAACTACTCAACAGATTTACACCACATTAGAAAAAGGCACTTCTCTGGACCAATATCTACCTTTCTGCCAAATTTCAGCGGTTCGGGCTGTAGCTACAGATCACACCGAAACATTCAAGACAGTAGCTAAAGTGAGTAGCAAACTAGTTTTGAAAATTTTGTGAGGATTTGTCAAACGGCGCCAAAGTAACTGGCAAAACAAAAAAAACGCTTTTCCTATGGAAACTTTGTTGTAACTATAACTACTTACTGGTGACCGCCAGTAGGTAAAATATACCTAAAAGTATGTGATCAAGGCCATCTGTTGTGGCCGAAACACGTCATAGACATGTGTGAGCAACATCAATAAATCAATGCACCTTATCATTTGGAGTCCGTGCCCGCTTCTTTGAAGTTTTGGTATTCGGCATTGTTTGCAATCAAATATATATATATTATCTACTGGCGGTCGCCAGTAGATAGTTATAGTTACAACCTATTATCCATAGGAAATCCACGACATTCTATTTGAAATAACTCTCTTGCCGGTTTACGTATCTTCGCGAAATTTTCAAACTTCGTGGGGCGCTCCGGTCCGCTCCTACCCTGAAAGTCTCGGGGGATACGTCAAGCGGGGGCCGAGAAAAAGGGGGTCCCAAAACGCGTTTTCCCCATGCATTTTCCCATAGGAAACTTTAGACACGGCTACAGCCCGAACTGCTGAACGGAATTACACCAAATTTGGCAAAGAGGTAGTTCTTGGTTCAGAAAGAACCCTTTTGTTAAATGGTGTAAATCCGTTCAGTAGTTGCTGAGAAAATGAAAAGTAAAAAGTTAGTGATATATAGGGACGAGTAGGGTCCGCGTACCCTCCCGATCACGAGCTGCATGTTAATTGGCTGTCAGCTGGCTGTCAACATTCCGATTCAGGAAATGTTGGCAGCCATTTTGTCCCTCGGTAGAACCGAGGGACAGAAACAAGTGTGCAAAGCGCACAAAGGGGGCAGGGTAGAAACACCCTGACCCCCTAGGTTTGCTCAGGGGTCCCACAAGGACCCCCTGGGCAAAAAAAAAAAAATATTTTTAAAATCGGCAGGATGCGCGAATCCTGCCGAAAAAAAAAAACGATCGAAGCGCTTCGATGTTAATTGCCCCCCGGGTGGCCCAAGTCCCGGGGGCATGGTGGGGGGATAATTTAATGTGTGGGGGGCCTCAAAGGGCCCCCAAGCCCGGGGACCGCCACCCCCGGGGCTTTTTAAAAAATGGTGCGGGAGGGCTCTGAGCCCTCCCGCAGCCCCGGGACCACCACCTCCCCGGGGCTTTTTTTTAATAATTATTAAACCTGTGTGGGGGGGCTCCAGCCCCCACACGCCCCGGAGACCACCACCTCCCCGGGGCACTAAACATTTTAATATGGGGGTCCGTTACGGACCCCCAGAGCCCGGGGACCACCACCTCCCCGGGGCTGTGTACTGAATGGGAGGGGGCCGCGCGGCCCCCTCCTGGAGCCCTTGATGGCCCTGGGGACCGCCACCCCCAGGGCCGGCTCCTGCAGTGTGCCTACCCCCGGGACACTGTAGTTTGCTATGGCAGGACGGGAGCCTCGCGGCTCCCGTCCTGCCATAGCAAACTGCTTTGGATATTGGAAGAGAGAGCAGGGAAACCTGCTCTCTCTTCCAATATCCAAAGCGACTGCTTTCCACATGGGGAGCAGCATGTCAGCTGCTCCCCATGTGGAACAGCAATGCCGGCTCCCAAGGGACGTGGGGAGCCGGCGGGACTGTGGGGGGATTGGGGACCCCCACAGTCCCCAACGGAGAGGGCCAGCCCCGGGGGATGGGGTCCCCGGGGCAAGTAGTGGCTCGGGAGGGGGCCACGCGGCCCCCCTCCCCAAAAAAGAAAGAAAAAAAAAAATGGAAAGGCCGGCCCCGGGAGATGGGGTCCCCGGGGCCTTAAAATGGCCAGAGGAGGGGGGCCACGCTGCCCCCTCAAAAAATAAATATAGAGGCCATGCCCCGGGGATGGGGTCCCCGGGGCCAATACAGGCCCAGGGAAGGGGGGCCACGCGGCCCCTTCCCGTTTTTTTTTTTAAGGTAATTTAAAAAAGGGGTAAGGCCCTGGGGGATGGGGTCCCCAGGGCCCAAAAAAAGAAAAAGGAAGGGGGCCACACAGCCCCCTTCAGGGAGAAAAAAAAAAAAACGATCGGGCCCGCAGGCCCCGCCCCCTTCCTTCACCACTCTGCAAACGCGCCCCCTGGCGCGTTTGCAGAGGGGGAACAAATTCCCCTTGAATACTGGGGGTCCCTGGGGGCCAACTAGCCCACCAGGTACCTCCAGTATGCGCCAGGGGCTGCCTTGCAGAGAGGTGTACAGAGGCCACGCCCCTTTTTACACCTCTCTGCAACGCAGCTCTGTGGCGCTTTTTGGAGGTATATGGTGGGCTAGTTGGACTCCGGGGACCCTCAGGATTCAAGGGGACTTAATCCCCCAACTTAAAACGCGCCACGGGGCGCGTTTGCACAGTGGTGAAGGGAGGGGGCGGGGCTTCAGGTGACATGTGTGCAAACAGGCCCCGTGGCGCGTTTTAAGATGGGGAATTAAATCCCCTTCAATCCTGAGGGTCCCTGGGGGCCAACTAGCCCAACAGGTACATCCAGAATGCGCCACAGAGCTGCGTTGCAGAGAGGTGTAAAAAGGGGTGTGGCCTCTCTACACGTCTCTGCAACGCAGCCCCCTGGCGCATATTGGAGGTTCCTGGTGGTCTAGTTGGCCCCTAGGGACCCTCAGGATTCAAGGGGACTTAATCCCCCAACTTAAAACGTGCCACGGGGCGCGTTTGCAAAGATGTCACCTCAGGCCCCGCCCCCTCCCTTCACCATTGTGCAAATATTCCTCTAAAATCAGCCGAAATAGGAATTCCGATTTACTCACCTGTTATAAGGAGAGACCTCAGTGCTGTATCTTTCAGCCCAGTACTGGTCCTGAAAAGTAATTTTAACCGTACTTACCAGTAACTTGAATTTCCTTCCATAGGCTAACATTGACTGGTTTCACTTGGAAATTCTTCTATGTGTGGAGTTTTGGAACTTTAAAATATTCCTCTAAAATCAGCCGAAATACGAATTCCGATTTACTCACCTGTTATCAGGAGAGACCTCAGTGCTGCATCTTTCAGCCCAGTACTGGTCCTGAAAAGTAATTTTAACCGTACTTACCGGTAACTTGAATTTCCTTCATAGGCTAACATTGACTGGTTTCACTTGGAAATTCTTCTAAGTGTGGAGTTTTGGAACTTTAAAATATTCCTCTAAAATCAGCCGAAATACGAATTCCGATTTACTCACCTGTTATCAGGAGAGACCTCAGTGCTGCATCTTTCAGCCCAGTACTGATCCTGAAAAGTAATTTTAACCGTACTTACCGGTAACTTGAATTTCCTTCATAGGCTAACATTGACTGGTTTCACTTGGAAATTCTTCTAAGTGTGGAGTTTTGGAACTTTAAAATATTCCTCTAAAATCAGCCGAAATACGAATTCCGATTTACTCACCTGTTATCAGGAGAGACCTCAGTGCTGCATCTTTAAGCCCAGTACTGATCCTGAAAAGTAATTTTAACCATACTTACCGGTAACTTGAATTTCCTTCATAGGCTAACATTGACTGGTTTCACTTGGAAATTCTTCTAAGTGTGGAGTTTTGGAACTTTAAAATATTCCTCTAAAATCAGCCGAAATACGAATTCCGATTTACTCACCTGTTATCAGGAGAGACCTCAGTGCTGCATCTTTCAGCCCAGTACTGATCCTGAAAAGTAATTTTAACCGTACTTACCGGTAACTTGAATTTCCTTCATAGGCTAACATTGACTGGTTTCACTTGGAAATTCTTCTAAGTGTTGATTTTTGAAACATACAAATATTCCTCTAAAATCAGCCGAAATCCGAATTCTGATTTACTCACCTGTTATCAGGAGAGACCTCAGTGCTGCATCTTTCAGCCCAGTACTGGTCCTGAAAAGTAATTTTAACCGTACTTACCAGTAACTTGAATTTTCTTCCATAGGCTAACATTGACTGGTTTCACTTGGAAATTCTTCTAAGTGTGGAGTTTTGGAACTTTAAAATATTCCTCTAAAATCAGCCGAAATACGAATTCCGATGTACTCACCTGTTATCAGGAGAGACCTCAGTGCTGCATGTTTCAGCCCAGTACTGATCCTCAAAAGTAATTTTAACCGTACTTACCGGTAACTTGAATTTCCTTCATAGGCTAACATTGACTGGTTTTCAGCAAAAAAGTTTCAAAGTGTTGATTTTCACAAACTACAAATATTCCTTAAAAATCGACAGTATGACTTAAACGCATTCTTTCAACTGTTTACAGGAGATGCACCAGTGCTGGATCCAGGATCCAACACTGAGTAAGAAAAAGTAACGATAACAGTTTTTACCTGCTAAGTGAATTTCCTTCCATAGGATAACATTGGTGATTCTATGAGAAAAAGTTTCAAAGTGTCAACTTTTAAAATACAATAATATTCCTTAAAAATCACGACTGTAACCAAAACGCTTTTACTCAACTGTTTACAGGAGATGTCCCAGGACTGAATCTAGGATCCAGTCCTGTGGTTAGAAAAGTAATCCATAAAGTAACTAATTGCATTTAACTAGAAATTCACATTGAGCTGAATGTTGCATTGTGTTTGAAAATGTGTTGCCCATTGCAACAACTGTAACTACTGTACTTAAAAGTCTATTGCCTATCTGCAAAGTATTTAAACTAAAGTAATTCATTAAGAGAAAGTATTTTTTGTAATGTAATGTATAATGTAATTACAATGTAATTTAAATAATAAAATATGTAAAAAAAAATTGTTTCTAAAAATGTAGTAAATCAGTATTTTAAAAATTTATATAACAATTAATACATTTAAAAATTGTCATTTACAAAACCTTTGAAATTCACGGAAAAAAACGTAGGTTTCAGACATGTTATAGTTACAAATTAGCATTTAAAAAACCTTTGAAATTCACTGAAAAAACCATAGGTTTCAGGGATGTTATAGTTACAAATTAGCATTTAAAAAACCTTTGAAATTCACTGAAAAAACCATAGGTTTTAGGGACAGTTATAGTTAGTTGGACATTGCACTCGTACAAAACCCGTGAAATTCCCCCGTTATAGTTAGTCCAGCTAACTATAACTCGCGCCCCGCAATGCACTGCTGATGACGTCACATATTACATCACTCATGACATGGTCAGTGACATCACTGATGACATCACTGATGACATCTCAAATGACATCACTGATGACATCACTGATGACATCATCCATGTGATAATTTCATGCATCTTCTCACACCCTAATATAACCTTTGATACACCCACTCTAAAGTACAGACTGCCATTCGCAAAACCATAGACACTCCAACACCAATAACTACATACCCACTCACTGATTCTTAGGTCTACGCACACATCCACTCACTCACCCGAACAGTCACTCATATTTACGGTCACTCAGTACAGGACTATCATATGCACTCATACTCCTATATAGACACTCAAACACCGCCACTCATCCATAGAGGTACTCACACACCTAGTCAGTCATGCAAATAATTAAACACACTACCATTTACTCACCTATACAGTTATACACACACCAGCTCACTTACTCATACAAATACTAGCACATTCTTACGCTCTTATACAATCACTGATACAAGCACACACTCATCCATACAGCCACTATCACAATCAGTCACTCTTGCTTATAGCTATTTATATACTCCAACACACATATATATTGCCTTTCACATATGTAGTTACTCACACATGTACCACTGGGACATACATTCACTCACTAACACACTCTTACACACACTTACCCACCCATACAGTCTATCACAGATGCACTCTTGAAACCATCCACCCAGTGAATCACCCACTCACACATCTATGCACAGAGTCGCACACACCCCTCCCACACAAACACTCAGGCACCCATACAGATACTCACACAAGCATTCAATAACTCATATAGACACTCATGTAGCTATTCTCAAACACATGCAGCCACTTACACAGCAACAGAAAGACGGATACAGACATTCACCCAGTTTAGTCACTAACCCATGCATTCAGTAAGATACGTTAAATCACTCACTTATACAGTCAGTCACGCACCTACTAAATCATCCATACAGACACTTACACACCCACTCATTCTTCAATACGTCTTTTCCTATATATATTAAAAATATTTAAACTTTACAGAAACACACAGTCACTGGATGATGTCATCAGTGATGTCATCAGTGATGTCATTTGAGATGTCATCAGTGATGTCATCAGTGATGTCACTGACCATGTCATGAGTGATGTAATATGTGACGTCATCAGCAGTGCATTGCGGGGCGCGAGTTATAGTTAGCTGGACTAACTATATCGGGGAATTTCACGGGTTTTGTACGAGTGCAATGTCCAACTAACTATAACTGTCCCTAAAACCTATGGTTTTTTCAGTGAATATATATATATATATATATATATATATATATATATATATATATATATATATATATTATCTACTGGCGGTCGCCAGTAGATAGTTATAGTTACAACCTATTATCCAAAGGAAATCCGCGACATTCTATTTTCAATAACGTTGGCGCCGGTTGACGAATCTTCGCAAAGCTTCCAACTTGTTGGGGCGCTCCGGTCCGCTCCTACCCTGAAAGTCTCGGGGTGATACGTCAAGCGGGGGCCGAGAAAAAGGGGGGTCCCAAAACGCGTTTTCCCCATTCATTTTTCCATAGGAACCTTTAGTCGCAGCTACAGCCCGAACTGCTGAACGGAATTACCCCAAATTTGGCAAAGAGGTAGCCCTTGGTTCAGACTGGTGCCTTTTGCTAAAATGGTGTAAATCCGTTCAGTAGTTCCTGAGAAATTCACAATTAAAATCACATATATATCTATGGGCGCGTCGGATCCGCGTACCCTCCCGATCACGAGCTGCATGCTAATTGGCTGTCAACACTCCAAATCAAGAAGTGTTGGCAGCCATTTTGTCCCTCGGTAGAACCGAGGGACAGAAACAAGTGCGCAAAGCGCAAAAAGGGAGCAGGGTAGAAACACCCTGACCCCTAGGTCTGCTCAGGGGTCCCACAAGGACCCCTGGGCAGAAAAGATTTTTTTTTTTTTTTAAATCGGCGGGATGCGCTTAGGGTGCGCGTATCCCGCCGAGAAAAAAAGAAACAAGTGCGCAAAACGCACAAAGGGGGCAGGGTAGAAACACCCTAACCCCTAGGCCTGCTCAGGGGGTCCCACAAGGACCCCCTGGGCAAACAAATGCATTTTAAAAAAAAAAATCGGCAGGATGCGCTCAGGGTGCGCGAATCCTGCCCAAAAAAATCGGAGCGCGGTCTCCCGCGCTTCGATGTTAATTGGCCCCGGGTGGCCCAAGTCCCGGGGGCATGGTGGGGGGATAATTTAATGTGTGGGGGGCCTCAAAGGGCCCCCAAGCCCCGGGGACCGCCACCCCCGGGGCTTTTTAAAAAATGGTGCGGGAGGGCTCTGAGCCCTCCCGCAGCCCCGGGGACCACCACCTCCCGGGGCTTTTTAAAATTAATTTAACAACCTGTGTGGGGGGCTCCAGCCCCCCACACGCCCCGGGACCGCCACCTCCCCGGGGCACTAACAAATTAAAATGGGGTCCGTTTTGGACCCCCGAAGCCCCGGGGACCACCACCTCCCGGGGCAGTGCTCATGTAGGGAGGGGGCCACGCGGCCCCCTCCTGGAGCCCTTGATGGCCCTGGGGACCGCCACCCCCCAGGGCCGGCTCCTGCAGTGTCCCGGGGTGCCTACCCCGGGACACTGTAGTTTGCTATGGCAGGACGGGAGCCTCGCGGCTCCCGTCCTGCCATAGCAACTCTTTGGATATTGGAAGAGAGAGCAGGGAAACCTGCTCTCTCTCCAATATCCAAAGCTCATTGCTTTTCCACATGGGGAGCAGCATGTCAGCTGCTCCCCATGTGGAGACAGCAATGCCGGCTCCCAAGGGACGTGGGAGCCGGCGGGACTGTGGGGGGATTGGGGACCCCCACAGTCCCCAACGGAGAGGGCCAGCCCCGGGGGATGGGGTCCCCGGGGCAAGTAGTGGCCCAGGAGGGGGCCACGCGGCCCCCCTCCCCAAAAAATAAAAATCTAAAAAATAAAAAAATGGAAAGGCCGGCCCCGGGGGATGGGGTCCCGGGGCCTTAAATGGCCAGAGGAGGGGGCCACGCAGCCCCCTCCAAAGAATAAAAATAAAAAGGCCATGCCCCGGGGATGGGGTCCCCGGGGCCAATACAGGCCCAGGGAAGGGGGCCACGCGGCCCCCTTCCCGTTTTTTTTATTAAAAATTAAAAAAGGGTAAGGCCCTGGGGGATGGGGTCCCCAGGGCATAAAAACAGGAAAAAGGAAGGGGGGCCACACAGCCCCCTTCAGGGGACAAAAATAAAAAAATTAAAAAAAAACGATCGGGCCCGCAGGCCCCGCCCCTTCCTTCACCACTCTGCAAACGCGCCCCCTGGCGCGTTTGCAGAGGGGAACGAATTCCCTTGAATACTGGGGGTCCCTGGGGGCCAACTAGCCCACCAGGAACCTCCAATATGCGCCAGGGGCTGCGTTGCAGAGACGTGTAGAGAGGCCACACCCCTTTTACACCTCTCTGCAACGCAGCTCTGTGGCGCTTTTGGAGGTATATGGTGGGCTAGTTGGACTCCGGGGACCCTCAGGATTCAAGGGGACTTAATCCCCAACTTAAAACGCGCCACGGGGCGCGTTTGCACAGTGGTGAAGGGAGGGCGGGGCTTCAGGTGACATGTGTGCAAACAGGCCCCGTGGCGCGTTTTAAGATGGGGAATTAAATCCCCTTCAATCCTGAGGGTCCCTGGGGGCCAACTAGCCCAACAGGTACATCCAGAAAGCGCCACAGAGCTGCGTTGCAGAGAGGTGTAAAAGGGTGTGGCCTCTCTACACGTCTCTGCAACGCAGCCCCTGGCGCATATTGGAGGTTCCTGGTGGGCTAGTTGGCCCATAGGGACCCTCAGGATTCAAGGGGACTTAATCCCCCAACTTAAAACACGCAACGGGGCGCGTTTGCACAGATGTCACCTCAGGCCCCGCCCCCTCCCTTCACCATTGTGCAAATATTCCTCTAAAATCAGCCGAAATACGAATTCCGATTTACTCACCTGTTATCAGGAGAGACCTCAGTGCTGTATCTTTCAGCCCAGTACTGGTCCTGAAAAGTAATTCTAACCATACTTACCAGTAACTTGAATTTCCTTCCATAGGCTAACATTGACTGGTTTCACTTGGAAATTCTTCTAAGTGTGGAGTTTTGGAACTTTAAAATATTCCTCTAAAATCAGCCGAAATACGAATTCCGATTTACTCACCTGTTATCAGGAGAGACCTCAGTGCTGTATCTTTCAGCCCAGTACTGGTCCTGAAAAGTAATTTTAACCGTACTTACCAGTAACTTGAATTGCCTTCCATAGGCTAACATTGACTGGTTTCACTTGGAAATTCTTCTAAGTGTGGAGTTTTGGAACTTTAAAATATTCCTCTAAAATCAGCCGAAATACGAATTCCGATTTACTCACCTGTTATCAGGAGAGACCTCAGTGCTGCATCTTTCAGCCCAGTACTGGTCCTGAAAAGTAATTTTAACCGTACTTACCAGTAACTTGAATTTCCTTCATAGGCTAAGATTGACTGGTTTTCAGCAAAAAAGTTTCAAAGTGTTGATTTTCACAAACTACAAATATTCCTTAAAAATCGCCTGTATGACTTAAACGCATTCTTTCAACTGTTTACAGGAGATGCACCAGTGCTGGATCCAGGATCCAACACTGAGTAAGAAAAAGTAACGATAACAGTTTTTACCTGCTAAGTGAATTTCCTTCCATAGGATAACATTGGTGATTCTATGAGAAAAAGTTTCTAAGTGTCAACTTTTAAAATACAATAATATTCCTTAAAAATCACGACTGTAACCAAAACGCTTTTACTCAACTGTTTACAGGAGATGTACCAGGACTGAATCTAGGATCCAGTCCTGTGGTTACAAAAGTAATCCATAAAGTAACTAATTGCATTTAACTAGAAATTCACATTGAGCTGAATGTTGCATTGTGTTTGAAAATGTGTTGCCCATTGCAACAACTGTAACTACTGTACTTAAAAGTCTATTGCCTATCTGCAAAGTATTTAAACTAAAGTAATTCATTCTAGGAAAGTATTTTTTGTAATGTAATGTATAATGTAATTACAATGTAATTTAAAAAATAAAATATGTAAAAAAAATTGTTTCTAAAAATGTAGTAAATCAGTATGAAAAAAATTAATATAACAATTAATACATTTAAAAATTGTCATTTACAAAACCTTTGAAATTCACTGAAAAAACCGTAGGTTTCAGGCACGTTATATTTAGAAATTAGCATTTAAAAAACCTTTGAAATTCACTGAAAAAACCATAGGTTTCAGACACGTTATAGTTACAAATTAGCATTTAAAAAACCTTTGAAATTCACTGAAAAAACCATAGGTTTCAGACACGTTATAGTTACAAATTAGCATTTAAAAAACGTTTGAAATTCACTGAAAAAACCATAGGTTTTAGGGACAGTTATAGTGACTTGGATATTGCACTCGTACAAAACCCGTGAAATTCCCCCGTTATAGTTAGTCCAGCTAACTATAACTCGCGCCCCCGCAATGCACTGCTGATGACGTCACATATTACATCACTCATGACATGGTCAGTGACATCACTGATGACATCACTGATGACATCTCAAATGACATCACTGATGACATCACTGATGACATCATCCAGTGACTGTGTGTTTCTGTAAAGTTTAAATATTTTTAATATATATAGGAAAAGACGTATTGAAGAATGAGTGGGTGTATAAGTGTCTGAATGGATGATTTAGTAGGTGCGTGACTAACTCTATAAGTGGGTGATTAAACGTATCTTACTGAATGCATGGGTTAGTGACTAAACTGGGTGAATGTCTGTATCCGTCTGTCTGTTGCTGTGTAAGTGGCTGCATGGGTTTGTGAATAGCTACATGAGTGTCTATATGAGTTATTGATTGGTTGTCTGAGTATCTGTATGTGTGCCTGAGTGTTTGTGTGGGTGGGGTGTGTGCGACTCTGTGCATAGATGTGTGAGTGGGTGATTCACTGGGTGGATGGTTTCAAGAGTGCATCTGTGATAGACTGTATGGGTGGGTAAGTGTGTGTAAGAGTGTGTTAGTGAGTGAATGTATGTCCCAGTGGTACACGTGTGAGTAACTACATATGTGAAAGGCAGCATATATGTGTGTTGGAGTATATAAAAAGCTATAAGCGAGAGTGTGTGATTGTGAGAGTGACTGTATGGATGAGTGTGTGCTTGTATCAGAGATTGTATAAGAGCGTAAGAATGTGCTAGTATTTGTATGAGTAAGTGAGCTGGTGTGTGTATAACTGTATAGGTGAGTAAATGGGTGTGTGCTTAATTTTTTGCATGACTGACTAGGTGTGTGAGTACCTCTATGGATGAGTGGTGGTGTGTGAGTGTTTATATAGGTGTATGAGTGCATATAATAGTCCTGTACTGAGTGACTATAAGTATGAGTGATTGTACGGGTGAGTGAGTAGATGTGTGTGTGTAGACCTAAGAATCAGTGAGTGTGTATATAGTAATTGGTGTTGGAGTGTCTATGGTTTTGACAATGGCAGTCTGTAATTTACAGTGGGTGTATCAAAAGTTATATTAGGGTGTGAGAAGATGCATCAAATTATCTTATGGATGATGTGATTTGAGATGTCATCAGTGATGTCATCAGTGATGTCACTGACCATGTCATGAGTGATGTAATATGTGACGTCATCAGCAGTGCATTGCGGGGGCGCGAGTTATAGTTACCTGAACTAACTATAACGGGGGAATTTCACGGGTTTTGTACGAGTGCAATGTCCAACTAACTATAACTGTCCCTAAAACCTATGGTTTTTTCAGTGAATTTGTAAGGTTTTTTAAATGCTAATTTCTAACTATAACGTGCCTGAAACCTATGGTTTTTTCAGTGAATTTCAAAGGTTTTTTAAATGGTAATTCCTAACTATAACATGTCTGAAACCTATGGTTTTTTTCAGTGAATTTCAAAGGTTTTGTAAATGACAATTTTTAAATGTATTAATTGTTATATTTATTTTTTTGATACTGATTTACAACATTTTTTTAAACTATTTATTTTTAGATATTTTATTTTTTAAATTACATTGTAATTACATTATACATTACATTACAAAATATACTTTCTCAGAATGAATTACTTTAGTTTAAATACTTTGCAAATAGGCAATAGACTTTTAAGTACAGTAGTTACAGTTGTTGCAATGGGCAACACAATTTCAAACACAATGCAAAATTGAGCTCAATGTGAATTTCTAGTTAAATGCAATTAGTTACTTTATGGATTACTTTTCTAACGACAGGACTGGATCCTAGATTCAGTCCTGGGACATCTCCTGTAAACAGTCGAGTAAAAGCGTTTTGGTTACAGTAGTGATTTTTAAGGAATATTATTGTATTTTAAAAGTTGACACTTTCACATAGAATCACCAATGTTATCCTACGGGAGGAAATTCACTTAGCAGGTAAGTAGTGTTATCGTTACTTTTTCTTACTCAGTGGTGGATCCTGGATCCAGCACTGGTGCATCTCCTGTAAACAGTTGAAAGAATGCGTTTAAGTCACACAGGTGATTTTTAAGGAATATTTGTAGTTTGTGAAAATCGACACTTAGAAACTTTTCTGCTGAAAACCAGACAATGGATTCCTATGGAAGGAAATTCAAGTTACTGGTAAGTACGGTTAGAATTACTTTTCAGGGTCAGTGCTGGGCTAAAATATGCAGCACTGGGTTCTCTCCTGATAACAGGTGAGTAAATCGGAATTCGTAGTTCGGCTGAATTTTAGAGGAATATTATAAAGTTCCAAAACTCCACACTTGGAAGAATTTCCAAGTGAAACCAGTCAATGTTAGCCTACGGAAGGAAATACAAGTTACTGGTAAGTACGGTTAGAATTACTTTTCAGGGTCAGTGCTGGGCTAAAAGATGCAGCACTGGGTTCTCTCCTGATAACAGGTGAGTAAATCGGAATTCGTAGTTCGGCTGATTTTAGAGGAATATTATAAAGTTCCAAAACTCCACACTTAGAAGAATTTCCAAGTGAAACCAGTCAATGTTAGCCTATGGAAGGAAATTCAAGTTACTGGTAAGTACGGTTAGAATTACTTTTCAGGATCGGTACTGGGCGCAAAGATGCAGCACTGAGGTCTCTCCTGATAACAGGTGAGTAAATCGGAATTCGTAGTTCTGCTGATTTTAGAGGAATATTTGTAAGTTTCAAAAATCGACACAAACTTTTTCAGCAAAAAGCAGGCAATGATATCCTAAGGAAGGAAATTCAAGTTACTGGTAAGTACGGTTAAAATTACTTTTCAGGATCAGTACTGGGTTCAAAGATGCAGCACTGAGGTCTCTCCTGATAACAGGTGAGTAAATCGGAATTCGTAGTTCGGCTGATTTTAGAGGAATATTTGCACAATGGTGAATAAAGGGGGTGGGGCCTGAGGATACATGTCTGCAAACACGCCCTGTGGCGCGTTTTAAGTTGGAGAATTAATTCCTCCTCAATCCCGAGGGTCCCTAGGGGCCAACGAGCCCACCAGGTACCTCCAGTATGCGCCAGAGAGCTGCAATGCAGAGAGGTGTTCAGAGGCCACACCCCTTTTTACAACACTCTGCAACGCAGCTCCGTGGCGCTTACTGGAGGTACCTGGTGGGCTAGTTGGCCCCAGGGACCCTCAGGATTGAAGAGGATTTAATTCCCCATCTTAAAACACGCCACGGGGCCTGTTTGCACACATGTCACCTGAAGCCCCGCCCCTCCCTTCACCACTGTGCAAATGCGCCCGTGGCGCGTTTTAAGTTGGGGGATTAAGTCCCCTTGAATCCTGAGGGTCCCTGGAGTCCAAGTAGCCCACCATGTACCTCCAAAAAGCGCCACAGAGCTGCGTTGCAGAGAGGTGTAAAAAGAGGTGTGGCCTCTGTACACCTCTCTGCAACGCAGCCCCCTGGCGCATACTGGAGGTTCCTGGTGGGCTAGTTGGCCCCCAGGCACCCCCAGTATTTAAGGGGAATTCATTCCCCATCTGCAAACGTGCCAGGGGGCGCGTTTGCAGAGTAGTAAAGGAAGGGGGCGGGTCCTGCAGCCCGATCGTTTTTTTTTGTCTGTTTTTTTCTTTCCCGAAGGGGGGCTGTGTGGCCCCCCTTCCTTTTTCCTATTTTTGGGCCCTGGGGACCCCATCCCCCAGGGCCTTACCCCTTTTTTTTTTTTTAAATTAAACGGGAAGGGGGCCGCGTGGCCCCCCTCCTGTGGCCGAATCCGGCCCCGGGGACCCCATCCCTTGGGGCATGGCCACACTTTTAAATACATTTTTATGAAGGGGGGCTGCGTGGCCCCCCTCCTCAGGCCTCCTTTTGCCCCAGGGACCCCATCCCCCGGGGCAGGCCTTTATTTTAAAAAAATTTAATTATTTTTAATTATTTTTGGGGAGGGGGGCCGCGTGGCCCCCCTCCCGGGCTACTACTTGCCCCGGGGACCCCATCCCCCGGGGCTGGCCCTATCCTTTGGGGTCCGTGGGGGGACCCCAACTCCCACACGGACCCTGCCGGCTCCCCGCCTAATGCGGGAGCCGGCATTGCTTTTCCACATGGGGAGCTGCTAACATGCAGCTCCCCATGTGGAAAAGCAATTGTCTTTGGATATTGGAAGCAAGAGCAGGTTTCCCTGCTCTCGCTTCCAATATCCAAAGCAGTTTGCTATGACAGGACGGGAGCCGCGAGGCTCCTGTCCTGTCATAGCAAACTACAGTGTCCCGGGGGTAGGCACCCCGCGACACTGCAGGAGCCGGCCCTGGGGGGTGGCGGTCCCCAGGGCCATTACAGGCTCCAGGAGGGGGCCGCACGCCCCCTCCCTCCATCGACAAAGCTCCGGGAGGTGGTGGTCCCCGGGGCTCTGGGGGTCTGTAATGGACCCCCATATTGAAATTTTTAGTGCCCCGGGGAGGTGGCAGTCCCCGGGATGTGTGGGGGGGCTCGAGCCACCCCACACAGGTAAATTTTTAAAAAAATAAAAAAGAAGCCCCGGGGGGTGGTGGTCCCCGGGGCTTGGGGGGCCTTCGAGGCCCCCCAAAATTAAATATAAACCCACCCCCCACATGCCCCCAGGACTTGGCCCACCCGGGGGTAAAATAGCATCGAAGCACGGGAGACCGCGCTTCGATTTTTTTTTTTCGGCGGGATTCGCGCACCCTAAGCGCATCTTGCCTATTTTTTTTCTTAAAAAATGCTTTTTTCTGCCCAGGGGGTCCTTGTGGGACCCCCTGAGCAGACCTAGGGGGTCAGGGTGTTTCTACCCTGCCCCCTTTTTGCGCTTTGCGCACTTGTTTCTGTCCCTCGGTTCTACCGAGGGACAAAATGGCTGCCAACACTTCCTGATTTGGAGTGTTGACAGCCAATTAGCATGCAGCTCTTGATCGGGAGGGTACACGGACCCTACTCGGCCATAGATATATATGTGACTTTACTTTTGATTTTCTCAGGAACTACTGAACGGATTTACACCATTTAAGCAAAAGGCACGACACTGAACCAAGGGCTACCTCTTTGCCAAATTTGGTGTAATTCCGTTCAGCAGTTCGGGCTGTAGCACGCCCCCCTCCCTCCATCGACAAAGCCCCGGGGAGGTGGTGGTCCCCGGGGCTCTGGGGGTCTGTAATGGACCCCCATATTGAAATTTTTAGTGCCCCGGGGAGGTGGCAGTCCCCGGGAAGTGTGGGGGGGCTCGAGCCACCCCACACAGGTAAATTTTTAAAAAAATAAAAAAGAAGCCCCGGGGGGTGGTGGTCCCCGGGGCTTGGGGGGCCTTCGAGGCCCCCCAAAATTAAATATAAACCCACCCCCCGCATGCCCCCAGGACTTGGCCCACCCGGGGGTAAAATAGCATCGAAGCACGGGAGACCGCGCTTCGATTTTTTTTTTTTCGGCGGGATTCGCGCACCCTAAGCGCATCTTGCCTATTTTTTTTCTTAAAAAATGCTTTTTTCTGCCCAGGGGGTCCTTGTGGGACCCCCTGAGCAGACCTAGGGGGTCAGGGTGTTTCTACCCTGCCCCCTTTTGCGCTTTGCGCACTTGTTTCTGTCCCTCGGTTCTACCGAGGGACAAAATGGCTGCCAACACTTCCTGATTTGGAGTGTTGACAGCCAATTAGCATGCAGCTCTTGATCGGGAGGGTACACGGACCCTACTCGGCCATAGATATATATGTGACTTTACTTTTGATTTTCTCAGGAACTACTGAACGGATTTACACCATTTAAGCAAAAGGCACGACACTGAACCAAGGGCTACCTCTTTGCCAAATTTGGTGTAATTCCGTTCAGCAGTTCGGGCTGTAGCCGCGATGAACAGTTCCTATGGAAAAATGAATGGGGAAAACGCGTTTTGGGACCCCCCTTTTTTCTCGGCCCCCGCTTGACGAATCACCCCGAAACTTTCAGGATAGGAGCGGACCGGAGCACCCCAACAAGTTGGAAGCTTTCGCGCAGATTCGTCAACCGGCGCCAACGTTATTTCAAATAGAATGTTGCGTATTTCCTATGGAAAATAGGTCCTAACTATAACTATCTACTGGCGACCGCCAGTAGATAATATATATACACATATATATATTTTAATGTTTTTTAAGTGTCATCATCGAGTAGCTAACTCAAGATGAGGAAAAGATCTATTTAAAGTTGATGTGCTTAATCAGTGTTTATACCGGAATGTAACTGGAGTGCTTGAAGGCAAAGACAATATTAGGGTTGTAAAACAATAAGTAATTTATCTATGTCTATGACTACCTTTGTAAATAGCACTGGTCACTTTAAGAAAAAACTGAAAAAATGATATAAAAATGAGATCGAGGATGTGAAGCGCGTCATGTGATCAAGGCCCTTCGGGGCATGAAACGCGTAATGGCTGCTTTGTGATTTGGAGAAATAAATAAACTATATTTGCACCAAACTGTGGTCCATGCTCCAGTCCTTCCGGCGATCCTGGCAAGCAGTGGCGGAGTAGGCTTGATTTATACAGCCGCTTTGGATTCCTCCGGCTGAAACGGACCCCTCCATAGTGGCTAGGGCTACGCGGCGTTCAACGGAACCATAGTCTGGCAACGGGCTGAAAATGAAGAATCTGTGAGGATCATTGCAACGAGCCCCCCAATAGTGACATCTGCGACCCTCTTCCATCTCGAGGTAGGCTGACACGGATCGGAGGGCGTGGACACGCCTACAGTGAGTGGAGGGAGGGCAGCTTTCGCGCAATTGGGTTGAGGGTTGTACTTCAATGCGGTAGGAGTAACTGTATCAACACAAGCACTCCAGACAGCATTTGCCAACAACTATCTAAATATCTCCACAACATTTTCACCATGTCAGCCAACGCGCTTAGAGATCGGGAGGCAGCGGCCGCAGAAATGTTTGACGATGCACGTATGCCGAAAATGAACTCACCCTGAATGCAATAGCTAGCAACAGTAATACTAGCTTAAAAGATAAAATAAGGCACCTGGAAAAACTCATGAAAAGTGAACAAAGTAAATGGTGGGAAGCAAAATCTTTACAGCGTTTCTTAGACGTGGGAAGGATCCCACGGGGGTTGAGAATACTCATAGCTCCCTTCTATGAACACCCGGATCCTGAGATGATGAGAGAATGGGCCAAGACAAATCTTGACTCATCAAGGAAACTTGTAACCATATTGGTTAAATACGCGGAGAGAGACAGAACACGACTACAGGAACAAATTGAAATAATCAACGATGAGTTGAGCCAAATGGGGGAAAAGGAAGAACTAACTAAATTAAGGGAGGAAATGACAAAGAGACTTCGCAAAGAGGAAGAAAAGATCAGGGAGAGGAAAACTTTTAAATCCCACAGAGACAAAGTGGATTATGAGTGCAGCCAAATATTTACGTTCGCCAGGATGTACGATTCACTCAAGGCATCCATAAGTATGGTGGAGCCAATGTAGGAAAATCCAGTACAGCAAGCAACAGGGCTAGACCTGTAGAAACATCAAATTCAGATCTAAGCTCTGCAATTGAGAGTGAAACTGAACAAGAATCTCGTGATCCAAGGGGAACGCAAATACCCTCCAAATTATCCCTAGCTGAGGAATTCGATTTTTTATGTCTGGAGCGCAGACAGACATTAAGACCTAGAACACAAGCAAACAAACCGGGAAAAGCAGATCCACCAGGCGCCGGGAGAGGCGAAAAGCCAAAGGAAGAAGAGCCCAGGAGACAACCAGTGCGCAAATGGAAACGGAGGTAAAAACCAATTCAAATGCAAATGTAAACCGTACCGTAATCAATCTGGCCAATGTGGATCTCAGTAAAGCAGAGGAGCAACTTCTATCTCTGGGATTATCTTATTGCCCTGAGAGCACTTTTAATTACGCAGCTACAAGATTGGACATATTCAAAAATGTACGCAAGCTCAAACTTAAAAAATATCATCTACTGCGGAGCAAAACCACGAACAGTACACAGTTAAAACAACAGGGTGATTCCTCACAACGTTCTCCCCCATTTAATTTAACAGCATCTGATATGCCAATATTGAGAGTCATACATGATTTAGCAGAAGAAAATGCAACATCTGTGCTGCCTAGCCAGGATATTGAACCTATGATCAGAGTGACTGAGCCTAATATGTCCACTACACCATTTAAACCCTGCTCAACTTTCAACCCTATAACACCGAGGGATGCCATAGACATTTTCCATGAACAGACAGTAGCAGACATCAAACACCTAAACCATGTAATACAAGGAACAAAAAGAAACAAAGTCAACAAACAAGAAATGCAATATCATCAACTCATGACTAAACTAAAGAACAACTCGCAAATCATTATACGGAACGCCGACAAAGGAGGTAATCTAGTCATCTGGGGCAAGGTGGACTATGTAGATGAAGCTATGGGGCAATTGTCTGATAGGGAGTACTATCGCAAGAGTGACATGCTAGCTCTTAAATCCACTTACAATCAATATTACACAAAATTATTGGCGTGGAAAAGCGCAGATCTACTCACAATGCAAGAATATAAATATTTAAAAACGATACCCTGACAGTCCCCGTTATTTACTTCATCCCCAAAATTTACAAGAACCCACAAAAGCACCCCGGGCGACCAATAATTTCTGCCCGCAACAGCTTACTTGAAAAGATCATCCCAGTATGTGGACTATTTTTTACAGGAACATGTTCAACAACTTTCCTCTTACATTAGAGACACTGGGGACTTTTTGTACAAAATTCATGATATTAATTGGCAGTGTGATTTCTTTTTAATTACCTTGGATGTGACAGCACTCTATACTAGTATCAACCACCAAGATGGTTTGAGGGCCCTACAATTTTATCTAGACAAAAGACCAGCCCAATTTGCACAACACAGTAAGATGCTAGTCAATATGGTGGAATTTTGCTTGCATAACAACATCTTTATGTTTCAGAACGCACTTTATCAACAACTGCGCAGAGTGGCAATGGGGGCCAGCTTCTCCCCCAGCTATGCCTGTCTCCATATGGGATGGTGGGAGGAGCTGGTACTGTGAAAAACACATGAGAGACATTTTAACAACAATGTAAAATTGTGGCTGCGGTTCATTGATGACCTTTTTATAATCTGGCAGGGAACCTTGACAGATGCAAAAACTTTTATAGAGGGTCTCAACTCTAATGATCTTAATTTGCATTTTGCAGCTACTATCAGTGCAGAGGCAGTCAAATTCCTAGATGTTCAGGTGTATATAAAAGAGGGAAAAATAGCTAACAAAATACACTGCAAACTTACGGAAGGCAACTCAGTGCTGTATGCCTCTAGCTCCCATCCGCAACACTTAATCCAAAGCATTCCCTGTGGGGAAATGCTTAGGCTCAGGAGGATCTGTAGTGACGACGATGACTTAAGGGAAGCACAACTAGCAAGTAAAGCCAGATTCCTGGAGAGAGGGTATTCAAATAAATGCATTAATGCAGCCATAAACAAAAGCAAAGCTGTAGTCAGAGAAGATCTTCTTAAAAACTACAAATTCCAAGAACATATACCTGTGGCCTCCAATACAGTAGAGGTACCAAGGGACGAAGAAGATATCTTTAGGATGATCTTGGGTTATAGTAAGCAGGACAAAGCCATTACCAAAATTATCAGGAGAAACTGGCCATTAGTCCTTAATGATCCGATCATAGGCCACTTGCTACCTACTAAGCTCTCTATAACCCACAGTAGGGCTCCTTCGATGAAAAACGTTCTAGTACAAAATAATCCGGTGAGCCAGACAGGAAGTTCTTGGTTAGCACAAAGAAAAGGATTTTTCAGATGCAAGTTATGCAAGGCCTGCCAATATGGCACAAACAAAACGTCCTACATGATACCTTTTGGCAACCAAGAGAGAGTCATCAATAAGGCCCTAACGTGCAAAACGGACCATGTCACTATGTGCTGGAGTGCCCGTGTGGCCTACGATATGTAGTAAGCACCAAACTGCAGGGCCACAAGAGGGTACTCCAGCACATACGAGCTATCAAAAATCAAGACCAGACCTACCCGGTGGCACGGCACTTTGTGGAAGTACACAATTCTGACCCCAAAGATCTTAAATATTATCTAATAGATACCGTACTACCAAATAAAAGAGGGGGAAACAGGGAAAAAACCCTACGCCAACTTGAAACCCGATACATTTTAGACTTGGATTCAAAGCATCCAGGTGGGCTTAATGCCACAGAAGATTTATACACTTGTTTATGAGGGTTACCAGGCGGTGAGAGGCTCTCAATTTTAAGACATTGTCAAAACATAGGAATCTGTATTTATACATCTATTTAGCTAAGGCTAAACATTGAATCCAGCCATCCTCCCAATCATTTGCACAGTCCTTTGTTTTATAAAATAATGATTCTCAACTTTTTGCACTTTGATGTTACATGCACATGCACTTTTGTAAATTGCACAAGCACTTTAAGTAGTCAAAGGGTTTACATTACTAATGTTTACAGCTCAAGATTCTAATATGCATCAGCACTTTATGTAGACAAATTATTGATCTACAGGTTAACGCAATCGCAAACTGTTGCACCAAATGTATTATACATGTATTAGGTGACTGTTTTTAAGCAGGAATTGCGCTACCATGAAAAAAATGTATTTTAATGTTTTTTAAGTGTCATCATCTAGTAGTTAACTCAAGATGAGAAAAAGATCTATTTAAAGTTGATGTGCTTAATCGGTATTTATACTGGAATGTGACTGGATTGCTTGAAGGCAAAGACAATATTAGGGCTGTAAAACAATAAGTAATTTATCTATTTCTATGACTACCTTTGTAAATAGCGCTGGTCACTTTAAGAAAAAGCTGAAAAAATGATATAAAAATGAGATCGAGGCTGTGAAGCGCGTCATGTGATCAAGGCCCTTCGGGGCTGAAACGCGTAATGGCTGCTTTGTGATTTGGAGAACTAAAGAAAATAATTTTGCACCAAACTGTGGTCCGTTCTCCAGTCCTTCCGGCGATCCTGGCAAGCAGTGGCGGAGTAGGCTATATAAATATATATATATATATATATATATATCTATATATTATCTACTGGCGGTCGCCAGTAGATAGTTATAGTTAGGACCTATTATCCATAGGAAATCCGCGACATTCTATTTGAAATAACTCTTGCGCCGGTTGACGAATCTTTGCGAAAGCTTCCAACTTGTTGGGGCGCTCCGCTCCGCCCCTGAAAGTCTCGGGTTGATTCGTCAAGCGGGGGCCGAGAAAAAAGGGGGGTCCCAAAACGCGTTTTCCCCATTCATTTTTCCATAGGAACCTTTAGTCGCAGCTACAGCCCGAACTGCTGAACGGAATTACACCAAATGTGGCAAAGAGGAAGCCCTTGGTTCAGTGTCGTGCCTTTTGCTTAAATGGTGTAAATCCGTTCAGTAGTTCCTGAGAAAATCAAAAGTAAAGTCACATATATATCTATGGCCGAGTAGGGTCCGCGTATCCTGAGCGCACCCTGCGCGCACCGACCAGATCACGAGCTGCATGCTAATTGGCTGTCAAGTGGCTGTCAACACTCCAAATCAGGAAGTGTTGGCAGCCATTTTGTCCCTCGGTAGAACCGAGGGACAGAAACAAGTGCGCAAAGCGCAAAAGGGGGCAGGGTAGAAACACCCTGACCCCCTAGGTCTGCTCAGGGGGTCCCACAAGGACCCCCTGGGCAGAAAAAAGCATTTTTTTTTTTTTTAAACGGCGGGATGCGCTTAGGGTGCGCGGATCCCGCCGATTAAAAAAAAAAGCACAAGAAACAAGTGCGCAAAACGCACAAAGGGGGCAGGGTAGAAACACCCTGACCCCCTAGGTCTGCTCAGGGGGTCCCACAAGGACCCCCTGGGCAGAAAAAAGCATTTTTTTTTTTTCAAAATCGGCGGGATGCGCTTAGGGTGCGCGGATCCCACTGATTAAAAAAAAAAAAACACAAGAAACAAGTGCGCAAAACGCACAAAGGGGGCAGGGTAGAAACACCCTGACCCCCTAGGTCTGCTCAGGGGGTCCCACAAGGACCCCCTGGGCAGAAAAAAGCAACAAAAAAAAACAACAAAAAAAAGACCGGCATCGTGCCGAGGCCCCGCCCCCTCCCTGCAGCAGTCTGCAAACGCGCCCCCTGGCGCGTTTAAAGAAGGGGAAGTAATTCCCCTTGAATACTGGGGGTCCCTGGGGGCCAACTAGCCCACCAGGAACCTCCAGTATGCGCCAGGGAGCTGTGTTGCAGAGAGGTGTACAGAGGCCACGCCCCTTTTTACACCTCTCTGCAACGCAGCTCTGTGGCGCTTTTTGGAGGTACATGGTGGGCTAGTTGGACTCCAGGGACCCTCAGGATTCAAGGGGACTTAATCCCCCAACTTAAAACGCGCCACGGGGCACGTTTGCACAGTGGTGAAGGGAGGGGGCGGGGCTTCAGGTGACATGTGTGCAAACAGGCCCCGTGGCGCATTTTAAGATGGGGAATGAAATCCCCTTCAATCCTGAGGGTCCCTGGGGGCGAACTAGCCCACCAGGTACATCCAGAAAGCGCCACAGAGCTGCCTTGCAGAGAGGTGCAAAAAGGGTCGTGGCCTCTGAACACCTCTCTGCAACGCAGCTCCCTGGCGCATACTGGAGGTACAGGGTGGGCTAGTTGGACCCCAGGGACCCTCATGATTCAAGGGGACTTAATCCCCCAACTTAAAACGCGCCACGGGGCGCGTTTGCACAGATGTCACCTCAGGCCCCGCCCCCTCCCTTCACCATTGTGCAAATATTCCTCTAAAATCAGCCGAACTACGAATTCCGATTTACTCACCTGTTATCAGGAGAGACCTCAGTCCTGCATCTTTCAGCCCAGCACTGATCCTGAAAAGTAATTTTAACCGTACTTACCAGTAACTTGAATTTCCTTCCATAGGATATCATTGACTGGTTTCACTTGGAAATTCTTCTAAGTGTGGAGTTTTGGAACTTTATAATATTCCTCTAAAATCAGCCGAAATACGAATTCCGATTTACTCACCTGTTATCAGGAGAGACCTCAGTGCTGCATCTTTCAGCCCAGTACTGATCCTGAAAAGTAATTTTAACCGTACTTACCAGTAACTTGAATTTCCTTCCATAGGATATCATTGACTGGTTTCACTTGGAAATTCTTCTAAGTGTGGAGTTTTGGAACTTTATAATATTCCTCTAAAATCAGCCGAAATACGAATTCCGATTTACTCACCTGTTATCAGGAGAGACCTCAGTACTGCATCTTTCAGCCGAGTACTGATCCTGAAAAGTAATTTTAACCGTACTTACCAGAAACTTGAATTTCCTTCCATAGGATATCATTGACTGGTTTCACTTGGAAATTCTTCTAAGTGTGGAGTTTTGGAACTTTATAATATTCCTCTAAAATCAGCCGAATTACGAATTCCGATTTACTCACCTGTTATCAGGAGAGACCTCAGTGCTGCATCTTTCAGCCCAGTACTGATCCTGAAAAGTAATTTTAACCGTACTAACCAGTAACTTGAATTTCCTTCCATAGGATATCATTGCCTGCTTTTTGCTGAAAAAGTTTCTAAGTGTCGATTTTTGAAACATACAAATATTCCTCTAAAATCAGCCAAAATACGAATTCCGATTTACTCACCTGTTATCAGGAGAGACCTCAGTGCTGCATCTTTCAGCCCAGTACTGATCCTGAAAAGTAATTTTAACCGTACTTGCCAGTAACTTATATTTCCTTCCGTAGGAATCCATTGTCTGGTTTTCAGCAGAAAAGTTTCAAAGTGTTGATTTTCACAAACTACAAATATTCCTTAAAAATCGCCTGTATGACTTAAACGCATTCTTTCAACTGTTTACAGGAGATGCACCAGTGCTGGATCCAGGATCCACCACTGAGTAAGAAAAAGTAACGATAACATTACTTACCTGCTAAGTGAATTTCCTCCCTTAGGATAACATTGGTGATTCTATGTGAAAAAGTTTCTAAGTGTCAACTTTTAGAATACAATAATATTCCTTAAAAATCACTACTGTAACCAAAACGCTTTTACTCAACTGTTTACAGGAGATGTCCCAGGACTGAATCTAGGATCCAGTCCTGTGGTTAGAAAAGTAATCCATAAAGTAACTAATTGCATTTAGCTAGAAATTCACATTGAGCTCAATGTTGCATTGTGTTTGAAATTGTGTTGCCCATTGCAACAACTGTAACTACTGTACTTAAAAGTCTATTGCCTATTTGCAAAGTATTTAAACTAAAGTAATTCATTCTGAGAAAGTATATTTTGTAATGTAATGTATAATGTAATTACAATGTAATTTAAAAAATAAAATATCTAAAAATAAATAGTTAAAAAAAATGTAGGAAATCAGTATCAAAAAAAATAAATATAACAATTAATACATTTAAAAATTGTCATTTACAAAACCTTTGAAATTCACTGAAAAAATCATAGGTTTCAGGCTTGTTATAGTTAGGAATTAGCATTTTAAAAACCTTTGAAATTCACTGAAAAAACCATAGGTTTCAGGCCTGTTATAGTTAGGGTTTAGCATTTAAAAAACCTTTGAAATTCACTGAAAAAACCATAGGTTTTAGGGAAAGTTATAGTTAGTTGGACATTGCACTCGTACAAAACCCGTGAAATTCCCCCGTTATAGTTAGTTCAGCTAACTATAACTCGCGCCCCCGCAATGCACTGCTGATGACGTCACATATTACATCACTCATGACATGGTTAGTGACATCACTGATGACATCACTGATGACATCTCAAATGACATCACTGATGACATCATCCATGTGAGAATTTAATGCATCTTCTCACACCCTAATATAACTTTTGATACACCCACTCTAAATTACAGACTGCCATTCTCAAAACCATACACACTCCAATACTAATAAGTACATACCCACTCACTGATTCTTAGGTCTACACACACACATCTACTCACTCACCCGTACAGTCACTCATACTTACAGTCACTCAGTACAGGACTATCATATGCACTCATACACCTATATAAACACTCACACAACGCAACTCATCCATAGAGGTACTCACACACCTAGTCAGTCATGCAAATAATTAATCACACTCCAATTTACTCACCTATACAGTTATACACACCAGCTCACTTATTCATAAAAATACTAGCACATTCTTACGCTCCTATGCAATCACTGATGCAAGCACACACTCATCCATATAGCCACTCTCACAATCACACACTCTCACTTATAGCCATTTATATACTCCAACACACATATATACTGCCTTTCACATATGTAGTTACTCACACATGTACCACTGAGATATACATTCAATCACTAACACACCCATACACACACTCACCCACCCATACAGTCCATCACAGACGCACTGTTGAAACCATGCACCCAGTGAATCACCCACTCACACATCTATGCACAGAGTCACACACACCCCACCCAAACAAACACTGAGGCACCCATATAGATACTCAGAGAACCAATCCATAACCCATATAGACACTCATTTAGCTAGTCAGAAACCCATGCAGCTGCTTACACAACAACAGACAGACGGATACAGACATTCACACAGTTTAGTCACTCACCCATGCATCCAGTAAGATACATTTAATCACTCACTTATAGACTCAGTCACGCACCTACTAAATCATCCATTCAGACGCTTATACACCCACTCATTCTTCAATACGCCTTTCCCTATATATATTAAACATATTTAAACTTTACAGAAACACACAGTCACTGGATGATGTCAGTGATGTCATCAGTGATGTCACTGACCATGTCATGAGTGATGTAATATGTGACGTCATCAGCAGTGCATTGCGGGGGCGCGCGTTATAGTTAGCTGAACTAACTATAACGGGGGAATTTCACGGGTTTTGTACGAGTGCAATGTCCAACTAACTATAACTTTCCCTAAAACCTATGGTTTTTTCAGTGAATTTCAAAGGTATTTTAAATGCTAAACCCTAACTATAACAGGCCTGAAACCTATGGTTTTTTCAGTGAATTTCAAAGGTTTTTAAAATGCTAATTCCTAACTATAACAAGCCTGAAACCTATGGTTTTTTCAGTGAATATATATATATATATATATATATATATATATATATTATCTACTGGCGGTCGCCAGTAGATAGTTATAGTTAGGACCTATTTTCCATAGGAAATCCGCAACATTCTATTTGTGAGTGGGTATGTAGTAATTGGTGTTGGAGTGTCTATGGTTTTGACAATGGCAGTCTGTAATTTACAGTGGGTGTATCAAAAGTTATATTAGGGTGTGAGAAAATGCATGAAATTATCACATGGATGATGTCATCAGTGATGTCATCAGTGATGTCATTTGAGATGTCATCAGTGATGTCACTGACCATGTCATGAGTGATGTAATATGTGACGTCATCAACAGTGCATTGCGGGGGCGCGAGTTATAGTTAGCTGAACTAACTATAACTGGGGAATTTCACGGGTTTTGTACGAGTGCAATGTCCAACTAACTATAACTGTCCCTAAAACCTATGGTTTTTTCAGTGAATTTGTAAGGTTTTTTAAATGCTAATGTCTAACTATAACGTGCCTGAAACCTATGGTTTTTTCAGTGAATATATATATATATATGTATATATATATATATATATATATATATATATATATATATATATATATATAAAGAGATATATATATACACAGAGCATATTGTCACCCCTTCAAGCTGGCTTTAGGTGGAGGATAAGCACCATTGACCAGTTCTTTAGTTTCCTCCTTCTATTCTGTAAAGTGGTGGTTATTGGAAAAGGGAGCCTTTATGTTGCTTTCATCAACCTGAAATCTGCGTTCGACCTAGTGCCTAAAGATTTTCTTTGGCATGTGTTGCGCAATATGGGCATGCCCCTGGAGATCCTAACACTCATGGTATGTCTCCACGAAGACAATTGTGCTAGAGTAAGGTGGGGAGATCATGGTCAGTTCACAGAACTATTTAGTGTGTCCAAGGGCGTTTGCCAGGGATGTGTCCTGGCCCCCACCCTTTTTTATTTTTATTTGAACGAAGTTGTCCACTTTCTTGCTGCAAAACCTGCAGATGCCCCACTGATAAATAAGGAGACAATCTCAACGCTCATATTCGCAGATGACACCCTTTTAGTGTCAAAAACCTTGGGGGTCTTCCAATTGTTATTGAATCAGTGTGAAACTTTCTGTGTCATGCACGGCCTTGAGATAAATACATTGCCTTTATTGGTCAATCAAGCTCCATAAAGCATACAGGGGAGGCCTGCCTTGGGCGGAGTTTCTCGTAAGAGGATTGATATATTCCAGTATTTGGGTATCACGCTGTTGGAAAGGATGTCCTGGAAACCTCATGTAACCAAGATGTCCCTCAATCTTAGGCAAACAGTTGGGGTACTCCCTAAAGAACATCAATCCTCAACCAGCAAACTTGTTGCCCCAGGCCTCCAAATTTATGATCTGAAAGCATTGGGACGTGCACTCTATGGGGCGGAACTATGGGGCCTAGAGAGATGCGATGAACTTGCAAGTATAGAACAAAAGTTTTTGAGGAATCTGGTGCGTGTCCACCCTAGTACTCTGTTACTTCCCTTAAAGTTGGATATGGGTAGGAGGTCAATTGGAGATAAGGCTAGACTGCGCCCTCTATTGTATTGGAGGTGAATTAGGGATATGCCTGAATTATCCTCCTATGCCCTGGTACTTCAAGAGGCTGTTACCCTGAACAAATCCAAAAAACTCACATAGCTGTGGAATGTAAAATCTTTGCTGACTGATAATAGATTGCCAGAGATCTGGGATTATTGATCCACAGACACCTTTCCCACCAAATCCTTAGTGAAAGCCCGATATTGGAAGTGGGCTAGGCTTCTTGAGTACAAATTGATAAGAGGTGGTCATCTGGGGAATTAGTTTTTGGATTTCAAATCTGAATGTGTATTTGAGGACTACATTGATAACATTCTGGTCCCAAATGAAAGGATATTGTACATGCAGTTCAGGTTGGGTCCTCGTCCTCTCAATGTGTTTGTAAGCAGGTGGTCCAGCTCTAACCCTGTGTCGAACTATTGCCTCTGTTGTTTGGATATGATAGAGACTGTCGCCCATGAAATGTTTGCATGTCCAGCTTACAGGATTCCTTGGGAAAAATGGCTGAAACCTGTTTGCATGGGATTGGGCACACAGAACCATCTAGTCACCCTAAGGATTTTGAGATCTGATCCTCCACCTTGCACGCCTGTGTTGTGGCTATATTTCTGGGGCATATGTGGGGCATTAGGAGGTGTTTCCTTGTAACTTAATGATTTTAATTTCTGGGAAGATTATCCTATTTTAATTCAGTAGTTGTCTCTGTATAGGGTGAAATGCCTATTATGTGTAGTGATTTTAGCTTTATTTATTAGATTGTTCCTAATGATTCTTATTTTTATGTACTCTACATTTCTTATCTATATTTATCTGTTTGCTGAAAAATCAGACAGCATTTGGTTGCTGAAATAAAGTTATTTTACACTTATGCTATAAACATATATATATATATATATATAGGATTTCAACATCTTTTTATGCACAGCAGTATACAAAACGGGACTTACGCATTGTGTTTACACTTAATAGAGGGGTGTTGAGTAACTTGCAATTAGAATTTACATGAACTGCTGCACGTGGTAGCAATATCCAGTCAGAGCAGGGCGATCCTTGAGCATAACTTTTTAACAATTTTTGAATGCCCCAAACGTAATTACTGTGCAAGTGTATTTCTCCGTTTAGACATATATATACCAATTGGATATTGAATGTTCGCAGGTTTTAAGTGTTTGTTAAAATTCTGTGTAGCGCGACCAGTACATACAATATGCTCAAAGGTCAGATGGGCCATTGATTGGAGTATTTATATTTGTACAGTGCCTAACAGGTTCAGCGCACACGTTTCTAATGTATATGCTTACTTATTCCTGCCTGTAAATGTTTTGATAATCGGAGACAATACCATTTCTATTTCCATAACTGGTGGGGTTTTTAAATCAGTTTGTAACATGGCGATTCATTGATTGAGAAAGGCTGTGCACAGCCGAAACGCGTCTCAGTGATTTTCTGCCGGGTCCGGAGTGACCTCACTTCATTAAATCAGCCAATATACGGACTCTCGTGTGCACGTTCCCTTTTTCGTGGGTGAAGTTGGGACGTTGGTTTTATATATATATATATATATATTATCTACTGGCGGTCGCCAGTAGATAGTTATAGTTACAACCTATTATCCATAGGAAATCCGCGACATTCTATTTGAAATAACTCTCTTGCCGGTTGACGTATCTTCGCAAAATTTTCAAACTTTGTGGCCCGCTCCGGTCCGCTCCTACCCTGAAAGTCTCGGGGATTCGCAAGCGGGGGCCGAGAAAAAGGGGGTCCCAAAACGCGTTTTCCCCATGCAATTTTCCATAGGAAACTTTAGACACGGCTACAGCCTGAACTGCTGAACGGAATTACACCAAATTTGGCAAAGAGGTAGTTCTTGGTTCAGAAAGAACCCTTTTGTTAAATGGTGTAAATCCGTTCAGTAGTTGCTGAGAAAATCAAAAGTAAAAAGATAGTGATATCTATGGCCGAGTAGGGTCCGCGTACCCTCCCGATCACGAGCTGCATGTTAATTGGTTGTCAGCTGGCTGTCAACATTCCGATTCAGGAAATGTTGGCAGCCATTTTGTCCCTCGGTAGAACCGAGGGACAGAAACAAGTGCGCAAGCGCACAAAGGGGGCAGGGTAGAAACACCCTGACCCCCTAGGTTTGCTCAGGGGTCCCACAAGGACCCCCTGGGCAAAAAAAAAAAAATGTTTTTAAAAAATCGGCAGGATGCGCTCAGGGTGCGCGAATCCTGCCGGAGAAATCGAAGCGCGGTCTCCCGCGCTTCGATTGTATTTTGCCCTCGGGTGGCCCAAGTCCCGGGGGCATGGTGGGGGGATAATTTAACGTGTGGGGGCCTCAAGGGGCTCCCCAAGCCCCGGGGACCGCCACCCCCGGGGCTTTTTTGTAAATGGTGCGGGAGGGCTCTGAGCCCTCCCGCAGCCCCGGGGACCACCACCTCCCGGGGCTTTTTTTTTATTAATTAAAAACCTGTGTGGGGGCTCCAGCCCTCCACACGCCCGGGGACCGCCACCTCCCCGGGGCACTAAACATTTAAATATGGGGGTCCGTTACGGACTCCCAGAGCCCCGGGGACCACCACCTCCCCGGGGCTGTGAACTGAATGGGAGGGGGCCGCGCGGCCCCCTCCTGGAGGCCCTTGATGGCCCTGGGGACCACCACCCCCCAGGGCCGGCTCCTGCAGTGTCCCGGGCTGCCTACCCCGGGACACTGCTGTTTGCAATGACAGGACGGGAGGCTCGCGGCTCCCGTCCTCTCATTGCAAACTGCTTTGGATATTGGAAGAGAGAGCAGGGAAACCTGCCTCTCTTCCAATATCCAAAGCTGATTGCTTTCACATGGGGAGCAGCATGTTAGCTGCTCCCCATGTGTAAAGCAATGCCGGCTCCCGTAGGACACGGGAGCCGGCGGGACTGTGGGGGATTGGGGACCCCCCACAGTCCCCAACGAGAGGGCCAGCCCCGGGGGATGGGGTCCCCGGGCAAGTAGTGGCCCGGGAGGGGGGCCACGCGGCCCCCCTCCCCAAAAAAAAGAAAAATTTTTTTTTTTTTAAACGGAAAGGCCGGCCCCGGGGGATGGGGTCCCCGGGGCCTTAAATGGCCTGAGGAAGGGGGCCACGCAGCCCCCCTCCCTACGAAAAAAAAAAAAATCGAGGCCATGCCCCGGGGGATGGGGTCCCTGGGGCCAATACAGGCCCAGGGACGGGGGGCCACGCGGCCCCCTTCCCGTTTTTTTTTAAAATTTGTAATTAAAAAAAGGGGTAAGGCCCTGGGGGATGGGGTCCCCAGGGCATAAAAACTGGAAAAAGGAAGGGGGCCACAGAGCCCCCTTCAGGGGACAAAATTATTATTATTTTTTTTTTTAACGATCGGGCCCGCAGGCCCCGCCCCCTTCCTTCACCACTCTGCAAACGCGCCCCTTGGCGCGTTTGCAGAGGGGGAACGAATTCCCCTTGAATACTGGGGGTCCCTGGGGGCCAACTAGCCCACCAGGAACCTCCAGTATGCACCAGGGGGCTGCCTTGCAGAGAGGTGTACAGAGGCCACGCCCCTTTTACACCTCTCTGCAACGCAGCTCTGTGGCGCTTTTGGAGGTATATGGTGGGCTAGTTGGACTCCGGGGACCCTCAGGATTCAAGGGGACTTAATTCCCCAACTTAAAACGCGCCACGGGGCGCGTTTGCACAGTGGTGAAGGGAGGGGCGGGGCTTCAGGTGACATGTGTGCAAACAGGCCCCGTGGCGCGTTTTAAGATGGGGAATTAAATCCCCTTCAATCCTGAGGGTCCTTGGGGGCCAACTAGCCCAACAGGTACATCCAGAAAGCGCCACAGAGATGCGTTGCAGAGAGGTGTAAAAAGGGGTGTGGCCTCTCTACAGGTCTCTGCAACGCAGCCCCCTGGCGCATATTGGAGGTTCCTGGTGGGCTAGTTGGCCCCTAGGGACCCTCAGGATTCAAGGGGACTTAATCCCCCAACTTAAAACGCGCCACGGGGCGCGTTTGCACAGATGTCACCTCAGGCCCCGCCCCTCCCTTCACCATTGTGCAAATATTCTTCTAAAATCATCCGAAATACGAATTCCTATTTACTCACCTGTTATAAGGAGAGACCTCAGTGCTGCATCTTTCAGCCCAGTACTGGTCCTGAAAAGTAATTTTAACCGTACTTACCAGTAACTTGAATTTCCTTCCATAGGATATCATTGCCTGCTTTTTGTTGAAAAAGTTTCTAAGTGTTGATTTTTGAAACATACAAATATTCCTCTAAAATCAGCCGAAATACGAATTCCGATTTACTCACCTGTTATAAGGAGAGACCTCAGTGCTGTATCTTTCAGCCCAGTACTGGTCCTGAAAAGTAATTTTAACCGTACTTACCAGTAACTTGAATTTCCTTCTATAGGCTAACATTGACTGTTTTCACTTGGAAATTCTTCTAAGTGTGGAGTTTTGGAACTTTAAAATATTCCTCTAAAATCAGCCGAAATACGAATTCCGATTTACTCACCTGTTATCAGGAGAGACCTCAGTGCTGTATCTTTCAGCCCAGTACTAATCCTGAAAAGTAATTTTAACCGTACTTACCAGTAACTTGAATTTCCTTCCATAGGCTAACATTGACTGGTTTCACTTGGAAATTCTTCTAAGTGTGGAGTTTTGGAACTTTATAATATTCCTCTAAAATCAACCAAAGTACGAATTCCAATTTACTCACCTGTTATCAGGAGAGAACCCAGTGCTGCATCTTTTAGCCCAGCACTGACCCTGAAAAGTAATTTTAACCGTACTTACCAGTAACTTGAATTTCCTTCATAGGCTAACATTGACTGGTTTCACTTGGAAATTCTTCTAAGTGTGGAGTTTTGGAACTTTATAATATTCCTCTAAAATCAACCAAAGTACGAATTCCAATTTACTCACCTGTTATCAGGAGAGAACCCAGTGCTGCATCTTTTAGCCCAGCACTGACCCTGAAAAGTAATTTTAACCGTACTTACCAGTAACTTATATTTTCTTCCATAGGAATCCATTGTCTGGTTTTCAGCAGAAAAGTTTCAAAGTGTCGATTTTCACAAACTACAAATATTCCTAAAAAATCGCCTGTATGACTTAAACGCATTCTTTCAACTGTTTACAGGAGATGCACCAGTGCTGGATCCAGGATCCAACACTGAGTAAGAAAAAGTAACGATAACAGTTTTTAACTTCTAAGTGAATTTCCTTCCATAGGATAACATTGGTGATTCTATGAGAAAAAGTTTCTAAGTGTGAACTTTTAAAGTACAATAATATTCCTTAAAAATCACGACTGTAACCAAAACGCTTTTACTCAACTGTTTACAGGAGATGTCCCAGGACTGAATCTAGGATCCAGTCCTGTGGTTAGAAAAGTAATCCATAAAGTAACTAATTGCATTTAACTAGAAATTCACATTGAGCTGAATGTTGCATTGTGTTTGAAAATGTGTTGCCCATTGCAACAACTGTAACTACTGTACTTAAAAGTCTATTGCCTATGTGCAAAGTATTTAAACTAAAGTAATTCATTCTGAGAAAGTATTTTTTGTAATGTAATGTATAATGTAATTACAATGTAATTTAAAAATTAAAATATTTAAAAAAAATTGTTTCTAAAAAATTTGGAAATCAGTATGAAAAAACTTTATATAACAATTAATACATTTAAAAATTGTCATTTACAAAACCTTTGAAATTCACTGAAAAAACCGTAGGTTTCAGGGACGTTATAGTTACAAATTAGCATTTAAAAAACCTTTGAAATTCACTGAAAAAACCATAGGTTTCAGGGACGTTATAGTTACAAATTAGCATTTAAAAAACCTTTGAAATTCACTGAAAAAACCATAGGTTTTAGGGACAGTTATAGTTAGTTGGACATTGCACTCGTACAAAACCCGTGAAATTCCCCCGTTATAGTTAGTCCAGCTAACTATAACTCGCGCCCCCGCAATGCACTGCTGATGACGTCACATATTACATCACTCATGACATGGTCAGTGACATCACTGATGACATCACTGATGACATCTCAAATGACATCACTGATGACATCATCCACGTGATAATCTGATGCACCTCCTCACACCCCAATATAACCTTTGATACACCCACTCTAAATTACAGACTGCCATTCGCAAAAACCATAGACACTCCAACACCAATAACTACATACCCACTCACTGATTCTTAGGTCTACGCACACATCCACTCACTCACCCGTACAGTCACTCATACTTACGGTCACTCAGTACAGGACTATCATATGCACTCATACTCCTATATAGACACTCAAACACCGCCACTCATCCATAGAGGTACTCACACACCTAGTCAGTCATGCAAATAATTAAACACACTACCATTTACTCACCTATACAGTTATACACACACCAGCTCACTTACTCATACAAATAGTAGCACATTCTTACGCTCTTATACAATCACTGATACAAGCACACACTCATCCATACAGCCACTATCACAATCACTCACTCTCGCTTATAGCTATTTATATACTCCAACACACATATATACTGCCTTTCACATATGTAGTTACTCACACATGTACCACTGGGACATACATTCACTCACTAACACACTCTTACACACACTTACCCACCCATACAGTCTATCACAGATGCACTCTTGAAACCATCCACCCAGTGAATCACCCACTCACACATCTATGCACAGAGTTGCACACACCCCTCCCACACAAACACTCAGGCACCCATACAGATACTCAGACAAGCATTCAATAACTCATATAGACACTCATGTAGCTATTCACAAACACATGCAGCCACTTACACAGCAACAGACAGACGGATACAGACATTCACCCAGTTTAGTCACTAACCCATGCATTCAGTAAGATACGTTAAATCACTCACTTATAGAGTCAGTCACGCACCTACTAAATCATCCATACAGACACTTACACACCCACTCATTCTTCAATACGTCTTTTCCTATATATATTAAAAATATTTAAACTTTACAGAAACACACAGTCACTGGATGATGTCATCAGTGATGTCATTTGAGATGTCATCAGTGATGTCATCAGTGATGTCACTGACCATGTCATGAGTGATGTAATATGTGACGTCATCAGCAGTGCATTGTGGGCGTGAGTTATAGTTAGCTGGACTAACTATAACAGGGGAATTTCACGGGTTTTGTACGAGTGCAATGTCCAACTAACTATAACTGTCCCTAAAACCTATGGTTTTTTCAGTGAATTTCAAAGGTTTTTTAAATGCTAATTTGTAACTATAACGTCCCTGAAACCTATGGTTTTTTCAGTGAATATATATATATATACATATATATCTCCAAACCAATACTCACTCCGGATAAGAATGAGCCCGACACAGCCAAGAGCATTGCTAAGTTGATTTAATTCAATTTGGAGGCATAAAACGGTGAGCTATGAAACGCCAAGGCAGACGCGTTTCAGCGATTTGCTTTCATCAGTGCCGGTTTCATAGTGAAAATCATCACGCTTGAGAGATGTTTAAATGCAGACGGTGTTGTTCTTATTGGTGCATAGTTCTGACCTCACCTCTGCATTAAAGGGGAAGTTTTCCATCACACGCTACACCGCTTGCCTCTCTCCAGGCCTTGCTGCATACAATTAGCACTGCCTTCGGTGAAAACCCATTCAGTAATGTGGCCTCCATGCACACAGTGGTGCCACAAACATTGTTGGCTGCGGACAACACGACATCATTGCAGCTGGCACACGATTGTTGCTGTGAGTCATACCATCAAGCAAAGTCTCTTGTAAGTATGTAAATAATACTCCTCTTTCCCCCAGGCAGTGATGTTGCTGCCACAATGCTATATCCACCGGGGGGGGGGCAAAGCGCTTGTGTTTCACACAATGTCCATCTTTTGCAGGCTGTGCGCGTCGCTCCAAATCAAGAGGGCGTGCCGGTAACCAGTGCCTGCAAAACTGGCAAATCATCCAAACCAATACTCACTCCGGATAAGAATGAGCCCGATTTGCTTTCATCAGTGCCGGTTTCATAGTGAAAATCATCACGCCTGAGAGATGTTTAAATGCAGACGCTGTTGTTCTTATTGGTGCATAGTTCTGACCTCACCTCTGCATTAAAGGGGCAGTGTCCCATCACACGATATATATATTATGAAGCCTTTCCGTAATACAAACACTCCCCTTTGCTTGGCATTCCCCACTCATTGAGCGAAGGACCTTTTGCCCCACTCAGTACTCACCGCAACACGGGATGCTGGGAGCTGTAGTCCTGCAAGCAGTGTGGCAAACTTTTTTCGTCCGAGGTATCGGAACTGCAGGACCGCCTCATGATCAGGCCAGGCAAGCGGCTGTTGTCATTGACAATTCGTGACTTCACGAAGGAGTGGGTTTATTATATCCTTCTCCACGGCCCGGTTTGAACTGTTAATTGAGGCAGAGCGTTGGGGACCCAAGGGTTTCCTGAACTGTTATTTATGAAGCCTTTCCATAATACAAACACCCCCCTTTGCTTGGCATTACAGCACTCATTGAGCGAAGGAACTTTTGCCCCACTCAGTACTCACCGCAACACGGGATGCTGGGAGCTGTAGTCCTGGACATTGGACTGCAGCAGTTATCAATTGAAGTGGAGCCTGCTGACCTCCTACAACTGGGAGGGCCTAAGGAGTACAAAGGAGGGTGGAGAAGGGACTTCATTTTGGCTGGCGGCATCTGATGAAGTCATTGCGCCGAAATGCATTGTGCCTTGCAGCAAAGTTATTAAAGAACTCCTGAAAGTTCCCCGCTGTGTCCCTGGGTTTCTTTATGGAGGAATCGTTTGGTGGATATTTTCACGTGATTTGCCTGCAACGCGTGTAAAGGGACCCGCTCTACAAGAGTCCTGTGGATTGCAAGCAGTGTGGCAAACTTTTTTCGTCCGAGGTATCGGAACTGCAGGACCGCCTCATGATCAGGCCAGGCAAGCGGCTGTTGTCATTGACAATTCGTGACTTCACGAAGGAGTGGGTTTATTATATCCTTCTCCACGGCCCGGTTTGAACTGTTAATTGAGGCAGAGCGTTGGGGACCCAAGGGTTTCCTGAACTGTTATTTATGAAGCCTTTCCGTAATACAAACACCCCCCTTTGCTTGGCATTACAGCACTCATTGAGCGAAGGAACTTTTGCCCCACTCAGTACTCACCGCAACACTGGATGCTGGGAGCTGTAGTCCTGGACATTGGACTGCAGCAGTTATCAATTGAAGTGGAGCCTGCTGACCTCCTACAACTGGGAGGGCCTAAGGAGTACAAAGGAGGGTGGAGAAGGAACTTCATTTTGGCTGACGGCATCTGATGAAGGCATTGCGCCGAAATGCATTGTGCCTTGCAGCAAAGTTATTAAAGAACTCCCGAAAGTTCCCCGCTGTGTCCCTGGGTTTCTTTATGGAGGAATCGTTTGGTGGATATATATATATATATATATATATATATATATATATATATATGTGACACTGCTCTCTGTGATCCCACAGATGCTGAGCTGCCGCTACAGGAGTGGCGTGTTGTGTCAGGTGTGGCCCCCAGCTCAATAAATCCTAATGAGTCTGGCCAGAGAATCCAAGCACACTTGAAGCAGTATCAGATGCTTTTATTAAATGGAATCCAACCCCTGCTATGCATTTCGTCACAACAGCCTTGTTCACGCATAGGTGCATGAACAAGGCAGGAAGTGCCGAAACTCGTTACAGCGTAATCAATAAAGCAGGAAAATATCTTTAATCTTGCCCCTGTGTCTGTGTCAGTTTCGGATCAGGAAACTGGAGTTGGAGTTCATATATATATATATATATATATATATATATATATATATATATATATATATATATATATATATTATACAAAAAAGAGTTGCCTCTAGGTGGGACCTAGTATCCATGGGAAAAGCATTTGTTGACTTGCCTATAACTTTGGCGTTGTTTGACCAATCTTCATGAACGTTTCCCCAAAAAGTTCCAAAGTAGGTTCTGTGTGTCAAGGAAAGTTTGGGGGTGATCCATGCAGTGGGGACCAAGAATTAAGGGTGCAAAAAAAGGGTGTGTTTGTAATGTTAATTCCCATTGGAACGCTTTGTCGAATCTACAGCCCGAACCGCTGGACGTAATTACACCACATTTAGCAGAAAGGTACATATTGATACGCAGATTGTGCTTTTTGTTATTTGGTGCAAATCTGTCCAGTAGTTTTTGAGAAATTGAAGCTGAAATTTACAGATATATCTCGGTCCGCAGATATTTCGCAATGGTTCTGTGAATAATCGGCCCCCATGTACCGTCGCGGGGATGTCATGAGTATCACGCCGACACCGCAAATATTGTTGGAAATATCAGTGAATCATTAATACACATTGTATTATATTGAGATTCTGATCAATGTTTTTATAGAGGTATTTAGATAGTGATTTATCTAGTGTGATGGTTAGAATTAATTCTATGGTTGTATTTTTGAATGTTGTGGTGGCTATTGAATTCCTGCTTTTGCTTTCTGCTTTAGCGCTGTATTCGCGGGGATCGTGATTACTGATGTCAGTGCGATCTCCGGCCTCACTGCGAAAACTGAAAATAGGTTTTAGAGATGGTTGGTTTAGAAATAAACTCGAAAAACATGAGTTTGAAGTGTACAGTAATAAACCCCTAGTGTGTAAAATACTGTAATATGTGTGCATATATGTGTTTTACACTTTATGGAAAAGGCGCGATTGTCGCGGTTAAAAGCATCATCACGACTCCCTGAATAACTGCGAAAATGGGAAATAGGTCTTAAAGATGGATTTTAAAAGAAACATAGTACAAAAACATGAGTTCAAACATGTTTTTAATGAAGCATGTATATAGTAATATGTGTAGCGCAATGTTTAGAATAGATTTTTTTTGTTTATATTTTTGGATGTGCTGGTGGTGGTTGAATGTCTGCTTTTGTTTTGCGATTTTGCCACGTATTCATGGTGATCGCTACGCTGTGGCGAAGATGCCAAAATCTAAAAAAAAAAAGGATCTTCATAAAGAAAATTAACAATGTTTCAGGTACTAGGGTGGCTCTGACAAAAGCCTTTGTGTTGATTGTGTGTATATGTCAGCTACACATAAAACTGGATGCCGAGTTTCAGGTTACTTGGAAACACCCTGTTGCCTTCGTCTGTAAAGTGCACACCATCATTTCTATAAATTCCATGCATGTCAAAATGCAGATTGTTGTTATAGATACAGCCCGTGCCATGATCTCTGAGGAATGTAGAAACAGTCTTATTAATATGTTTCCTGGCTTTGTCAATCTGTTGACAGAATTGATTTGACCACTTCTGCTTCTGTCTTCAGCATATATTAGAGTACACCAAGACAGTGTGAGGGAAAAGTGACATCAGTTCTGAAAAGGTATCTTTCATTAGGATCTCCAGCCCTACCCCAGTCAATGTGCCTAGGTCATTGCCACCACAGTGCAAAATCATGAGGTGAGGTGCTCGACAATCCTAAATTGATATAACCAAAGCCAGAAACTGATGAAACTTTAACCCTCTCTGGCCATACCAAGTAATCGTATCAAAAAAGACCCCTTGCTAAAGAGAAAGAGGTGCAGGGGACAGGGAGCTTGTTTGAGAGGTCCATAATCCCAAGCTTCTATAAAGAATTTAAAAAAATCAACAAACTGCTAATGTTCCTGAGAAAAAAAGGAGGCACGATCTCTCAGGAAGTGGAGAGTGCCTGGGCCAGAGTGTTGGATGGGGACAGTCAGCAGGACTGTTTATGTTGTCCTCACACATCACCAAGAGGATGTCATGCTTCATCACAGGGCAGTGCTCCTCGTCGGGCCGGTGCTGCAATGCCCTACAGGTCCCCCAAAGGGTCACTTTGGCAGAGATTTTTTCAGAGGCTGCCGTATAATGCACTGAGAAATGTTGAAAAAAATAAAAGGGGAAAAATATAGCATGTATGATTTTTTGCAGCATTGCGAATCGCTGTAACACACTGCTCATCAGCACTTATAACAACACTACAGTGCATGCAATACGTGGCCATTCTTGAAAACTCTGGAGCCATATCTGTTGCAGAAGTCTGCACCTCTGAAGGGACTTTCTGGCCGGGAATTGTTGCTACTGCCACTGATGTAGATGGTCCTCCAGTTTTCCTCTGATAGATCGCCAGCTGTAGACGTTTTCTATGATAGGTTTTAAGATGATATAAGATGGACATTGTCACACATGAATATTTTTTGTTCAAACCTCTAGAGAGGGTCTTATCACTGATTGTGCATTGCACCAGTTTTGCAGCAGCTTTTGATTTCCCGTGACTTTGGCTTACAATGGGCAATTTGATGGGTGTTTGGTAGTTAGGTTCTTTTCGTGAGTTCAGATGTTGAAAGTTATTTTTCGAAACTGTTGTTTTTTACAAATGTGTTGTTAAAATAAAGTTAAACCAATATGTTACTAAACAGATAGACTCAAATTGTGTGTAAAATATGTCTATATATCTGTTTTACACTTTGTCATTTGTATTCGTGACTACCGATGTCATTGTGACCTCCGGTGTTGCTCTGAAGAAGGAAAATTCATTTTTGATGTAGTTATTTCAACAAATAAATTAAACGTGGAAAGAAAACTTAGTTTCTTACTAAATATCCACACTGAAACTTTAAGTAAAATATGTCTATATTTACACTTTGTCAAAAACACCCAGTATTCACTGTGTGTCCTTGGCAATTGCACTCATAGAAAGACACAGACACTACCTATGCAATCATACAATCACCCAGGCACTATTCATGCACTTATGTAATTACCCAGACATTATACACCCACTCACAGCCCATACAGCTACTCACACACCCAGTCACCAACTTATACAGTGACTCACATACCTACTCTCAAAGTTTACAGGTTACAGTTAGGAAATAAACTTAAAAATACCTTCGAAAGTCACTGGAAAAACCAAAGGTTACAGGGATGATAATCTTAGGAATTAGCATTTAAAAAACCTTACATACACTGGAAAAAAACAGAGGTTACAGGGACATTATAGTTAGGAAATATAATTAAATAAACCTTAGAAATTCACTGAAAAAAACAAAGGTTACATGGACGTTATAGTTAGGCTCAAGTTTCACTCACACAAAACCAGTGAAATTCAGCAGTTATAGTTAAATGAGCTAACTATAACTGACGACCCCACAATGCACTGCTTATGACCTCACATATTACATCATTCATGAAAAGGTCAGTGACACTACTAATGACATCACTGATGACATCTCAAATGACATCACTGATGACATCATCCACAGAATCTCTGATGCACCCACTCACACCCCAATATGGCCTTCCATACACCAAGTCTAATTCCCACACTACCATTCTGAAAACCATTGGCATGCCCATGCCAGGACTTACACACCAATCATTCATAGGTCTACACATACAACCACTCATACATGAATACAGCTACTCATACACCAACTCACTAATACGGCCACTGATAAATCCACTCATACACCCACACAGCCACTCATACCTACTCACTCACCTATAGAGTCAATCACAAAGCTACTTACTCACCTATCCAGTTATACACACACCGGCTCATTTATTCATACAGATATTAACACATACTCACTCACCAATACTGCCAGTGACACAAGTACTCACCCATACAGTCATTCTCACAGTCACTCACTCACACATTCAGTCACTGATATATTCCAACACTTACCTATACTGCCTTTCACATATGCAGTTACTCACCCATATACCACTGACACATCAGTTCACCCATTCAGCAACTCATATACCCACTCACACACCCATGCAGCCACTTAGACACCAACTGGCAGACTGAGACATTCAGGCAACCTAATCACTCACCCATACATTCACTGAGACACCTAATTACTCACTTATACAGCCAGTCATGCACCCACTGAATCATCCATACAGGTACTCATACACCCACTGATTCATCAATACACCTTCGTGTATATATTTAACACTCATACACTTTTTAAAAACACTCACAGTCACTGGATGATGTCCTCAGTGATGTCATTTGAAATGTCATCAGTGATGTCGCAGATCATGTCATGAGTGATGTATTATGTGAGGTCATCAGCAGTGCATTGCAGGGGCGCAAGTTATAGTTAGCTCATCTAGCTATAACTGATGAATTTCACTGGTTTTGTACGAGTGAAACTTGAGCTTAACTATAATGTCTTTGTAACTTTTGTTTTTTTCAGTGAAAAAAATAAAATAAAAATAATATACATATATATATATATATATATATTTATATGTTTATATACATATATGTGCGTATATTACCTCCACTTCCTGCTTTCGCTGCAAAACAGGTACCAACACAACTGGAATCTTTTCTAAACAGTTTTATTTTCTTGGATCACAATGTCATAATGCGTCACTGCCTTGTTCACATACCGTAGATGCCATTTTCTCACCCTTACATACGCATCGCCGCATTGTGCGTACAGAGCGGCAAAGACATAGTAAAAACACTTTCACAAATTCATCCTCACTTCACTCAGGGGCAGATTGCGATGACTGTGGGACCTCCACCAACAGCCGGTCAATGACAGTCCCATCGTCATCGGAACCATGTATTCCACCCGCCATATTTTTTTTTCCAGATTTATATAGCGCAAACTTGACCCGAAGGTATTGGAGCGCTTTACATGAGCACCAGTTATGTTACACACAGACACATTCATTTTTTGGTAGGCACAGGGGATTAAGTGATTTGCCCGGAATCACAGGAAGTTGAGCCGATGCCGAGGCTCGAACCTGGTTCCCCAACTCTAAAGTCGGCAGCTCTGGCCATAAGGCCACAACCTCTCCCATATTACCATGGTTGGCAGTTGGAAAGACCGACAGCCGCGCATCCAATGGGCTCCTTGAGCCCGCCGGTGCGTCGGAGGGATATCCAATCCCTACAATGGTAGCGGTGCCTGCCAGGCACTGCGGTAGGGCTTATGATGTCCCTTTCCACTCGCCTTTTCATGGCGGTTAACCCACCATGAAAGGTAGGCGGAAAGGGACTTTGGGGGTCCGCAGCGGGCACCTCTTCCCCCCTGACCCTAAGCTGTGGGTTTTGAAGGGCACCTATGGTGCCCCCCTACATATCCCTGCGCCATGTGGCAGGCACCGCATGGTGCCTGCCAAGTATTGCAGGGATATGTAAAGAGGCCCCATTTTGCATTGCGGCGTGTGCAGCATCCAGCAGCACCCGCAGCAATGCGAAAGATAGGCATTGCGACCGCTGTGGTGGTCGCATCCTAAAGCCTCTGTCGGGACCACCGACAGCCTGTCGGGCAGTCCCGTTTACGATATGGTGGCGGGTGGACAAAAGTCTGCCCGCCATCCTAATCAGCCCCTTATTTATTACGTGCAATTTTTTCATTATTTACTTTTTCTGTCCTATTTCTTCATTTTTTTCTCAGCCAAAGTGCAAGTGCCACTAAAGTGCAAAACTTTATTCCTTTACGTGCAAATGTGCATAGTAAAGAATAATAAATATGAAGGCAACAATAAAACATATTTGTAAAAGTCACCATCGTTCATATTCTCTTCATATACAAGCCTTTAGTTAAAATCCCTGCCACTCACATATTTCTAGGAATTATAGCTGCAAGCTCTGGGATTGATCTGGCGTGCTGCATGCCACTTCTGTGGAACATTTTCAACCTTTCTGAGCGTTTGACTTCCCTGTGGAAATGGTTAATTTGCTGAGGAACTTTAACTCTGTGCTATTAGGCCAAGATGAAATGTTTGATGACAGCACCTTTGTGGTTCCTTTTAAGAAGGAGAAAACAGAAATGCTTGTGGAAAAAGCATCCATTCTCCTTTCAAGATCCCTCACTTGTAGCGGTCAAATAAGTCTGTGGCAGGCTACGCCTGAAGAAAATAGTGCGCTGAGAGAGATTCCACCCTGTGGTGAGGACTGCAGCCCTGACATCTTTCATCAGCAGGTGTCTTCACTGCCTTTTCTATGCAGCAGCATGGACATTACTCGGCTTGAGCAGAGAATGGTTTGCATCCTGAAAAGAACAAACTCTTGTTATTTTCCTCTGTTTTAGCTTCTCAACAGGACTTCTTGATGGTTTCTAAAATTATTTATTATCGCGGCATCAAGTGCTCTTTCTTGGCACTAAGAATTGTCGTCCCCACCATCGAAAAATGCTTTTGCTACAAATGTATAAAAAAGATTTTTAGAATCTAGTTATGTTCAATAATCAATAGCTCTGGCACTAAATTATTACTATTGGTGCAGGGCCACACCAGACTTGAATATGATATTTTTCCCACTGTAGTCGGCAAGAACACAATGGACTGCAATGGTGCTCAAGTAATTACCACTGATGGAAATTAATGCAATCATTTGGTTACCCTGCAGATAGGGCCAGGTCCAACAGTGAAGTTACGAAAATGTTTGGTCCTCTTCTTTGATTAAATATCAAGAATAAAGAATGGAACCCCTTTATTCAAATGCAACCGATTCACACAAAAAAAGGATGTTGTCCTTTAATTCTAAAATAAGTGACATCAGCAAAATTACTCTCTTTACACCAAGCTGATGGATGCCCAGCGTCAAGCGTGCTTTCTTTATATTGCAAAGCAGGTCCTGACTAAATGGTGCCTGCTCTCTTAATATAGCAAAGCAATAGCTGCATAGATTATTAGCAATATAACAATATTTTGTTTTTATTAAGCTCTTCTTACCGCACTTTCTCTACGCTCTACAAATAGCAAGCGTTAATGTTACCCAATTGAATGGTTCTTGAGAATAGAACTCAAAAATGAAGGTTGTTCTGAATACAGCTCATCCCAGAATTAACAGCCTACTTTTTTAATCAGAAGCAGTTGCCCATAAAAATAATCCCTCCTTTTATCCTAAAATTGCTATTATAGTGCAATTGGAGCTTTACCTGCATTTCATAACAACTGGTCGCAGTCATAAAGGTGTTCTCCTTTAAAAAAAAAAATATTCAGAAAAATAATGCTTCTCTTTTTAAAATCAAATAATGACTGTCCAGGCTAACGGGTGCTTCATATTTTTAAGATCAAAGCGTGCTAGAGTAGTGGGATCTCTCTCTCTTTTAAATACATAGGGTGCTAAAATTAAATGTCACTTTCAGATTCTTCAAAATGTTAGTCTGGAGATTCCAAGTGAGCCAAAAACTGTCTCCACAAATCTTTACTCGTATTGAGAATTAAATCCCACCGAATGGGGAATAACTACACAGTCCGAAATGTACTGGTCATAAAACTGCACTAAATTCCCAATTCTTTGCAGTTTAATTCCAGCATATATCAATGCTCTAGAGGGTGGTAAACAGGAGGAGGAGCTTCTGTGTGTGTTGGGGTGGTGGGAGTGGGGTTAGAAGAGCAGAGGAGGGAAGAAGATTAACATTTTTTATTTATTTATTTAATGCGATTTTATATTGCGCAAACATTACCCGAAGGTGTCAGAGCGCTTTACAAAAGAACCAGTTGCGTTACATAAGGACTTTGGATTACATGAGTTACATAAGAGATACAAACAGAAAAACAAAATTGCAAATGTACAAGGTGTAAAGTCACTCAAGGAAGAGATATGAACAGGAAAAAATTGCACATGTACAAGTTGTAAAGTCACTCAAGGAAGAGAAACAAACAGATAAACTCTAAAGTCACATAGGAATGGTAGTAAGTACAAAGGTCTACTACATATACTAGTGGTTAGAGTTCTATATATACAAATAGTAAATTCACACAGGATTACCTTTTAACAGCGATTAGGCTTGGACAATTATATAATACATATATATATATATATTTAAGGCAGTCCAGCAAAAAGAGAAAAACTATCGAGGGTCATCAGGAGGATTCGGGAGGGAAGAAGGAACGGAACAAAGATCAAACAAAATGGCAGGTCCGGGTCGTGGGTATAGACGGAGACCATCTCCAAAAATGGCGGGATGCACAAAAGTCACCAAAGACAAGAATCCAGAAGAGGAACCCAGAGAGCAGGATTCCATTGCGTAGAGTCAGAGAGGGGACGCAGCCACAAAACCAAAGGCGAACGAAAGGCTGTAAGATGCGTGCAAAGGCTCTGGCCGGGGGATGATCAGGAGGGCTGAGCCTGGGGAAGTCCGCCTGGGTGCCAGGGGCAGTGGTCCCAGACTGAAGGAGGCAGAAACGCAGTCCAGGAGGGCGCACCCTCCAGGCTTGGATAGCAAAGAAAAGCCCGGGGGCATTGAATGCATCCAACCTATAGAAAGAGATTAGGGTGGAACGGGGGGCGACACTTATCTGCTGTTACAGCCACAGCGTCATGCGATTTTACAGGCCAGTAAATTCTGGTCCAATGTTCCAGCACCCAGGAAAATTGGGTGCAGGAGTACTGGGTGAGTCGTGATAAGGCGGAGCGGTATCCCACCTGAGGACACTGCTCCTTCTGACTAACCAGTCCTAAAGTTTCTCTCCTTTTTTGTAAGCACCAGATTCCAAGAAGAAAGTGTATTCTCTTTTCGCATAAAGGGCTTGTCATGTAATAAAGTTTGAGCATCCAGAGTCCAAACCTGGTAATGAGAAGTGACGGATGAGGACTCGGAGAAAACGGGGGAAAGTTGATCTGCATACTGTTGTAGCCAATGCCTTACAATTCAGCACTACCAGAAACTAGTTTGTCTCAGCTTACTCTTAGAAAAGTACCACAAAATTTGCTAACTCCTACAATGAGACTTTCTTTTCTTCAATAAAAGTGAATTCTGATATGCATGTATGCTCGGCTGTGCCCAGCTATTAGACCCACACACATCTGTAACAATGCACCTGTGAATAGATTGTTAGAATCCCCTGCGATTGTAAAACTGATACCAGCAGATGGCCCTGACAATACTGGCCTAGGATCCCATGCTGTTCTGAACAGGTGCCAACACTGAGCTTTGTCAAAGCACCTCAAACCTGACAAGTGGCATCCACCACTATTTTATTACAGGTGTCCAAATGCTTTCTCTACTTATGCATCTGAATTGTCTGAGCCATCATCTGATGAACCTGTACAAGCTCACATTTAACTCAGCAAATGAACCTCAATTCTGGCCTGCAGCAACTGCTGTTCTAGTGCAGCTTCCAATACTGAGCCTTGTAAAAGTACCTCAATTCTGGCTTGCTGAATAGACTACTATTCCAGCAAAGGGCCCAAAAACTGAGCTCAGCAGTGAACCTCACTTCTTGCCACAGCATCTGCAGCTATATAACTGAGCTCACTTTTAACTTTGCCAATATACCGCAGTCATGGCCTTCAGCTTCCACTGATATCCCAGAGCAGGTCCCCATACTCTGCTCGCAACATCCACTGATATTGTAGCAAATGTGTGCACATTCATCTCTGCCAAAGCACTTCAATCCTGACCTAAAAGATCCCCTGCTATGCCATGTGCTATGTGCATTAATTGAATTTTGCATTGAACTGGATCAAACCAGACAACTTTCTATTCAAGCAAAATCACCCAATATATGTGGAGCAACATTTACCCTATTTTCATTAAATTTTAATTAGAAACATAAACAGTGGAAAAAGGAATGCATAACTTTATGGTCATCACTCAAACTAGTATACAAATAGAATATTTGGGGTTTTTAAAAATGTATAATTTTAACTAATTAACTGAGAATGATCTTATTGAAAGACTGACGGGTTCCTTTAAATCCGGATGGGTCTATGGTCAAATAGCTGTGCTTCACAGACTCCCCCATCCGAGCTGTGGCTCATTTGACATATTCAGAATAAAGAATGAACTTTATGGGGCATTTTTTCAGCAAATCAGTTCTTGCCTCCATGGGGAGAGCTGCCTTAGTGCAAACAAGCACAGGAAAAGTCAGTAGGTGTTGTCTCGTAAAGAGTGAACTATTGGTTTGCCAATGCTTTTTGGCAATCACATACAAATGCATGAGTCAAGGCCCATGCACGCACATTGCAGGCAAACTAGCAATGGATTTTCTAGTGAAACAAATCAAAACACCATTGTCCACATATAACTAATTCCACCAAGTTTTCCCAAGATCCTGTAGCAATTTACTTGAAGAACTCTGATCTTGTCAAATCTGAATTAATTTCCAATAAGATCTTTTCACTCCCCAACTCCTCCTTCCATTCTTCCTCTGTAATAGCTCCTAAAATGTATGTGCATACTTTAACCTCCTCAACAGATGTCTCCTCATATATATTTCCATCTTCTCTTTTCAAAAGTAATACAAGGTATGTACTCTACTGAGAAGCAAAGCTCCTGCAGTGAGATAACCGATCACCTTATTCTTGAGGAAATGGAATCTAATCCTTTCCCCATAAATACCGCTTTGAGCAGTTTGTGATCTATATATACTTTAAATTGAGTCCCTCAAATTAAATCTAGAAACCTTACTATTGTCTGACATATCGCAAGTGCCTCTTTGTAAATTACAAAATAGTTATTTCCTGACCCTTGTGGTGTCCTAAATTCACAAGCAAATAAACTTTCCTCTACCTATCTCTTTTGTAGTAACACCGATCCTATCCTCTTTGAATCAGCATATGTGGCAATGATTGTTTCTTCCTCTGGGTCAAAGCCTGCCAAACATAGTGCCTTTATCTTGCTCTTGCTTCACAAGATCAAACAGTTTTTGACACTGCATCCTCCAATGACAGCCAACAGTTTTGCCCAGTAATTTCCTCATAATATTCAACCATTCCTAAGAATGAAACTAGTTCCTCTTTATTACCAGGTTATTGCGTTCCTCTGATACTACAGGATGGGTCCTTTTCTGGACTCACTATCTCTCCTATTATTAAGTGCCTCAAATAGTTCACTTGTTTCACCTCAAATCTATATTTCTCCTGCTTCCGTATTAATTCTGCTTACTCAAAACAACTTTCAGCATGGTCTTGTATCGAAGTGCTATATATCAATAAATAATTTCAATAATACTTCACTCCAGAGACTACCTTTAGAAATTACATCATTACTCTTTGAAAAACAGGCTTATGCTATAATGAAACTAAATAGCATCCTCTTAACCTTCTTTACACCCATATTGGTTACAAAGGCAGTGAAATCTTGAGAACTTTCCACCAAAAATGTCTCTTGGTAGGCTGAGGCAATGTGGAAAATAGTAAAATACTTTGCCGAGCCAATGTTATAATAATCTCATCAATGTTGGGCAATTGATACCTATTAACCACAACTTCTGTGTTTAAAACCTTCATATCGACACAAAGCTGAGTTCCCCCATTGGCCTTTTTGGCCACAACTTTTGGGGACAGTCACTCAATTGCCTCCACAGACTCGATCACCCCTAACTCACACAAATGGTATGTTATATTAATTGTAATACACACAATCACCGAAGTTTCTTGGTGCTATAAAGATTGTTGTAGATGAGAGATAGCAAGAACAAAGGAAACAGAAGGAGCTAGAGAAGGGTTTTAGACATTAAGGTTAAAAATATGTTTTAACCATCTTTCTAAACTGTAACAAAGAAGGATTATTGCACAGATCAAATATGAGGGACTTGCAGGTTTTGGCTGCTACAAAGGAAAATGATTTATCATAATTTGTGGTACATGCATACTTTAGGGACATGGAGAAGACATTTATATTCAGAACACAAGTGCCTCTCAGGTTTCTAATGAAATAGTTTTTGGAAGAAATTCACACTGATTTACTTACATGACTTGGAGCACTATCATCATAGCTTTAAAACTGATTCCTTTACATACTGGTAGCAAATGTAGGGGCATTTGTACAAGCCCCTATCGCAACCACAGCCCCTACCGCAAACCTGGTCTTAAGTTGGTGAAACGAGGAGAAATGCATTATTTCTCCTGGTTTCTGCTTTTTCCATGTGTGCTGCCTTGTGCAGCACACATGGAAAAAGCAAATGCCTTGGATTGTTTATGTACAGGAATGTCCCCTTTCCTGTACATAAACAATCTTAAAAATAAAATGCCATTTTGTGACTTCTATGTGTGCTGCATTAAGCGGCACACATGGAAATGACAAAATGGCATTTAGAGATAGTTTATGTACAGGAAGGGGGAACTTCCTGTACATAAACAATCTTTCCCCTACACGCAGACACCCCTGAACTATGGTGCAAGGGTGCCTGCATTGGTGCTACACTGCTAAGTGTAGCGCCAGCGCAGGGGGAAACGCAAGGCTGCACCATATTGTTGTAAATATGATGCAGCCTTCAGTTTCTGAAGTGGCGGAGTGAGGCGTTAAGCCATGACGGCTAACGCCTCACTCCGCCACTTCCTTGAACATATGGCCCATAGTTTTTTAAAATTTAGGAGACAAGCTCAAACTCCCTTAGGTAAAATACAAGTCTAGCCACAGTATTTTACAGAGAACAAGCTGTATCCATGAAATCAACTTTGTGGGGGGCAGCTATCAGAACCGCATTCCCATAGTCAATTCAAGTGAATCAGTGCATTGTCTACTGGGATTTTGAGTGATGTATCTAGCATTGACAATATGTTTCTTAAACTTTTAAGATGGAAAATGCATGTACTAGCTATGCCAGAAACAGGTAAATTAATACTAAAATCAGAATTACTGTATGATCCCAGATTCCATATCATGGACAATGCCTTAGGAAGGGTGCCAAGAGTAGGATGCCAACATAAATCATTTATTTGGGTCTTTGGTTATGTGAAAATAACTTCTGTTTTGCTTGGGGTTAGCTTTAGGTATGTTTTGACATCACAACCAAGTAGCAGCAAGACTATCTGATTATAAACTTCTAGACGTTGACTACTATCTGACGAAGGTGACAGTACAAAGAACAGCTTTGTATCATCAGTATACATGTAAAATTTGGTACCCACCTGATGAAGCAGTTTTGCCAGGGGTTTCATGTGCAAAAATGTAACAGTGATAAAAATAGACCATTTGGGCACACCACAGCTGATAGTTTTGGCTTTCGAGTGGAAGGGTGAAATTGTAACTATTATTTGACAATTGACCAGAAAGTTAATGATCCATGTCAGTGCAGTGCAATTGGCACCGACTTCTTTAAGTCTTGTGATCAGTATGTCATTAGTGTCAAAGGCTGCCAATAGGTCCAGGATCATCAAGGCTCCATGCACTAAGACACCTCAACACTTAGAATCCTTATTCCTGCACATATTGTCCAATACTGAGACCACCACAAGTCCAGTCTCCTACCTTAAAGGATGTTACTGGATTAAACAAAAATCAACAGTTGAACAAATACCAGTTTCTGTAACATCTTTGACAAGTAGGGAGATAGGCTGAAATTGTTCAGATAGAGGGGTCCAATGAGGATATTTTTGGGAGTGGTTTCACCACTTAACGTTTCCAGGGTTGTGGTATTATACCTGTTTGATTGAGGTATTTAGAATTTATAGCAAAAATATATTTAGTGGATGCAGCTATTTTTACATATATTGTTCTGGACAATTGTCAAAGGGGAGCGTAAAGGATGACTTACTTCTTAAGAAGGCCTATGTCAATTGTGATTCTGAAAAAAAGTTGAAATTAATTTAGTGGCAAATACGTTAACATGGCAGAATCATGTACATTTAAAAAAAATCAGGCTTGGGAATGTTTTAATTCCTAAAGCATAGACACTTGTATGCTCAACGATATTCATCTAGCTTTTTAAGCCAAAGGAACGGCACGATATTTAAAAATTTGATTTTATATTTGTAATCTCTCAAACATCCCATCTCTTTTCTGATTAACTCCTTAAACTCATCTTCAAAATGTATATGACACTCCAGCACCTCCTGGACTTGAACCTGTAGTGAGACAGTGTGATCAAGAATAGCACCCAACTGCCTTTGATGTCACCAGCCTGTGAAGTCATCTTCATTTTGGAAAACATATGTTCATTACCATCCACATACCGTCCTTTCAATTGCAAACACATAATAAAATACCCTACATTTATATGGGTATGCCCCATAACCACCTGAACTCACGTCCATTTAACAAAGTTTTCTATTTGCACCAAAATATTTTCAAAAAATATGCATCCACGGGCCATAGTTAAATGCATGCATCAAATTTCATTTTATCTCTAGTCCTTCAATCGTGAATAAATGTGATGGGTGGTGTTTCTCCACACCCTCAGTTTGGAACTGAGGGTGGATTTATCTCGGTAACAACGCTTTGTATGTCCTTTTTAGGTCTCGCCTAGCGGTGCAGCGCATCCGCTGCTCGCTTTGTGAGGCATGCAGTATACACTATAGGTGAGGAAAGCCCCGCCCACTCCCCCGCCCACTTTTTCATAGGCTTGTGGCTTTTTCCTTTCTAAATGCTGCCTTCTGATTGGTTTAGAGGCTGCTAGTCCTGCCTCATGACGGCCATGTCTCCTTCCACGGCTATTGGCCCCTTTACTGCGTGTTTCCTGAGCACTACTTCGCAGTCGATCGTCATTTGGGCTTCTTTTTGGTAGGATTGTAGTTAGTTTTGGGCTTTGTTTTAAGGAGGATTGGGCTTGTTTCTCTTGTGAAAGCTGCTGCTGCTACAGCGCGCTCTGTGTATAGGCAGTATGCTTAAAAGGCACACGCACTGGGCACCTGGTGATTTGTAACTTTTAATTACTCCTCACGGCGCCCGCTTTCACTTTTAAATATTCTGCGTAAGGGCAGCCTTTACTTTAGAATACTAAGTCTGAGCCCACCTTCACTTCTACATCTAAGCGCGATGGCCGCCTTCACTTATCCTGCATTCACTTTTATTTCTAAGCGTCACAGCCGCCTTCACTTTTAATTATTAAGGGCGACGCACTCCTTCACTTTTAATTTGTTAAAGCATCCGAGGCATTCCGCGTTTTAACTCACATTCCATTCAAACATGGCCGTGAGCTTTGCTGCCTCTAAATCATGCCCCCGTTTGCAGCTCCCCATCTGTATTTCACTCCCCCCTTGTTTGTGCGCATGCTTAATATCAAAAGCATGCGCACGAGGTTTGGTCGTCCCGAGCCTCAGGGTGCAAACAAGTAAGACACTCCTCCCACAGAAGAGCAGCGTTAGTGCTTTGAAGTGCTTCTCGAGCTTTTTTGTGTTCATTTTTCGGTGGTCGGCACTGTGCGAGGGAGGCATGCATTGCTTCTCAGCATATCTGCTTATGCGATCTCCACGGAGGTGATTAAACGCATTACAGAGGTCCGGTATCACACCCCTGCCTCCAGCGCTCTTCACAGGAGAAGTTCAGTCCCGAAGCATTCGGGGACTCGCGTGCTTCAGTCATTCCACTTGCTTGTTTGTAGTCTGCGATTACTGTGTGGTATGCTGGTGTTTCGACAGCGTTCCTGAAATGTCACACCAGAGAGGAGTCTCCTCATTTAAGAGCCGCTCTCATCGAACGCAGAAGTTGTTGATTTCCCGGTGCCTCAGGTCCTTCAGTGGGTACCCAAGATGGGAGGCAAAAACAAGCAGCGCACAAAGGGCAACGTGAGGGTGAGTGAGCGCCACAAGCTGTGCCCCTTAACTGACACTGGCCGGTGAACAGTAAGGGTTGAAGGGACTAGAGAGGCGTGCTGGAATACATGAGAAATGTAACACGTGTCTCTATGACAGTGAAACTGAGACATGGCAGTATGGTGCTTGCGTTCAGACTTGTTTCCTGACAACACACAAACATACATCTAGATACAGAGCCTATGTTCACTAATCTGTATACTTACCATACTCCACTCAGGCACCCACCGAGTTGACATCTAGATTCTTTGGCCATACATCTGTTGTACGTCTTTGGCGATGGACACAAACAGTCTCAAAGATCTTGACACCACCAGCATACCAATAGGAGAGTGAGCCAGATAATCTCTGATACTGGATCGGGCACCCCCCCTCCGCGTTCTATAACTTTTCTAGACCATTCTCTCCCTATACCGAATCTGACCACAATAACACTGTAGATTACATAGTTAACAACTAGGTGCCTTTGGACTTCACTTCGCCCTAGTTCCTAGTCCACAATCTCACCTACCCCAGCTCTAATTTCAGACAGAACTGCAATACCACAAAGGTGACAAAACCGAGCTTTACATAACCTGTTAAATTTAAACAACACAAAAGGTACACTTAAAATATAGCTAGAGAGTGACCGATGTCGGTTGCCACTCATGATTTTGAAAACCATTGCCTCATGACTCTGAATCGATTCTCTGTTTTAAAAAAAATTTGAAAACCTTTCCTAAAACATGGCACAAATCAAACACTGCAGGAACACCTCTAATGTATATTCTTCTGCCTCGTAGAACACGAGGAAATAATCCAATAATGTCCTCCTTGGAGAGTTACTTTTTCCAACATTATGCCTTTTAAGTTCACCTCTGATGCACTGTTAGTGCCTTATTTTGAAGGCCCCTTTCATTATCTATTGTTAAAAGTTCTTATCTCTAGCCATCTTCAAATTACTTCGAGGTTAATTTGTCATGAGCATTTGTCAAAGTTCCTCTAGTCTCAAAATGTTCATAATACCAAATCCCAAATTATTGGAGTTGCCATAGCTAACTAGCTTTGCTACCTGTAGCTGTTGTGAGGATTAGAGCAATAATCACATCAAGCTGTATGCTGATTTCTAATTTTACACACAAACACATTTTGTGAAAAAATATTTGTTGTATGTCTATCCATTATACAGGTTGTGTTAATGTTGTGCGATTATTAACGACCACCCTCTGTGAGTGTCTTGTTGTGTTTGTGCTTTGACTTTACAATGTGTTGCAAGTTTAGTTTTCTTCCGAGGCTACGCAAAGCCACACTACATTTCATACGCAACTCTGGTAATTGCTTCTGAAAAGAGATGTTAATGTTGTGGGCCTGGTCCCACTTGTGACAGAAAGGCCCTGGATGCCGCCACTGATGCTCTGCATCCTGATCTGTTTGATTCACTGCTGGCAGCAGGGAGGATCCAGGGGGCCCAGTGTGAGCAACGGCTGGCTAACACATATGTGTTTTAGTAGTTCAGCTAACTTCCTATGGCTGTTATTAATCAATAAAATGAATGCTTCAATCATTCTGAGCTGCCTGCACCCCTGACCTGTAGTGTACTGATTATAAGAACTGTGCAGTCACGCTGTCTGACTCTGTCCTGTTTTCAGCTGCCTGCTATTAGCGCAGTTTAGTTCAATGACGAGTGCCTCGTTGCTCAAATGGGTGTAATTTCTGATATTTATGTTTCCCTCATCTTCATCACTTGATTTTACTCACAAGCAAGTGTCACTCATAGTTGTTGCCTTAACATACAACTGACTAGTCATGTTTTTGGTCACAAGGGGACAAAACAAATGTGTCCTCTGCGTATGGACGTTTATTTCCAAGCAGGACCAATGATTAGTAGACACTGCATTTTGTGTGGCCCTAAAGAAAAGTGAATCTCTCAATTCCAAAATGTTCTCAACCAAATAGTGCTTTTAGTGAATGACTGTTATGCAGCTGTGTCTGGGTGGATGTCTGGAATAATACTTTATTAGTTAGATTATATTATATCATATTTTCAGCATTTGTATACTCACTTGTGCCAGTGATGTGCCCTTATATCAGTCTGAGCATTTGGGACAAAGTGTTTATTGATCTGACTGGAGTCACTCTTATAGTGTATCTTTGTGTCTGCTGTTACTCTAACACTTGCTGCATTTATGAATTTAGTCCTATGGGCATGAGGATGAACTTTCGTGTGTTTAATGCGTCTTTATAAATCTACAAATATTATTTCTGTGAGTAGTGGGGTTGTGCAGTTGGGGGCATAGTGTCGCCACCTATGTGGCTTTAGTTCTGTGTTTGGGTGGAACAGATATTATGAGTTTAAAAATTGTTCCCTATTGTACGCACTGGCGGGCCGTTTTATAGAATGTTGAAATGCATTTTATTATTCTGATTAATGAACTTGCCTCTATAATACTCTGTCTGGAGCAATTGGATATATAAGAATACGAAGTTGCTGCTTCCAATGTTATGTTGCATTGCTTGAACTAGGTATTCATCTGTTGCTTTTGTGTAGGTTGTGTAGGTTTTAATGCTGTGGTTTGAGGATTTCCCCACTTATGGAGTGTTGTTTGAGTGGCCCTCTTTGCCTTCTAAGCGGTGTTAGGTGCTGTGTTGATTGAGAGTATGAAGCTGTTGAAACAAGTGCCAAATCTACTGCCTCACTTATAATCACTGCCACACTGTCTGTTGCAGTAATGTGGGATAATATAATGCATGGCTAAACACTTATAAGGTCCCAAAGGCGAGACCGATTGCATTGCAAATGCTTGTTGTTTTTTTATGGCTGGAACACATTATAGAAATGATCTTTTTTCCACACCCATTACATATCACATTAATGGCTGGACATTCCTGTGCATTAGTTTTATGCCAACCTTTCCACATTGAAAACACTTCCTGCTAAATTTATTCTTATTTTCCTGTACTTTTATTTTCCGTTTTACTATGTTCACAGTCTTTTTATCACATTTTCTCTTTTTTTGCTAACCTTGCCATTCCTCAGCTGATTTACAAGTAAACATATGTTCTACTCTCTTCACTACAGCTGTTACCTCCTCCATTTGATTTTCCTCTTTCATCTGTATATCTTCCATTATTTTATCTCTGTTGCACCTTATGATGAATTGATGCTAACTTCCTCAAACTTGTAACATACTTTTCTACTGATTCGTCCTTCCTCTGCGCCTCAGTCCAAAATGATATGTCCTATTATTGTCCTTAGAAGTGGTAAATAGTGTAGGTGTAATTTATTTTCTTAGGTGTCTCTCTTCCTGATTTAGGCTTGAACTTTTCCACTTAAACTGATCCAACAGCACCCTGTCCTACATCTTAATTGCAGGCTTAATTCCTGTCTCATTGTGGTACCACTGACATATACCTATAGGCTTTCTTTACCCTCTCTTGTCCTATTTTACATTTACTTTACTTCCCTTGATAAACGTTGTTTGTTCTTTCAAGCGTTGTTTCTATGACTGCACAGAGGGTGCACAAGTCTGGATTAAGATGTTCCCTTGCACAAACTCTCTATAAGATTCCTTTGGCCACTGTCTTCAGCTATCCATGGCTCGATGTGAGTATGGATTCCAATCAAGCAGAAAGGGAGCGTGTCCAGCACCCTCAGTGGTAAAACAGAACTCGTGCATTTTTTTCTAGCACATATCTTTTTGTGGCACACCCAGGTAGGATCTTTAGTCAAGACTCAGAGTTGGCTCTCATGCAAGCAACATGAAAAGAGACCTTCCCACATCCGTATTCTCCAAGGAGTGTAATTAGTGGACCTTCTTGAGAGTAGGCGATGCAGAGTCTTCATGTGTCTAACCACCTCTTCTTGGTGGGTTGGGAAAGTAGAATCAAGAATGCAGTTGCATGTTTTCTTTTCCACCTCACATTGTTAGACATACTCAAGACTCTACACAGACTACACTGACTTCAGTACGCAAACTGATCAAGTATAATATCTTTATTTCTACCAGATCTATCATGGATTAGACCTTCAATTTCTTATGGATACAACACAGAGCTAGTGTCTTAATGGAAGCCTACAAACATCTGTCCTTTTATAGGTTATTTAATCCTGCAGGAAAAACATTTAGGGGGCAAACACTTTATTGCTCTAGTAGCCATGAACTGGAATGTGTTTCCGATCTCTATTATAGCTATCAGGTAATTGTTGACAACTCGCTAAAACCTCAGTAGTCCTGACCTCTTTCTATACTCCCCAGCTCTGCTTTTCGCTTGAAGTCCAAAAGCAAGAGGCCAACCCTTTGAAGAATATTGGCTTCTTAAGTGAGACATGATAACGTAATATAATGTATTTGTGGAATTTCTCAAAAATGTTTTGTACTATCCTAAAAAAGTCCCTGAATTAGATGGACCTCTGACTTCAGGTTAAAGTTGATATAAATAAGGTGCATCATTTTGGCACTAAAGGTGGGCAAAAGTCCCTATGGGAAGTTCATCTAGAATATTGCATCTGAAAGAAACATGTTAGTTATAGATTCTTTACCTTAGAATTACCCCCAGGCGTGAGACTGGATCCGGAAAGTTTTTTCGTCAGCAGTACCTCTGCGCGTCGAAAGGTGGCGTCGGTCGGCTCCGCGTCCGTGGTTGGCGTCGTGGTCGCCGGGATGACGTCGCGGTAGCTACTTAGACGCCGCCCTCGCGCGCTGACGTCAGTTCTTTCTTTTTTTGCCCCAGCCAGCGCAGATCCGCAGAGAGCGATACCTCCAGTCATTTCTTGAGTGAACTTTTTGAGCGACTTTTGTCGACGTCTTTTTTGAGTCTACTATGACTCCTGGTGCACGTAGGGATGCCCGGCTTCAAGGCCTGCAGTTCCTGTACCCGACTGATGTCGGTTACAGATCCGCACCACATGTGCCTCTTTTGCCTGGAGCGTGACGACGACCCCAAGTCGTGCTCTGACGGCCGTTCCATGGCTCCGAAGGCTTTGCGGGAGCAGTCCCGAAAGCTTCTTGAGCGCCGGCAGTCGGCTCCGCGCCTTTCAAGGTCCCGGTCGTGAGGGAGGTCGAGTGACCGGTCGCGGAGCCATCACCATTCTTCTAAGTCTTCGCACTCTGGGTCAGGTCGGTCGAAGCACAAGAAGAAGTCGAAGAAGCATCGTCGCTCTTCGACTTCTCCCCGTCGGTCGGCAGACGCGACGAGGGATGCGGGCGGTGCTCCGCGCGTGGAGCCCGAAGAGTCGACTCCGCGTTTCCCTCCCTTCCCAGGACCCGGAGCGACTCCTGCCCAGCTTCGTACATTTTACGAGGCGATGCACGCCATCTTTGGGCAGCCCTACTCCGCTGGCGCACCTTCGGGCCCCGCGGCCTCGGTTGGGGGGCCTAGGTCTTCTCCGCCAGCGGCTCCGGCCCCGGCACCGCAGGCTCCCCTTGGATCCAGGCCTGGATCCGGATCGGCACCGGTTGACCTTATTACGCCTCCACCGGCGCCGCTTCCTCCGGCACCGATTCCATTGCTGATGCCGGTCGTGCCCCTGGCCGGCGTCGACCCCGGCCTCCATCCTGATGTGGACCCGGAGCTGGACTGGCATCGTCCGGTGCCGGATCCAGCGCCGAGAGGGGTTTTTGTGCCTCTGGTCACTCCTGGGGTACCTTTTTGGCCAGATTGGCACCCAGAAGAGGAGGAGGAGGACTGGGAGGGGTCAGGTGACCCTTTAACTGACCAGCTCGACTCTGAGCAGGACTGGAGAGAGAAACTGGGGGATGCCAGTGGTCTAGACACCTCCCCTGACCTTGGCATGTTGTCTCCTCCTACCGTGGCTACGGAGGAGGGAGCGTCATACGCAGTGGTGTTGCGTAGGGCAGCCGAGGCTCTCAACCTTGAGCTCCCTACAGTGGCGGTCAGGACTAACCTCCTGACAGAGATGCTTCAGCGGCAGCGAGCTCTTCGGAGACCCTGCTGCCGTTTAATGAGGCCCTTACCGACGTCCTTTTGGGCACCTGGTCCAAGCCCAACATGGGGGCTCCCATGGATAGGATGATTGCCCGATGCCACCGCACGGCTCCGGGTGACCCTACTTTCCTCTCCCAACACCCCACCCCTGAGAGCTTGGTGGTCCAAGCCTCCGCTTCCAAGAGCGCATTCCCCACCGCTCCACCGGAAAGGGAATCCAAGAAGCTGGACCATCTTGGGAAGAAGATTTTTTCTTTTGCCAGCTTGGGAGTGCGGTCGGTAAACACTGCATGTCTATTGGGCCGTTATTCCCACTCTGTGTGGGACACGGTTGCGCAGGTGCTGCCTCAGTGTCCGGAGGAGGCCCGAACAGTGCTCTCCCAGGCTGTTGCCACCGGGAGGGATGCGGCGAAGTTTACCATCCGTTGTGGGCTGGATACTGCCGACTCTCTAGGCAGGACTATTTCCACGTCGGTAGCCCTTCGACACTACGCATGGATGAGGTCGACTGGCTTTTCTGGGGATGTCCAGAACACCCTCTTGGACATGCCTTTTGATGGCCGTCCCCTTTTTAGCGACAAAGCGGACAACGCTCTAGAACGTTTAAAGGACTCACGGGCTATGGTCAAGTCCTTGGGCCTCTCCAGCCGCCCAGCGCAGTCTGCTTTCGCCCCTTTCGTTGCTACGGAAGGGGTGCCCCACTACGTCCCGCCCAAAGCCACGGGCCCCAGCAAGTTTCCCAATATTCGCGCGGCCGGGGATGTGGGAACCACTGCCGTGGTTCAGGGGGCCAGCGGACGGGCCAGTCCACCAACCCCCCCTCTCCTGCAGGCTCCAAGCCTTCCTAGTCCGAATTTTCAGGCCCATCAAATGCCAGTGTGTGGTAGGATCTGCCATCACCTCCCCCACTGGCACACCATCATGTCAGACAGGTGGGTTTTGCAGATAGTCCAAAGGGGCTACTCCCTCCCCTTCAAGGCTATCCCTCCTGCCATGCCACTTCAATACCACCGTATGTCAGAGGATCATCTGGGCCTTCTCCAACAGGAAGTTATGGCTCTCTTGGCCAAGGGAGCCATCGAGCGCGTTCCTGCCCCAGAAGTAGGTTGTGGTTGTTACTCCCACTACTTTCAGGTACCCGAGAAGGACAAGGGCCTGCGTCCTATCTTGGATCTCAGGAACGTCAACCGTTTCCTCCGGAAGGAGAAGTTCAAGATGTTGACGCTCGCTCAGGTCTTGTCTGCCCTCGACCCGGGAGACTGGTTGGTAGCGTTGGACTTACAGGATGCTTATTTCCACATTCCCGTCCTGCCGGCCCACCGGCATTACCTGCGGTTCACGGTAGGCCACGAGCATTTTCAGTTTACCGTGCTCCCCTTTGGCCTTACCCTCGCCCCTCGGGTGTTCACGAAAGTGATGGCGGTAGTCGCAGCTCATTTGTGCAGATCAGGGGTTCCAGTCTTCCCCTATCTCGACGACTGGCTGTTGAAGGTGGGCTCACCCCATACTGTCATCTCCCACCTCCAGACTACGACCGACCTCCTGCATTCGCTGGGGTTCACCATTAATGTGCCGAAGTCACACCTGATTCCCTCTTTATCGGAGTGGTTCTGGACACGACCCAGTTTCAGGTTTATCCTCCCGAACAGCGAGTCCGGGATATTCGGGCTATGATTCCGATCTTTCAGCCCTTATCCCGGGTTTCGGTCAGAATGACCCTGAGGCTGCTGGGCCTCATGGCCTCCTGCATCCTGCTGGTCGATCATGCCAGGTGGCATATACGGGCTCTGCAGTGGGACCTGAAGTTCCAGTGGGCACAGCATCAGGGGAATCTGTCCGATTGCGTCCAGATCTTGGAGGGCACTTCACGTCAACAGCAGTGGTGGCTCACGAACCAGGATTGGGTCAACGGCAGATCCCTCTCCCTTCCACAACCAGATCACACAGTGATGATGGACGCATCCCTTCTGGGATGGGGTGGCCACATGGGAGAGGTGGAGATCAGAGGCCTCTGGTCTCCGGCGGAGTCCGAGCTCCACATCAACCTACTGGAACTTCGGGCGATCCGTCTTGCACTGAAGGCATTCCTTCCCTCTGTCCAGGGAAGAGTAGTGCAGGTGTCCATGGACAACACCAACGCCATGTGGTACTGCAACAAACAGGCCGGGGTGGGGTCGTGGACCCTATGTCAAGAGGCCCTCCGCCTCTGGACATGGCTGGAACATCAGGGCATATCCCTGGTGGTTCAACACCTGGCAGGTTCGCTGAACGCCAGGGCGGACGAACTCAGCCGCAGGTGCATGATGGATCATGAATGGCGTCTCCACTCGGAGGTGGTGCAAGGTCTCTTTCAGCAGTGGGGAGAGCCTTGGTTGGATCTATTCGCCACCAAAGAGAACCCGCAATGTCAGCAATTCTGCGCATTGGAATTTCCAAGGCGGCACTCGCTCGGCAACGCTTTTCGTCGCGAGTGGAGTTGCGGTCTGTTGTACGCCTTTCCACCTATTCCACTTCTGCTCAGAGTGCTGAAGAAGATCAGGCGCGACCGGGCCCAAGTCATTTTGGTGGCTCCGGATTGGGCACGAAGAGTCTGGTATCCCGAGCTGCTCAACATGGCAATCGATCCTCTGATCCGGCTGCCTCTTCGGGAGGATCTTCTGTTGCAGCAGCAGGGGACAGTCCTCCACCCGAACTTGTCCAGCCTCCACCTCCTTGCGTGGAGATTGAGCAGCGGCAGTTGACGTCTTTTGACTTGCCTCCCGAAGTTTGTGATGTAATCTTGGCAGCCAGGCGTCCCTCCACTAAGATGGTATACGCCTGCCGGTGGAACAAATTTGTGGCATGATGCACAGCAAAGGCTGTGGATCCCCTTTCTGCCCCTCTTTCTGAGGTACTTTTGTTTCTCCTCTCTTTGGTCCTGCAGGGCTCTGCTCTGGGCACTATCAAGGGCTATCTTTCGGCCATCTCTGCCTTCCTTCGGCTTCCTGATCAGCCTTCTCTCTTCAAGTCCTCGGTTGTAAATCGTTTCTTAAAAGGCATAACTCATCTCTTTCCTCCTATTCCTTTCTTTATGCCACCGGGGGACTTGAATCTAGTTTTAACCTATTTAATGTGCGCTCCCTTTGAGCCGCTTCACAACTGTCCTTTGAGGCTTTTAACTCTTAAGACTGCATACCTGGTGGCCATCACATCTGCCAGAAGAGTGAGTGAGCTCCAGGCTCTGTCATCCAAGCCTCCTTTTCTGTCTGTACATCCGGACAAGGTGGTTCTCAGGACTCGTCCATCCTTTCTTCCCAAAGTTGCCACTGCCTTTCACATTGGGCAGACCATCACTTTGCCCGCCTTCTTTCCGCCTCCGCATCCGTCGAAAGAGGAAGAGAGGCTCCACCGTCTGGACCCAAAACGTGCACTTTCCTTTTATCTGGACCACACAAAACAGTTCTGGGTGGATGACCAGCTCTTTGTTGGCTAAGTGGGTGCCAAAAAAGGTGGGGCCGTACACAAACGGACTATCTCCAGATGGGTCATCTTGTGTATCAAAGCCTGTTATTCTCTGGCGAAGAACGAGCCTCCAGTGGGGCTGCGCGCCCACTCCACCAGGGCAACGGCAGCCACCACTGCTTTGGGATGAGGGGTCCCTCTGAATGACATCTGTCAGGCAGCTACGTGGGCATCGTTGCACACATTTATGAAACACTACTGCCTCGACAGCCAAGTCCGGAGAGACAGCTTCTTTGGCCGTTCTGTTCTCCAGGACTTTCTGGTGTGATCTTGGTTCGCAGACCCACCTCCGGCGTTGGTATTGCTGGGGTATCTATTCTAAGGTAAGGAATCTATAACTAACATGTTTCTTTCAGATGAACAAGTTACTTACCTTCGGTAACGATATATCTGTAAGAAACATAGGTTAGTTAAGGATACCTTACCGCCCCACCCATCCTCCCCGTTCTGATAACTGATTTCTAGGGTTAAGGACATCCTTTCAGGGCCCTAGTTTTGTGCACCAGTGGTCAGTGTCTTGCATGGCTCTGCGTTTCTGGCGCGGAAAGTCGTGTACAGAATTGACGTCGGCGCGCGAGGGCGGTGTCTAAGTAGCTACCGCCACGTCATCCCGGCGACCATGACGCCAACGACGGACGCAGAGCCGACCGACGCCACCTTCCGAATCGCAGAGGTACTGCTGATGAAAAAACTTTCCGGATCCAGTCTGACCCCAGGGGTTAATTCTAAGGTAAGGAATCTATAACTAACCTATGTTTCTTACAGATATATCGTTACCGAAGGTAAGTAACTTGTTCTTCTGGAACCCCTCCTAAACTTTTTCACTCCATTGGTTCATTTTAGCCCACATGACCAATCTTCCACGAATTTGTCATACTTATTCTTAGTTGGTAAATAGTCTTTCTGGAAACACTGCTACAAATAGGCTGTGGGGGGGCAAAAAAGGTGTAGGTCGACGAATACCAGCATTTTTAATTTCAGTGAAGAGTGAACTTTACCCAGAGCCTTGCCATCGACAATTCTCTAAAATATTTCCAATATGAATGTACACTGCAAGATTCCATTCTGTATTCTACAGCCTATTATAGAAGATGAAAGTAGTTGTTGAATCGTATCTATGACACTCTATATGAATAATGAAGAATCTCTGCTATTTAGTGACCCACCAAACAGACATCATAGGACTGTACATTACTACATCATTACTGGGTGTAGTTTGTTGCATGCACTGTGAGCATGCAAGCACTGCCCACTTACACAGTGCTATACTGCAAGCTACAATATAAAATCACAGTACAGTGAAGAACACAGATATTTGGTGTGGTTTGCTGCATACTCTTCAAGCATTCTAGCACAGTACCGTACATGAAAGAGCTAATGAGTGAGGTCTGTTGTATGCAGAGTTTTATGCACTGTGAACATGAAAGCATGCAAGCACTGCTCACATACTCAGTGCTGTAATGCAAGCTACATATAATATCCCAGTACCCTACAGACCACAGCTACTGGGTATGGTGTGCTGCATCAACTGTAAGTATGCTAGCACAGTACCATATAGGAAACAGCTAATGGGTACGAGAGTCATCTGTTGTATGCACTGTTGTATGCACTATGAACATGAAAGCATTGCCCATATACTCAGTTCTGTACTGAAAGCTGCAGCATAATGTAGGGTCCCATGGGAAGCAAGGGCACAGCCTAGTCTTCCCATGGGTATCTTTTGTGAGGGAGATGATGAAGGAAGGACATGATATGTGGGTTGTGGGCAGGAGTGAGACGTAGTTTTGGGGTATGTATATGGGAGCCAAGAGAGGGGGTCAGCCTCTCTCTGGCTTATTTCCCTTGTGTGATGGGTCAGCTGTTGAGGAGTAGGGAGTTGCTGAGGCCTTCGCTTGCCGGCAATGTCGGAGAGTGCGGAAGTGGTGAGGGCCGTGCTAGGCACTCTTGGTGCGGCTTGGAGGGCTGACCTATTGGGGCCAGGAGTGTTGGAAGAGGACTGAGTCGACACATCTTGCCTGACCAGCCAGCTTCGGATGTGTTGCAGCAGCAGCATGCACATCACCAAAAGGTAAGGCTGCAGTGAAGAAGGGTGGGGCCAAGCAGGGATGCAGCGCATCTACAGTGGCCTCAAGATACCAGCTCCAGGGGAGGTAGAGTTGCCTTCCGGCAACTGTCCAACGGCCCATGCTTGATTGTGGTCTGTCGGAAACAGAGGGGCAGGGCCCAACATGGAGCGCATCGGCTCCTCTGCGTCGGCAGTGGGGCCCACACCTCTGGGGGGTTTGGTGATGCAGGATGGGCCTCTGGACCTTTCTGTTCACGCCAGGTCAGTAGTGGAGGCTGGCGGGGGGGGCAAGGGCAAAAAAAAGGTCACTGTGGAGGGGTTTTCTGGGCCCAGGCTGGGGCTGGGGCTGACCCAGGTCGGGGCATTGGGGTGAGTGCCAGGCAGGTCACAAGGTGGAGTCATCGGTGCTTGGTCAGGGGTCAGTGGTTGTGAGCACCCAGGCTGCAGCTGTTCAGGGTGAGCTGGGGAGAGGTCAGATAAGCATGTAGCAGGGAGTGGACTTGGAGGCAAAGATCGGAGAGCAGTGACTACTGGTCCAGGCAACTGAGAAGTAGTGGGAGAGGCGCTGCAGGGAGAGGGAGGGCACTTTGGAGCAAGGGGTTCAGATGAAGAAGGTTAAGGGTGCCCCTGGTGCGAGGGCTGGGTAGGGGCCGCAGGCCCTAGCCTAGGGTACTGAGTGCTGGGTATGAGTACCTGGGGAGGACATGTCGGGCTAGGAGTTTTAGTGGGCTTTTGCAGCTCACATGGGCCACAGGGTAGGAGAAGGCAGGCAGTGGGCAGAGCACAATGTCAGTTGGCAAGGCTGGCAGACATTTGGAGACCCCAACTGGGCGCATGCCAGCCTCTGGACATTGGGACGATGCACTAGGGGGTCGGCTGCCTTCCCTACTGTGAGGGATCGGACACCTTACATGGGGAGCCTCCCACCCCTTCCTGGGGGGCACATGCTGGAATGATGTGTGTATCTTCAGCAGAGTGATCGTCGAATGAGGTGTGTGATCGGGAGGAAGTGTTTGAGTTGGATTATGAAGAAGGTAGCAATGAATGGAAGGAAGGAAAATGCGTGATGATGAGGATTGAGGGATGCCGGTGGCACAGGGTAATGGGAGTGGTGGTGCAGGAGCCTCTTCAGTTGGTGGTTGGCAGATGTCAAGTGCCGACTCTAGTGCTAGGGCCAGATGGCGGAAGGAGGTGAGCAGTGGAAGCTCAAAGTTGCACAAGGGACCCAGTCGGCTACCCAAAGGTAAGGGAGACTGGTGGCTGTCAAAGAGCCTCAGTAGGCAGGCTCAACAGTGAAGGAGTGTAAATCTGTGGGGGTGGGTGATGGGATAATTGATGGGGTGGCGGGCCAAACTCAGGGGGATAAAGGTAATGTTAATGTGTTGACTGCCAAGGAAGTTAAGACTCAGGGGCCGATTCCGATTCAGGCCGGAAATCACTCCGACCGAGCCGGACCCGGAGAGATTTCTGACCGAATCGGACTCTGGCAGTCCGACCGAAGGAGTACGATGCGCACGCATGCCATCCGACTCGAGTCGGTCGGACTCCCATTGAAGTCAATGGGAGCCGGTCGTACAATGCGTACGTGGGCTCCCATTGACTCAATGGAAGCGAGGCGAACGAGGGCCCCCCCTACAGTGGGTACGCATCGATGCGTACGCGCCGCACACGCACAAGTAGGGGGGACCCATGGGTCCCCCCTGTGTGCGACTCGCGCGGCTATGCGTACAGGGGGGTCCGACACGGACCCCCAAAGTCCGGCTCCGACAGCTGTTTCGAGCCGGACGGTGCGAGTCAGTCGGACTGCTCAAGGCACGCATCATACTTGCCTGGCCGGGGAACGTCTCCATCACGCAGTGCGATTCGAGTCCGTGCGAGTCGGTCGGTGCGGTTCGGACCCGTGAACGAGTCGGTCGGCGATTTCGCGTGCGCTCGCATCGTATTCGCTCGGCCGGACGCGCGTTCGAATCGGTCGGGAAAGAGGGCTCCGAATCGGATCCGGTTAAGCCGAATCCGATTCGGTGCGCTACCGGCCAAGATCGGAATCGGCCCCTCAGTGTGGGTCGGATACTTCCCAGACCACTGAGAAAGTGGTGGAGGCTGTGGATAAGGATAATAAAGAAGGGAGAACACATAGGAAACAGTTGCCTTATATGGGGTTGGCAATGCCCCTGGGGTCTCATGTTTCAGAAAAGACCAAGAATCGGATATGGAAACACGAGTATGTGGACGTGTTTAAGCTACTACATAGGGACATTCATGCCAAATAAGGGTTGGAAGAGGAGGAATGGGAATTGGCTAGGCCGCCTAGGATGCCCATTACAATGGATAATTGGACGTCAGCCTTCTTGATATTTGCAGGCACTTATTGCGAGAAGTTTGCGGATAGGGTCATTGCCTTATTGAAATACATGGACATTATTTGCAAAGCCCAAATACATTTTGGGGGTACACCTGGCTCAGCTACGATGAGGAGTTTAGGGCCAGGGTCAGTCTTAATCCAGAGAAACCTTGGGGGGTATGTTGATTCTGAGTTGTGGATGCAATGGATGTCCTCAACCCAGTCTATGGCGTCGATGCACACAGCAAGTGGCCTGCCCATTACTTACAAGCCCTTTCAGCCCCATCCCGCCCAGCAGGGGGTGAGTGCTGCTACAAGAACCCCGAGCACGAATGCCGAAGCCTGTTGGAATTTTAACAAGGGGTTCTGTTCATGATAGCCGTGTAAGTTCAAACACGAGTGTTCAAAAAACGGAGGTAGACATCCTGTTAGGCAGTGTTTTACGTTGGCTAGCCTCTCTGAACAATGGAGGGCGTCCAGGAGAAAAGGATCTCAAAGCCCTCCTGGACCAAAGGGCTCCTACGCCAACTAGGCTAGGAGCTTTCTGCCATGGCTAGCTCTCTATCCTGACATAGAAGTTGCTTTGAGGTTGGAGTGGGATTTTCAGGAAGGGTTCAGGGTGGGTTAACAGGGACCCAGGGCCAGGAGATGGGCTGACAATTTGTGGTCAGCCAAGGCTGCCCCTGGTGTGGGAGCTGACAAGGTGCAGAAGGAAATTGCTGAAAGGAGAATTGTGGGCCATTTCCAAGACTGCCCATTGTCTGATTTGATTTCATCCCCTTTGGGTCTGGTGCCCAAGAAACAAGCCAAGGAATTCCGCTAGATTCATCATTTGTCATGGCCTGACAGGTCCTCGGTGAATTACTTTATTGCCACTGAGGATACAAGAGTGGAGGATGCTTCTGTCGATGATGCGATTCGATTGATCAAAGCATGTGGTGGGGGGTTGGAGCTGGCTTAAGTGTGTGACATCAAGTCTGCATTTTGGCTTTTGCCTATTCACCCTGAGGATTTCCCTTTATTGGGAATGCAATTGAATGCGGAGAGTTATGTTGATAGAGTGTTGCCCATGGGTTGTGCCATCTCCTGTGCTCTCTTTGAGACCTTCAGTACCTTTCTGCAGTGGGTCTTTGTGAGGGATAGTGGGCATTGTGGGGTGTCTCACTATTTGGATGACTTCCTGTATGTAGGCAAGGCTGGATCAGGAGACTGCCTCTGGAATCTGACACACTTTAAGGTCATGGCAGCATCTTTTGGGGTCTCATTGGCTCCTGAAAAAGCAGAGAGCCCCTCCACAGTTTTGCCTTTCTTGGGCATTGAGTTGGACGCGGTTTACATGATGGCCAGGCAGCCCAGGGGCAAGCTGCTGGAGATTCATGGCTCCCTTGAGGCGGCATTGAGAGTGAGGAGATTGGAGCTCATGTCTGTGCAGTAGTCATTGGGTTTCCTGAATTTTGCTTGTAGAGTAGTACGGGGTGGCCACAAATTGTGCAGAAGGTTGGGTTTGGCCATGTTGGGGCTGTGCTACTGCTTCACAGGATACAGATTTCCATGGGAGTGTGGGCGGACCTGCAGGTTTGGAAGTCTATCTTACAAGATTTCAATGGGGTTCCATGCATTTTCTTGAGGAGTACACAGTGTGGCAGGTGCAGATTTTCTCTGACACGGCAGGAGCACATGGTTTTGGTCTCTTCTGGGATGGACGGTGGTGTGCTGAGGTCTGATCAGTGACCTGGTTGGTCCAAGGGCAGAGCATTGCATTTTGGAATTCTTCCCGTGTTGGTGGCATTGGCTGTTTGGGGCAAGAAATTTGCGAACAGGGTGGTGCTGTTCCATGTGGACAATATGACTGTGGTTGACTTGGTTAGCAAGCAGAAGGCGAGGGAGTGTAGGGCAGATTCATATTGTTGTGCTTACAGCTGTATATAGTTTTTAAGGCCAAGCATGTATCTGGGGCCAACAACTCTATTGCTGATTACTTGTCTCGTTCACAGTGGCAACAGTTTCGCAGTCTGGCACCAGGGGCAGAGGCATGCAAGACACCAGACCCTGCAGAAATCTGGAAGTCAGGGGCTTGAGAGCATTTAGGCTGGCCGAGAAGTCTTTAGCTGAGTCCACCAGAAGGAGTTATCGTTGGCTTGGAGTGAATTTAGGTCTTTTGAGGGTCATCCAGGGAGGTTGTCAAGTATGGACCGAGTGGAACAGGAAAGGAGGGTCATGAGTTTTGTTTTGTTGTTGATTGACAAAGGTTTGCCACCTGCAACTATAGCGGGTAAGCTGGCACGTTTATCCTTTTATGGGAAGCTGTATTGGGAGTTTGACGCCGTGCAGGAAGGCATATTGGAAAGAGTTTTAAAAGGTTGGGGTAGGGAGAGATCGGGGGTAGTAGGCAGTGGAGGGAGGTGATTACCTTTGAGTTACTGTTTGACATCCTGTGAGATTTGCCTGAGTGTTGTGTTGATCATTTTGAGGTTGCTCTGTTTTGCCTGTGTATGATATGGATGTTTTTCGGTCCTTTTCTAGTGTGTGAGCTTTTGGGTTTGAAGACTGAGGTGGGCATGTTGTGTGGGGCTGTGCATTTAAAAGGGGTTAGGTCGGGTATTTGACTGAGTCAATTAAAGATGGATCAGTTGGGGAGGAGGAAGTGGATCTTTCTACAGCAGGGAGGTAGCGAAGGGGCATGTCCGGTGAGGGGGTGGTGTAGTTTTACTGCCTGACCTGGCTCAGACAGTTTTCAGTGTTCTGTCATGAGAACGGATACAGGCTTATGGCTTATCAGCATTTGAGTGTGCTTCGTTTGACGCTGAGGAGGTTGGGTAGGAATCCAGCTCACTTTGGGATGCATTCCTTCCGGATTAGGGCAGCAACTGCGGCTGCACGTTTGGGTTGGAATTGGTCACAGATTTGTAAGATTGGCAGGTGGAGATCTAGGTGCTGCAAGAGATATGTGCGTAAATGAGAAGGCGAGGAGGGGTGCATTGAACCCTTGGGCCACAGGATACATTGTTAACATTATTCTTTTTTGTAGGGAGCATAAGCTTCCCCGGCAGTAAAAAAATGGTCACTTTGATGGTTGGACACTCTTTTATCTACTGGGTGGAAAAGTACACGGAATGCCAGATCTATGGATGTAACCTGGAATTGCCCATCAGTCAGCATGAGGTGCTCTGGTGGGGAGAGAGTGGGATGACATGGGGTAACCTGCTGCTATTTTTAGCGACGGTGGTCCCAAAGTGGGGTTGTACAGACATGCTTCTGATCCATTTGGGGGAAAATGATTTGGTGCGGCTATCTTGGCTCACCCTACTGCAACACATGCAAAGGGACTTGGTTTTGATTCAACAGAAGTTGGCACGGACCTACCTCATATGGACTGAGTGTGTTCCCAGATGGAAATGAAGGGATGCTATCAAGCATTGGGCTATTGATAAGGCCAGGAGGAAGTTGAATCTGGCCATGAGGGTTTTTTAGTGGGGCTAATGGCAGCTCAGTTTTGTTGCATGGAGATATTCAAGAAAGTGAAGCGGTACTGTTCCGTACAGATGAGGTGCATCCCTCTGAGATGGGCAATGCGTAGTATCTGATGGAATTGAGGGATTTGCAGTGGGTTTTATGACAGGAGATATTTGGTGCATGTGAATGAGTGTGTTTTGCTGCATTGCAGTAGGTTCATGTGTGGGCCAGCAAAACGCCCTTTGGGTTTTTTGTTGGGTGGCAGTAGTGTGGGGGGGTGGGTGGGAAGTCAGATGCAGGCCTACCCACCCCTCGGGGGGAGGGGGTGTAAGTAGGCAAAGGATGATAGTGCTCAGGATGCCCTGGGATGGGGCAAGGAAGTTTTTCATGGAAGGATGCTTGGGGAAAAGAAATGAGAATGAGTCTGGGGATGGAAGGAGCTCATGGAGTAAGAGTTGTGAGGAAGAGTGAAGCAACATGATGGGTGAAAGTTGGGGTGAAGAGAGAATGTATGGTGGAGATATATTAGAATGTTGTTTAAGATGTTTTAAGTTAATCATTGTTGAATTGTTAGGGTTTATTGCAATCTTGTCCTAATAAATGGCCTTTTGAACTTTGATGAAGTGTTGAGTGTGATTACCTCATGATGGAGGGTCCCATGGGAAGCAAGGGTGCAGCATAATCTTTCCATGGGATCTTTCTTGAAGGGATGACGAAGGCAGGACAGGATAAGTGGGTTGTGGGTGGTGTGGGACTTAGTTTAGGGGTATATATATAAGAGCTTAGAGAGGGGGCAGCCTCTCTCTGGCTCATTCCCCTTGCGCAAATGGTCAGCTGTTGCCACCCATCCACCCGGCAGGTTGGAATGTTGGGTAGGGGTCATTGCAAGGACCTCAGGATGCCATAATTAGGATGGTTACATGGTTAGTGGTAGGGCAGTAGTGTGGGGGTGGGGAGTCAGATGGGGGCCTACCCGCCCCACGAGGGGGGGTGTATGTAGGTGAAGGAAGACAGTGTGCAGCATGCCCAGGGATAGGGCATGGACGTTTTTCATGGACGGATGCTTAAGAAAAGACGTGAGAATGAGTCTGGGGGTGGAAGGAGCTAATGGAGTAAGAGGTGTGATGAAGAAACATGATGGGTGAAAGTTGGGGTGAAGGGAGACTGTAGGGTGGGGATATATTAGGATGTTGTTTAAGATGTTTTAAATTAATCATTGTTGAATTGTTTGAGTTTGTTGCAATCACGTCCTAATAAATGGCCTTTTGCACTTTGATGCCATGTTTAGTGTGATTACCTCACAATATCATATTGTTTGCAAAAAGTGACCAGGTGATTATCTTTCACTGGATTAACAGTTGAGTTCTGGGCTTTCATTTAACATACTAGTAAATTTTAGGGGTTGTAATGTTTTGTGTGCTTTAAATGGGCTAACGCTTAAACTATAATTTGTAACAGGGAAGGTCAGTGCTAGAAAACTGGCAAGTACAATGACAGATGTGAGGAACCTGTAAAAGCATGGAGCCCTGATTGTGTTCTCAGTGCTATACACTGCACAGTAATAACAATATGCTTATTTTAAAGAAAATGCATATTGGATGTAGTTTGCTAAATGCACTTACAAAAGGTGGCAGAGAATGTGTCCGTGATAAACGCTAGCCCTGACCTCTAGATTAGTCCGTAGATTTGTGACGTGTGCCACTTGGTAATGATGAATAGAAAAATAATGGTGAGATTAAAGGAACAAAATAGTTGACTGATTGCTTAACAAATTGTTCAGATGTATTAAACATGCATAAAACCATTTATGATTAAATTTGTAACAGGAAATGAATTGGTAACACGTGTTTTTGTAATAAACTCTGGGAGGGTAAAATGTTCTAGCATTTAAGCTTCTCATCCTGTGGCAGACAGTTTTGCAAAAAGCAAATTTGTGCATAAGGTAGCACAATCTTGTGCTGTTGCAGTTGTTTATCATTCTTAAAAGAGCCTTTGGTGCTCTTCCGAGGCACCTCAACCCTAACCTGGAGCAGGCATTAACATTCCTCTACTTCCCGCTACATACCTCTTCCAGTGCCTCCATTGCTCTTGCAACACTGGCACCCTCTCATAGCTCTATCAATGAACCTAAATCCTGGTCTCCTGGATCCTCTGTTCTTTCCCTGCTCAAACCTACACACAGCTTTGACGGTGCACGTCAATCCTTCCTTTTAGCACCCTGCATTACCAAGCTCAACTGCCCTATTGGGCCCCCTGGCAGTGTCAGAAAGGCTGCTCTGATAGGTCAGTGTTTCAGGTGTTTTTTCGCTGTTGGTGGGCCTGTTTTATAGTCTGATGGGTCTATTTTTACTCTTGATATCACCACAAATATTGTCAGGATCAAGCATAAATCCAAGCAGTTTCCCATTCCTTAGAAAACTTCTATGTAGCATGTCTTTACAGGTTCAAAACTGCCACGAGTTCCAAATGTGGGGACTTTTTAAACTTTCTGATTCAATAATGCGGGGGGCACTTTTATTTTGGTGCCAGGCCTATTCTCTGTCACAGTTCGACTCTGTCAGTAACTTTAGTGCTGGTACCCATCAACGCACTGCAGTTGCCCCGGGCCACATCATGATGCTGTTCACTGCAGTTCATTAAGGCAGGAGGGACCTGTACATTTATTTTACCGATATTGCCCTGCTACAGCCCATTTGTAAGCTTGGAAATCCTCTGAGTTGATGCATGAGCTGTACATAGAATAGCTCATAAAAATATAGCAGTGTCATTAATTAACATGGAGATTTCCCAAGTTAACAAATGCACTGTAAGTAGTGCAGTAGCGGCTGCTACCGAACCCGGGTGGTGAGGCAGGGTAGGCGGGTGGGGGGGGACAAAGAAGTTTTAAAAAAACACTTACCTGTAACGGCCAGCCGCCGCATTCTCTCCGTCCTCTTCTTCCTGTCTCCGGTCCGGCAGCAGGAAGAAGCACACTTTGGAATGCAAAAGTGCCAGCAGGCCCCTTTTCCATATCCAACACCCACACCCTCAACCAAGGGCACCTGGGGCAAAATTTAGTGGCAACTTCCCCCATCACTCAGAGAGATGGGCAATACCCGCAGTTCCACATACACCAGGGCACCACATAATGCTCCGTCACTGCCGGTGTACCTGTCACCAGCCAAAACCCCCCCCCCAAAATATTCAACTCCAGGCATCCCAGGGTAGGGCAGAAAGGCCCTGGACCACCAGCAGGTGAGGCTCCCCTCCTGCCACCCCAGTGCCCACAAAAAACAACACGCCTCCAAGGTGTAAGTTCAGTAAATCAGTCCAATTTTGGGTAGCCCCCTTTTCAGCTGCAAGAAATTCCACCACAGGGTGTAGAGGCCACTTGCGATCTCGCCCTCCCCCGGCTACCGCCGGAGGACCTCAGTAACAGCCCCTAAAATAGTACGACTGCCGATGCCTCCGTTATTGCTTCAGTCTACCCCTTGAGAAGTGGCAGAACAGGACTATTAATTGAACCTGGAGCTGATAGACATCTGCTCTGGCTATGTAGAGTCTCCTACTCGCTGTGTTTGCCAAAACTAAAAAGCCTCACAACTTGACAGAGGCTATTCTTTATGTGGGAGATGGTGCTTTGTCCTTCCACAGGCAAGATTTATGGTTAGAAGTCCCTCTAGGCTATAAAATGGCCGACCCCACCATGATAACGTAATGCATGTTGCATCACGTATCTAGTACCTTAGGTGAAGCCTGTAAATTGTACCTCTCTAACACCTCCACCACGAACTACTCCTGAGAGGCTGGACCACCTTTGAAACCTAAACCACACCCTGACACATCTGGGTATTGCGTTCATGACTAGGAGATTCCGCGTAGGCCTTGCTAAATCATTCACTTTGTCGGCTACGTGGTGTCATATTACAAGTTGGTCTGCAGACCCTCATTCCATCTCCTAAACATATTATTCCTTGCCAACGCTAACTGCCCCATACCTTTGCTGCCTGCCAGGTCGTGTTGGCTGTATTCGGGGCAGTAACTGAAGAACTTTCCAACCATCCCTGTTGACTAGCTAGCCTTCTTCATCGACCTAAAGGCATTCATCGATCAGCCCACTATAATATGATGCCCTGATATATGTCAAGCCTCAGGTAACAAGACCTGCAAGCGCACTCACTTAGATGGTGAATATTGTGAGGTGGCCCACCCGGGGTCCTACCATCACCATTGCAGGATACAATATATTCAGATCTGAACAGCTCCAGACTGTCCTCACAACTGCTGGTTTCAAACATCGGAGGGGACATACTATTTCCTGGACCCCAAAATAAAAAGCCTACATTACACCACCAGGCTCATTAGCCAGACGAGTGTGAGCTAACTGGAGACTGTCCTCCCTGGCCCACGTAGAACATTAAAATATGCAAGCGGTTCACTAAACTCCTGCTTACACAGATTTTCTAATTTACTCCTGGGAGTGCCTTAGCTGCATAATATGGCTCTTCTGTATGCATAACTTAGTCAACCCTGCTACATAATTTGGTCCTGCTGTCCTGAGCCAGTCAGCGGCCCCTGACATGTGACTTCCTCTGCCCTACCAGCCTTAATGACAAGAGGGAACATCTACCTTGTAACACACTGCACTGGCTTTGTAGACTTCACCACATTCAGAGAGCCATGGGAACCCAAAGAGATACCTTCTCCCTGCCATATGCTATTCACTCTCCTTTCCACCACCCAGCACCGCTCTCCTTTCCGCCACCCAGCACTGTAGTTAGATGTCAACATGGATGTGAGTTACAAGGTAGATGTTCCCAAGCGAAATGCTTCCAGCCAACCAGAATTTGGTGCAAGTAATAAATGGTTGACAGAAGTGGATTATCGATCGAACGCCTGGCCCTGCGCGAAGCAAATATGGCTTGCTGAACTACTCACAACTTCTTGCTCTTGGGAAAAATTTGTCAACATTGCCCTTGGCAGGAGGATTGGCCCAATGTGACTCACAGATGATCTGATTACCACTAGAGTGCCAGGCCCTGTGGGACATAATTATGACTCTCTGTACTTACTGCGTCTACTTACTCTTGTGGAAATAGTCACCCTTGCCCCTGGCAGGAGGGTTTGCCTGAACTTACTCTAAATAAATGCGACCAACAGCTGATCTGAGTGCAGTATGGCACGTGCAACAACTCAGGAATTCTGGGAAACACTGTCGCCCTGTATGGGCTTCTGTAACATGGGGGATTCCATAGGTACTTGAAGGTACACCTGTGATGGTGTCAAGGGGAGGTCCAGGAAATTCTGCACTGTTTGAATTTGTGTGATACCTTAGAGCCCCTGTGATCTTGCCTCTCTCACTGACTTGTACCGAATATTGTATAACATATACCTTGCTCCACATAAGATCTAAGAAATTCTTCTGACATACCACCTGATATGCATCGTGCCGAAATAAGTTAATAGTAGAAGCCTACCCCCAAAGGGATGATATCTTCTTACACAGCATCCAGCACAACCTCCACGTCAGACGAAATGCCTGTAAAACGATGTTTTAGGAACATGCTCAGTGTGCATTTTGTCGAATTACAGTTACTGGCATACTGCATGCAGGGCTGGTGACCAGCTACTGTATGGGACTTCCCGTACCAACAGTACTAACAATACCCCTAGCATTGGAATAAATAAGCAGGAGATCAAAAGGCTACTTAGTAGCTAGTAAATGGTTTCAATTGATGGAGTCAAGTTGCAGCAACCTGAGAGCTCAGTGCCAATGTACCTTGCACCAAAATTAATAGATTTGGTTCCATACCAGAATTAAAGGCAAATTATGGAAAAAACGCTGATCGGGACTCTAGAAGCGGTGGCCCCCTAAGATCTCCCACAGACATAGCCGACAAAAGGGAGATCCAAAGGACGCTTAGAAGTCGTAGCTGTGTGAGGCCACTGCATTTTTGTGTCGTGTTGGCGTGAAATGTATCCTTCAGTGCGGGGGCCTGCTAAAAACCTTCCTGCCAAATATAACAATTGTGGTTGCCTTTCCCATACCAACCAAAAGACAATGCATGAACCTTGAGCCTTTCACCCATATATGCTGGCACCTCAGTGTTCTTCCTAGAGCTCTTGCCATACTTGCCGCCACTGATGGCCATACCCCCTCTGGATCTTCCGGTGCATTCCCTTTTGCCGCCATCATAGCGCGGTTCGCCTCCCAGTCATCGATGGCATGCGAAAATAAAGAAGAATGTTCAGCGCCCTCTCAGATTGCCGCCGTATCTCCTCCTTATAGCCTGCACCCACACTGAAACAAGCCCTATGCTACAAAGAAGGCTAACCAACAGTTAAGGAAGGGTGGTACTCTTATCTTGAGGTGCAGCACATAGAGGTGGCGGCGGAAGTGTGATAAATAGGCATCCAAGTATATTAAAGGTAACTGGAGGTTGTGAGTTATTCTGCAGGTCTTATGCTTTGTTGTGTTTCCATTATACATACATTTGAAACCCAGACTGATGATGGTGGTGAGCCCTGACCACATAACTGCTCCCCTATTTAGAAAGCTGAGCAGGAAAGGACACACGGCAGGCCCAGTTATCTGTGACCTAACAGAGGACCAACCCATCTGGTGAAGACAAATTATCCCACCTCCTGGAGTAGCTTTCAGAGATTTGTGAGCACCTAGCAAACGCCATCACTTGAAGGGGAATATAGGATCTTAAGCACTCATTCTTGTTAAACCTTAACAAACCATACTGCCACCACATTTCTAAATAATAGTAGTGTGCTGCCATTTACTGGAGTCTTTCATCCGTCGTCCCCCAAAAGGAATGTGCAACCTGTCTTCTTTGCTGTGAGACCTTCACATTGAGATTGCATGGTATACCCAACAGGTGCATTCACTTGGAAATTCACCCATAAATATCATAAGTGTTAAGCATGTTTGAAATTTACCTTTCTGCTTTCCCCAGGTTATCCAGCCCCTCCCCAGCAGCAGCACCACTATTTTTGAGTGGCTTTGAAGTGGGTAGCAATTAATATAAGGGGTTACTCTTTCGAGAAGTATGAAAAACCTAGCATTGAAGAAGGTTTTTTGTGAGAAAACCAGTGAGGATAGAGTGGCCCTAGATGACCAGTGGCAATTGCTTTCCTACACTGTGCCATCATGTGTAAAGTACGTCGTTGTCAATATCAACTCATGATTTAGGGGCGTAGTATGGCCATACACCCTCTGCAGATTAGCAGTGGGGCACCCTGGCATCCGCTGGCCTAATGAAAACAGAACAAGATAGAGGGAAAGAGACACAAATCTCAAACCTGTGCCTGACAAGCTCCCAAAAATGTAATCAACGCTAACAAATCTTTAACCGAGTTGTCCGCTTGGAATGATCACTTTCACTCTGGAAAGTGCAAAGTGCCATTGGTTGTCTTTTTCAAGTTTTATATAATGCGACTCGACCCGAAGGTATCGGAGCGCGTTAACTGAGCACCAGTGACATCACTCAAGGACTCACCTTTTTACAGGCACAGGAATATCACATGATTTGCCCAGAATTGCAGGATTTTGAGTCGATGCCGGGATACGACCCGGTTCCTTATTTCCAAAGTCTGCTGCTTCCGCCTTTACACTGAGCCCTGACTCGAGTTTTAAAGAGGGTTGCCCTCAGTAGGCCAGGGTAAACCTGCTGATGTGTCGACAGCCCTTTTCTTACCACTTTGATAGAGGATTCATTTTTGTTTCAGTCTAATACGAAACCACCCAGAAAGTTTTTACAACTGAGGGGGATATTCACAAGAACGTGTGATAATCATCGCAGAATGAGCTTAACGCAACTTTGCACCTCGCAGCCCATCGCGGGAAAATAACACTGTGTTAATGTAGCATTCACAACCCGGCGGCACCATGCCATAGACCCACGACAACGTGCCAAATGACCGCGTTAAAAGTAACACGACGACGAAACAATGCGAAACACGAACGCGAAAAAAGATCCGATGCCCCAATTCGCAATACAAAAATCAGCGGCAACCAGCAACAGCCCTGCAATTACCGCACGTCATGCGGGAAAATGCACTATAAAAGCACCGAAAAACACAAACAAAAGAAATCAAACTGTGTAGCACCATGGATGCACCCGGACCAAGTGCAGAGAACATCGCGAACCCCACAAGCCCCACAGACGACCAGCAAGGTACCCCGGTGTCGGGGAAGGCCAAGGAGAAGAGGAAGAGGAAGACGCGGTTCAGTCTGCAGAAAAACACTACCAACAACTGATCCTCACCTCCACTCTGTCATTGGCAATACAAACGGAAATATGGCAGTCAATCGTGAACAACGGCAATGAAGTCGGAGTGTCAAGGAGGTCAATGGAGGAGATCAAGAGGCGCTGGCATGATGTGAATAGCCAAACCAAGCACAAACTCGCTGCCAACCGGAAGGCAGCAACGGTGACTGGAGGTGGGAGTCCTGTGCCACAGGAGGAGCTGGATGAGCTGGAGGAAATGGTGGCCACAGTCATCAGTGTGGAGACGGTGGCAGGAGTCGGGGGACCGGACACAGCTCGACATGACCTGACCCAACAGCAACAGGGTGAGTAACCACCAGGGACTGGGGGGACGGGGGGAGGTGGGCACAATGGCACACATGCTCAATAATGCGAAGCACACTGCCCACCCACAATGACTGTGGAACAAGTCCCTGATACCCTTGGGACACTGCAGCACACATACAAACACCAAGTAGGCTCCCGCCCACTATGTGCACACAGTGGCCCTCCTCCCTATCACCAATCTCACAACCAACCCATGTACATGGGCTGAATCCAGCAAAGTAGCAGCTCTGTGAGCCACACTGACAATGCAAGTGACACTGCATGACCAATGGCATGGCTGCAGTCAAAATACAGGACATGGTGCACGACACGGCACCGAGGTGGCCCAGTGTGGAGCACATCCTCAAAGGAGCAGGTTACACTCTGACACATCCACGTGCACATACAACCCGTGACCTCAACAACACATCCGCAGACAAAGAATGCACAAGAGTACAACAACCGTCCAAGAGCACAAATGACCCAAGTCGCCAACATCTCAGCACCTTAAAAGCACACATATCAAAGGCACACTGCCTCAAAGGGATAAGGGGCCGCTAAATAAGAGCCGCAGGGGCGACTCTCCCACAATGCAGCACACACACATAGCAACCACAGCAAATGAACATTGACGACAATGTGTTACAAAGTCCAACACCTCCACTACAGAACAGAGGACACAACAGGTGCCGCTTGTGCGTAGAAACTGGCCAATCACATCTGGCATAGCAGGAAACTGTGAGATGATAACGTACGAGTACAACCTCACCTCCGCCAGGTCGTCGTAATGTCCACTGTCTCCCATCAAATAGCCAGCTCTGCCCAAACAGTCACAACGTACATTGTCATGTAGTCTGTATGTAAACATGTCCAATGCGTGAACATACATGAAACACACTGTTAACCTGCATCTCCCCTTGACATTGCAGAGGGACAATCTATACCACATGCAGGGCAGATCAGACATCTCTTAAGTGATGAGGAGGAGGACCCCCTGGCCATCTGCTCCGACACCCTCCAACGGATCGTGGACAGCCTCCACACCCCACCTCCCGGAGCAGGGCAGCCCAGCTGCATCGAGGTGACCCCACCCCCTGCACAGCCCACACAGCAGGAAGCACCCACCACCACGGCTAACTTCCAGCACCTCATGGAAAGACACATGGCATTCCAACGCCGTGTGTTAGAATGCCAGAGGGGGCTGGCTGAACAGGTGCATGTGGGTTTCGACATCATGGCAGCCAAACTTGAGGCCATACTTGGGTGTGTGAGTCCCATCAGGGACCACTTACAGTCCATAACGGACACCCACAGTCCGTTCCATGCACTACAACAATCCTTGGCTGGCCTCGCTGGAGCCATTACTCGGATACAAGAACTGTCCAGTCAGACAGGCTCCAGCGATTACAGCACAGAGGTGGCACAGATCCGGAGGACAATGGAGAACATGGAGCGGATGCAGGCCGGAAGGATGGCTGCCACGGCTGTACACTAGCGAGATGTAGCTGTGATCTTCCATGCCCTGCAGGACCTCATCTTGCCATTGCTGCCACAGAGCCTGTCCCAGATGACTGCTGCAGGAACTCTGACACACATCTCCGCCACCAGATGTGTCAGTGGCACACAGTGATGCAGCCACACCACCACCGCCCCCTGATGTGTCAGTGGCACACAGTGATGCAGCCACACCACCCCCGCCCCCTGATGTGTCAGTGGCACACAGTGATGCAGCCACACCACCACCGCCCCCTGATGTGTCAGTGGCACACAGTGATGCAGCCATAACACCATCACACACACCTGACACACCTGACACAGAAGACATATCAGACAACTAAGATGTGGATGGCAATCAGTCTGTGTGAGAAAGGAGGTCGTAGCACACATCCCCGCCATATGGCCTGTACCTGCTTGGTTCAGCCCTCTGCATCATGCCCGGGAACAACACCTTCCACTATCCCCCGCAAGTCTCAGTGACATTCACCTGGACCCCCACATGGGCTGCCATATCTGCTCTGGTCACCAATGACACAGCAAACAGGCTGTGGACTCAACCCGTCCTCTACCAATTAACTAGTCATTCCCCAAAGGACTCAGTTTGGCCCTCCACTGGGCAACCATGTAATGTGGGGTGTGCATGGCCACGTATTGCTCCAGCTCTGACACACCACAGAATGTGAATTAAACATTCCAAATCACACAGATGTGTCATGTCTATGTTCAATCAAGTATGACAGTATGTATGACTGTAGGGACATTGATTGCACAAAAAGGTACACCCTGGGAAATGAGATCAATGCGCATGTTTGACCGTGACACACATGGCCAATTTGATGACTGTGAAGGTTTGAACAAGCTGTGGCCTCATTGATCATGAACATCAATCTCGCAACCCCCCAACGTAGCCCCACGTCCATGTATTGAATAGGGCTGTGTTTTCACAAATGTCAAAGTCCGTAGGAGACATAAAGTAGTGTCCCACATCACATGTGTCAACAGAACATCCCTTCGCATACCTACAAACACTCAACTGTGTGGACACAGCCTGGTTTGATGGAACACAGTGATCCACATGGCAAGAAGTGTGACACTATACTCACATTGCTGAAGACACGTAAGCGCACAGGTCTACCAGCAACTCTCCCAACCACAATGTCTGGCTCACACAGGTGGAGCTGACAATGGGACTCACCCCTAAGTGAAATGCGTCAGTCAGTCCCTCCCTGTGTACGGACAATTCTCATTGAGGCACGCGACTTGGCATGCTAATCAACACTCATCACAGTTGAACACTAGTGAAGTTGCGTACACATCATTGGCATGTGCATGTCAGTACGGGCAAGACAAGGGCCACGACATGCAGACCAATGCATCGTATACTAACACGCAGCAAAGGAAAATGTAGGGGTGCAAGACATGGGTAGGCACATATGAACACCAGTCATTACGGATGCCAACGGGCTCAGCCCACCTTGCCTTGCTGGATAAGTCATGTGGTGTTTGGCGAATGCTCATTGCACCGTGTGAGGGGACACCACTCACAGCCCATGGGATCTGCATAGTCCCGTACCACCGGGCTGCGCTGACTGTCTGCTCTGCTGACAGTGAGCAGGTGAAGGAGTCCAACAAGGTCACATGTAGTGCTACATTGCCATGTGTGTACTCTCCCACCAGCGGTGTGTCAGGTTGAGGAATGTTGGCAGGCGCCACTGTCCACTCACCTTGCACAGGTGTGTGTCAACCCGCAGGGTTGCACGCTCATGCATTCTGAGTCCCAGCGAAAGCAGCCATGTCCACTGTAATGGTGGGATATGTGTCCATTTCTCCAAGCTGCAGAAGGGTTTTGGGACCTGTGCAATGGGTCACAATCCTATTGTGGCTACAGGAACGTAGTTACTCATCCATGAAAGCGAGCGCAGCTTCATGGGCAATCAGTTCCAAGAGTACGTCATTGTCGATTTCAATGGACACTGGTGCGAGCCAATCCATTGGCTGGTCCGGACAGATGTGCTCCGTCCACGCCGTTTCACCAATCCGCAACACAGCCCAATAGGGGAGTGCTTCGATGTGGTCACTGCACACAAGGAATTGTGCAATCTCACATGCCCAACTGCCAGCACATACGCCAAATACCAAGGCAACCCATGTATGGGTATCACGGTTACACTCCTGGTCGTAGACCAACAGGGGGCGCACACACATGTCAAAATCCAGTTCAGCAACCATTGTGTTGGATAGGCAGACATCCATGGGCCACTCGAATATGCATGATCGACAGTGGAACCATGGCTGGACGCAGGTAACGTACGCAAGACGGAAGCTCAAACGGTAACTGATGCGCAACACTGCCAGTGGCAGTGCCCCCAACAAATGCAGCATTCGGTCACGATACAGTTCCACGTGACAGGGGTTGTGCATGTGCCCGGGATGTGCTGACATTGCGTTGTTCGCTCTTGTAGAACCTGCACTCTTCTGACCTGCGGCTGTTATGTGGATGATATGGCACAGCTCAGAGCAATGAGTTGTATGAGTGTGCAAAGTATGGACGTATGGGTTGTCCTGTATGTAAGTGTCAAGGCCATTCCATGCAGGAGTACCTCGGCAGAGACTTCTGTGTGTGGGGTGTGGACACGTTGGTCTGTCATTGGCGCTGTGCGTAGTGTGGGAGTCGTCGTCATCTGCTATGGTATCTCTCTCAGGGGGTGCCTGCCGCATGCAAGCCCAAGGTCGGAGGTGCAGGTGTCCTTCTGCCTCATGTATTGAGACAAAGGAGCTTTCATCCCGAATGTTAGTCTGACTACTGCTTGCATTCTGGAACTGTGATGTGGCTTTCGCGCTGCAATTGTGGCTAGTCCTTGGCCTTATGGTGCACCAATGGTGATGCACACACAACAGTTGCCATGCATGAGCCAAGAGCCTGAGCGGCCTTGCGCTCCTTGTGCAATTCCTTCGTGCACGGCAGCACTCTGGGTGCATGCTACCTTGCAACATTGTCGATTGCGGGCCGTGTTGCGCAGACACTGCAACAGAGACACACGCATCAGTTGGTTTCCTGTCCAGCCCAGGATGAACCACGCCCAGAGCCCAGGGATGTTTGTTCACACCCCTACGCTGGCCTGGCATACACCGAGCCTGCCCACTCGGCTTACGTATAAAGGGGGGGTGACGACGCAACGTGGCCCAGTTATTCCCCACTGCCGGAGGTGACATGGCTTCGTCCGCCTGGCAGGACACGGGACTCAACCAGAAAGGGTCCATGACTTATGTTGCACAGAGTTTGTGGCACCGGAAACACTGCGGCAGGCACGGGCCTACCGCGACGGGACGATGATTTATGGTGCACTGAGGTAGGGGCACCTTAGGTGCTGAGCGGGTGTGCAGCCTGCGATGATGCGCCGTCCTGGCAGTCCGGACTGGTAATGATTTGTGTGAGCCCTGCTGGACCGCAGTGTGGCCCTGAGCCAGCGGGCAGCACGGGACGACCGCCACGTGGCGTTGCCTCGCGGTTTACAGCGTTGGTGGCACCTATAGTGCTGGGCGGGTGTGCAGCCTGCGATGATGCCGTGAGCAGTGATATGATCTCTGCCATTGCGAAATCAAGACCTGGAATCACGTGTGTGACCTAGTGGCCCACGGGGCGGGGCTGCATGATGTGGAGGCTGCCAAGGTCATGGACCCCGGGTTTGGAGATTGCACCGGCACGTGGTGGGCCCTCTTGGAGACATGCTGGTGGTGGAAGGTGAGCAGTGGGGCCTGGGTGCGCAGGGGCGGGCAAACACTGCTGGGTGGCGGGAGGGGCAGGGGTACAGCAGGCCTGTATGCGCAGGGGCGGCCAAGCGATGATGGCGTGTGCAATGATTTGTACTCTGCCATTCATGCATCTGGGCTCTGTTTCAGATCAGGGACATGGTGGACTGCGGTGTATGCCGGCACGTGGTTGGAGACACACCGGTGGCTGCAGGTGAGCAGTGAGGCCTGGGTCCGCAGTTTCGGCACTCTCTCTCCCTTTCTTCCTCTCACTGTCTCTCTCTCTTCCTCTGTTACTCTCTCTCCCTCTCCCTCTCTCCCCCTTTCACTGTCTTTCTCTCTTCCTCTGTTGCTCGCTCTCTCCTTCTCCCTCTCTCCCCCTTTCTCTCTCTCCCTCTCTTTCACTCTCTCTCCCTTTCTTTCTCTCTCTCTTTCTCTCTCTCTCTGTCCTTTGATGGGCGCATGACACACCTTCTTCTCTTGTGTTTTGTCTTGCAGGCTGTGTCTCACAGATTGTCCGGAGGAGACACGCCATGACTCTTCCGAATAGTTGTTTTGAGTTACATTTGAATAAAATTATTTGTTTGGCAATTCTATGATGAATATATGAATCTCCTTTTTCTGTGCACACATGTATGTAGATTGGTGTACTTGTGTGACATCTGGCGAATTGTTTTGTTCATGATTTCATTACGTTTGATGTGAATTATCTTTGTCCGGGGTAGGGCCCCGGTTGGGGGCTTGCGGTCCGGGGGGGGTGGTGGGTGTTGTGGCCCTCTTGAGTGTCCGGCTGCGTGATCAGTTGCCCCATGGCATCTGTTGTTCTTCTGGTGTGACTGCGGGCTGGTCTCCCATTTCTGGTGCAGGTTATCGTCAGACTTAATACCAGGAAAAAGCAGGTGTTATTTCCCTGCTGCTAACGTGCCTTATCGCATGTTTTGTGCTCTTCTCGCCGATCTGGCTGAACGTTGAGAATATTGCGGAGTGGTTTTTTCGCGTTTTTTTGCACGGGAACGCCTACTCTGCATCTCATTAGCGTTAGTTGCCAGTGTCATCCGTGGCGATGTTTTTTGCGGCTGCTATCTCGGGAATACTGGCGGTATCTGCTGTTTGCACCAGCTTGTGAATAGGGCGATTAATCTATTGCCACTTTGGCTGCGATAAAATGCCACTAACTCGGCAATAAGTCCTTGAGAATATGCCCCTGAGTGTACAATCCGATAGGGGGGTATCTTTATAATACATAAATATATATATTCCCACCTTTGCGGCCATTTGTAATTTTGTTATTGCACCACCCTGGATTCGATCCTGTGCTCATGGGGTTAAATGCTCAGAATCACCGCATGTTGCCTACCTTAAAGGGCATTCCATTCATAATAATCCCCTCTGCTGGGAAGACAACGCAAACCACTGTGCTATAGCAGCTGGTTCCCCACGGCTACAGCCAGCAGCTCAACCATATGGGTGGAATCACTTCATAAACAAAGAGGAAATGAAGTCTTAATTATTTTATAAAGTAAATACTTGCACAGCTGTGTAACTAAATAATTCCATATTCTGAGCTGGTAACATTTCCTTCCCGTTACTGAGCTATGATCACTTGACTTTGCGCAATAAGGACTTTTAAACTCTTCGTTAGCACAGTTAAAATATTACAGGAGTGCGAGTTGGAAGCTGGAATAGCAGAAGACGGCTCTGTACCCTGAAGAGACTCCCAGACCACCTCAAATATTTAAAAGAAACCCTAGATTAGATGTTCTCTGAGACGATGGGGAAATCAATGTAGAACAAGGTCTGTGTAAGGGGATGTGGACCGCCCAATGAGATTCTGCCCGGATTGGCGTCCGGCAAAAATAAAGCTAAAATACAGCAAATCTGAAAAACGCACTCTAACCACGCCTGCTGGCACTGAGTCAGTCATCCGAAAGCTCTTGACGGGATTCTGCCACCACCTGCCTCGTACTGCTGCAGCAGGCTGGTTGACTCGCAGACATAAAAAGAAAGAGAAACAATTGCGCAATAAATGTTTGGTGCACTTGAATTACTGCAAAGTATTTGTGGCTACGCTCATGGTAGTCCCCTCCATCACGCCCCTCCATCTACTATGCTCACCTTTGTACCATCCCTGTTCCTTAGTGGCCGCATTGGCCGTAACACTACATGCCTGGTTGAAAACGGGGACCTGATTGATGAGGTATGTTGGCTGGGTGTGTGGTGGAGAGAAAAGAAGCAGATCTTCGCCTCGATATGCCTTATATGGTGCCACCCCGGGCACCCCCAGATGACGTCACGGACGCCCCTCTTTATGATGAAACAGATGAGGGACTCCCAGCCTTGACTCCTGCCTATGGAGCGATTAAGGGTGCCCCACTTCTATTTGCAGGGGGCGCCTGGTCATATCCTTTAGAGGATACTTTAGAAAAACCTACGGGTGTAAACTGTAAAGGTGCATGCAATAAAGTATGTGAATACATGTGGGTGATTGAATGCACAATACTGCAGGGAGGTGGCCAAGATTGTGTTTTAACATTGTGTGACTGAATGTGTGGTTACAGGTATAGGTGGTTATGTGAACGAAGATGTGCTTCACTGAGGGTGAGCTTGTGTGTGGGGGGAGTTGCTGCCTATGGATGTTAACTGAATTCATTAACAAAGCATACCGTACTTGCTTGTGTAACCAGGTTTGCAAATATACTTAATTCAGAAAAAAATACCCTGCACTGGAAAGATACAATTACTTCGTAAATTTGAGCAGGGCACATATAAAAAATATTGACTTTATAGTTTGGCGAACACGTGTTGCACCAATAACCAGTTCTGAAATTGGCTTTGGTCTTGTTGTTATTTTGGTACAAAAACAGTGATGAATACATTCACCATGTTTAGTTAGAGGCCTTCCACCATTATCTGCTTGGTAACTTATGTTGTGCAATAGTCAACCCCAACTTCAACCCCTGTCGAAAGGAACTGTTCTGTGCCCATGCTGCTTTGCTCACTGTTCAAATACCTTGTGCATGAGTTTCTTTCAGAGCCTGATGGTATTAGCTCAGCAGGACGGAATGAGTTCAACTAAAGAAGGTGATGTGTCTACAGTGTATGACTCAGTGCTTGCCTGAGCGCAAGCTTCTGTGAATGAGTAGGCAAGTGTGGTTGTGCGACTCAAGAAAATTATTGAATAATTATCTTTGCCATTGAAAAACTTGATTGGTTTTCATTGCTTCTATTCATAAGTATCATTGCTTTAAAAACATGTGAACCTTTACCTTAGAAGTGGTGTACTCTACAACAGAGAGGGCCTGATTACGAGTCACAGACTCGTGGGGGCGCAGTGGTGGCGGTCCAGCCACCGCCGCACCGGTGATCTGAACAGCGTATTACAACTGTGGCGTTGGACTGTGCCGCAACCGCCAGGGAAACGCGTTCCCTGGTGGTCCCGCAGTGGCCAGAGACTCACAATATACTGGCACTGCAGCTGCAGCACCGCCATGCATATTGCGAGTTTCAGGACCACCAGCTGTGTCATGGAGGTTCTTCCTCCGTGAAACTGCTGGCGGTCATGAAACAAAGGGGGCCCTACAGGGCCCCCTCGTCACCCATGCATGGAGGCACATGTTGTGCCCCCCTGTGTGCATGCACCCCCAGACTTCACAGTCCATGCCGTTCAGACTTCACAGTCCATGCCGTTCACAGTTTACAGTCCAGACTTCACAGTCCATGCCGGGCTGGAATGCGCTGTGGCAGTCCTGAGGCGGTGCCTTTCTAAGGCATACATAGGTGCCTTTGAAAGGCACTGCCACTCCGCCTGCCAGACCACGAAAAACTCGTAATCTGGTGGGCGGGCAACAGCCCTGTTTGGCGGTCCTAGAGCAGGGCGGTGGTATGGTGGCCCAATCCAGGACAGCCAAAATCATAATCAAGCCAAGACTCTTTTTCAGTACCTTAATACGGACCTTGATGACATGAAATAAATCCTGCTTAATATTTAAAGCTCCCTTGAATTTTAAAACACTTCTGTAACTGGGTGGAGGAGATAATATACTGTTCATTGAATATTCTTTATGTCATGTACTGTATAATGTTGGCATGGGCAACTACTATGTCAATGAGTACCGTGATATTTGCAGGTCCGACAACGCCAATACTGATAAATGCAATACCAATGTACGCCATAATCTGTGCCCATATGACAATATCAGTGCTCATAAATACAATGTCAATGTGTGTCATAATCCATGTACAGACAACGATGTTGTTACCAGTGAAAGTGATGTCAACATATATCATGATCTGCAAAAACCTGGCAATATCAGTAAAGGCGATGCCAGTGTATACCATGACAACTGTACACAAGCTATTGAGAATTTTTATAAAAATGACACCAGTAACAGCCATATTAATTTTAGAAGTTCCAGTGAACTCGGATCATTGCTGTCTGATTTACCCAAAGTGCCCTTACCATCAACCCCGAGTCAGAGATATGTGGTCAGACAGGCCCTGCGACCAACACCCATGCCTTTCAAATATCTGATGACAGGTGGGGTCTCTCTTAACCCAAAGATAAACACACGCCCAGGGAATTCCTTGATCGATCCCACAGATAGGGAGTTTCACCACAAACAGGTCCGTGGCAAATTGGCCCCAATAAAACACGTTTGGCCAAAGGCTGGCGTTCCCCAAAAATACCAATAAGCTAGATGCCACATGTAGACAGAAAAACTCAGGCAATCAGGACATTACATGCACACCACACGTAGTGATCACGCATCCCTCAGGCAGGACATCTGAACACATGCACACTGGCCCACACTAGCTCTCTCTGAGGTCAGAAGACATCTGTGTCTTTATCAAGATGCCCAACCTTGTTTATTTATGACTGTTATGCCTTTTATGAATGCAACAATCGATTTATGGTACGTGCAAGAAATCTATAAAACCAGTCAAAACTTTGTACACAGGGAGACTTTCGTCAGACGCATTCTGTCGAGTCTCTCCCTGCTGCAGCGTATAATTAAACCAACTTGTTCCTGTTTTGCCAAACTCCTCTTTTCTTTTCATTTCTTTGATGTAAATTCATATCCGAGTAACAATGTTTTACTTACAGGTATGATAATCAGAAATTAAGGTGGGCCAGTCAGCTTGGGTTTTGGGCAGATTACTACTGAAGGCGCACTGGTACATGCACCTTAATCTCTTTGTAAGGTCATCAAATATATTTCCCCATTGGTTGTATGGACCTTTGTAAGTTGACTTGAAGGGGATAAGGGAGATAAGATCAGAAATATATTTACAACTTGTGAAGTCAATGTGACTGCACAACAAGGACCATAAATTAGTAAATTTAGTTAAATGGGCTTATTTTGAAATATTCGTCTATCCAGCATATATGCAGAATAAAAATAAATTCAAAAGATGCAGCAATGCAGGTTGAAGGCTGAAATGTGCAAATAAATTGGGCCATAAGAATATGAGATACAGAATAGTAACAGCCACAACGACAATAAAGCAAATTGTTGCAAATAGGTGCTCCATAAATAAACTTCCCTTTTCTATTCTAAAGAAAGGTTGAGAACAGTATTATTTGATGGAGATTTCTAGCCAGGGAGCACAGAAGGTGTCAGCATAGAATAGGACTTCTGTAGAAGTTCAGGAAATAATAAAACTGCTCAGCATAAAGCTTTACGCTTAGGAAAAAGCCCAGCAAGAGAGATCTGTTCCCTCTCAGAGTCAGGGGAAAGTCTGCCTAACTATCTTTGGAAACACCAATTAAATATAGCAGTAGCTTCACAAACATCCATATCTCTCTTCTCCCCACCAGAAACCAACCAGATTGCTGAATGTGAAAGGAGTTATCATACTCCTTTTAGTTCCCATTTCATTGAAACTGGGACTGCAGCGGTCCACCTTGAGCTCCCCACCATCCTGGTACGTGATAAACAGAAGACCTCCTTTGACCATTATTTCTCTGAGTTTGCTGCCATCTTCCTCCTCATCAGGCCTCATTTTCAGTCATCTAATACAAACAATGAGCCTTTCTCTAACTAACAAAAGCATGATAATGCACCTGCAGAAGAAAGAAAACAACTTACTGGCAAAGTTAAGAGACACGTTTCAGTTGAGGCCTGAAGTCAGGCTAAGTTAACTCGAGAATAACAATGAACTTTAGTTAAATAACTATGCATCTGCATACATATGTAATAGAGATAAATGTTAAACGGAATTGGGCAAAAACTTGGTTACATGGGTCAATTGATAATTTAAATACACATATATGAATCCTTGATTGCTACAATGATTACACATGGGTAATATGTTTAAATGCATCACACACCTTAATAAAATTAAGTCACACTTTGAATTTAAATGTCATATTTGAATATATAAATGTATATTTGTGATGTAAAGAGGGCTGAGCCTAGATTAAGCTGCTCCAGTACTCAAATACAAAATGTTTTACCCCAGACATTGCTGCAGTGCAGAAAAGGTGGTCAAATGGTTATTTTACAGTGCAGAGTTCAAATAAAGTTCCTAAGATACCATATATTTTACAGTCAGCTCTAAGGTTATGGCTGGTGAACTTTGAAAGGGGAGGGGCGAGCAAAGTTCCCCATCGCTTCCCAAAACACTAAATAAAAGACCCCCTCAAAAAGTCCAAAATAAAACACCATCTCCTCCAAAGCCCATAATAAAACAACCCCTCCATCCAAGAGCCCAAAACAAAACAATTACACTAACATTTAAATAAAATAAAAATAAATGGTATTTAACCACAGCTGTACATCCTTCTTGGTGTTCTGAATCTGCAGTCTGCGGTGGCAAGAGTAGAAGAGCTCCCCTAACCAATCCAGATGTCGCTCTCATGCTATTAACCAGCATGAGAGAAGCACCAGGATTGGATGGAGCAGGTTGGCTGGATACTCCATCAGGCCCTGGAGGCCTGTGCTTGCTCTCCACCCTGCTGTCTAAGACAGCTTGAGATGGAGGGCTTCAAAGTGCACATGTCAGGCTGACCATCACAAAGCAGCCAGCTAAACTGTCATTTGCACTTTTGAAGGTATAGCTAGCCACTGCTCCAGTCCTCCATGCTGCGAATCAGCGCAGAGGACATGCCCTGCATGTCTCTCGGGGACAACCAGGCTGCGGTGCGCACATTGGTAAAACATAAAATGGCAATTAAATAATTTAATTGCCAATTTATTTTTTAGACATGGTTTGTAGTGGGCGGGGGGTGATGCTCCCCTGCCCTCGTGAAGAACTGCTGCTGGTATTGAATTAAATACGCATCAATAGGTAAGGCAGGACCAAAGGTCGATCTCCACATCACAGTGCACAGCATTCAAAGTACAAAGAGTCTGATTGCTGAGGAAATGCTGGCCGGTATGCAATGCATTTATAGTGTCAGCCTATCAAAGTGTTCTGTTCTTCGTTGTTGTAAACAGACGTGCACTATAAAACTAGTGACGTTTCTATAAAATATAAGATCTAAAAATCTTACATCTCCTGCAAGTCCTGCACCTTAGTCCATGTAAATTGGTTGGAAAATTAATCAGCTGTTTTAAATACCTCCTGTCGTCTTTTTAGCTTCTTATGGACAGAGATTAAACTGCCAGCATCGCAACAGCAAGTGAGAAGATGAGTGCTAGACATAACAACCTCATAACAAGCTTTGGAGCCTATTTATGAGGCTGTTTGCATCACAGCGCAAACCTTAAGTTATATTTGTGAAGCCACACAAGGCCACTTGTGTGGCCCTGAGTGGCTTTATAAATCCAGAGTAACGCAACACAGTGCAAATTGTTGCATTGCATTACTGTGCCCTGAGAAGGCGTTCCATGGGCCTTGCATGGGTGTTCCCATACAACTCCCATGGTTTTTGACACATTCCCAGATTTACCAACACTGTGTGAACTTGGGAATGCACCAAAGAGGTACGCCTTCCCAGGGGAGGCATAATGAGGAGAAATATCTCTATTCCTCGTCGTTCCTTCCTCTTTCTATGTGTGCTGCATTCTGCAGCACACACAGAAAGAGGAATATTCCTCCCAGGATTGTTTTTGTGCAGGAAGGTGCCCCTTCCTGCACAAAAACAATCCTGCATGCAACGCAGGCACGCTTGCACCATGGTGCAAGGGTGCTTGCGTTGGCACAAGGCAGCCCATTGGGCACCAGCACATGGGAAAAGATAGGAATGTGCTGTATTCCATTAATTACAGCGCATTCCTGCCCTTTCCCTGTGACGCAGTGTAGGAAGGTGGCTTGCTGCACTGCACCACTTCCCCATAAATATACCCCTTGTGGTTTCTGTACTGTTTTGCCTGCAGAGAACGCATGCGCTGTAGAGAACTGATTTCTTAACAGGCGCACCGCCGCCTTCTGTGCCCTTGCACACACACAGATTGGAATAATGGTAGACCACAGGAACACACTGTTCTAAGCCAATGTTACAGTAAGCACTGTTAAGTAACTTCAGAAATATTGTACAGCTTGTCCTTAATTAATTGATTTTTCTTGCTTCATTAACTAATATTAACATGCGCATTTGTCTATTTCTAGCTGATGAAGGTAGTGCTGGTGGAAGTGGAGCAGCTGTCGTTGGAGGTTAGTTGCCTGATTTCTACACGTCTTTAAGAAGTTGGAATGTACTCAATAAGGGTTCAGTGTGATTGGAAACCACTTAGTCATCCAGTTATTTACTTGTAGAATTGTTTGATCAGCGAGGCTTCCTAGGACTCTGTATTCATGGCGCATTGCTCTTTAGGTACCAAAGTGATACAGAAGAGCAAAACTCTTCCGACGATTTATTGGTGGTTATTGTCTATAAGCAACATGTTGCCATGAAATCCATGATCTAAGCAAAAAGGAGCGAGTGAACTGGCATTACGTTACTTCCTAAGGAAAGCCATAAACAGAGGAAGTCTAGATCCTTAGAAAAAATAAACTTTCTCAATTATTTTGAAAGTTCCACTTGAAAAAACCCAAAGTCTGCAGAGGAAACTCAAGAAATCTACAGAAAGGACAGTCTCCACTTTATGACAAAGCTAAGTACATCGAACTGCAAGATAAAGGAAGCATGTGGGCCCTTGCCCCACTCATAGGCGTTTCTGATGGTAATTTCTTCTCAGACCCTATATGTGCTCTCAATGCCCTTCACGCACACCTCGTCACAGTCTCTGTATTTTGACGCCAGACTCTGCACTATCACACACTTTGCTTCCCATGCTATAATGTGTTTCTGCTTGACCAAAATCTATCTCCTGTTGCTTCGGTAGTTTGCCCTTTGTCCCTGTACCTAGAGAGGACCTCACAATACTACCCCACCACCATCTTCTTGTTTAACATCTTTTTACCAGCACTTTGCAACCATCACCCCTTCAAGCTCGCTCCAGGGTGGTGTGGCAACCTGTTTTTCTTCTATCCATCACTGAATGGTGTGTCACTGAGTGCTCATCGTTTACTCTCCCTTATCTACTTCCTCGAAGACCACTCGGTTTCCTCTTCACTTTAGAATCAATAATTGGCAGAAGTACCAGCACATTTAGGCTCCACTTGGAGAGCAAAATTTGACTTTCATCCTTCAACAGCCCCTCAGCTATAGCTACCAACAACCATTTTCAAAACATCTACAAACTGTCTCAATCCCATTGATGATGTCATGAACAATGGTATGTGTGACGTCACATCTGAGTCTGACAATGCTATTTATCTTTATTTATTTTTTATTTTTATGAGTTTGATAAGAGAACCATAATGACTATGAGCCTGATATAGAATGTGGAGAACAAGTCACTCCATCACAAACGTGACAGATATCCGTCTGCCATGTTACTACTGCTTTATAGCCAATAGCAGCTGTACTACAGCGGACGGTATATCCGTCATGTTTGTGAAGGAGTAACAGGTCTGCCTAACTCTAAATCAAGCCCTATCTGTCCAGTAGAATGATTGACTGCTTCTTTTTTACATAACCAGTGTTGCAGTTGATAACAGAAAATGTGTGATTAAATACGACTATGAGATGTTGAGTTCAACCACACCTATTCATGGGATGGGTGTATCTCAAAGTGGTAAAGGGGCTCCCCAATGATCACTTTTAAATGAGGTTCTCATAATTTTGCTACGTTTCCTAAAGTTAGTGGGGTGTATTTACAAGCCCCTTGCGCCTACCATATGTCACTTTTCCCATGTTAAAAATGACGCCAAAGTGGCGCAAGGGGTTTGTAAATAAGCCCCAGTGTGGCTAATCAGATCTCCGCCGTTGTCCTATTAATTGCCGTTATTAATCATGAAAGTCAGTGGAACACAGTTGACCCTGGTGTATCTATGCTTCCTCCCATAGGTGTCATTTTTGCCATGATTGTGGTCCTGGTCTGCCTCCTGGTAGTCATTATGCGTTACATGTACCGGCACAAGGGCACCTACCAAACCAATGAAGCCAAGGGCACAGAGCATGCGGAGAGTGCCGATGATGCATTGAGGAATGACCCTTCTCTCCTTGGAGATATGGATGTCAGCAAGAAAGAATATTTTATCTGAAATACAAAGTTAGAAAGCAATGTGCCTTAGAGGCTGAGCAATGCTAACGCTGCATTGAGCAAGAAAGCTGTAATATGCAAGGAAGAAAAGAATGGAACCAGTTTGGGTTTTCAATGGTAGTTTGATCTCTATGAAAGGGAACCATCAGATTACTTGAAGGCAATTGTCCACAACGGCAAATGTGAATCACTCATGGACATTGAATAAAGATTGAAAGCACTGCAACCTCTAGTCTGAAGGATGTAATTTAACATTCAAAATACCTCCCCACAGATGATGCTGTGCTCATTATCTGTGAAAGGAACAGTGGGATAAGTGCATCATTTACTGCTAAGTGCTGGGCATGGTAATTCTTCTGAGAATCCTGTATTGGAATTTACTCTTGTGCAGGAACTTTAAACTACCACTACATTTTGGATAAATTACCACCCTTCTCTAACTCGGTAACTTAGACTCTTGTAACGGTAACCGTTGCAAAATGGACATGTTAAAAGATTGTTTTTATGTTTATTATAAATGTAATTATTTGTAAAACTATTTTGGTTGGTTCCCAAACAAAAATATATTTCCAAAGCAAAAACCCAAATTAGTTATCTAAAATACTCGTGATAGCAAATGTTGAGTGCACGAATTTGCTAGTATGTTTTACAACTTTGTGTGAAGACCAGCTCTAAAACTTTAGTGAGCAGAGCATCTTCTTTGAGATCCTTGGGCTAACAGTGGACTAAACAAAAACATTTTGTTTAGATGCTTCATTTGAAGCCGCGTTTTCAGCCAGAGCCTGGGCTATTTATGCAATTATTTCATGAGTTTGCATTTACTTCATGTGCTTTAGCAGTGTGGCTTTGTGGCAAACCCCTTCTAGATGTATGTGCAATGCACTCTAAAAGAGCCATTATTCTGTCACCTTTCACCTCTTTCTACCATTTCCACTATACTATGTAGCAAAATCATCAAGGTTCCTCGAGCAGTGTATCGCTTCTTACATGAATGCTTTCAGCAATAAAATATTTTGGTAGAGTTTAAAATTAGGTTAGTAAATCAAATTAACATTTAGCTTAATGTATGATTGTAATATTAATATACACCACTTTCAGATTAGTACCTGGACCTAAACCAAGGACGTTTGTGTCCAGGCATGAGTAATGTGAAGCATATATATTGCACGATTATCCAAGCAACTTCTTTTCTCCCACAGACAACGTCCTCAGAACGAGTTATGTGCATATAAATAGTGACTTTTTGGTTCCAAAGTTCATTTATTGGAAAACAGACACTTCTCAAAAGTTACAGCTCTAAGCGGGAACACTGACAGGGACCTGAAACTATTGTGTGCATTTATTAAACTGAAGTCAGTGGGGCGCACCTGGGAGGCACACTGTCAGGCTGGTGTAATATTAGACATATTAGATGCAGAGTCATTTTTATAAAACTCTTCCAAGTACTTATAATTATAATTGTATTTATATAGTGTCACTCTTCGTGGGTTAGATTAACGCATATTCATTATTTCTGTCCATCACCAAAGTGAATTACATTCTCACGGAAAGCTGCATGTTTTCTATTCGGCATGGTGGTCGCATTATGTTAGTGATTAAACTGAATGCAAGCTCAGCTGGCACCCTATTGGTAAATTATTCTCATGCGAAGAGTAAATTCAATAGCATTTTAGATGTGGGGTGGGGGGTGGGGGGTGTCCGAGGCGAGATGATTGACACAGTGACAGGCGTGGACTTAATCATGGTGAGTTCAGCACTACTTGTGTGTCACTGAGGACGCTGCCCCTCTCCCACCGTAAAAAAGAGTGCTATAAGTAAAGCTGTTTGTTTTGCAGCTGACGTACACATAATAAAAGAATGTTACTCATTGGGGCATATTCTAAAGGAGTCATCGCCGATTTATCGGCATTTTAGCGCCGCAAAAGTGGCGAAGAACTATCACCCCATTCTCAAGCTGGTGCAACCTGCCTACATCGCCAGTTTTCCAGCGATAGCTTCCGCAATTAACATCGCCACGGATGAGAGCGACAACTAGCGCTAATGACATGCAGAGTAGGCGTTCCCGCACAAAAACACATGAAAACACAACTTTGCGATATTCACAACGAGCAGCCAGATCTGCGATGCGACCCGAAAACAGGCAATACAGCGCGTTAGCAGCAGGGATTTAACACCTGCCTTTTACTGGTGTTAAGCAGGACGACAACCTGCAGTATGAAAGGGAGCCCAGCCCAGAGCCACATCTGAAGACCAACACATGTCATGGAGCTAATGATCATGCAGCTCGGAGACCCAAGAGGTCCACAACACCCACCGCCACCACCCCAAGGCCCCCCCCAGACTACCACCGAGGCAGCGCAGAACAAGACAGCTGACCTTCCGAAACGGCATGGCCCCTCAGCCACACAATTGCAGAATGTGGGGAGAGGTGGGAACCAAGTATGTGTGAAGGAGGCAAGTCACCCATGAATAAGAATGTACACAATGCCAAGTGTGGCGGTGATGTGCTGGACAGACTCCAGTATGCAGAGCACAGACATGTCCCTGTGTACATATACTGCTGGTGTGTGCTGTGTTGTGGACAGTGGACGCAACCATCTTACCTCAGGCAGTGGGGCAGACCTCGCTCATGTAGCTGTGTCGTCCCCCCCTGTAAAGCGGAAGTGGAGTGGGCTGGTCTGGCGTACGCCACACCAGCGTAGGAGTGTGAATAAATAGACCGGGGCTCTGGGCGTGGTTCACTTCCGGGATGGCCAACGCGTCTGCCAGGGCGGCGCCCCTCACCCTGCCACGAGTCCGCCGCCGTGACCGCCAGCATCCTCAGCCGATCGCTGCCTTCCGCGACACAGACCCCCAGCGCACCCAGCGGCACAGCACCGCAGAGTCATGTGTGTGCCGACTACTGTCTGCGGCCTACGCTGCGGTCAGCAGGGCTCACAATTCATATTCAGTCTTGATTTATTGATGGCAGAGTCCAGTAGGAAGTACAGGCAGTAGTACATTGCTTCCAGGGCCGCGCACCCACCGAGCGCTCCAGGTGCCACTAACTCTGTGCAGCACAAGTCAACGCCACATGGCTGTGGGCCCTTGCTGACCGCTGCCTCCGGCCTACACTGCGGTCAGCAGGGCTCACACATATCAAATCCAATCCTGACCTGCAAGGACACGCCATCATCGCTGGCTGCACACCCGCTGAGCGCTTCAGGTGCCACCAACTCAGTGCACCACAAGTCATCGCCACGTGGCTGTGGGCCCTTTCTGACCGCTTCCTCCGGCCTACACTGCGGTCAGCAGGGCTCACAATTCGAATTGAGTCTTGATTTATTTAAGGCGCAGTCCAGAAGGCAACAGACATTGCTTCCAGTGCGGCCCGCCCGGACGACGCATCATCGAAGGCTGCACACCCGCTGAGCGCTTCAGGTGCCACTAACTCAGTGCACCACAAGTCATGGACCCTTTATGATTGAATCTTGTGTGTGTGATGTCAGATCTGGTGCCCCTACCTCAGTGCACTGCAAGTCATGGACCCTTTATGATTGAATCTTGTGTGTGTGAACTGATGATCACTGTTCTAGTTGTTGCCAGCACCAACCACTCCCTGAGGGCTGGCTTACACTCACCCCACACCCATCCAGCACAGGCGTCACTGGACATGTGACCCTGGTAATAAAATGGGCCGGGCACACGTGCCCGTGGCCAGTTCCACTATCTATCTAAGTGTGTCCGTGTGGTCATTATGTATGCATGATGGCCCAGGGCCCTACCACTTACATTGTGCTGTGGACAGCGGACGCAACCATGTCACCTCAGGCAGTGGGTAAGACCTTGGACACGTAGCTTTGTCGTCCCCCCCCTGTAAGCGTAAGCGGAGTCGGCTGGGCCGGCGTACGCCAGTCCAGCGTAGGGGTGTGAAGAATTTGCCCGGGGCTCTGGGCGTGGTTCAGTGCTGGCCTGGACAAGGAAGTGACTAATGCGTGTGTCTCTGTTGTAGTGTCGGCGCCACCCGGCCCGCAATTGACAATGTTGCAATGTAGCATGCACCCGGAGGGCGGGCACGCACGAACGGAGAAATGAAGGAGCGCAAGACCGCTCGGGGTCTTGGCTCATACATGCCAAGTGTTGTGTGTATCTGTATTGCCGCAGCATGAGCCAAATGCCTAGCCTTAATCGCAGCGCGAGTACAGCCAGGCACGAACTCTACATCTGTGTCCGCACTATCCTTACCATAGGCCTACACTCACGTGGCTGCCCACCTTCAATGGCCAACATCACTGTGTCGTTGTCAGGCTTGTGGACATGCGCAGCCACGCATGACAATGGTGTGCCGTAGGAGTGCAAGTGATGCAACCGCGCAGCGCACCCAAGTAAATAGGCTCGGGGGGAGGGAGGAGCAGCTGTGAGGCAACGTAACACACAGTGATGCCCCTCATTTGCCACATGCAAGACATGTCAAACATGAATCCCAAAGTCGCACACATCCCACCCCACCCCCAACAAGCCACATCACATTTCCTGAATGCAAGCAGATGACAAACGAACATTAGGGATGAAAGCTCCTTTGTCTGAACTATCAGGCGGAAGCACATCTGCACCTCCGACCTCGGTATTGCATGTGCCCGGCAGCCCCGGACAGATACTATAGCAGCTGATGACGACTCCCACACTACGCACAGCCCGATGAAAGACCAACGTATACACACCCCACACACAGAAGTCCTTGATCGAAGTTGTCTTTCATGGAATGGCCTTCACACTCACTCCCACACCATCCCAGGCGTACAACCGTTGCACACTAAAACAACTCATTGATCCGAGCTGTGTCATTTCATCCACAGAACTGGCGCAGGTCAGAACAGTGCAGCTTCAACCAGAGCCACTAACGGAATGGCAGAACATCCCGGACACATGCACAACCCCTGTCACGTTGAACTGTACCGTGCACGTATGCTGCATTTACTGGGGGCACTGCCATTGGCAGTGCTGCGGATCAGTTACCGGCTAAGCTTCCGCCATGCCGACATCACCTGCGTTCAGCCTGTGTTGCATTGTCGATCGTGCATATTCGAGTGGTCCATGGATGTCTGCCTATCCAACAGGATGGCAGCTGAACTGGATTTTGACATGTGTGTGCGCCGCCTGTTGGCCCACGACCAGGAGTGTCACTGTGATACCCGTATATGGGATGCCTTGATACTTGGCATACATGCTGGCAGCTGGACCTGGGAGATTGCACAACTCCTCGTGTGCAGTGACCACATTGAACCGCTCCCCTATTGGGCTGTAGTGCTAATTGGTGAAAGGGGTGGACGCAGCACATCTGTCCAGACCTGCTAATGGATCACCTCGCCATCCTGTTTGATGAAGTCGACAACGACCTCATGTTGGAAATGATAGCCTATGAAGCTGCAATCGCTTTCATGGACGAGTAACTACGTACCTGCAGCCACAACAGATTGGAACCCATTGCACATGTCCCAACACCTTGTTGCATCTTGGAGATCTGGTCACATATCCCACGACAACAGTGGACATGGCTGCATTCGCCTGGACTCCGAATACATGAGCGGACAACAACTCGGGTTAACACACACCTGTGAAAGGTGAGGCACTCCCCCAGAGTGGGCTGCGGCGCTTGGCAATGTTCCAAAATTATGACATACTGCTGCATCGGTCTGCATGTTGTGGCACTTATCTTGCCCATACTGACACACACATGCTAATAAAGTCTACGCACCTTCACTTGTATTCAACTGTGATGAGTGTTGATTTGAATGACAATGTGTGTCTCACTGCCGATCTGGGTCACGGCCATACATGCACATTGATAGCATTACCCAGGGAGTACCTTTTTGTGGAATCACTGTCCCTACATTTACCCATACTTTCATACTTGATTGATCATAGCCATGACACATCTGTGTGAATTAGAATGTTTTATTCGCATTCAGTGGAGTGTTGAAGCTGGACCAGTACAGGGCCATGCAAACCCCACTTTACATTGTTGCCCCGTGGAGGGCCAGCCAGAGTCCTTTGGGATTGACAAGTTCATCGGAAGAGGAAGACTTCAGTCCACAGTGTGATTGCTGTGTCATTGGTATCCAAACAAAATATGGCAGTCCATGTTGAGGTCCAAGGTGAGTGTCGCTGAGTGTGATCGGGGGACAGTGGAAGGTGTTATTCCAGGGCATGATGCAGAGGGCAGAACCAAGCTGAAACAGGCCATATGGCGGAGATGAATGCTACCACTTCATTCTTACCACAAAGCCAGATTCATCATCATCTTCGTCCTCTGATGTGTCAGGTGCCTCACATGTGGGTGGTGGTGTTTAATCTGCATCACTGTGTGGCACTGACACATCAGGGGGCGGAGATGTGGATGGAGTAGTAGCAGCAGCATTCATCCGTGCCAGGCCTTGTGGCGGCAATGCCATGACGAGGATCTGCAGGGCATGGAAGATCACAGCTACATCTCGCTGGTGTGCAGCCGTGGCAAACATTCTTTCCGCCTGCATCCGCTCCAATCTCTCCATCATTCTCCTAATGTGTCCCTACTCCTGGCTGACATCGCGGGAGCCACTCTGACTAGACAGTTGTTCTTGGCTCAGAGTCATGACTCCAGCGATGTCAGCCATGGATTGTTGGAGAGCATGGAGCGGACAGTGGGTGGCCGTTAGGGACTGTAAGTGGTCCCTGATGGGACTTAGACACCCATGTATGGCATCTAGTTTGGCTGCCATGAGGTCGAACCCCACACGCAGCTGATCAGCCATCTTCTCCAGGCACCCTAACACACGGCGTTGGAATGCCATGTGTTGGTCATGGGGGTCCTGGGAGACAGCCGTGGTGGTGGGTGCTTCCTGCTGTGTGGTCTGTGCAGGGGGTGGGGTCTCCTCGATGCAGCTGGGCTGCCCTGCTCCTGGAGGTGGGGTGCCAAAGCTGTCCGTGAGCTGTTGACGGGCATCGGTGTCGATGTTGGGGAGGTCCTCTTCATCATCAGTGCTGAGTTGTTGGGTCTGCTCTGCAGGAGGTGTTGATCCTCCCTCTGCAATGTGAAGGGGAGATGCAGATTGACATTGTGTTCACATGTATGTTCACGCATTGTACAAGTTTACTTACAGACTGCATGACAATGTACATTGTGACTGTTTGTGAGGAGATGCCCATTTGATGCGGGACAGTTGACATTTCTACACCATCAGGGATGTGAGGTTGTACTTGTACATCATCATCTCACAGTTTCCTGCTATGCCAAATGCGAATGGCCATTTTCTACACACAAGCGGCAGCAGTTGTGTCCTCTGTTCTGTTGTGAAGGTGTTGCAGTGTGTACCCACATTGTTGTCAATGTTGAGGTGCTCTGATTCTTATGTGTGTGTGCTGCATTGTGGGTGTAGTTGCCCCTTCAGCTCTGATTTTGCTGGCCCTTATCCCTTTCAGGCGGTGTGCCTTTCACTTCTGTGCTTATTCAGTGCTGAGATATTGCAGACTTGGGTAAATTGGGCTCTTGGTCGGAGTTGTGACTCTTGGGCATGGTTTGTCCACAGATGTGCTATACTTAATTGTGCATGTGTGCCATTGTGCCCATCTCCCCCGTCCCCCCAGTCCCCGGTCGTTACTCACCCTGTTGCTGTTGGCTCAGGTCATGTTGTGCAGTGTCCGATCCGCCAACTCCTGCCACCGTCTCCCCAATGATGACTCGGGTCACCATTTCCTCCATCTCCTGGTGTGTCACTGGACTCCCACCTCCAGTCTGTATTGCTGCTTTCAGGTTGGCTGCAAATTTCAGCTTGGTTTTGTGCTTCACATCAGTCCAGCGCTTCTTGCAGTCGTCAACTTCCCTTCTCTTCACTTCGACTGCATTCACCTTGGCCAAGATGGATTGCCATATAGTATTTTTAGTTGCCAATGACACAGTGGAGGTGATGAACAGTTGGTGGTGGTGTTCTATCACCTCCGTAATGAGGATCTGGTTTTCCTGTGTACTGAAAGGCGGGTTCCTCTTCTTCTTCTCCTTGCCCTTCCCTGACCCCGAGGTCCCAGGTTGGTCCTCCGGGGGGCTTGTCCTCTGTACTTGCTCCGGCTACCTCCATGGTGCTTCGCAGTCGTTTGTGTTTTTTGTTGCCGCTTTTATAGTGGTTTTTCCCGCCTGACTTGTGGGACTTGCAGGCCTGGCGCTGCTTATCGCTGGATTTTTTATCGCAGTTGGGCCCATCGCAAGTTTTTTCACGTTAGGCTTTAGATTTTTATCGCCGTCCCGGTAATTTTATCGCGGACATTTGACGCATTATCTGGAAACTATCGCATGTTACCGCCGTGTTGAGAATAAGACGTTAACACAGAGTTATTTTCCCGTGATAGACGGCGATGTGAAAAATTGCGTTAACCTATTTTGGCGATGATTATCGCACGTTCTTGAGAATATCCCCCTTTGAGTTCACTGCTGACATCTTGTGTGATCTGCAGGATATGAATTCGGATCCTGGCAAAGTCCGCTCAGCTTCCCCTCCTTCTGAGGTTGCTAAATTAAGTACCTGGTCGTAGAATAGAGGCGCACTCTGAGAAACAATAATATTCAAAATTAATTGTCTAAACCAAGGGTGCAACACTACACGTATGTGTTGGCAACACGCACCATGAAACAGATGAGCTAACAGGTTAGTCCCTGATTGTAGTGTGCACTGTTCCTATTGAACAAAAACGTTCTATATTATTTAACTGTTATTTTTCTTAACAAACCGTACCAAAAGATAACTTCTTATATTCATTTAATGTATTCGTTCATTCACGAACATATTGTTACACAAAATCATATACCTGAATATAATCATTATATTCATCCATGTGGAATTACATACCCATTTACCAAAACCATGGGTTACTTTGACAAAGCTGAATTCTTATCAACAAAAGTTAAATTTGTACCAATACAATTTCCGTGTACAATGTTGTTGCGTATAAATTCACAGGTACATATCTATCTCATGGCCCATAGATGTCACAAGGCCCATAGCCCGATGCATTTCGGGACTTGCAGGTCCCTTCTTCAAGGGCAGTTTTCTGTGAACAAAGGAATAATCATCATGTATATTACATATTTTACTTTATACAGACACAAACTAATTTAAATACAAGGAGAGTCCCGTGACCAACTTAACGAAAACGAAAAAGGAAACAAGAAAAGAAAAAAGAGAAGAAGAAGAAGAAAAAGAAATTCCACTGTGCTCTATATGAGTCGGTTGGTGAGATAGAATAGAAGTAAGACAACTGTCCATACTGTGTCACCACGAAAACCCTAGTACGCCAAAATTGTGAGAAGATGTAATATCCCAAATGGAATGTAAATCACAAGACTTACAGGTGATCGAGTGATATCAATAATCAACCAGAAATACAAACACCCTGAAAAAATTAATGATGTGCTAACCTAAAAGATGGTAAGTAACGCCAAATAGTACTTGCAGACGTAATCCGTGAATCGAAATCTACAATATGAAGAGAACACTGTATAAACAACCTGCAACAACTGTCACTTACGCCCTCCTTCAATCCCAGATATCAAAACGTCAAAATATCTCTACATCCAATAGATAAACAAACAGATTAATGCGTCCTACGAACACAAAATGTAATTCTACAATAATATCAATAACCAAAACGGCATCCAGAGATCTCTATGCCCAATATAGTACCTAAACAGGTTAATGCACCCAAAGAACAAAACGTTGCATCCTGATAAACACTCACCTCGAGAGTAGCTACAGTAATCGTACCGTGAAGGGAGCAGTAAATCAGATGATCCTAATCCCGTGTCATACTCAATACTCAGGTACTGAAAAACAGACACCAGCAATACATCATTGTCTAGTACCAAAGACCTACAGTTGTATATATTTAAGAAATGGAGATCTTACTGCAATATACCTTCTGGGATAATAGAGATCTTGTGTTGAAAAAGAAAGACTCGTGTGTAGCAGCCTGACGCTCGAAAATCTGCGAGTGGCGTCTAACTTAATCGCCATTTGTAAAAATAGAGGTAGAGACTGGACTGATCTGCGACCCACGCTAGCAGGAGGAGTATGGGAATTGAAGTTTACCTCAAGATACCTAAACCGTGAAACTAATGAACGTAAAAAATATTTTCAAAACCAAAATATAAACTCTTCATAAAACGCAAACTAGTAGCGTAGAGTAAATATCACCAAACCATAAAGGCTATGCCTAAACATGTAGGAAAATCATGCAAATTACCGATATGTGCTCGTACTAAAATGTGAGTGCACGGTGAATAAAAATGTGTTAACTAAAAATAAATTTAAAAAAACTAAATTTAAAAAAATTTAAAAAAACCCAACAAAGTCTGGGCGATAAACTCCTACCACTTAATTCTAGAAAGATATATAAAAATCGGGGAGATAAACTAAAAAAACGATCACCAGTGTAAACTACCTACCATGAGTAAAGCTTTGTGATACGTGTTACAAGAAAGAACAATATAGTAATAGATATATAGCAGTGAAAGTTAATACCAGAATAGGAGTAAGAAGAGGAAGAAAAAACTAATACAGATAACTGTGTTAATAACCATAACAGTTCTCACATCAACTTTGCTAAACATATAGTATAGTTGATTACAGATGAAAAAATGTTATCCATACAATCATTGGACCCTCTGGGGGGAACAAAGTGTACAAATAATCTCGCGTCTCAACATATGATATAGTATTACAAATAACAACTCATATCCAATTTATCATTGAGCCCTTTGGGGGACAAAGTCTGCAGGTAATCAATCCAGAAAACCTCTCTTTGCAATAATCTGCTACTATTATCCTGGCCATCATGTTTGGGAACAACTTCAACAATCTGTGCTCTAAGTTGAGATATGTTGTGTTGTGCTTCTAGCCAGTGTGTCGCCACACTTGATGTTTTATTGCATAATCGTATTGTACTTTTATGTTCAGATAAACGAATTTTAAGTTTGCGTTCTGTTTTACCTATATATGCTTTACCACAAGGGCATTTTAAGCAATATATAATATGAGAAGTATTGCAATCAGAAGTATGTCTTAATTGAATTTTTCTACCTGAAACAGGGTGTGTAAGTATATCGCCAGTGGTTATATTATTGCAGTGTGTACAATTGCAACATTTCATGGTTCCTTTAAAGATCTGTTTAATCTGGAACTTATTCGGTGCTTGTATCAAATCTTGCAAATTCCTACCCCGTGTGTACGCAAATGTTGGTTTTTCTTTAAAAATTCCTTTGAATTCAGGTTCATTTTGGAGAAGCTCCCATCTTTTGGTGATAATTTTCTTTATTTGAGGGGAACAGGTTGAAAATTTAGACACAAAAGTAGGTGTTGTTTCTTTGCTCCTTGAGGATTGAAGAAATAACAATGAACGGTCCTTGTTGGCTAATCTGGAAATACTCTTCTGTAAGATATCTGGAGGATATCCTCGTTGTACAAACCGTTGTTTATGTAACTCAATCTTGGCTGTGGCAATAGTAGATTCAGAACATATCCGTTTAATTCGGAGAAAATGTGAGTATGGCAAATTAGAGATAAGACTCCTGGGATGAAAACTAGAATAGTGTAAGGTACTGTTTCTGTCAGTAGGTTTAGTGAAAATTTCCGTAGTTAATTTGTGTTGAGTGAAGTCTTTAATAACTAGCACATCCAAAAAGTTCACCTGTTTGGTACTAATCGTATGAGTAAATTGGATTCTGGGATTTCTAGTATTAAGTTCTTGAATCAGATTTTCTAGATGCTGCAAAGGTTGCATCCAAGTTGGTCACGGGACTCTCCTTGTATTTAAATTAGTTTGTGTCTGTATAAAGTAAAATATGTAATATACATGATGATTATTCCTTTGTTCACAGAAAACTGCCCTTGAAGAAGGGACCTGCAGTCCCGAAATGCATCGGGCTATGGGCCTTGTGACATCTATGGGCCATGAGATAGATATGTACCTGTGAATTTATACGCAAGAACATTGTACACGGAAATTGTATTGTACAAATTTAACTTTTGTTGATAAGAATTCGCTTTGTCAAAGTAACCCATGGTTTTGGTAAATGGGTATGTAATTCCACATGGATGAATATAATGATTATATTCAGGTATATGATTTTTGTGTAACAATATGTTCGTGAATGAACGAATACATTAAATGAATATAAGAAGTTATCTTTTGGTACGGTTTGTTAAGAAAAATAACAGTTAAATAATATAGAACGTTTTTGTTCAATAGGAACAGTGCACACTACAATCAGGGACTAACCTGTTAGCTCATCTGCTAAATTAAGTACCCATAAAGTGGGTAATGTAAGCACTTGCTATTAACAGCACTATATTTACAACAGATTATTTACTGTATGCCAAAGTGCTGCAGAACCTCATCTGTGAACAGAAGGCAACAGCGTGCCGCCTATGCTCATGAGCGTCGGAGTCAAATAAACCTTTTGTTTAACAGAGGCAGTTTGAAACTCAAGTTGTCCTACGCCAGATGGATTAGCCTGTCTACCTGTTTTATTTTTATTTCACGTTATGAAACTCTTTGTTCAGTTTCTTTACTTTTAGAGACTCAAGACTCAAGTACCTGAATAAGTAACAAGCATTTGCAATGCAATAGGCCTTGCATTTACGCGAGTTTAAGCTATTGGCATTGTAAATGACAATGCCTATAATTTTTGTTTTTTAAAACATAAATAAAAGGCATTGTCATTTACAATATGATAGGCAGACCATTATATGGGCGTAGAGTACCCTCAATATATAAATCAAGCCCTACATGAGCTACTCTGCATGGACTTGGGAATCTTGAGTTTTTTATGCTCAATGGCTCTGTTGAACCGCAGGCCATCCGGCACCAAGAATGTGCAACATTTTGAACACTCTGACTGCCCCTGCTGCGTCTAAAAATTGATCATAGGCACATCAGAGGGAAACATGCCATCAGCTGTACTGATGACAGGAAACGCTGAGACACTGAGGAGGGCGGATGCTGTTGGCTAATGGAGCAGATTCAAACTGCACAGTGAGTCCGGGAGCTTCGGAGCCTAGCTGAGGGCTGCCGTAAACTGCTTTTACAACGCGGGCTTATCCACTCGTGACATTTCAATGCAAGAGGAGCAACGCTTGCCTTAACCACGCATATGTCTTAACCATGCATATGCATGGTTAAGGTAGTCAGCGCTCTAGATGCAGAGCGGATGGGTGGCGCAGAGGAACAGGAGGGATCGGGACAGGAAGGACCAGGATGCGACTTGGTAAGTAGGTCTGGGGTAGTTTTTTATTGCTGGGTGCTGGCTTTAGGGCTCAGGACGGGGGGCTGGGGTTGGGGTAGTTTTCAGAAGTGGGGGCCAGTTTGAGGGCTCAGGGCAGGGGGGCTTGGGCCGGGGTAGTTTTTAGGGCTGGGGCGGGTAGATTGCAGGGCTGAGGGTTGGGTTTTAGGGCTCAGGACAAGGGGGGCTGGGGTGTGATCTTTGCATCACATATACCTTGACCAATCATGCCTTTACTACGAAATTCATTGTAAAGGTATGCGTGGTAAAGATGCAGTCGTTGTTAAGACTGCTTTGTTAAGAAATGTTCCGTCATACAATCAAGGGCATCAGCTGGGGGAAGGAGAGCTGCAAAGCAAGGAGTGAACTGCAGAGCTGGGTGAGCGGGATGCTTGAGAATGCCAAACCTACTCGGGGGCCACATCTTTAGAGGCTCGCAAGCCCACTGCTCGCAGTAGCCTGCAAGTCCACCAGCTTACTGTAATGAGCAGAGTTATTTGGTGTCATTTGAGACATTGGGCCTGTATCTCCACCAGCCCACAGGCATGCATGTCCCCAGCCTACAGCAGCCTGCAAGTGCACCAGTCCATAGTAGCTTGTGAACAACAAACTACCAGAAAACAATGCAATAAGTAAAGTGGTGATGCCGCGAGCAGCTGATGGTGGCTGAGTGAAGGGAGTGGGGATATTGAGCCTGCTGATTGAGTGAGGAGTGCACTAGGCATGGACGTGGCACCTCCCTCTGGAATGCGTAATCAGCCAGCATAGGTGGTGTGGCTTACACCCAGAGTCTGCATGTCATATCTCGCCCTCAGCTACTAATCCCCCCAAGTTTGCACCACTTGCCAGCCAGGAGATTGGTTGGCCCACTGATCCCCTCAGTTACAAGCCCCCTGCGATTGGACCCTGCATCAGGTGTTAAATAAAAGAAAGAGTGGAGCAGGAGTAGACATGAACAAGAGAGGACTGCCCCAACAAGGCCTCCCTAAAACTTCAAAAGATATCTTGGTGCAAGCAGTCATTTAGATGTGGCGCTGTGGTGTTAAGCTTGTGCCCTCCAATACATAACAGGTATGGGTAACTTTCAGATTTCAGGCTCACTTGTTTAGAGCTTGGCACCCACTGCCTATGAGACAAACAGTGCCAGCCAACACCGGGCCGGTTGCGGAGAAGGTGGCACCACCCCAGGACATGTACCATAGGAGGTCAACAAATTATTTATAAATAGTGACTTGCACCGAACTGCAGTTGATATCAAATCAAAAGGGAACCACAGTACAACATGGCATTAATATTTATAATAACAATGCCAAAATACACATCCAGACATCCTCGAGCCACAAGATTTTCTCTGACCTCCCCCGCCTTTGCATAAAGTTGGAAGCTGGTTCATAGAATTTAAATAAACAATGTAAACATGTGGGATGTATTAAAGGAGGTAAATCACTAGAACCCAACTCCACATCAAAGCACCGTTCAAACATCACAGACCCTATTATGGAATTACATCCCTCATTGTCACTTGCCGATGCCCCCCCCGGGAAACATAAAACCAAAGCACTTACTATGTCAATTAAACAATGCGTTCAGCAAACTAGCTGTAAATCAATCACTTGATGTCGACAGGCCTGGGCGGCACACCTCACAGGTGACAACTTGTATTCAAGAACACTACAGAAACATTAACAAATCAGAGTTGGGCCTACCCTTAACAAACACTATAATCAGTCTCATCCTCACAACAAAACGTTCCACTTCTTTGGATTAGAACATATCAAAATACACTCATGAGGTGGCAGCGAGAATTACGCATGATGAAATGAGAAAGCAAACTGATTGTCAAATTCGATACCATCAGCAAGAGTTTAAACAAAGGTGCTGAGATGCATTACTGGTTACAATATATTAGATTTAATTTCTGTTAACCACAACTCAAGCACTAGTATTATGGAGACCCGATTCACAAAAGTAATCTGAGACAAAATCCTAACTTTACGACTTTCAGTATTCACAGAAGGCATTTAGGAGTAGTAAAGTTAGGATTTTGTCTTACGTTGGTCTTAAGTTTTGGTCTTAAGACAAGTCAAGTCAAATATGCTTTTATTTGATTTCGTTAAAAATCATAAAAGGGTGGAGGAAGCACCGTGGAACATAATACTTTAAGAATACATTTTAAAAACATGTTATAAAAAAGGCAACTAGGACCTGACCACAAGCGATAAACAACGGTAAAAAAGGATAAAAGTATAAGCAAGTATATCAGTGCAATTGGAAAATGTCTATACAGATTGTTGTTAAGCGACTTGAATTGAGTTACTGTTTTTGTCCAGTTCTTTTGCCGCGATTTTCCAGAAATGTATGACTCTGCAAGACAGTTGAATCGACGACCCTCCAAGACACTTTATGACTGCTGCTCTACATATTCTTACTTGTTCCTTCCTTAAGGCCTCCCGAAGGACCGTTTTTCGAGATTCTAATTGTGCAGGGCAGATACATAATAGATGTAATAATGACTCGTCCCCTTGTCTGCAAAGGCGGCATTCCTTGGATGGCCATGTGTATTTCCATTTCGGAGTCAAATCCTTCGTGGGAAATGACCCCATTCGCAGCAGCGTCAAATAGTGCCTTTTCTGATAATAAAAGTGCTCAGACAGGTACGGTGGCGGTTTCAGCGACTGATAAGCATGTATCACTGCCCAAGCATGGTGTTTTTTTGAAAAGGCAGTTTTATCCGTTAGTAAAGAAATCCGTTTGCTGGCTTTATTCACGACGGATTTAAATCCGGAGTACGCTGTAGGGATAAACCAAGCCTCCTCTAGCTGTAATGCCGAGAGAGATTCCTTCAAAACTGCAGTAATAGAGTTGATTAGCCTTGCTTGATTTTCGATCTCTACCCAGCAATAGTGGGCTAAAGTGTAGTCTTCTGCTTCCCTCATCCTCCAGTAATATTTTACTAGTGCACCTTGTCTAGCCGGAATCTGATTTTTTTTTTTTTTTTTATTAAACTGTTTTTATTATAAAACGAAAAGTGCATTGGTTCATTTACAGTACAGTCATAATTACTTGGCCATTGCAGAAAACCCCACTCCGGTATCGAAAGAGCATACACCGTGTACCCAACTCCATCCCCGTATCCCACCCCAGGGGAGCCCCCAAGGGAGCCCAACACATTCAGTCGGCTAAGGGTCCCACTCATCCCAGTGCATTGCCCATTGGGGTCAAGCCCCATTCTACCCCTATACCACCAATGGAGGGGTTCCATCATCTACCGCACTGCGGGTCGTTAGGTCTTGTCTCTCCCGCCTCATCTCCACTACCGGGGAGATACAGATGTCCCCGCGGTATTTGTTCCACTTTCCCCATTTATGGTCCCATTTCTTGGGGCACCCCCTCCCTTTGAAAACAGTTTTCTCCGCTATCATCGCCCCATCCATGTCCCTTGCCCAGTCCACTACCCCCGGGCTGGCCTCCTGACCCCACTTCTGCGCTATGTTACGCTTTGCAAGCAGCCATCCCATTGCTGCCCACGCCTGATCCATCTGGGAAAGGTCGGTAGCTTCCCATATGTAAAGGAGACAGAGCCTGGGAGAGGGACTCAGGGGTTTGCCACATGCTCTAGATAGTTGCCGTGTCACCCTGTCCCAATAGTGTTGTATGCGTGGACATTCCCATAATATATGTATAAAGGTGCCAATTTGGTTACAGTGTCGGAGACATAGCGAATCTGGTCGTCTCTTAAGTCGGAGCAGTAACGTAGCGTCAAAATATACCCTGTGGAGTACCTTGATTTGTATAAGGCGCAGGCGCATGGGGATCGCTACTTCTCTGGGAGAGGCAAGAGCGTCTCTCCAATCTTCCTCTTCTATAGCCCCCAGATCTAATTCCCATTTAGCACGTGTTTTTTCCATGGGGTCCTTGCGGTTATTAACTAGTTTTTATATGTTAAGGAGATAGCCTTGTGCTCCATCCGATCTACTATCAACCGATCCTCCAGTGGGGAGGAGTCAGGGAGAGGAGTCCCCCAGTCAAGGCCGCGGAAATGGCGTGTCTGATTTGGAGATATCTAAACGTCTCTGAGGGCTCCAGGTGGTATTTAGTCTGGAGATCCGTAAAGGAGGCTAATTTCCCCCCACCCACATGTCCCCTACCGTGGAGATCCCGATAGTGTCCCACTTATCGAATCCAGGGCATTGACTTAGGCGGCCCAGCATATCTGGTTCCCATAATGGCGTTGCTTTCGTGAGCCGATTTTGCCACCCCATTCTCTTCGTAGTTCCGTGCCATATTTCAACCGTGCGGGCCGTGGGGCCCGTCAGGTGGAGTTTGCGGGGATTGGTATATAGCGCCCTGTTGTAGCCCCCTCGTCCCATGAGCCAATGGTCAGTGCGGAAGTTGGGATCGTCATGCTGGCCGAATACCCAGCTGTTAATTGCCGTCAATTGGGATGCCTGGTAGTATAGCCGAATATCAGGCAAACCTATCCCCCATCGTACCATCCCAGGACTAGTTTACTCATAGCAATTCGAGGCGGACGGTCTTCCCAAAGTAGCCCGCGCAGCACCGCGTCGATTTGTACAAAATACGAGCCCGGGATTGGAAATGGGGCGTTCTGCAGTGCATAGAGGAATCGAGGAGCGCTAACATTTTAAATAGTGACGCACGTCCCAATAGAGTGAGAGGTAGAGAACGCCAGTGTCGGGCGTCTGACTTTAGTCGTTGAAGCGGCCCCACGAGGTTCCGCTCGAAAAAGAGCTGAGCATCCGCGGTCACAAATATACCCAGATATCGAAATCCCTGAGTGGCAACTGGTATTTCGTACCCCTCGGACTGGGTGGGGGCTCGCCCCACAATGCATACATCTGGGACTTGGACCAATTTATCCAATACCCCGAGTGCGCTCCGAAAATATGAAATATGTGCAGTACTCGTCTCAGCGAGCGCGCTGGAGAGGCAAGGTAGAGAAGGATATCGTCCGCATAGAGGGAAATTCGATCTTCGTGCCCGTGTGTCCATTTGAAGCCACGTATCACCGGATCTCCCCTGATCCACACTGCGAGTGGCTCCAATACCAGGGCAAAAAGAAGCGGGGACAGCAGACAGCCTTGTCTCGTGCCCCGATGAAGCGGAAAGGTGTCAGAGCGGTGATTGTTGACTGTGACGTATGCAGTGGGTTGCGTGTATAATAGTTTGATCCAGCCAATCACCCGGGGGCCGAAACCCACCCGACTCAAAACAGCAAAGAGGAAGTCCCATTCGATAGTATCGAACGCCATAGTGGCATCAAGGGACAATAGGATTGCGTCCTCTTCTATAGTGCTTATTCTCCCCAGGGCCCCGTGTACGCGCCGTAGGTTTCTGGCCGTATTCCTGCCCGGCATAAAGCCGGATTGGTCTGGGTGAATTAACTCAGCAATGCAAGGGATGAGCCGATTAGCCAGGAGCTTAGCAAGGATTTTGGCTTCTACTGTGAGCAGGGATATTGGGCGGTACGATTTACATTCATCCGCCGGTTTGTTCGGCTTATGAACTACCACTATGGCTGCGGTTCGAATATCCGCCGGAAGGAGTCCCGTCTGGTAGCATTCGTTGTAGAGACCCAAAAGATGAGGGGCTATTTTTGCGGACATGGGTTTAAAAGTTCAATTGGGAGTCCGTTTGGGCCCATTGCTTTACCAGAGCGCACCCCCTTTATGGCCTTCTGGATCTCCGTCACGGTAATGTCTGCTTCCAAGGCTTCCCTATCTGGTGGGGATAGGCATGACATTCCAATTGTGGCAAGTAAATCGGCAGACAATGGGGCCTGGGAAGAATCAGGTACCCTATAGACGTCTTCAAAATAGGATGCAAACAGCTGTGCTATCTGTTGAGGATCCGTGATAGGCGCCCCATCTGGACCAGCTAGAGCTTGGACCCAACGTGTCGCCTGCTCTTTACGCTCCAACCATGCTAGGAGTTTGCCTGTACGCTCACCCTGTTCATAGATTAAATGTCTGGTAGATAAAGAGCGCATCGTGGCTTCCTCCATTAGGAGTTGTTTGTAATCTTGTCGCTTGATATTAAGATTGTGCTGTGTGTCGGGAGCAGGGGCCCGCGAGAGGATCGTCTCCAAGGCCAGTATCTCTGTTTCCAGGTCAGTCACCCTCCGGGAGCGCTCAGCCCGGTGTCCCACCGTCAAGGATAACGCCCTACCCTTAATTACTGCGCCAAACGCACCCCATAGCGTCACTGCCAAGGGCACGGACCCCACGTTCTCTTCGAAAAAGTAATCAGTTTCCTTCAAGAGGGTCTCCCGAATGTGAGGAATTTTGAGCGCCCATGGCTGTACCTTGATATATCCTGGTTGCCTGGGCCGTAACCGACCAAACGTCGTCAATAGGGGCGAGTGATCGGATATCCCGCGCGCCAACCCCCGAGCCTCCCGGAATTGGTGTATGTCCTGTGCATGGGTGAACAGATAGTCAATACGGGATTGACTGCCATGTACTCCCGATTGAAATGTGAAGTGAGTGTGGGCGGGGTTCAGCCACCTCCAAATGTCCACCACCCCCAAGGCATCAGCAAACTCCCGGAGCTGCGAGCCCCGCGCGGGGTCATCCCTGGGCGGGAGTCGGTCCCTGTTACCATTCATGGTTAAGTTAAAATCTCCTCCCAGTATTAGAGTCCCCATGGGTAGTTCCATTAAGAGCTTCCCAACGTCTCGCAGTGTCAATTGTTGTAGTCCTGGGGGGGCGTAGACCGAGACTATATTTAGGGTCCGCCCTTCCCACGTGCCTGTAACCGCGGAAAACCTACCTAGATTATCGGTCCATGTATGGTCTGTGATGAATGGGCAACCCCTACGCAGAAGGACCCCCACTCCCTGGAGCCCGATGAAAATCCTGAATGTACCACCATTGTGTACCCCTTCCTGTTAAGGGCCTTGCACTTGTTCCCGACCAGGTGGGTCTCCTGCAACATTACCAAATCCAGGTCCTGCCTTTTAACATAGCGTAATACAATTCCCCGTTTGATTTTGTCCCCCAGGCCATTCACATTCCAAGTGGCGACTCTAAGTCCTGCGTCAGGTGCCATCAGATGCGTGTGAAGTAAGAAACATGGATCTAGAGGGACCCACCCAGGCAGGACTGCCACGTGCCCCCACCAGGCCCGGCCCCGATCCGCCATATGTGTAAGGCGTCTTTCACCGCCCCTACCTACACTGCAAATTGTTGGGACATGCCAGTTACTAATACTCCAATAGGTATAGTGAACCAATGCAACAAACAAACGAACCTTAAAAAACACCCCCCTCCCTTCCCAACCAGGAACCCCCCCACCCTACCTCCCTGCATAGCGAGCCTGGAAACTGCCCACCTCCCCCCAACTTGCAGAGTGCCTGTCGCCCACCCACATCAACTTCGGGATCGTGAGCAACCCCACTCCCCTAAGTCATTAAACTCAACCCCACCACTCCACCCCGGCCTCTAAATCCTTTGGGCCTATCATGCTATAGATTAGTCTAAGGGTACAGATCACTTTATATAGGTCCAAACATACGAGACCATATTCACACCAGTTCAAAGTCGTGCGGCATTCAAGGGATCCACGGAGGCCCAATCGTTGCCAGAATCTGTATGTTGGATCACTCCACGTTTCCTCGGGAGTCAGAGTCTGAGTGTGGAGGGGAACGCCGCTGTTGTCGCCAATTGCCCTGGCTGGCTGTAGCCGGCGGAGACTTGAGCTGTTTCTTGCCAACTGTTCGCCAGCCCTCGAGCCAGTCCCATGCATCCTCCGGCCGCGTGAAGAACCATAGTTTGCCCTCCGATTCCACCCGAAGTTTAGCTGGGAACAGCATAGCATATTTAACTTCATGTTCTCTAAGGGCTCGCTTCACTTCCAAGAAGGTACGCCTCTGCCTCTGGACCCTCAATGTGAAGTCCGGAAAAAATGTGACCCGGCTGTTTTCGAGTATCAATGGGGGGCCACCCGGGCGGTCTGGAGGATCACATCCCGATCCCGAAAGTTAAAGACACGAGCCAATAGTGGTCGGGGTGGGGCCCCCGGCCTCGGCTTACCCCCGGGCACCCGATGGGCCCGCTCGATGGAGAAGCTGTTGGAGAGGCCACGCGGCTGAAGTTGTTTCAAGATTAGTTCCTCCACAAAGAGGTCCGCCGCCTGTCCCTCCGCCCGCTCCGGAATTCCAAGAATGCGGACGTTGTTACGCCTCATCCTTCCCTCATAGTCATCAAGTTGTAAGGCCATAGCCTCGTGAGAGGTGCGCAATTCCGAGACCTGCTTTTTTAAGAGGGCGGTGTCAGTCCCCAGATCCACTGTAGTGGCCTCCACCTTGCTCACCCGCTCTGCTGTTCTTCTCATATCGTCCCGTATCAGGGTTACCTCAGTGGCAACCGTGTCGATCCGGGTCTCTAGGGAGGTACGCACTGCGGTAATTGCTGCAAGGAGATCTTTATTCGTTGGCTCAGTCTTGTCGTTCTGGGCTGCCATTGTCCCGTGATCGTCGCTCTGTTGTTTTTGCCACGCAAATTTGTCTATCTTGGATTGCGTCACTGACCGGCCACTGCGTCCCGACGCCATGTCGTCTTCAACAGGGGGCCACAGGAGTATTCCAGCCGCACCCACCACTCACCGCCGCCTTCTGCGAAATCCTCCGCCCGGCCTGTCGGGGTTGGCGGATACAGCACCAGCCGCCGGCACCAGTTCACCACCAGCGCCGCGTATAGAAGGTGCTCCGGGTACAGTAGAGGAACCAGGTATGCTATGGGGACCACCGGGCCGCGTCGTAAGTCAGGAAGCGATTGTGGCCACCCCCTTCGGGTGCGGCTGCGACTCGGGAGACCGGGGCCGGGCCAGCTAGTAGCTGTTTTTGGGCTGTGGCCGTGGGGTGTTATCCCGCCCTCCAAAGTTATGTAGGCCCACCACGAGTACCGGGCAAGACCGCCCACTGTCCTTCACATGGAGGGCCCAGATAGTCCCAGGATCCCCCTGCACGCTCGCCGCTGGGGGTCTCCCCTCAATCTGGGATGCCGAGCAGGCCCCCCGCCGCCTCCAATCCGCCGCACCCTCGTGGCTGGAGTCCAGTCCCCCGACTAGCCACTGGACCCCACTGGCGTCTCTCTGTCTGGCCCGCCGGCTCTACCTGATCACGCTGGTACTCCACACCGTTTGCTGCACTCAGTGGTGCTCTCGAGGCCGTCCAGCCGCTGCGCGGAGGAACCCTGGCGCCGTTGGTTGCAGTCTTCCAGTTCCGGTTGTTGTCAGGCCGGGAGCTGAATCTGCTTGTGCACGGGCCCCCCTCACCCCGCGATGCACTCACTCTGCCTGGATATGCGGGAGGAGTCCGCAGGGCACCCTCGCGGGTTCCGCAGCTTCACCCGTGATGTATTGGAAGGCGGCCGCAGTCTGGGCCGCAACCGCGACCTCGCGTGCTGACTCTGCCCCAGGTCACCTCTCTGCTACGCGGCCGGGCACAAACCGCAGGATGCTGCTCTGGATGACGCCTCCGCCAGACCCCTCCGAAATCGTCCGAACTACGTCCGCTGGTCGCTCGCACACTTGGGGGAGCCTCGGTCCCCTCAACAGCAAGTTGTGGCCGGGGCGGATAATGCTGGACGGATTTTTCGGGAGTGGCGCAGTGGAGCTCGGCTACGCTGCGGCCATTCCCGTCGGCAGTTGGCCACGCCCCCCGGAATCTGATTTTTTAATCCTTATTCTAATCGGATTTGTGCTTGGGAGATATGTAACGGAATTAAAAACAATCTCTTGAAAAAGGTGGATTGTGCTGTATTTAAAATTGTGGCATCTTTAATGTTCAGAATTTCAGAGCCGTACGATATGGAAGGTAGGAATTTTGCTGCAATCACTCTTAACAGGTGGCCAGTAGAACAGCCTATAAGCTTTTTGCTAAAATTTTGAATGCAAACAGCAATTGTTTAGCTTTCATGCGTCCTTGGTCCAAATGTAGCTTAAAGTTGAGATTGCAATCCAGTTGAAAACCTAAGTATTTGTACGAATCGATCAGTGGTTGGTCATCCAATTTCCAGGTAAATTTACGATTTTTCATTGTTTTTTTATGTTTGGAGAAACACATCACCTTTGTTTTTTTATAGTTGATCGTTAATTGGGCCAAGGTGGTATAAGCTCCTAATTCCGTAATCAGTCGCTGCAGGCCTACCGGAGTTTGTGCTAGCAGAACGATGTCGTCAGCATATTGGAGACATGGTGTCAGGATTTTGCCCAATTTTGGGGGGTTGGCTTGGATTAACCGAAGATGCTTATCCAGGTCAGAAATGAAGATGTTAAATAGGCAGGGGGCTAACACACACCCCTGTTTTAACCCATTGAGTGTTGGAATCTTGTTGGTTATGCTGCGCCCATCTCCTTTCCTAATTTGGACCCACGTATGTGAGTAAAGATTTATTATGGCCTCCAGGAGTTTGGTTGGTACCCCCCAGCTTTGCATTTTTGACCATAACTTAGCTCTCGAGACTTAATCGAAAGCCGCTTTAAGATCGATAAAGCATGCGTACAAGGGCCTGAATTTTGCAAAGGCTTGATTGGCTAGGAGACTTGCAGCAGATATATTCGTGAGGGTGCCCATCCCTGCCCGGAATCCGGTTTGCGTATAAGGTATCAGGTTGGTTCGGCTGACCCAGTCCTCTAAATCTACCAAAAGGTTCGATGCATATACTTTAGCCTCCACATCAATTAAGGCAATCAACCTATAGTTGGATGGATCAGAGCGTGAGCCCCTACTTATGAATTGGATTTAGAATGCTTCCTCTCCAAGAGTCAGGGATCAAACTGGAGGCAATGGCATGCGTAAAAAAAGGAGTAAGGAGGCCGGACCAAAATGAAGGATCATGCTGAAACAGGGCGTTTGGCAAGTCGTTGGGCCCTGGAGCACCCTCCGATCTTACATTTTTTATGGTCTTTAGAACTTGTTCTTGTGAAAACTGCGAAGAGAATTCAGGTGATTCGTAAGTCAACGTGTCATTGACTAGTTCTGCACCAACGGCCACCTTCCCTATTGGTGTTCCATGATTTGGGATACTTGAGAATGGGTTGGCGTTGTATAAAAGATCGATATGGGCTCTCCAAGTGACCTCCGTTATATCCGAGTTGTGATGTCGGTTCCTGCCGTTTGATAGCTGGTTAATGTTAAAGTTTAACTTAAGTTACGATTTTGTCTTAAGCCCAAAACTTAAGACAAAATCCTAACTTTACTACTCCTAAATGCCTTCTGTGAATACCGAAAGTCGTAAAGTTAGGATTTGTCTCAGATTACTTTTGTGAATCGGGCCCTAGGTGAATATTTTCTTGCTGTTTCCATTACCTCAGATACACCAATAAGTAATTTCCTTAGACAAACGTACAGAATAGATCAAGCTCAATACTAATGATTTCCGACTGTACTTCTGATTGTTCTTGATTGATGTATGCTTAGAATTTAAACACATCTACATGCAACAGCATTAAACCCCTTTGATATATTGTGTACCTTTTCTCATTATCATATTGTATTTTGATGCTACTAGTTCCATCTAGTTTTTTGGTTGATAGGACCTTTCAAGTAATTTCTCTGCCTTTCAACTCCCACACCCAACCACTACGATGTGGGGTCACCCAGGGCTCTGCATTGAGCCCCACTCTGTTCAATATTTATATCCGGCCGCTGGCACTGGTAGCGAAAGCTCGCAACATCACCCTGGTGTCATGTGCCGATGATAAGCAGTTGGTGTTCTCCTTTTCTAACGATTCCGGTCAGGACCCTGTGAAATTCCAAGAGGACCTGATCGCCATCTCCGAGTGGATGGCTGCCAACTGCCTCCAATTGATCTCTACTAAATCAGAAATTCTCCTGCTAGGACGGGATTCCTACCTATGGAGAAACCACTGGTGGTTCCCGCACTTGGCTCACCCCCACTGCCAAAACCAGCTGTTAGGAACCTGGGTGCCTGGGTTGACTGCACCCTATCCTTCGATGCCCAGGCTAAATCTGTAGCAGGCATCTGTTTTGGACCTTTACGGGGCCTAAAGCCCATTTTAGGACTCTTTGACTCCCACACATGTGAGATGATAGTTCAATCTACCGATCTGGTCAAATTGGACTACTGCAATGCGCTGCTTCTCCGGTCTAACAAGTTGGTGATGAAAAAGCTCCAGCGAGCCCAGAATGCCGCGGCCCGGACACTTTTTGCGCTTCCTAAGCACTGCTCTGTCTCCTGCCTCATGAACCGGCTGCACTGGCTGCTATTAGAGCAAAGAATCCACTTTAAGTTCCTTTGTATCACTCACAAAATTCTTATGGGCTCAGGTCCCACGATTCTGAGTAACCTGTGTCTTCCCTATGTGCCTGTCCGTGCCTTGCGCTTGGCTGACCTCCATCTTGCCCGTGTGCCCCGGGTGTGCAGGGCTAGAGCAGGCAGGCGCTCCTTTCGGGCGACTGCTCCCGCCCTCTGGAATTCCCTGCCTTTCCCCACCCGATGTATCCTGGATCCCTGGGCCTTTAGAAGGGCCTTGAAGACTTGGCTATTCTCTCACCATTAGCTGCCCCCCGCCTGCCCTGCCGACTTCAGCGCTGGGATGCCCCGTTGCTGGGGCAGCCATGTGCTTTACAAGTATCCTAACATAACAAGTATCCTAACATAGTTCTCCTTCATTATTTGTCTACTCAGATTTACCTTTTTAAAAAAACTGTTTTTCCATACCAATAACTCATATTTAGATTTATATTACAATACGGCCGTCTTCTTGCTCTGACATGACTACGCATCCTTCGTCTGTTAAAATACATACCGAATTAAGATATGTCCAAATGTTCTCTGTATACTAACTGCAAAGGTTGTGGATCTGATGTAATAATGTAACAAGAGGTGTGGTATTTCCCATTGTCTTTTTCCTATTTACCTTGCTGAATAACTGTTATACTTATAACTTTCCAGTATGGATGCCTAACTTTTCCGATTCTTTACATGACTTTCCATTTCCCTTACATAATTTTTCTCTTATTTTTGTTTTGTATTAATCTTAATAGTATATATTAAAAAGCTGATAAACTAACTTAATAAGAGATGACAGACTTTCTTTCTCCTCTCTCCTCTTTCTCTGATGAACAGTCCCATTGCATATCACCCATACCTTTCTAATATGGCCTCTCTGTTCACTGGACTGGTCACATGACATTTTCATCTCATCTACATTCGCTGCACACCTTGTTTTTATAAATACACTTTGTTCACTCGCTTGCATTAACATGGACCGATAACTGAGATTTTCCTTCCCTTGGTGTCTGAAAGGCTAGATTTTCTTTTCTTGCTTTAATTAATACAGCAGACAAAAGAAAACATTTAATTACCCAAGATATCCTGGGAAAGAACTACCATTACATCACAACAATGTAGCCAATAGTAGCTAGAGCAACAAGCCCTCTTTTTGAGAGTCACTCAAGATGAGATTCAAAAAACAAAATTATAACCGAAAATAAAGTTAAAATCTCAGTCATCAAATCATTAAAGATGCCCATAAGGAAAAAAACAGCCTTGTCTGGAAATGCAAAAGTAGGCAGGGAAATCCATCAGGAGGAATCCAGGGGAGGAGATGCTTCAGTCGAGTTAATTGGAAGCAACAAAACTTGTTAAAGGCCCTGGGACTGCAGATAAAAGAGACCAGGGAGGGTTAATCAAACTATGGTGGGATAATACTCGCCTCTGGGTCTCTAATAAAATCTATCCTTTCAGACACCAAGGCTATGAAAATCTCGATTTTATTACGAGACCAGAGACTCATATTATGCTTGTTCAAAGCAATGATATAACAGAGTCAGACGGATGAACATTTGGTTTACTGTAAAAAGTTCTACGCGTATTAACATTTAACCAATCTGCGGATCTAAGAATATCATGTAAACTCGCCCCACCCAGAATGCCCTAGAGGCCAACGCCTCTTTGGATGAATGAGCACCAAAGGAAACAGTGGAAACGCCAGCCAAGGACATGACCTATCTACTCAAATGGGACAAAGTAGGAGCAGAGACAGGTTTATGGGGTTCCTGAAAAGAAATAAGGAGTTGAGAAGAAGAATTTCTGAGATCTGCAGTTTGTGAAACATACGTTTTTAAACAATTATCAATACATAATTTAGGTTGGGATGGGAAGAAGGGATAATAAACTGATGATAAATTAGATTTGGTGCGTCTATTAACTTGAAAATAAACTACTAAGGAAGGATAATGGAAAGAGGAAACATCTAGTGCTCTTACATCCGAGACAAGTTTGATAAACCCCAAACACAAAAGTATAGTCAGCTTTGCAAATAAATGTTTGAGAGATAAATAAGCATTGTCTGGCCATGAAATAAACAAACGCAATACTAAATTAACATCCCATATGACATTATACTTGTGTACAGGTGGTTGAGCAAAATGTACTCTCTTTAGGTGACAAACCAGCAAGTGTTCACCTATAGGTCTTCCATCCACTTTGACATGTTCTGCAGAGACTGCCGATCTGTAAGTGTTAATGGTGCGATAGGCTTTCCCTTTTGAAGCTAAAGAGGCTAAGAAATTCACTACCAAGGTTACATTTGCTGATAGGGGATCTGAATCCCTGTCCAAACACCATCTACACCAGACCAACCAAGCTGACTTGTATACTTTAGCTGTGCCCAGAGCCCAGGAATTTTGGATGAACTGAACAGCCTCCTCCGAAATTCCTGGGGTTCTCTAGGAACACCCAAAATCCTCCACGCTATGAAGGAAAGGAAGCCCTCTAGAATGAGATTGTGACGAAGACCCTGATGGTTGAGAAGTTAACCGGGAAATGGAGGAATCCACACCGGCAGGTCTGACAATAGTTCTAGCAAAGTTAGATACCAAGGTTGAGACTGCCAATTGGGGGTGACCAGAACCAGGGATGACTGTTGTCTGCGGGCTTGAGCAATGACTCGGGCAATGAAAAGGAACGGAGGAAAGCATAACTGAGGGACTGAGGCCATAACAAAAGGAAAGCATCCGTAGCAAGAGCTAGTTGATCTGGTCTCCAACTGAAGAAGGAAAGGAGATGCCAATTGGCACAGAAAGCAAAATTATTGACATGATGTCAAAGATCAAATAAAGACGATTAAACACTGAAAAATGAAGTCTCCACTCACTTGAATCGCGAAAATGTCTGGAAAACCAATCACCCACCACAGTCAATTTGCCTGGAAGATACTTTGTTTTGACAGAAATGTTCATTTGAAGGTAAAATTCATAAAGACTATTGGCAAGGACTGCCAAAGGTTTGGACCTTGTACCTACAAGTCGGTTTAAGTTCCTGACTGCCGACAGGTTGTCCATTCGCAAAAGGACTGTGTATTTTGTTCTGTCTTTTATAAAGGACTGGATATCAAAGGAACCTGCAAGCACCTCTAAACAATTGATGTGCAATGATGACTCCTGAAGAGACCATGATCCTCCAGTCAAGAGTTGACCACATCTTGCACTCCATCCTATCCAAATTGCATCTGACTCTAAGACAAGATCTGGGACGGCAGAGAAAATCGTTCTCCCATTCCAGGCGTCTAAGTGACCCAGCCACCAGAAAAGTTCTTCCCTGGAATCTAGAGTTACCGGATCTGAGTAAGCTAACCCTTTGTGTAGATGATGAATCTTTAGTCTCTGAAGGGCCCTATAATGCAGACAGCAGGAAAATGGCTTGAATGGAGGAAGCCACAAGATCTACCAGACGAGCTAGGAGATCTGAGACAACATGGAGGAAGAGACAACCAATGACATATCTCCTTCTTTATTAAAATCTACTTTTTCTTGAGGGTGTTGAAGAATTGACAGAGAAGTGTCTATGACAAAACCTAGAAATTCCAGATGTTGTGTCGGAACCAGAGAAGACTTATGAACATTTATTAGGAACCCTAGCCTTGTAAAAGTTCTTGCCAGAACTGCAGCTGAGCCAGAAGACAAGACTTATCTTGAGCCATGATTAAGATATTGTCAAGATAGACAATGAGTCTCACACCTTGGGCCCTGAGGAAGGCTACTACTGGTTTGAGAATCTTGGTGAAACACCAAGGGGCTGAAGAGAGACCGAAAGGTAGAGTCTTGAAACGGAAAAAGGATTGTCCCCAATGAAATTGAAGAAACTTCCTGTAGGATGGATGAACTGCAACCATCAAATAAGCTTCTTGGAGATCTAGACACACCAACCAGTTGTCTTGAAGAAGTCAATCTCTGAGATGAAGAATGGTCTACATCTTGAATTGATGTTATACTACAAAATTGTTGAACACCTTTAGATTGATAACTGGACAGTAATTCTTGTTCTTCTTGAGGACCAGAAAAATGGTGCTGAGGAAACCTGATGGATCGAAAGTAGTCTCTTCTGTTGCCTGTTTTGAGAGAAGAACCTCGTCCTGAACAAGAGGAAATTGATCCTGTGAAAAGCGAAGAGGATGGGGTAGACGACACTGTGTCGGAACCTGATGAAGATCTATGCAATAACCCTGGACTGTCTGAATGACCCAAGGATCTGAGGTTAGAGACAAACAAGCATCTAGACAATATGCTAACCTGCCTCCTATGGGTGGAAGGCCAAAATTGAAAGTTCTCACCTGAGAATTGATCTCCTTTGTCTCTGTATCCCCTCTTCTGAAATCCATGGGAACAGCGGGGGTAGAAATGAGGTTTGTAATCCTGATCGTATTCCTGCTGAGAGCCTTGATTATAGGAGCCTCTGTAGAGGGATTGACCCCTGGCAGAATAACGGCCGGCAAAGCAACTCCTACCTTTGCTGGCCCTGTCAAAATCCCTAGACTAGAAGATCTTCTTCATAGAAAACATGGCTTTGTGTATGGTAGAAAAAGTGGAAGCATATTTGCTCATCTCCTTTATGAAGAAATCCCCAAACAAAAGGTCTTTAGCCTGAGAACCCTCTTTTTTAGTTGACAGGCTACTCAGCTTTGGGTGTATTTTCAGTAAAAGGCTCTTGCGTCTCTCTTGTGATATGTAAGCGTTTGTATTGCCCAACATACATATGGCCCACTGAGCCCAGTTAGAAAGGGTGTCAGGGTCTTCTTAGCGTCCTTGGCTAAATCCAGAATCCAGGTGAATGAACCACTAGATCCAAAATTCTGTCCTGCCAATTTTACTAGGCCCTATCGACTCCCTTCTTAGGGTCTCTTCCAATTTTAGTAAGAAATAACATATTTGAGCCAATCATAGGGGTATCAGTCACTTTATTAGGAAGGGATGGGCAGGGGCATTCTGACTTTAATTTTTCTGGAGGATTTTGCAAGGAGTGTCTTAAATAAAAAGAAACATAATCTGACACGTGGTCAGAAGGGAACAACTCTGTAGAATTTGGGTGGTGTATCAAGACAGGGTCGAACATAGGTTCCCCTGAATAATTTATGAGGTTATTGGACAGTGGGAGGGACATACCCTCAGAAAGAGAAATTTTACACCTTTTCTCCGGAGGCCCATTGTCAGAAAAGTCGTCAATGACATTAAAATCAACCCTTGTCATCATCCAAGACGCCATCATCATCATTTTAAGTGTCCTGTAAGTTAGTAATGTTAAGGGAGGAGGAAGGGAACCCCTCACAAGCAACCTCTGGGGTGATGAGGACCAATTTTAATAGAAACGCCTTTTGAAAAAACACTCTGAGGTACGGCAAATTTCTTTCTGTTTTTAGAAGGAATTTCATTAGGCCATTTAACATTTTAGAAACAGAGGCCTCCAAATTCCTTGACACATATAACATGGAAATAGAGACAGCCTGTTGTACAAAATCCTTAATAAAGGATTTTTAATTCTCTTTCACGGTCTGGGGTTCTTCATCTTTAGACATTGCAAAAGGAAAAAATATTTCAAATCTAGTCCAAAGAATTCACAAAAATCTCTCATAAACCGATCCCTAAGTATTCATAATGGCAAACTAAGGAGTTAAAGGGATAACAAAGCATGAACTTGAAAGTGGAGGTCAGCTGGAGGCAGGGGTGGTGTTAATGTGCTGGCTTCAAGCTGGGAGCCTCACCGATACAGAGTCTGGAATTAAACGGAGCGGGACGCTCCAAAGCAGGTGATAAATGGCAGGAAATCCCCACAGGCCCAAGAAGAAACAAGCGCCAAGACCAACCGTGCTCTGAAAGGGAACTGCCCAAGCCACCAAGAGCAGACTCCTTGCTTAGAGGATAAAGCCCGTATGACGCCGTTGAAACAAATGGACATTTATAAAGGCTCTAAACGAACAGTGCAATCGTGAGGAATCCAACAGTATGTAACCACAATAAGCTTTATGAAAGATAACTCTTACAATAGCTATAACATGCATAGACAATTAATTAGACATTTTGTGTGAGCAGAATACTTATCTCGACTGCGAGCAGCAAGAAAAGAGGGCTGTTAGACCTGGCATCTTTTGGCGTGTTTCCCCTGTCTTTTTGCTTTCTTACCTCCCAGTTTTGACTCTGTTTTTGCTGGTTTAGTGTCTCTGTGCACTTTCTCACTGCTGTTCAGTGTTAAAGTGCAAGTGCTTCTATTGTAAATGGTATTATGGATTGGTGTTTCCATGATTGGCATATTTGATTTACTGGTGAGTCCATAGTAAAGTGCACTGAGAGTGCCAGGGCCTGTAAATCAAATGCTGCTAGTGGGCCTGCAGGACTGATTGTTACACCCACCGAGCAGCCTTTCAAAGGGTTCTTAGACCTGTCACTGCAGTGTCTGCGCACAGTTTTTACTACCATGTTGACTTGGCCAGTGCACCCACTTGCCAAGCCCTAACCTTCCCTTTTATTTCATGTAAGTCACCCCTCAGGTATGCTCAAGGTACCCCTATGGGCAGGTTGCAGTGTATGTGAAAGGCAGGACATGTCCTGGTGTGTGTGACATGTCCTTATAGTGAACTACAGTGTAATTCATTTTTCACTGTTGAGAGGCTATCTGTCCCATAGGATAGAATGGGGATTACTTGGTAACATTTTAAGAGTATATCTTCTCATTGGGACAAGATAGAGAAATGGAGTTTAGTATGCCTGAACTCAGAATGTGGAAATGCATCTTTTAGTAAAGATGATTTTTATGTTCTGTGTTTGAAAATACCACTTTTAGAAAGTAGATATTTTCTTGCTTAGCCATCCTGTGTGCCTCTGCTGGGTTGTGGATTGACTGTCTGGCTTTGGAGTGACAGGGGCTGGGGATGTGCACTCCCTTTGGACAGCCACTGGGGGGGCGAGGTGTGTCCTGCCTTTCCTGGATGAGATAGGGCTGGGCTGAATAGACCTGGTCTGCATTTAGAGTAGTGGGAGAAGATTTTCTTGCACCTAAATGAGCCTGGTCTGCCTTGGACAATGCTGTCTCCACCTCCTGCTGGGAAGCTGGGCCAGAGAGGACCAAACTTAGATCATGGAACCTGCCAAGAAGAATAGCTGGAAAAACTGCCAGAAGGAGTACTGCCCCTTTGCTGTGTTCTTGCTTTGCTGGGTTGGCCTGCAGTCACTGCTTCTGCCTTGGGCAGTGAAAGGACTGGACTGAACTTTCTCTACTTGTTGCTGAGTATCTCCAAGGGCTTGAACTAGAACTTGCCTCCTGTTCACGAAGTCTCAGGGACAGCAAACACTTTACTTACCTCTGGGTACCACCTCTGGAACCATGGGTTTCCGTTGCCACAGAGGGGGAAAGCAGCCGACACCATCACCGACACCGCTGTGGGCTCCGTGTCCTGAAGGCACCGCAGAGGGCACCACCGCACTTTGCACCACAACCCTGGTCTCACCGACGACAACCGCCGCCACCACCGAGCTGCTGCTTGCACCGCAACCTGTGGGCACCACACTTCGCACCGCCTTGCTTCACTCCGCCACCCTGGTCTCACCAATGACGTTGCTGCCCGCTGACCTGGACACCTGTGACCGCACCATGGTTTGGGGGCACCGCTCGTAAGTCACATGATGCACCACTCCATCCCACGCCGTAGTCTGGGCCGACCGACGCCAGCTCCCATCAACCGGCACTGTCGCTTGCACTGTGACATGTCAGCACCGCCACGAGCACTGCCTCACTCTGCACCGCAGCACTGGACTCACCGACTCCGCTGGACAACCGCCACCGAGCCGTTGCCAGCACCGCAATTTGAGGGCACTGCACACCGCAATGCTATGCTACACATCGCAACCGCAATGTTTGCCATGACCAGCCCGCACGACACGGTCGGCCGGAACCAAAGGTACTGTTTACGAGTCTGCTGACACTAAAGCTGGTCCGCATCGACGCGGTCGGCCAGAACTGTTAGATTATGTTGTTTTCAGCACCGTGGTAGCTCCGGACAGATCTACCGGCTTCAAGGAACTTCACTTTAAAGTTATTCCTGCAAAGTGCCTATTTTTGATTACTGTATGTTGGTCGTTTATCACTTTGGTCTTGTTTAAACAGATAAATATTGGTTATTTTTCTAAAACTGGTGTGATGTCCTTTTGTAGTGTTTTCACTGTATTACTGTTGGTTATGTGCAAATGCTTTACACACTACCTCTGAGATAAGCCATGCCAAGCTACCAAGGGGGTGAGCAGGGGTTATTTCAGTAGTGTATCCCCCTTATCCTGACTAGAAGGAAGGGTCCCTATTTGGACAAAGGTGCAAACCATTGCCAACTAGAGACCCCAATTTTTAACAAGGGCTTATTGCTCTCAGTCAAGATTGTTATTGGTGTACTCAACGTCTTATTGGCTACACTTTTGCGATTTAATATTGTAGTTCTTTCCCAGGGTTTTCTGGGTAATGAAGTTTTTTCTTTGGGCTGCTGTATTTATTAAAGCAATAAAAGAAATAATAATATGAGCCTCTGGTCATATAATAAACTAGAACTTACCGACCTTAACTTTGACCGCAGGGTCACATAAATGACTCCATTGTACTACAATCTACATCGATAGGTAAGCAACTTTACTCAGAGCCCCACGTGCAAGCCACATAAAACTACTGATTGGCTGCCAATCCCGGACCTTTATTGACTCTATGCTGCTTTTGTGCCTCTCTCTTTTCCCCAGACTAATAGGACTCATACTGGTGGAAAGCGCTTCTAAAAACCTTCGGCATGATGGACTGAGCATGCAAATTATTGCACTGTTAAATGTTTCTTTTCACATGAACACTATTAAATCTTTTTGAATTTTTCCCTTCTTTTCTTTCTTCTTTTTTCAAGACATGCTTTTCAATTGACCAAGTTGAATATCAGATCCATGTGAAAACTCTAACCTTTGATCTATTTACTACAATTTCTTATTGGTATGTTTTTCCTGCCAATGCATTTTCATCCTTGGTATCTACTGATAGCCCTTTAAGATACAGCATGAAAATCTAATGATCAGAAGGCTGTTGTCTGACTCGAACAAAACACAGGTACTCTCTACTACTTGCCTCCCCCTTTTCCCCCTCCCCTTTTTTCATCTGTCTTTCTGTCCTTGGATTTATGGTATTAGAAAACACAATTGCAGTGAAACTTTAAATACCATACATGGCTAATTGTTTGTTTCCTTTTTATCTCTGTGTATTCGCTTTTTGTGAATATGTTTATTGGTTCATATTATTTTTTATTATTAGAATTGTTTTCCTTTATCAAGTTCTGTATGTTCTATTTATAAGTGGAACTGGATCTTTTTGTTGATAACTATTAATATACACAGCCTTATTGTTCTTAAAATTGTGCTCTGATGTTTTTACATTATCATGTGTTACGAATTTTTTAAGATCTGTTCTAAAGCTAAGAAATACGAGGGGCTTATAAAAGGAGGAGACTCTTGATTATTTAGCCGATAAATGGGGACACCAGTTGGTGCTCATCTTTTTTAGTGTTTTTATTGTTCTTATAAATATCTTAATATGTTTATAGTAGTGTTTTTATAATTTTGCGGTGTCCCGACTGGCCTGTAATATATATGATGATCAAAGTACTGTAACGTTGTATTGTTGAGTGTGTATCTTTTATGGTCATAATTTTCTTATGCCGAATAAAGATCATTATCTATCTATCTATCTAATATACACAGCCTTGAAAATACCCCAGGCCTGAGTGCCAACCAGGGGGCGAAACACGTATTGGCTGGCTCACCTATCCTAGAGGAAATGTTAATTTGCTAAAAACATTTTTTCAATCAATGTGAATTTCATCACTTATGTACAACTTAATGGAGATATTCTAGAAAACTCTTAATATTGCCTAAACTGTCTAACTAGTCTCATTATTTTTTAGGCCTACATTAACCATGGTTATCTTAATGTGAACACACTTTAACTATGATCAGCTATAACGTAAGTATCACAGTCTGTGATCAATCTGGACATAAACTCACAATGGATATAAGTATATGATGATTATATATAATGTGCATTAAATAGCATGTTGCTAAGCAAAACGAAACATAGTGATTCGTAACTAGCTCCTTCTGAGCGCTGTTGATCAGTTCCTCACATAAGCTCTTCAAGTGGTGATGCAGCTGTTATGATGTTTCTCAACCATTATAGTGATGAAAAGGAAGTAATTTGTGAAATTAATCTCTTATCTGCTTTGTCTGGCTCATGATAAAATATCACTGGGAGTATCACACCTAAGGCATTGAAATGTCATATCTAGGCACAGTGGAATATTATACATGAGCAAACTGAAGAATTGACAGCTATATGTTTATAGCACTTAAACAGTTTTTTGTTGAATGGTCATCAAAATCCCACCTCATAAGCACAATTTCTTGAAGGAAATGCATAAACACTCGACCAAGACAATGTTTTATTGTTCTTTAAATACCAAATCTTCTTACCCCTCGTTGACCTAGCCAGAGCTCTTTCTGCGATCTATGATGAGCAGGTTTCACTGTACCAAAGAAAGTACATAGGGACAATGTAGTGAGGTGCCACACAAAATCAGGTGCTTTTCAAAGCATTATTCCTCTTCCATCACAAGTGTGAGTCTCCCTCGCCTGCTCGAATTTCCGACTGCCCTTAATCAGTTGTTGCTGGGCTCTCATCAAACGCAGGACATGTACGCTCCATGAGTGTTGCGCGATGTTGAAGGCACAAGCTTACAATGGTACAAAGCATGACATATGAATGTATATTACAACATATCTCCTTTCTTTACACACAAACAATAATGCAAGATAAAACATAATACAATGTGGATGAAACAAAATGCTAATTGAAAACATAGCAAAAACAATCATATAGATACATCGATACAAAGTCAACTCTAAATTCACCAATAGGGTGCAATATTTTATTTAGGTCAATACAAAGTCAACTCTAATTTTACCAATAGGGTGCATCAAATTATTTAAAACACTCTATGCCATCATGAGGCGGGTGAAACGTGCACTACATCTACTTCATCCCGTAATCAGAAAAATTGACTGGCATATGATGTTGTTGATGCTGACTTTCAGAAGATCTTCAATAATGTTCATTTACACTTGTGCCCACACCAACTTCACCATGACTAGCAGAATTCCTCATTCTTCTTGAATCATTACTTGCATCTCCTGTACCATCACTGGTCCTCAAATCTTCTCATTGCTTTCTTTTGCTTCTGCATCTTTACCTTCCCTATTCCACTTAATCACTTTCCTCTTCTTACAGTATAAAGTTACTCGTCTTCTGTTCCATTTTTGACCATTCATCAAAACAACATGCCACCGATGCACTTCTTTCTCTTCCATACAGTTTGAGAACGTATTCAAGCCATCTTCTCTCCTTCTGAATTTAATCTTAACTAAATCCCCCACTTCTATCGTTCCCACACTCTTGTTGGTTTCTAACTCCTTGCTTATATCCCTTTCATTTAACCATTGAGGTGACAATTTGGTTTTTGCTTCTCTACCTCTCATTCTTTTGAAGTGAGTCTCACCTGTAACACCATTCACAGCATCATTTTACACCCACACTACATTCTCTACACTCTTCTTAACATCCTGTTTACCTTGTATTGCCATTTGTATAGTACCTTTTATTACTTGATTCATGCACTCTGAAATCCTGTTTTCCTGGGGATTGGGGATTGAAAAGTGAAGTACTTATGTGTCTTATGCCATTTCCCTTCAAGAAATTTTACATAGTTTGGGATGTTAATTGTGTGTCATTGTCTGTTATTAGTATTCCTAGAAAACTCTCTCTCATAAAAAGTTGTCTAAAGTTCATCATAACATTTTCAGTCGTGATGTTCCTTAAAAATTCAACTATTACCCACCTGGAATAGACATCTTCCAAAACCATGGCAAACTTTTTATTCTCACTTAAATAGTCCATGGGACCTATAAAATCCAAACATACTTTTTCCCATGCACTACCACTGTCACTTCCACTCAATGAACCCATACTTTGTGTTTCAATCTTCAATCTTTTCTCACTCTCACTACACAACAAACACTTCTCCACCCAATCTTTTACACCCTCATTCTTTCCAGGCCACTAATATTGGTCCTTAAGATGTTTCTTAGTAAGGGTTTTTCCAAAATTGCTTTCAATTGCCAACAAAATCTAATTTTTCCTTACACCTTCCAGAGGCACAAATCTCTCACCCCTCAAGACTAAACAATCAGTTTATCCTATTCTAAGTTCCTCTTGTAACTTAACATAAGTCCTTAAAGCAGGCTTTACATCACCAACTCGCCACCAACCCTCACGAATACTGCATACTAAGTCTTCCTCACCAGCTGCTTGTTGCTACTCCTCTTTGGCAACTGAAGTAAACCCTTCTTCCAATGCATCTTCTACACTCACCACCATACACACTACATCTTCTCCTTCCGCAACGTTATCTCCCACCTCAAGCGGTAGTCTTGATAAGCAGCCAGCTTGTACATTCCTCCAACCAGCAACATGTTCGACTTAATACATGTAGTATTGTAATTTTGCAGCAAATCCCATCAAATGAGAAGCACCCTTGTCTGCTCCTCCTGGACTCAAAACGTTTACTAAAGGTTTAGGATCCATTTTTAAAACAAATCCCCCCCCACAAGTATGTGCAGAAATACTGAACTCTCCATGCAACAGCCGAGGCTTCCCTCTCAATCACAGCATTATTTCGTTCAGCTCTGGTAAGTGTCCATGAAGCAAACACCACTGGTTTTTCCTCCCCACTTTCCACCTGAGAAACAACCGCTCCAACAACATGAGCACTCGCACCAACAGTGAGAATGGTCTTAATTCCAGGCTTAAATGGGGTCAATATTCATGAGTTTGCTATCTCATCCTTAATCCCTTTAAATGCTTTTTCTAGCTTCCCTACCATCTCAAATTGCTTACCCTTCCTAAGTATCCCTCTCAGAGGTTCACATTTGTCAGAAAAGTCAATAACAAACTTGCCATAATATTCTACTAAATCCATAAATGATCCTAACTGATCCTTTCCTGTGGGTGTAGCAGCTAATCTTATTGAATTCAGCAAATCTTCTTTCGTTTTAACTCCATGCTCTGAGATGGTGTAACCCAAGTAATCAATTTCCTTCAATAAAAGTTTACACTTTTCTATTCACAGTGGTATTCCCGCTTCACTTAGCACTTTAAGTACTTTTACCAATGTATTGTTATGATCACCTTCTGTCACCCCTGTAGTCAAAATGTCATCCTGAAAGAAATTACAATTTTCAAACTCACTAAACAAGCTATGCATCATGCGTTGAAATACACTGGCAGCGAATGCCAGTTCAATACAAGTCTTTTAAATCGGCACACACCTTCCAAATGTTACAAAAGCAGTACATTTCTGTGAATTGGAATGCAATGCTATTTAATGGTATGCTGACTTTAAATCCTGCCTAGTGAAAACTTTAGCCTTATTCATTAACAGCACCGTTTTCGAAATGTTGGGCAGTGGAAAACTGTCCACCACTATACATTGAATTAACGATTTAAGGTTCACACAGAACCTTAACTTGCCATCCTTCTTTTTAGAGATCATAACAGGAGAAAGCCATTCCGACACCTCCACTGGCTCAATAACACCTCTCTGCATGTCCTTCAGCATCTCTTTCACCTCATTGCGAACGGCAATTGGAATATTTTCTTACCCCATGTCTGATGGGTGTAGCATTTTCCTTTACTCTTATTTCATGTACATAACTGTTATGATTACCGAATTTGTTACTAAATGCATTGTTATATTAATATAGTATCTGTTCTATATTTTCAGAGTTTTGTACCACTAACACTTGTTCTTTTGATCTTGGGTCAAGAACAACATGCAAATCATGTTGTAACATGCAAATCATGTTGTTGAACCCTACCCAATATAGCTGGTCCCGCCTGGGATACATACATCTTTCCCACCGCTGTTCTCCTTTTGAAATCAAAATTAGTCTTCACAAAACCCTCTAAATGAATGGTTTCACCACTAAACCCCTTAGGTATAATGTCACTGTCTTGTAATTTAGTATTTGGCTACTTTTCTTCAAATAAATGTTTGGGAACAATAGTGTACATGGAGCCAGGATCAACCATTAGCTCCAACAACACCCCGTTCAGTGTAAAAAATGCTCTTGGTCTTTGTATCTTTACTTTATCTTTGTCTTCAATACACTATACTAAGTCTGATGTGGTACTTTCTTCATCTACATATACAACCCTGATTTTAGATAAACCTTTGCATACCCTTGCCAAATGTCCTCTTTTGCCACATTTCCTGCAATCTATCACGTGCAAAACACCCTCTGAAATCTGCAGCATGTCCATGCTCCCATAGCTGTAACACACATTGAATGAAACCTTAACTTGACATCCTTCTTTCTGGTGACCTCATCCTCGTTGCCAAATCGTACTGAAGTGTCACACAAAGTCAGGTGCTTTTCAAAGCTTAATTCTTCTTTCATCACAAGTGTGAGGCTCCATCGCCTGTTCGAATTTCCAAATACCCTTAATCAACTTTTGCCCGGCTGTCATTGAATGTACGACATGCACACTCCATGAGTGTTGCGCGATGTCGAAGTCATTAGCTTACCATGGTACAAAGCGTGACATATGTATATATATTACAACAGACACTCACTAGTCAAAAGTCATCATCTAAGGAAAGGGATCATCTGAGTGCAACTTCTAGGTCAATAAGGCATTAGTGCCATTCATGTGTACTAATAATCATGGGTTAGATTGTTTGCATGTCTACCTATCAAGTCATGTCCCAGTCTCTAGCTCTGAAGGCATACTTAGAAAAATGTTTATTATGTATGACTGTCTAGCCTGTCATTTGGATATGGTCCTTTATTTAGTTTTCTTTCGCTCTCTTGTACTCTCTTTTAACCTCTGTGTATTTTCTCTCTAGCATTTGTCTCTGTCCACATACTGTCTGACCACCTGTTTAATGCAAATATGTACAATATTTAACCTCAGAATGCAAATATCTACGCTGTTAAAAAACGCAGAGGTTACCTGTGTAAATCTCTTGTCATATTGCACTGTTAGTCTTTGGTTTCAAAATTTCAAATGACTGTAATAGGAGAATATAATTAATAATATAATAATATAATTAATAAAACGTGTGCATTTTTACAAGCAATACATATTGTTTATTAAAAATATTTCTCCATTAGGTTAGTAGCATATAAATTGCAACAGTCATTATGTGGCCATTGGAATTACAAGTCCTGCAGGAATACCACATGTCTAGTTTTTCCTACTGAGATACCTTGGCTGCTGAAAGCAATTTCAATGTTTGAGTGAAACTGTGGTGGGAAAATGGGAACTAGCCCCAGGAATCAGGTGCAGTATTCCGGAATTCCCCAGTAATACCATTATTCATCAGGGGACTCTTAGGGATCAACTCATGATCTTGCAGTAATCCTCCTGCTCGGAAGTGACTGATAGCCCAGTAATAGTAACTTCGGGGGGAGGGGAAAACTAGTTTGATATATGGCCATTTTGTAATGGGGCCTCTAGTGCTACTGTCTTAATTTCCTTTGCATGCTAATCTAACCTCTTACCTCACAAGTAGTATAGATTGGTATATGTTTTTGTTTAACTGTTCATTTGTTTTTAAATTGTCCAAGCTTTCTGTTTACACACCATTGAGGTGTATTATTAACAGTTTTCCATTTGATTTTTGAGTTTTGCTATTTGAGTTTTTTGGGTAGTTTTTTTTACATGCTAGTTTACCCAAACAATGACTGACATGACATCTTTGTATTATAAATGAACTGATATTAAGGATATGACTCAGCTACATCATTTTACATGCCTGAATCACAAAGTCCCATCCTTGATAGCTTCTAAAAAGTTTTTGAAACTATGACTTGTAAACAATGTAATGAAAAAGATAAGGCTGATCTTGACAACATGTATTGGGGTTACCTATGAGTAGCAGGTGGTACATACTAAAGGGCCCAAAGCAAGATGCAGCAGCAGTGAGAATAATGCCTGTCAAGATCAAATGAGTGCCTCAAATCACAACTCCATCCCTTTGCTCTGGATGCTGATGAGACCCTGAAGATCAGGTGGAATGAGGGGAAGATACAAAAGCGAGAAGTCGGTCAGGGAAGCAACATTGAATCCACGATTGGCTGAACAACTTACAGATATAAAAAAAAATATCATAAAGCAGACTTTGTCTGTGAAATGCTGGGCAAAAATCGGAGCATTCAAGCAGTAGCCCATCAACAATAAAAAAAAACTGCTGCAGTAATCTACACAGAAGTTCTCCTTCCCTAGGAAATAATCAGCTGACAATGGCTGAAGGCGAGCCCCTGCCTATTTGCAACGTAATCATAAGGAGCCAGATGCCCTAGGCCAATAGCGGCTGATGGTATGCCCTATAGCCATAAACAGATCTGCCTTCCTAGGAGGCCATTTTCTAGAAGTCCCACCCTTAATGTTGAGACCCAGATCTCTGTGCATACACAAATATTCACTTACTACCTTGGGTTATGGATATAATACACAGCAAGAAAGAGTATGACTGTAAATGTTATATGAAGTTACCTGGAAACTAATTGTCATCTCTTTGGAGAATCTGGTGACTAGCTGCTCTCAGTCATCAAAACACCCCAGTTGGCCCTGTAGTGATATTGGATTGAATTGTACCGTATTGTATGGCACTGCAGTGTTTCTGTTGTGCTTTCATACCTCCTGTCGAGGTCCGAAAGTGCTTCCTTGAATTGTCTAGTGAGCAATTGCAATGGATGGTAGAAAAGTGTTGGTATTTGTCAGATCTATCAGTGTTGAGTTTTGGTGTCAAGTCTAAGGCTCATGGATTGTGCTCCAAATTTGAAGTACATAAATATGGTTTACACTTGTTGTTAGCAAATGAATGTGAGGATATAACTGCATGCAGTATACACAAACCAGCCAATAATTGCAGGATAGGATCCACTTGAGTGCAGCATTTGGAAATAGATAGGTCTTTATTTCGCTATTAAATTCTTGATAATTGTGATGGGCTTTATCCTGTTTTATTCTGTAATTAGAAGACCTGGCAAGAAGGTTGGTCCAGTGCAAAGTGCTTTGAATTATATTATTTGTGCCAGTGGGAAACAGTGAAGAGCATCGAGAGATAGAGCAATGTGGTAGATAGTTGGCGTAAAGGTAAATTTATTTCTTCAGGAAAATGTATCCAGTCTTACATGACCCCCCAAACAAAAGAGGAAGAAACTAACCTTTCCAGAGACAGTCTTCATCATCTGGAAAGGTCATCTGCATTGGCATGGTATGTCCCAGGTCTGTGTTCCACTGTAAAGTCCATTCCCTGTAGGGCTATGGACCACCTTAACAATTTGGAGTTTTCTCCTTTCATCTGCATGAACCATCTGAGAGGTCTGTCGTCCGTTTGGACAAGTGACAATAAAACAGGTATGGTCTCAGCTTCTTCAGGGACCAAACCACGGCAAAGGCTTCCCTATCAATGGCACTCCAACACTGCTCTCTGGGGAGAAGCCTCCTGCTTATGAAAGCAACAGGTTGGTCATGGCCATCATCATTGTTCTGGGATAGCACCACTCCTATCCCATGTTCAGAGGATTCTGCCTGCACTATGAAATACTTGTTATAATCTGGAGGTTTTAGAATGGGTGCTGAGCACATTGCTTCCTTCAGGGTGTCAAAAACCTTTGGAAAGCTCACTGTCCAGTTAACCATTTTGGGTATTTTCTTGGAAGTCAGTTCTGTGAGGGGATCATAATGGACCCATATCCCTGCGCAAACCTCCTGCAGTACCCAGTCAAGCCAAGGAATGCCATGACTTGAGTCTGAGTGGTTGTAGCTCCCAAGTCTAGAATGGTCTGGATTTTGGGTTATAGGGATTGAACTTGGCCTCCACCCACAAGTTGGACCAAGTATACAATCTTGCCCTGCCCTATCTGGCACTTGCTTTCCTTGATAGTGAGGCCTGCACTCTGCAGAGCCTTCAGGACCTTCCTATGGTGGATCAGGTGATAATGCCAGGTGGAGTTAAAGATAGCAATATCATCCAGAAATGCTTCACTAAAGGATTCCAATCCAGCAAATACTTTATTCCCCAATCACTGGAAGCTGGCAGGGGCATTCCTCACTCCAAAGGGCATCACAGTAAACTGGAAGTGCCTATCTGGGGTTGAGAAGGCTGATTTCTCTATTGCTCCAGGGGTCAGCCCTATCTGCCAGTACCCTGATGTGAGATCAACAGTATTGTTGTCCCCAACCTTTCAATGAATTCATTAGCCCTAGGAATTGGATGTGTATCAGTTTGTGTGACTGTATTGAGGCCTCAATGGTCCGCAGAAAACCCCATTTCTTGATTTCCACCCTGGGAATGAGGCTTGGGGACGAAAAAAACCTGGCTGACCCCGGGGCTCTATGAGGGTTCAATGACACCCAGTTCCAGCCTTGATGCTCTCCTTGACATGGTCAGATTGTCTGTAGATTTTATTGTTGACAGGTAGGCTGTTACCAGTATCCACATCATGTGCACACCAGTTATTCAGATCAGGGGCCAGGGAGAAGAAATCAGCAAACTAATTTAGGACTTGCCTGCAATCAGTCTGCTGTTGGTCACTGAGGGTGTCTGACAAGACCACCCTTTCAACGAATCCATCTTTAGGGTTGTGAGAGAGGAGGTGACAGAGAGGTTCACGCTCTGCTTCCTGATCCTCATCTGTGACCATGAGCATGGTCATGTCAGCTCTGTCATTATAGTTCAGTATAGGGTTTCAGGCGGTTTACATGTATGACTCTCTTGGGGTTCCTACATGTGCCAAGGTCAACTAAATAGGTGACCTCCCCTTTTCTTTCAAGGGTAGGGTAGGGCCCAGTCTATTTGTCCTGGAGGGACCTAGGTGCCACTGGCTCCAAAACCCACACCTTCTACCCTGGTTGAAACTCCACCATGGCAGCCTTTTGTTCATACCAGAAGTTATGGAGCTCTTGGCTGGCGTCAAGGTTTTTGTTGGCTTTTTGCATGTGCTCAGCCATCCTGGAATGAAGGCCATAATGCACAATATCCCGTTTTGGTTCTTTGAGAAGTCTGTCCCATCCTTCCTTCACAAGACAGAGTGGTCCTCTTACAGGGTGTCCAAACAGAAGCTTAAAGGGGCAGATCCCTATTCCCTTCTGTGGCACCTCTCTGTAAGCAAAAGGTAGTAAAACATCCCATCTCCTTCTGAGTTTTTCAGGGAGTCCACCAATCATACCTTTTTGGGTGTTGTAAAACCTTTCAACAAGCCCATTTGTCTGCAAATGGTATATGGCAGTGAACCTATAGGTCACTCCACACTCAGTCCACATGTGTTTTAATTATGCAGATATAAAGGTTGCATCTCTGTCTGATTCTACCTCCTTAGGAAACCCAAACCTGGTAAAGATACCAAGAAGGGCCTTCACCACTGCAGGGGCAGTGGTGGTCCTTAGGGGAATGATCCACTACCACCAGAATAAATCAGATTCCTGATGAGGGTCAATAGGACAAACAATGTCAATCCCAACCCTCTCAAGGGGTATCCAAACCACTAGACATGGGTTTAAGGTGGCCTTTAGGTTGTTACCTGTCTTGCCACTGGCTTGACAGGTGGCACAGGAGTTACAAACCTCCTTCACCTTCTGAGACATTGCTGGCCAGTAGAAGTGGTTCACCAACCTACTCCACATTTTGGTCTGGCCAAGATGCCCATCTAGGGGAATGTCATGGGCCAATGTTAGGAGAAACTCTCCAAATTGCTGAGGCACTACCACTCTCCTAGTGGTGCCAGGTTTGCAGTCTCTGGCCTCAGTGTATAGGAGTCCTTCCTCCCAATAGGTCCTGTGGGAACCACTGACACTTCCCTTTTCCTGATCAGCACCTTGCTTTCTCAGGCTTTCAAGAGTGGGACAGGTTCTCTGCCCCTGGCACAGATCTTCCCCAGAGGGTCCTCCTGGGCCCAAAAGCTTTTCCATGTAAGGCCCAAGCTTCTGGGGCTAAGTTCTCTCTGGGGCTGACAAGTCTCCTCCCTGAGGAGAGGGGACATGATCTGATGTCTGAATAGAAGCTGATTTCCCAGACATCTTGCCCTTTCTCTTGAAAAGTAGGTCCATAATTTCAGGCTCCAACACTTCTTTTTTACCCTGGGTTCTACACTGTGCTCTGGTTTTCACACACACCCATTCAGTTATCCCCCGCATTGCTGCATAGGTTTTCTTTTCTACCTCAGCCCATGCTGAGTACTTCAAATTGTTGCCAAGCAGACACTATACAGGGATAGCAGAAGAGACCACTACCCTTTTGAGGCAACTAATCCCTCCCCAATCTAAGGGCACTAAGGCCATTGGATGCACCTTAGCCTGATTGTCAGTGTTGTGGACTTAAATTGGTCTCTTAAGCAGATTTTGATCTGAGAACACCAGTTGCTCAGTCACCTTAGTGATGCAGCAACAGTGTCTCTCAGGTTTTCCTCCCTAATCCCATTGATATCTAGTTCTCATCTGTATCTCTCCAGGTTACCGGGCCAGACAGCCAATGTAGCTACATCCACCCCTGTAGGAGAGTAGGATCTGCTTCACATGGGTACCCCCACTTTTTGCTGATGCTTCACTGTTTTTCGACTTTAGTCTGGCTGGGGCCCTGCTAATCAGAACCCCAGCCTAGCTGCTTCCTCTCTAAAATGGTTTCCATGTGCCCTAGGCACATCTCTGATTGGAATCTGGAGTACCCTTATAAGCCCCTAGTATATGGTATACTATGTACCCAGGGCCTAGGTACCTCAGAGGCCTACCAGGGGCTGCAGCATGTATTGTGCCACCCCTGGAAGGCCATCCAAAATGACACCACAGGTCTGCTACTGCAGCCTGGGTAAGGTGGTGCATGCACCCCTTACAGTGGTATAGGCTACCTATATCACTACCATTGCACACACATATAAACCTATAAGTCACTCCTATGGCAGGCCTTACCAATCCTGAAGGCAGAGTGCTTGGTTCTTATGTGAGAGGGTGCCCCTGCATGAGCAGAGCCCCTCTACAGCGTTCGGAGTCCCTCCTCTGATGAGGTTTGTGGTACAGCCTGACCATATACTCTTAAGTGCATTATATCCTCGCGGTACAATACTAACTTTGGACTGGCTGCACCAAAACATGTCGTGTTTGGTGTCAAACATCTTGGAATACTACCCCCCCGCCAGTCCTGGTGGCGGGGGTAGCATTCCACCCTTCTAGAGCGAGAGACATGTACACACCGGGCTACCCGGTAACTTCTTTCCAGAGCCCTGGCATCACAAAATGGATGCCGCTGCCACAGACACGGGTCTGGGCTCCTGCTGCTGACTGAAACTCCGGCAGGGGAGGCCTGGACAATAGGTTTCCTGTCGCAGGGAGGTGTAACCACCTCCCCAGACAGGATAATGTGTATTGGGGCTGGGCGGGAGCACTCTCTGGTGCTCAGAAGTCCTGCACTGGGGGCACACTTGGTGTCCCTGTGCATATGCCAGTTCAAACCGGTTGCAGGGGCTACCTGCCCCTGCTCTGGTGCGAAACTGGACAAAGGGAATGGGTGTAACCACCCCTCTTCCCTGACCCTCCCATAGGTGGGTCCCCAGAGTATGTCCAACCCCCTAACTTAGTATAAGTATGGGACCCCAGTCCTTAGGACTTTAGATTACCCTGGACGAAACTCTGACACTGAATCCTGGACCTTCGACGCTCTACCTGAAGATTAGAGGACTGAAGAATCTCCCTTGGGGTCAAGGAGTGACTCCCCTGCTTGGCAGGCACCTAAGAAGCAATTGTCCGGTCTGCATTGCTGAAGCTCCCGCCGGATGCCGAAGTCTTTGCATCACCAGAGGTGGATTTCCAGACTTTCCCGAGGCTGCCCTGAGTCCCCAGCAAAGCTGAGGCCCGTAGCTGTCGTGGGTAATGTGGAACCGTGACTCCTGGAAACCGAGTACTTTTGCAAGTGCATCCTCTTCCTGGTCTCCCACGAAGTTGTACTTTGGGCTCTGAGTAGCCCCCGTCTCCAGCACCGACTGCACCGAAGATCACTGGCCTCCACTCCACGAGTGTCCTGTGAGCCAGCTCCAAGTGCGTCCACTCGAGGCTCCTTTGCGGTCGCTAGTCCGTTGGCTAGTGGGCCCTCCCGAAGGCAACTCTTCTTCTGCTTGGGCTTTCCTGGTTGCTCCAGACGTGCCCTGACTTACCCTTGCTGGGTGAGTCCCCCAGACCTTGCTGGTCTGCATCAACGTCCTTTCTTTGTTTCTACGAGACTTGCCGTTGCCAAGGCTTGTTGGGTCCAATCCGGTCGCCGACACCCCTGCAATCGACAAACTTCGTGGGACAGCTCGAATCCGGCTCCTGGTCATCGTCGATACCTCCTGGACCTCATGCCTGAAGAGTCAAGATGACCGTCAACCTACCTGAAGCACCCGACATCGGTGGGCATCTGCTCATCGCCTTCCTGGTCACTGGCTAGTGACCCAGACTCTGTCCCCTCTGCTTTCAGGTTCTTCAGATCTTCGATCCACCCTTTGATCCACCCGAACACTTTCGACTTGGTCGCCAGCAGCACTTTGTAGCAGATCGCCATTGAAAACGACGACGAAACCCGACCCCGAAAGACACCTATGCACCCGGCTTCCCTGGGTGAGGTAACTCGAGTACTCCGGTGCTCCCGTGGGTATAGACTCTAGAACAACCTAGTTCTAAAGGGGTTTGCTCCAAGTCCTCCTCTAAGTGTCCTTTTCTTTAAAACTCCAACCGCTACATTCCCCATAGAAGTCAACGGCGGCTCGCGTCTGTGTTCTCACACTGCACGCGTCCCCCGTGGGTCCCCTGTGTCACTACCTTGGGTGGTTCCTTGAGGGCCAAGCACTTCTACAGGCTCTAGGCCTTGTGTCTAGCTCAGTCGTGGTTCTTATACCACTTTATTGGTATATGGTTTGGTACGCCCCTAGGGCTCAAACGGGTATTTGTGCTATTACTGTTGATAACTGACTTGTAACATATGTACTTCGAACTCTAGCCTCATAAAGAGGCTAGAGGGGTGTGTTTAAGACTAAATACATATATTTTATATATATACCTGTTGTGGTCCTCTTTCATTTGGTCACTCAAGAGATTATAGACTGGTAAAACAAGCTGCTTTACATTCCTTCAAGACTTAGCCTGAAGGCTGCTCTCCATAGCTACCACTAGGATAGCTTTCAATAAAGGTTGTCTTTAACCTATCTCCAATAAGGGGTTGTTTGGACTGGTGCAAGGTGCCCACTATAATTAGTGGACAGCATATACCAGGCCAACTTCTCACATTGGTGTGCAGCGTGTGGGATTCCAGCTTGCTATTGTTTTACCAGATAATCTCAATTGAATTGATCAACTGAAAACCACTAAGGGTACCTTAGGTACATATAAATCAAGCTTAGGATACAGTAAGTTCTACTGAACTTAGAGTTGTGTGTTAAGGGATAGCACACCCTTTCTACAACTCAAGAGAGTTTAGTAGGCCACACTAGAGTAGGTAGTGCATACACCACACCACACTAGTAATGTCTTCACTGCCAGGAACCAGTGAGCTCCTGCCATCCAGATATGACAACCTCACATTCTTGGAATTGAGAGAGTTGTGCAAAGTTAGGAAGTTGAAGACCGGCAAAAGTGCCAACACCCAACGTCTCCTAGAGATGCTTCTGCTAGATGATCTTAGAAGATCCATAAGGTCTGAAAGGGTAGGCAGAGAGGGTGGGGCAGAAGAAGAGGGAGAGACCAGGGATGAAAATACCCAGGACCTAACCTCTGAAACTGGCCAGGGGGATGACAATGATCCTGACCTGGAAAGTGCAGCTACTCCTGAGGAAGAGGAGGAGGCCCAGAATGACCTCCCTTTGTCCCCCCAGGAAGAGTTGTGAGTGTGCCCAGAAGGACTAGATCTCCTTCTCAGGAGTCTACCCACTCTGACACCTCAGTAGGGACCTCTGTCTCCTCTCATGGGAGGGAATCCTCTCATGAGAGGAGAAAGAGACTGATTCAGTATGAGCAAGCCCAGCTTGAGCTCAGAAAACAGCAGTTGGCTATAGACAGGGAGTCCCTAGATCTCTATAGACAGAGAAAAAAGATGGGACTAGAGTCCCATGGTGGCAGCAATTTCCCCAGAGATAGGGAAAGGTCTTATGACCATAGAAACCTGAGCAAGATTGTCCCTCCCTACCAGAGTGGGGATGACATCCACAAATGGATAACTGCACTGGAGAGGGCCTGTAGAGTACAGAGGGTCCCTCAGGAGCAGTGGGCAGCAATCTTGTGGCTCTCCTTTGCAGACAAAGGTAGAGATAAGCTCCTCACTGTTAGAGAGGAGGATGCTGACAATTACAAAATCTTGAAGAGTGCTCTGATTGATGGGTTTGGCCTAACAACTGAACAATACAGGTTAAAGTTCAGAGATACCCAAAAAGCACAGACTCACGACTGGGTAGACTATGTGGATTGTTCTGCTAAGGCTCTGGAAGGTTGGTTGATGGGCAGTAACGTATGTGACTTCAAAGGATTGTACAATCTTATCATGAGGGAGCAGATTCTTAATAACTGTCAAAATCAGCTGTTGCATCAGTACCTGGTGGACTCTGATCTGACCTCTCCCCAAGAATTGGGAAAGAAGGCAGACAAATGGGTCAGAACCAGGGTGAGGCAGAAGGTACAGAACCAAGGTGGTGACCCTAAGAAGCAAGATTCTAAAATCTCTGATAAGGGTGGGGAGAAGGGTAAAGACCAGAAGTCTTCACAAGGTCCCCAAAAATCTTCTTCAGGTGGGGATTCACAGTCTAACAAGGGAAAAGGCCAAAAGAAACCATGGTGCAAAGTCTGTAAGCAAAAGACACACTGGACCAGTGATTACACCAAGTCCAAAGACTCTATTCCAGCCCCCACCAATGCCCCTAAGGCACCTGTTCCCCCTAGTGCAGTTACAATTGGTGGTGGGAGTACACAGGCCAAGGGTTTAGTAGGGTTGACCCTGTGTAATGAGATGTGCTCTGGCCTAGTCAGAGAACTCACTCAGGCTGTCCTAGTCTGTGATGGAGGCATGGATGTGACCTCCTCTGTGAGTCCCAGTAATCTGGGCAAGTACAGGCAACAGCCCTTAATCAATGGAAAAGAGGCTTTGGCATTTAGGGACACAGGGGCAAGTGTCACCATGGTGACACAAGACCTTGTGGATCCTGGGCAGATTATACTTGGTGAAATGTACCAAGTGACCAATGCTAGCAATGTCAGAACAGACCATACTCTGGCAGTTGTTAACTTCTCCTGGGGAGGGGTAACTGGCCTTAAGAAGGTTGAGGTGAGTTCAAACCTACCAGTGGAATGCTTGCTTGGCAATGATCTTGAAACTTCAGCTTGGGCAGAAGTGGAGCTCAGGACCCATGCAGAAATGCTGGGGATCCCTGCAGATGTGTTTGCTGTGACCAGGTCACAGAGCAAAATGTCTAACACTGAACAGGCCTTGGATCCTGGAACCATGGACCAAGTGCCATCCAAGAGGAGGAGTAGTAGGGTTAAGGCAGTGCCTTCCCCTTGGCTCAGAAGGAAGATCAGTCTCTTGAGGGGGATGATCTCAGTCCTGAGGAAGGAACTGTCCCAGAGGAGCTTGAACCTGACCAGGTTGAGTTCTTGGGGACAGGGGGCCCTTCCAGGGCAGATCTGAGCCAGGAGCAGCAGAGCTGCCCCTCTCTTGAACCCCTCAGAGAGCAAAGTGCTGCTGAGGCTGCTGGGAATGCTAGTGGTCCCCATAAAGTATATTGGGATGATGGACTCTTGTACTCAGAATGTAGAGACCCCAAGACTGGTGCCACCAGGAGGTTGGTTATACCTCTGCAGTTCAGGGGCTTCCTATTGACCCTAGCCCATGATATTCCCCTAGCAGGTCACCTGGGCCAGAACAAGACTTGGGACAGACTTGTCCCTCACTTTCACTGGCCCCACATGTCTGAAGACACCAAGGAGTTTTGTCGCTCCTGTGTAACCTGCCAAGCCAGTGGGAAGGCAGGTGGCACCACAAAGGCCCCCCTGATACCACTACCTGTGGTGGGGGTTCCCTTTGAGAGAGTGGGGATTGATATTGTTGGTCCCATGGATCCCCAAACAGCATCTGGGCACAGGTTTATCCTGGTGGTGGTGGATCATGCCACTAGGTACCCAGAGGCTATTCCCCTTAGGACCACTACAGCACCTGTGGTGGCAAGGGCCCTCCTGGTAATTTTCTCAAGAGTGGGCTTCCCTAAGGAGGTTGTATCAGACAGGGGTGCAAACTTTATGTCTGGATACTTGAAGGCAATGTGGAAGGAGTGCGGAGTGACTTACAAGTTCACCACACCCTATCACCCACAATGCCATGGTTTAGTTGAGAGATTCAACAAAATCTTAAAGGGCATGATTAAAGGGCTCCCAGAAAAGCTCAGGCGAAGATGGGACATACTCTTGCCCTGCCTTTTATTTGCATACAGGGAGGTGCCTCAAAAGGGGGTTGGCTACAGCCCTTTTGAACTTTTGTTTGGTCACCCTGTCAGGGGTCCATTGTACTTGGTGAAGGAAGGATGGGAGTTACCTCTCAAGCCCCCAAAGCAAGACATAGTGGACTATGTACTTGGTCTCCGCTCCAGGATGGCTGAGTACATGAAAAAGGCAACTAAAAACCTTGAGGCTTGCCAGGAACTGCAAAAAGCCTGACATGACCAAAAGGCTGTACTGACTGTTTACCAGCCAGGACAGAAGTTGTGGGCGCTGGAGCCAGTGGCCCCAGCAGCTCTCCAAGACAAGTGGAGTGGACCCCATACCATTGTTGAACAGAAGGGTGAGGTTACCTATTTAGTAGACCTAGGAACACCCAGGAGTCCCCACAGGGTTCTCCATGTCAACAGATTGAAGCCATATGTGGACAGGGCAGACATGGGCTTGCTCATGGCTACTGATGAGGGACAGGAGGAAGAGAGTGACCCACTCCCTGACCTGCTCTCACAGAGCCCTGATGATGGATCAGTAGATGGTGTAGCCTTGTCAGGCAGCCTCACTGCTCAGCAGCAAACTGATTGTAGACAAGTGCTCAATCAGTACAGACATATGTTCTCTCTGACTCCAAGTCAGACCACCTGGTGCACTCATGAAGTGAACACTGGGGACAGTCTGCCTATTAAAAATAAGATTTATAGGCAACCTGACCATGTCAGGGACTGTATCAGGACAGAAGTCCAGAAAATGTTGGATTTGGGAGTTATTGAAACCTCAGATAGCCCTTGGGCTAGTCCAGTGGTCCTTGTGCCAAAACCTCACACCAGTGGTGGGAAAAGAGAGATGAGGTTTTGTGTGGAATACAGGGGTCTCAATGCAGTCACTAGGACTGATGCCCATCCAATACCTAGGGCAGATGAGCTAATAGACACTTTGGCCTCAGCCAAGTATCTAAGCACATTTGACCTGACAGTTGGCTACTGGCAGATCAGACTAGCTGATGATGCAAAGCCAAAAACAGCATTCTCAACCCTTAGTGGACATTATCAATTTGTGGTAATGCCCTTTGGTCTGAAGAATGCACCTGCCACTTTTCAGAGGTTGGTGAATACAGTCCTTACAGGTCTGGAGGCCTACAGTGCAGCATATCTAGATGATATTGCTGTCTTTAGCTCCACCTGGGAGGATCACCTGGTCCACCTCAGAAATGTTTTGGAGGCCCTGCAAAAGGCAGGCCTCACTATCAAGGCCACCAAGTGCCAGATAGGGCAGAGTCAGGTTGTGTACCTGGGCCACCTTGTAGGTGGAGGCCAGGTTCAACCACTGCAGAGCAAAATCCAGACCATCATGGACTGGGTTGCTCCAACTACCCAGACTCAGGTGAGAGCCTTCTTAGGCCTGACTGGGTACTATAGGAGATTTGTCAAGGGGTATGGATCAATAGTGACACCCCTGAATGACTTAACTTCCAAGAAAATGCCCAAAAGGTTCAGTGGACAGCTAACTGTCAAAAGGCATTTGATGACCTGAAGCAGGCCATGTGCACTGCTCCCATTCTCCAGAGTCCTGATTACTCCAAGAAGTTCATTGTCCAAACAGATGCATCTGAATTGGGGGTAGGGGCTGTACTGGCACAATTGAATGATGAAGGTCAGGATCAGCCAGTAGCTTTTATTAGCAGAAGGCTGACCCCTAGAGAGAAACGTTGGTCAGCCATAGAGAGGGAGGCCTTTGCTGTGGTTTGGGCTCTGAAGAAGTTGAGGCCATACTTGTTTGGTACTCACTTCCTTGTTCAAACAGACCACAAGCCCCTCCTATGGCTAAAACAAATGAAGGGTGAAAACCCCAAACTGCTTAGGTGGTCCATTTCCCTACAGGGGATGGACTTTACAGTGGAACATAGACCTGGGAGTAACCATGCCAATGCAGATGGACTCTCTAGGTATTTCCACTTAGAACATGAAGACTCAACTGGTCAAGGTTAGTTTAATGTCCCTACGTTTGGGGGGGGGGGTGTAGGAGAATAGGATCTGCTTCACATGGGTACCCCCACTTTTTGCTGATGCTTCACTGTTTTTCGACTTTAGTCTGGCTGGGGCCCTGCTAATCAGAACCCCAGCCTAGCTGCTTCCTCTCTTAAATGGTTTCCATGTGCCCTAGGCACATCTCTGATTGGAATCTGGAGTACCCTTATAAGCCCCTAGTATATGGTATACTATGTACCCAGGGCCTAGGTACCTCAGAGGCCTACCAGGGGCTGCAGCATGTATTGTGCCACCCCTGGAAGGCCATCCAAAATGACACCACAGGTCTGCTACTGCAGCCTGGGTAAGGTGGTGCATGCACCCCTTACAGTGGTATAGGCTACCTATATCACTACCATTGCACACACATATAAACCTATAAGTCACTCCTATGGCAGGCCTTACCAATCCTGAAGGCAGAGTGCTTGGTTCTTATGTGAGAGGGTGCCCTGCATGAGCAGAGCCCCTCTACAGCATTCGGAGTCCCTCCTCTGATGCTGTTTGTGGTACAGCCTGACCATATACTCTTAAGTGCATTATATCCTCGCGGTACAATGCTAACTTTGGACTGGCTGCACCAAAACATGTCGTGTTTGGTGTCAAACATCTTGGAATACTACCCCCCCCAGTCCTGGCGGCGGGGGTAGCATTCCACCCTTCTAGAGGGAGAGACATGTACACACCGGGCTACCCGGTAACTTCTTTCCAGAGCCCTGGCATCACAAAATGGATGCCGCTGCCACAGACACGGGTCTGGCCTCCTGCTGCTGACTGAAACTCCGGCAGGGAGGCCTGGACAATAGGTTTCCTGTCGCAGGGAGGTGTAACCACCTCCCCAGACAGGATAATGTGTATTGGGGCTGGGCGGGAGCACTCTCTGGTGCTCAGAAGTCCTGCACTGGGGGCACACTTGGTGTCCCTGTGCATATGCCAGTTCAAACCGGTTGCAGGGGCTACCTGCCCCTGCTCTGGTGCGAAACTGGACAAAGGGAATGGGTGTAACCACCCCTCTTCCCTGACCCTCCCATAGGTGGGTCCCCAGAGTATGTCCAAACCCCTAACTTAGTATAAGTATGGGACCCCAGTCCTTAGGACTTTAGATTACCCTGGATGAAACTCTGACACTGAATCCTGGACCTTCGACGCTCTACCTGAAGATTAGAGGACTGAAGAATCTCCCTTGGGGTCAAGGAGTGACTCCCCTGCTTGGCAGGCACCTAAGAAGCAATTGTCCGGTCTGCATTGCTGAAGCTCCCGCCGGACGCCAAAGACTTTGCATCACCAGAGGTGGATTTCCAGACTTCCCCGAGGCTGCCCTGAGTCCTCAGCAAAGCTGAGTCCCGTAGCTGTTGTGGGTAATGTGGAACCGTGACCCCTGGACACTGAGTACTTTTGCAAGTGCATCCTCTTCCTGGTCTCCCACGAAGTTGTGCTTTGGGCTCCGAGTAGCCGTCGCCTCCAGCACCAACTGCTCCGAAGATCACTGGCCTCCACTCCACGAGTGTCCTGTGAGCCAGCTCCAAGTGCGTCCACTTGAGGCTCCTTCGCGGTCACTAGTCTGTTGGCTAGTGGGCCCTCCCAAAGGCAACTCTTCTTCTGCTTGGGCTTTCCTGGTTGCTCCAGACGTGCCCTGACTTACCCTTGCTGGGTGAGTCCCCCATGCCTTGCTGGTCTGCATCAATGTCCTTTCTTTGTTTCTACGAGACTTGCCGTTGCCAAGGCTTGTTGGGTCCAATCCGGTCGCCGACACCCCTGCAATCGACAAACTTCGTGGGACAGCTCGAATCCAGCTCCTGGTTGTCATCGAAGCCTCCTGGACCTCGTGGCTGAAGAGTCAAGATGACCGTCAACCTACCTGAAGCACCCGACATCGGTGGGCATCTGCTCATCGCCTTCCTGGTCACTGGCTAGTGACCCAGACTCTGTCCCCTCTGCTTTCAGGTTCTTCAGATCTTTGATCCACCCTTGGATCCACCCGAACACTTTCGACTTGGTCACCAGCAGCACTTTGCAGCAGATCGCCATTGAAAACGACGACGAAACCCGACCCCGAAAGACACCTATGCACCCGGCTTCCCTGGGTGAGGTAACTCGAGTACTCCAGTGCTCCCATGGGTATAGACTCTAGAACAACCTAGTTCTAAAGGGGTTTGCTCCAAGTCCTCCTCTAAGTGTCCTTTTTCTTTAAAACTCCAACCGCAACATTCCCCATAGAAGTCAACGGCGGCTCGCGGCTGTGTTCTCACACTGCACGCGTCCCCCGTGGGTCCCCTGTGTCACTACCTTGGGTGGTTCCTTGAGGGCCAAGCACTTCTACAGGCTCTAGGCCTTGTGTCTAGCTCAGTCGTGGTTCTTATACCACTTTATTGGTATATGGTTTGGTACGCCCCTAGGGCTCAAACGTGTATTTGTGCTATTACTGTTGATAACTGACTTGTAACATATGTACTTCAAACTCTAGCCTCATAAAGAGGCTAGAGGGGTGTTTTTAAGACTAAATACATATATTTTATATATATACCTGGTGTGGTCCTCTTTCATTTGGTCACTCAAGAGATTATAGACTGGTAAAACAAGCTGCTTTACATTCCTTCAAGACTTAGCCTGAAGGCTGCTCTCCATAGCTACCACTAGGATAGCTTTCAATAAAGGTTGTCTTTAACCTATCTCCAATAAGGGGTTGTTTGGACTGGTGCAAGGTGCCCACTATAATTAGTGGACAGCATATACCAGGCCAACTTCTCACAACCCCTACCTCTGAGACTAGAGTTGCCTCAGTGAGCACCTTGACAAGGTCAGGGCTCACCTGTGATCCCATCTGGAGACTCACTACTGCATTTACTGCAGGTGTGCTAGAGGCATTCTTTTTGCTTTTACAGAAAGGGTCTTGAGTTCAGTGTCCAAGGGTCTTCCACTCATGACACCAAGCCTTTTTGGGATCCCAGTTTTTACTCTAGTACCCACCCTTGGGCTGTGAAGAGTTTCTGGGCTCACCCTCCCATCCAGGTTTGTGGGGGCCTGAAGAAGACTCATTTTTGTTTTTATCTTTTTGGTCACCATCTTTCCCTGGGGGGTCTTCATGGCCTCTTTTTCTTGGTCACCCCCACCAGTGGTAGTCTTGGCCTTCCTTGTTTTGACCCAGTGGTCTGCCTTCTTCTCGACCTCTAAAGGAGAAAGTGGACCTAAGGCATCCAGATATTGATGTAACTTCTCATTGTACCATTTACTTAGTAGATGCTCTTTTATGATTAAATTGTAGTCATGCACATTGTAACCAGTTAACCGACCACCTAGTGTTTTCACTGAAAAGTCAACAAATCCCCCCCTCCCCCCCAAGACTGACTGGGTTTTTTGAGTCTCACTGAATTGAACCACAGTACGAAATATGACTCCAAATGAGAGATCCAATCAGGCAAAAGGTGCATTCCATATAAAAAGCACTTTGCTGCTAGGCAAATTCCCTTTTCTTCCATTCACAAGGAAGTGTATCGTCATGATCAATGGCTCTCTATCACATGCAAACAATGTCCATTTCACGCTCCTGGACTGGCCTAGTGAGGTACAAATAACTACATACTCAGTCTCAGTGGATTCATAAACATTAATAATTTTATTTTACCAAAATTGGGAGGTAAGCTTTTACTTATTTTTTTAAACAACCACACTTAATTTCTATAGAAATAAAAAATATGGAATATATCAGATACAGTGTGGAGTAACTGAAGTTACGTAGCAGAAGAGGAACAGAATATGCAGGAGGACTGACTCAGCCATGTGGAAAGGAAATCAAATTATGTGCCAAATTATGTGGCACTGTCATATTTGTAATTCTGTTGCCACAAACTAATTTGTCAATGTAGTACACAGTAATACAAAAGGGTTACTAGGATTATTCAATCTACAAAGGTTTCTTATGAAAGAAAGGTATACACCTTCACCAGATTCTATATTTAAAATCACTTTCACCAAATAATAATGTTTGTTTTCTGCAAGAAACACTGGAACACCATTTTATTTAACAGAGTTCATTAACACTGATTCTACTGATAACCAGGGTAAAATCATTTTTTTAAAAATCAAAAAACAATTTTGGACACAATACACCTGCCCTCCCGTGTTGTAGAAACTGCACTTGACCCTGGTGACCTTGCTAACTTTCAGCTAAGCACTCACCTACTCTTCATTAGCAAAATAATTGATAAAGTATTCTATGAAAAAGTCAAAGATCACATCGACACCAACCATATACTGCATGACAACCAATCTGGCTTCAGATGATAAACACTACAACAGGGAGACAGCTACATTACAAAATATAGACAGTGCACTCCCAACGACATACAAAAGTTAACTTTGCTTCCTGATATTGCTGCATCTATTGGCCACGTTCCCATCCTAAAGTCTCAACTTTTAATTACTGACAATGACCACTTTCCACCGTACCCAACCAACATACGTTAATTCACATAGGCATCTCTACATTGAAGAAGATTGCTATCACCTGAAGAGTCCCCCAGGGTTCCATCTTGTCCTGTGCCATCTTTAATCTCTTCCGGGAGCTGCTTATGACTCCACTCACTGATGACATCAAAATTCAAAAACAGACAACTCTAATTATAATTCATTTTTCCTCCAGAAATACATCACCTCAAACACTGCCTACATGTCATCCAGGACCTGGATGTCCACCACCTACCTGAAACTCAACCATAGTGAGATCGAATACATACTGTTCTCCGTAACTATTCCAAACCTAGTTGAAAGATATGAACCTAGACACCTTCAGGGCCCAACTTTCACCCAATGCCAAGTGATTCAAATTCACTCTGAAACCTGACCTGGAGGAAGTTTGCTCTCTATATAGTGTATTAAAATGAAGTACACTTTGCAGAGAGTTCAAGGAGTCCCTTATTGGTTTATAGAGGCAAAAGAAGATGATACTAACGCTCTAGTTGCGGAAGTGTGGGTAAGCAGTTAGGCTTATCAGAGGGTAGTGCTAAACATTTGTTCTACTCACAGAGGCAATGAATGAGACACACAGTCCGAGGCCAATTTATAAAAATAGTATTGATTTTTATGTAATTTTTAAGACCAAGAACTTTGATTTACAGTAAGTGCTTTTAGAGTTACGATTTTTAAGAGTTTGCAAAATATATCACTTTGTGCTCAATTACACACCACTGAAGTCAATAAAGAAAAATGTATATAGAATCAGGCAATGCATTCACGAAGTTCACCTTCTCAATTTAGGCCTATAGCAGGACCAGGCCCAATGTCCCAGCAGCTGAAGATCAGGAGCATCCCGGATTCGGCCGTGAGCAGGGCGCTAAGGGTGTTGGTAGCTGGTGCACTATGAAGAAAGGGGCCACTTGAAAAGACACTGCACAGAAAGACTTAAAGGTAAGAATGGAGGGTCCCACTCAAGGGAAGAGGTCACAAGGGTCTCAGGACTGTGGGAGCACAGCTCGGTCATTGTTACCGGTGCCAGTCAGGTCGGGAGCAGAGCAGAGAGGTCAGCCGAGCTCCATGCGTCAAGTTGTCCAAGCAGTTTGGAGCAGGCAACTTGAAGAGGCAATTTCGGGACAGCTGGGCCACTCACTACGTGGGTCTCAGGGGTGCTTGCTTCTAGGATAGTTGGAGTCCTGAACGGACTCTTCGCCTCACTGTTTGCTGAAGGGGATCCAGCACAGAGAGTATTGGTATAGTGCAGCTCCAGTAGGTCCTGGTGTCTCCAAACTTGGTAGAGAGACAGATCTGACCCTCAGGAGCTGGTGTACCTCTTCTGGTTCAGGTGCTAGACCAAAGTTGCTGGGGAGCAGCAAGTCGACAAATCGGACTTAGCGAGCTCAGTGCCTGCGGTGTGCAGGGGAGTGATACCTTTACTCCAAGGGAGGTTCTTGATGATTTCTTGAAGGCTGGGGGAGCTCGGGGGATCTTGGAGTCCTCCCAGGGTCAGGACGAGACAGCACAGCCACGATTGTCGAGTCCTTGAGGCAGCAGGCAGGGTTTGGTGACACTTTCTCTGCAGCAGGTCTTCAGTTCCTCGGCAGCAGCTCTTCTTTGTCTGTGTCTTCTTCTTGTCCGTTGAATCTAAGGTTTAAGGTCTGGATGCCACCTAAATATTAAATTTAGGTGCATTAAAGGGAAGACAGGTAGTTGCCAATGAGCTACCTACCTTTATGGTGTCTACACTCTCTATGTGACCACTTCCTGTGGGAAGGGGCTCTGCCCTAGCCCTGATAGGTTGTTTTCCCACCATCTCAAGATGGTGAATTTTCAAAAGAGGGGTCCACATTGCCTGCCACACCTTAGGGGTGGTGCTGGCTACATGTGGACACTCCTCTTCATCTAACTAATTTTCCCCCCTGTCCTCCCACCAAATGTGGTGCAGAACAGGGGTGTTGGCATCCCCTACTGTCTGGGGAAGCCTGGGCTGTACTTTCAAAGGCGGCATCGCCATTGAAGCTTCCCGCTCTGAAAGACCATTCTGGCCTGGAGGAGGTGTAAAGCACCTCCGCCCAGAGCAGGCTTTGTATCTGGCCTCTGAGAGCGCGGGCTCTCACCCCATGAGGTCAGAAACATGTCTGGTGGTGGCAGGCTGGCTATGACTAGGCAGAAACCCCACCAGTGCTTGGTAGGTTTTGAGGGGACCTGCCGGTTTTGTTCCAGATTCCATCCAAAGGCTATGCCATCCTGGTAAGGAACTTTCCAAAGGACTTCACAGTGTTAGGAGATTTTAGTTTCTATCTTGAGTTACCGATGGATACCTCAGTACTCTTGGAAACTATGAAGATTTTAGGCTTTTCGCAGCGTGTGCAACAGCCTACCGATCTCGTGGGCCATACGCTAGATGGTATTTTCTCCAACAACCAACACAACAAAATTAAAGAAATCTTGCCCTTAACTTGGTCGGACCATTCTGCCATAATCTTTGAAATCTCTGTTCTTTACCCCGCCAAACACATTTTAAAAAAGTAATACTCACTATCGTGATTGGAAAAAGGTTGATAGCGACCAGCTTTCATCACAATTGGTTGCTCAACAACCATCTCTCTCCCAAGATGCAGAGGTAAACTCAAGACAATTTACTGAATGGCTTAGCAAGGCCATCACTGAAGTAGTCCCATTGAGGACATCTAAAGCTGGTAGGAAAAAACCCTCAACCCCCTGGTTTTCTGAGGCACTTCGGCAGGAAAGCAAAACTGCAGAAGACTCAAGAGAAAATGGAGGTCACAATATGGCGATCTAGAAAAGGAAATCTATAAATGCTTTCTGTCTAAATATAAAAATGTACTCATGAAAGAAAAACTAACCTACTTTACTCAGCAGATAGATAAGGCAAAAATCTCCTCCAAAGAATTGTTCCAGGTAATTACCAAGCTGACCACACCCCCTGACAACAAAGGAGGTAACATTAGTCAAGCCTTCTGTGATCCACTTGCCCACTACTTTAGGGATAAAGTAGATCTAATCTACACAGAATTTGTCACTAAGAGCAATTCAATCTCCAGGACTAATATTACAAACTCACTGAACTCCAAGGAAGGAAACCTCCTAACAGTCCCCCAACAGCCATGTCCTTTGGAGTTTGTCTCAGTGACGCCTGAACAGGTAGTGGAGTTATTTAAGGTCCACCAAATCTGGGTCACCCACAGATCCCTGCCCACCTCCAGTGATAAAAATGATTCCTGAACTTATTGATAGTAATCTTACTATCATTTTTAATTCCATTTTTGCAACTGGTCTTTTTCCATCACTGTGGAAGAAGGCTTCAGTTCTTCCCCTCCTAAAAAGCCCAGTCTCAAGCCCGAGGACCCAATAAATTATAGATCCATATTTTGATTGCCGTTTCCGGCAAAAATTATAGAATAAATTATGAACCAACAACTAATGGCCTTTATCCAAAACAACCATCTTCTGGATGCAACACAATATGGTTTCAGACCAGGCCACAGTACCGAGACAGCACTAATAAAATCCACAGAGGAGATTAGGGCCACGCTGGATAGTGGAGGAACTGCGGTGCTTGTTCTTCTCGACTTGTCGGCCGCATTTGATACGGTCAACTACTCTGTCCTAATTGACCAGTTGGAGAATATTGGTGTAAGAAATAAGGCACTGGCCTTATTTAAATAATTTCTTGAAGGTAGAGAACAAATAGTGGCAGTAGATCCATTTGTATCAAATCCTTTTACTCTTCCTAGCGGGGTCCCACAAGGGTCCTCACACAGTCCCATGCTTTTCAGAATTAGCTTCCTTGATCATGTCCTTTGGATGCTCCCTTACATCCTATGAGGATGACACACAAATTGTGTTATCGGCATATAACAATATCCATAAGATCGGAGCCAACTTTCATGACTGCATGCATGCAATGAACTGCTGTATGAGCAGTCATTGTTTAAAATTGAACTCTGGAAAGACCAAGGTCATTCTGTTTGGGAACAACACCCGGTTTTGGACACCTTCCAGCTGACTGCAGGAGATGGGTACGCTCCCAGCTCAAGTCATTAAGGCAAAAGGTCTGGGAGTCGTAATTGCTAACAATTTAAATTATGCTAGCCAAATAAATTCAGTGATTTCATCCTCCTTCAATACCTAAAATCTTAATAAGAAAATATTACCTTTCATTCCCAATAGTGCAATAGTCGTTACCACATTAGTGTTATCAAACATTGATTATTGTAATGGTCTGTATCTGAATTTACAGGAACAGTATCTGAATAAACCGCAAATTCTGCAGAACACGACTGCTAGGATTCTCCTAGGAATTCCCAAGTTCCAAACCATCTCCCAGGTCATTAAGGATCTTCACTGGCTAACGGTCAGAAATTGTATCAAATGCAATGCACTATGCCTGGTCTTCGAGGCACTTCATGACGTGGGCCCCCTTTTTTTAAAACAATCTTTTAAATGGTATCAGCCAAGCAGAATTTTACAATCTCAGGATAAAAAAAAGGCTGTAGTGCCAAGATTTGAGAAATCAAAGTGGGGTGGAAGCAGCTTCACACTTCGAGCTATAGATGCTGGAACTCACTTCCACTCCATATCAAAGCTGTTTTTACACTGCTTGCCTTTATAAAGCAAGTGAAACCCTGGATCTTTAATAACTAATTCAAAAGGGTTAATTATGTGGTGTTTCCTTCCGCCAGCGCCAAGACATCCCAGGGTAATTGAGCGATTGAAAAAATTGTTAACATGACATGACAATGTGCTGCCAAGGCGCACCCTCAAACTCCTGAGGAGCCAATTTTGAGCCTGGGCCTGAGGCACCCCAAATTTCCAGTCTGTTATCAACACTGAAGTAAGTTGATGCCTTGTGGGAGACCATGCTGTGTATTTTTGGCACATTTACACCTCCCCTGGCCTGTCGTTGGGTCCAAGGTTTTCAAAGGGCCCTCCAGTCATACTTCTGCTGTCGGGTTCATCTTTGGCACTGTCTGTGCCTTTGGAACCCAATTCGGGTTCTGCACTGGCTTCAGTGGTGACTTTGGTCCCAGCCTCAGTCCCTGGACTGATCCCTTTGATATTGACACCACTGCCAATGCCGCTGACAGTGGGGTAAGAGGAGGAGCACTATACAATGGTCTTCAACAACTTTCCTATTGGAAGTCCTTCAGAGTCTGACACACTACCTTTACAGCCCGGCCTTGCACATATGCTACATCAACGTTTCTGACCAGATTCTGGTGATAACCAACACTATGATAATGAGGTGGAATTTGCCCTACAATATGATGAGGACAATTGGTGCAAAGAATTTCAGGATGCTAGTGGGTTGGACACCTCCCCATACACCAGACAGGTCCCTCCCACTGGGCCAGCTCCAGAAGTGACTGTATCTTCTGCAAGTTGTGATCAGAAGAACTGCAGAGGTCCTTGACCTGCAGCTCCCCACCATTGAGTTTAAGACTACTGCCCTCACAGAGATCCTTGAGCCTGGCCAAGCTCTTTAACGAGGCGCTTACAGACATGCTCTTGGGTACTTGGGAAAAATCATGTACTAGTCCACCAGTCAACAGACAGGTTACTTGCCACCACAGACTAGCTCCAGGAGACCCTGACTTTCTCACACAGCACCCTACGCCAGAAAGCTTGGTGGTTCAGGAGTCCACAAGTTTGGTTAACCCTAACCCCTTCCCTACTCGCCCCACCTGACCATGAATCAAAATGGATAGAAACATATAGCAGTTCATATTTTCTTCTCCCAGCCTTACCCTATGCTCAGTAAATGCCAGCTGCCTTCTTGTCTGCTATACCCATGCTTTATGAGACATGGACAATCAGGTTGTACCGGCAGTTCCAGAGGTCTTGCAAACATCTTTTACGCAAACTATTCAGGATGGACAGGATGTAGCTAAATATGTTATTTGCTCTGGTCTGGACAAGACTAATTGGTTGAGTCAGGCTATTGGCAGGAGTTTGGTGCTCTAGCACCGTGCTGGATGAGGTCTATGGGCTTCTCCGGGACCATGCAAACATCCATAATGAATATGCCTTTTGATGGCCCTTAGGGAGAAAGCTGCCCTAGTTTGATTTATGGAGATTAATGCCACAGCTTGCTCTTTGGGTCTTTCTAAAGCTCCTAAACAGCAATTGTGTCCATTTCTGGAATACACCAGGGTCCTCCGAAACTGTTCATGAAAGACCTCGCCACCCAGTACTTCGATGTGCCAAAGAAGTTCAAAGGCCTCCATTCTATCTTGGGTTTATGCCATCTAAACGTATTTCTACAAAAGGACAAGTTCAAGATGTTCTCATTGTCATAGGTTCTGTCTGCCCTGGATCCTGGAGACTGGATGGAGCTTTGGACCTGCAAGACGCTTAGTTCTACATTCTTGTACTGCAGGCCCAAGGGTGAGGAGCATTTTCAGTTTGAGGTGCTCCCTTCTGGCTTCACCAGTGCCCCTCCAGTGTTCACAAAAGTGATAGCGTGTTTGCAGCACATCTTCAGTGGTTGGGTATTCCAGTCCTACCCTACCTCAATGACTTGCTGTTGAAGATGGAATCGCACTAGGCAGTGGTGGACCACCTCCAGACGATTGCAAACCTTCTAACATTGATATGGTTCACTATTAATGTGCTGAAGTCACATCTTACTCCTTCAGAAATGCTCCAGTTCATCAGAGCCATCCTGGATATGGTGCAATTGTGTGTCTTTCCTATGGAATGGAGCATCTAGGATATTCAGGCTATGATGCAGATGTTTCAGCCTCTGTTCGGGACTTAACTGAGGTTGACTCTGAGGCTACTGTGACTGTTGATCTCCTACATCCTGCTGGTCGAGCATACCAGGGGGCACATGCAGGCTCTGCGGTGGAATCTTAAATCCCAGAAGGCCCAGCTCCAGGGGAATGTATTGGATTCTACCCAGGTTTCAGAGACTGTAGGAGATCTGCAATGGTGGCTGCTAGACCACTAATGGCCATGGGGCAGACACCTCTCCTTACCACACCTAGAGTTGACAGTGATGTCGGACACATCACTGCTGGGTTGAGGAAACCATTTGGGAAAGGTGGAGAACAGGCACTCTGTTCTCTGGTGGATACCCAACTTTACATTAATTTAAAGTTGAGGATGATCCACTTGGTGTTGAAGGCTTTCTTTCCAGCCCTTAAAGGGAGGCTGGTACAGGTTTTCTCTGGCAACATCACTGCCTTGTGGCATAACAACAAGCAGGGTGGGTGGGATCTTGAGTCCTATGCCAGAAAGCTCTTTGCCTCTGGAATTGACTTACTTGCCAGGGAATTTCACTTGTTGTGCACCATCTGGCAGGATCTGTAAATGCCAGGGCAGATGATTGGCAGATCCCAAATGACAACTATATCCAGAGGCAGTGCAGGGTGTGTTCCAGCCATGGGAGAACCATGACTAAATCTTTTCACCATGGCCGAAAACCCGTAATGTCAACACTTTTGCGTGCTAGATTTCCCAAAAAGGCTCTCTATCAGAGATGCATTCCTCCTACAGTGGAGCTGGGGACTTCCATATGCCTTTCTGCCCCCGCCTCTCCGGCTTAAGTTCTCAAAAGCTCAGGACCAACTAGCCCATGTCATCCTAGTGGCTCTGGACTGGGCCAGGAGAATGTGGTAACCAGAACTCCTCGGAATGTGCATCTTTTCTCTCATCAAGCTGCCTCTTCAGGAGGATTGTCAGTCTCACCAGCAGGGCAGGGTCTTGCACCCGGGTCTGCATAACCTGCACCTCCATAAGTGACGATTGAACTGCTGATTCCATTGTATCTCCCTCCCAATGATGTTGATGTTATCCTGGCAGCTAGACACCCTTCCACAATGTCGGTGTACTCCGTCTGCTGGGTCAAGTTTGTGTCTTGTCGCACACGCAAGATGGAAAGATTACATGCTAAACTATCAGATGTTTTGTTGTTTGTTTTATCTTTGACCCAGCAACAACTTGCACTGGGCACTTTTAAAGGCTATTTGTCAGCTCTTTTGGCCATTTCACGGTTGCCTGATAAGCCATCTTTGTTCAAGTCACCTGCTGTGATGAGGTTTCTTAAAGGTTTACAACACAGGTTCGTACCAAAGCCCTTTGGGATCTCACAGAGGGACTTGAATCTGGTTCTCCCATTTTTGATGTGCATCCCCATTGAGCCAAGGCAATTACATTTGACAATTAAAAACAGACATTTTGGTGGTGACAACATCAGCTAGTTGGGAAAATGAGCTACAGACATTTTTGGTCCAGCCGCCATATACAACCTTTTACCCAGACAGATTGGTGCTGAGGATTCGAGCTGCATTCCTGCCAAAAGTAGTGACACCTTTTCATGTTGTACAGGTTATTATTCTTGCAGCTTTCTTTTCCCCACCTTAGCTCTCAAAAGAGGAGAGGTTCCATTCTGTGGATCCCAAGAGAGCCCTCAGTTTCTAGATTGATTGCATCAGAAACCATGGGGTGGAAGATCAGCTCTTTGTGGCCTTCTCAGGGCAAAGAAAAGCAAGGCAATGTAGAAAAGAATCATCTCTAGGTAGAGAATGGATTAAAGAAACAGCCACCTGAAGACTTAAGGGCTCATTCCACTCAAGCCAAGTTTGCTACTACTGCACTGGCCTGCAGAGAGTCTGTTCAGGATATCTGTCAGGCTGCTACATGGGCATCAGTGCACACATTCACAAAGCACTATTGCTTTGATAGACAGATCTGTTAGAATTGATTCTTTGCCTGTTCAGTCCAGCAGAACTTCTTGCCTGCAGGACTTTTTAGTTTCAGCCATTCCACAGACCCACCACCTGTGGATGTACTGATATGGTATCTATTTACAAGGTGAGGAATCTGTGGTTAGAAGCATCCATCAGAAGAACAAGTTACTTACCTTCTGTAACTCTTTTTCTGGTGTATTGTCGATCTAACCGCAGATTCCTCACCACCATCCCACCACTCTGTTCTATTGAATAGGCTCTTTTGTATCTAAAAAGGTCCCAATCTAGAGATCTGCACACTGTTTATACCGACATGCTGATGGACTCTGCTTCTGAGGGCACAGATAAGCCTATGAAAGAAAACAATGTCAGTGCACAAGGGTGGCACTTATACGTGCTTCATTCATCACTTCCGGATTGGAACAATGTCATTACTTCCCGTTCTGAACAGCTATTGGTGTTCAGGGTTACTGCTTTTGAGTTTTCTGGATCCAGTCTGACACATGGGGCATATTCACAATATGAGAAATCTCCCATTAGATAGAGCATCCATCAGAAAGAGTGTTACCGAAAGTGAGCATCCTGTTCTTCTGGCTGACAAACCCATCTCCCCAGTGGATCTAGGCTCAACCACAGCCAGGACACCATCAGCCGGCAGATGAAGAAGCAGGGGCGGCCGGGATGGCTGGGTGGAGCGGGCGCAGGGGGTACGCAGGTTGCTTTAAAAAAATTAATAAACAAATAAAACTTACCTTACCACTGCCGACGGGTCCTGCGTCTTCTCTCCTGCTCGCCTGTGTCCGACTCCAGGTCGGAACAGGAAGCAGGCCGCCAGGCTCCCACCCCTAAGCCAATCACAAAGCTGCAATGCAGCATTGTGATTGGTCTGGGCGCAATGACAGGGCACTCAGGCAGTGGCTGTTGGGGTGGGCATGTTCTCCATGCAGGCTGCATTACAGCCTGCATGGAGAACAGGGGAGTGCACATGACTGCTTTGGGCGGCCCGAGAGGGCTGACCAAACAGTCATTGCGCACAGGAGTGTTTTACCACTCTTCCCCTGCAGCTCCGCCGCGCCCCCTCACGCACTGCCGCAGCAGGAGGAAATAAAATAAATGATAATAACATTCAGTTATTATCATTTTATTTTTTCCTTTCTTTGCTTCTCCTGGGAGTGGGGGCGACGCTCCTCCGCCTTAGCGGAGGAGCCGCCACTGCGAAGAAGTGTGAAAAAGAAAAAAACAAGTCAGCATGTTTTCTCTAATTATGCATCTAGGATGTGGATCAACATCCTTGATTCCAATACCACCCAATACGACTGTCCCAATCCTGATCCAGTTTGGGAAACAGCTGAAGACACACCTTTTTAAAAAACATTACATCATGATGAACTAACAGTCCATCTCCACTTTTCCACTGTGAGACCCAACTTTCCCCTCCAATTAGTCATTGACTGTATCTTTGCCTCTGACTCTGCATAGTGCTCCAATGCCTATTGGTTAGGTTCACACTATGAAAATGCCATGTACATACATATACGCATACAAAGAACAATGAGTACTTCATGTATTAAACAGTGATTTTTTATTCTCTTCATCCCACTTATGTTTTGAAAATGATGACTATGGGAATCTAGAAGTACATCATTGCATTGAAAAAAGAGACCTGCAGGATCATATTTTACATTACACATGTGTAGAATAAATATATTGTTGGGATGTACTTCAAGATTCAAGATTCAAGACGTAGCTAGTCCTGTATATAAAGCATCCATTTTGCATTACGTATCACTCTGTCAGGTATCAAATTTGATAGCTTTGGCATGAGGGGTAGTGAAACTCCCAGTCTTGGTTAAACCTAAGGGTTTTGCCCTCATAATAATTTGCATGATAAGCTATTGTTCCCAATAGTCTGAGAGAAAACGTCAAGGTGAAATATTATCTATTGGGTACAATATGCCTGGAGGAACACTTTCCAGTGAGCCTTATTTGCTATTAGTTTCTTGTCCTTCCTAACTGGTTTCAAATGTCTTTCTACTACCCTCAAACATTCCTCTAAATTGCTCATCCAATGCCCTGTTGTGGGCTTTCAGTACTCATACTCCTGATCTCAATCTTTAGCCTGAACAGGACCAGTGCTAATAGGGCATTGTTCCTCCTCATTTTATACTTTGTGTTAATGGGGGCATGCCTAGCAGTCAAACCAAGTTTTTTTGCATTTGAAGGGTAGTATATTTGTTATATATTTCCAAATACTTGTTCCTAGAATATCGTTATCCTAGGGCACTCCCATGCCAAGTATAGTATTATATTGTAAAATGTAAATTCCATTTATTACCCCTATGTGAGGTACTGTAACCCTTTTCTACATAGTCAGCATGCTACACCATGTAGGGCGTGTGGCTGGAAGGCTATTGTCTTTGTTTTTGATCCTATGCAGGAAGTGTTTCCTTGTCTAGCGTGATGACCACGCAGGTGTGGTTATCGTGTTATGGAATGCTGCGCTTAGCAGAGCGGTGGATGAAGAGGTGCGATAGATTCACAATTTATGGTTTTCTGTAAACTGTCAGCTTTGAGCAGCTCTGCAGGCCTCTATGGTATTTCGTGTGATCATTGTCCACTTAGCTGCTTACTGCACTAGGTTGTCCAACCTGAGATATTTTTTTTAAACGTTTATGGTCCTGAGCAGGCATAGTTGGAGAGAGAAACAGTGGGGAGAACTTGGGAGCAGAAGCCCACAGATTGGATATTTGTCACTTTTGTTGTGATCTATTCTATATAGGATTATGGGTGTCTTACAGGTTCGGTGTAAAACATGAAATTCTGTCAGTTTGAACGTGGCAGTAGTGTATATATCAGTGCAGGCCATTGTTTATCAGTTGTGTTTACTTCACAATTTACTTCCCTCCTTGCTTTCCCCTTCAAAGGCTGCTTCAAAATGTCCATCCTCCGATCATTATATTATATCTGGGAAATTTCCTGACTTCCTGTCAGTAAACTCAGATTAACAGATAGGGTGCCAGATATTTTGCGTTCATCTGGAAGTATGGTCTAATTGTTCCTTGGGTCACAGCGACACTTCACCCATTGCACTAGTGATAGCCATCAGTCCCTACTCCTTTGAGGTAATTGCATGTATTTGTCTCCAAATCCCTATTGCACACCTTGAAATATTGTAAATGCATCATTCATTCATAAGAGGTCTCTAATATTAGAAAACTTGCTCATTCTCTGTTGTGTGAGATACATTTAGATCATCACCTTTCTAGTTATGAAGGCCCCAGAGAGGAGCATCTGGTGAATTTGGTAAGCAGGCACAACCTTTTAAAGTTTTTCAAAACTGCTAGACTGCTGGTCTTATTAGAAAAGGCACACTTAAATCCACCCCTTGTGGAGTGAATTGGGAGCTGTTCAGGTCAGATGCCCAGCTCAAACCAGATGAGAATTTCCTGTCCAATTCTAAAACCATCTGTGAAACAGCTCATCATCAACAGAAGCTCTGCTGCTGGGTATCAGCTTTCCATGTATTTGGTGGCCACCATCGACCTAATCTGATTTCAGAATTTCTAGCTTGACCCTCCTCTTCTTCCCAGCCTACGCCATTCATGACACCAAATGTTGTCTAGCTCCCTGGAGGTTGTCCAGGGCTAGAGGCAAATACACTGATGCGTAGCTGGCAAATTTCAAATTGCTCGTGTGACATTTCGATGGTCTCAGTGTATTTAGGAGTGACATTCTACTGCCAAACGTGTGACACTTTGAATGACTCTTTCCTGCGAGTAAAAATCAAGCACTGAAGTCACTGTAAAGTGATTAATATCAGATATGACCCCCTTTTGAATAATGCACAACCCTAAACAGGACTTGACACCGCTGCGAAACCACTAAAATGCAAGGATAGTTATAAAGAGGGAGAGAACACAGTGCCTGTTAAGAGACCTGACTTCCACGCACAATACAAAAACCTATTTCCCTCTTTCTTTCAAAGCAAGTTGGCAAATTTAAAAAATACGAATGTTAAATGATCATTTTTTACCAATTTAATACTAGTCCTCCTCATACAGTGCAAAGGCCTCACAGTCACTCTTACATTCGGTATAAGTTATTTCCAGAAAAAGTGTTGTGGCGGGGTGAGCAAAAAGAATTACCTCCCCCACCCACTCAGAGATGGACTTATCTGTGCTGACTTTTTGTCCAGCCTGAGACAGCCTCTATGTCCTGCTATCTTCAGCTCAGCTCTTCTTTAAAAGCCCGGGGCTGATAGTCGCGTCTTCTCGCGCCACGGAGTTGGGAACGTGGCATGGGTCGGAATGCACGGCTGCACCAGCGCTCGCTGACCTCGACTCTGGATTCCTCACCGCTGTACTAGCTCTCTAGCAGTGGTCACTACCAGTGCACAGAGGCTGCGCCTTTTACCTCCATAGCCTCTAGGACCGTGGGTCTTATACAGTCTGATTTGTGAGCAGATTACAAAGCCATTCTTCCCTCCTTTCTGGCTGATCTGCGGGACTGGAGTTGGCCTGGCACTGCAGGGAAAATGTCCTGCCAGCCCGACCCCCTCCAAAGTAGAGAGCACTGTGAGGGGTAGCACAGGAGCAGGCACCAGACAGACTTGTCTGCAGTCTTGAGTGGTGGCGGGCACCGCAATGAAAACACAAAGCTGCTGCCTGCCTGTGTCTTCAGTGGTCACCAGTGGGTAGTAGTGCCTGTGCTGGAAGCCGCTGCCAGAGAGTGTTCATGTGTGGTGCTGTAGCAGACTCATGCAGCCATGTGGACGGATGGCCTGATCGAGAGACTCAGAGGGCCATACTATAAAGACCGGCGCAAACATTATCGCCGCTTTAGCGGCAGGAAACTGCCGCTAAAGCGGCGATAAGGGGCTTGATAATATGCCCTAGAGAATTCCAATAGAAGCCCAGGTTCTGGTGTCAAGGACATCAAACCTGGGGGGATATTCACAAGAACGTGTGATAATCATCGCAAAATTAGCTTAACGCAACTTTGCACATCGCAGCCCATCACGGGAAAATAACACTGTGTTAACGTTGTATTCTCAACCCGGGGGCACAATGGGATAGTCTCACGAGAACGCGCCAAATGACCGCATTAAAAGTAACGCGACGCAGAAAAAATGCAAAACACGAACGCGAAAAAAGTTGCGATGCCCCAAATCGCGATACAAAAATCAGCGGGAACCAGCGACAGGCCTGCAATTCCCACGCGTCATGTGGGAAAATGCACTATAAAAGCACCGAAAAACACAAACAAAACAATTCAAACTGCGTAGCACCATGGATGCACCCGGACCGAGTGCAGAGGACAACGCAAACCCCACAAGGCCCACAGACGACCAGCAAGGTACCCCGGGGTCGTGAAAGGGCAAGAAGAAGAGGAAGAGGAAGAAGGGGTTCAGTTCACAGGAAAACCGGATCATCGTCACGGAGGTGATAGAACACTACCAACAACTGTTTGTCACCTCCACTGTGTCATTGGCAACAAAAATGGAAATATGGCAGTCGATCGTGAACAACGTGAATGCAGCGGAGTGTTGAGGAGGTCAATGGAGGAGCTCAAGAGTGATGTGAATAGCCAAACCAAGCAGAAACTCGCTGCCAACCGGAAGGCAGCAACGGCGACTGGAGGTGGGAGTCCTGCACCACAGGAGGAGCTGGATGAGCTGGAGGAAATGGTGGCCACAGTCATCAGTGTGGAGACGGTGGCAGGAGTCGGGGGACCGGACACAGCTCGACATGACCTGACCCAACAGCAACAGGGAGAGTAACGATCAGGGACTGGGGGGACGGGGGAGATGTGCACAATGGCACACATGCATAATTATGTGTAGCACACTGCACACCCACAATGATTGTGGAACATGTCCCTGATACCCTTTGCACACTGCAGCACACATAGAAACACCAAGTAGGCCCCCGTTCACTATGTGCACAAAGGGGCCCTCCTCCCTATCACCAATCTCACAACCAACCCATGCACATGGGCTGAATCCAGCAAAGTAGCGGCTCTGTGAGCCACACTGACAATGCAAGTGACACTGCATGACCAATAGCATGGCTGCAGTAAAAATACATGACATGGTGCACGACACGACACTGAGGTGGCCCAGTGTGGAACACATCCTCAAAGGAGCAGATCACACTCTGGCACATCCACGTGCACATACAACCCCTGACGTCAACAACACATCTGCAGACAAACAATGCACAAGAGTACAACAACCGTCCAAGAGGACAAATGACCCAAGTCGCCAATATCTCAGCACACAAGTCAAAGGCACACCGCCTCAAAGGGATAGGGGGCCGCTAAATAAGAGCTGCAGGGGCGACTCTCCCACAATGCAGCACACACACATAGCAATCACAGCACATCAACATTGACGACAATGTTGTACAAAGTGCAACACTTTCACTACAGAACAGAGGACACAACTGGTGCTGCTTGTGCGTAGAAACTGGCCAATCACATCTGGCATAGCAGGAAACTGTGAGATGATAATGTACGAGTACAACCTCACATCCGCCATGTCATCGTAATGTCCACTGTCTCCCATCAAATAGCCAGCTCAGCCAAAACAGTCACAATGTACATTGACATGCAGTCTGTATGTAAATATGTCCAATGCGTCAACATACATGGAACACACTGTTAACCTGCATCTCCCCTTGACATTGCAGAGGGACAATCAACACCACCTGCAGAGCAGATCAGACATCTCATCAGTGATGATGAGGAGGACCCCCTGGCAATCTGCTCCGACACCCTCCAACGGATCGTGGACAGCCTCCGCACCCCACCTCCAGGAGCAGGGCAGCCCAGGTGCATCGAGGTGACCCCACCCCCTGCACAGCCCACACAGCAGGAAGCACCCACCACCACGGCTGACTCCCAGCAGCTCATGAAAAGACACATGGCATTCCAACGCCGAGGGGGCTGGCCGAACAGGTGCGGGTGGGTTTCGACCTCATGGCAGCCAAACTTGATGCCATACGTGGGTGTGTGAGTCCCATCAGGGACCACTTACAGTCCCTAACGGACACCCACAGTCCGTTCCATGCTCTACAACAATTCTTGGCTGACCTCGCTGGAGCCATTACTCGGATACAAGAACTGTCCAGTCAGACATGCTCCAGCGATGACAGCACAGAGGTGGCACAGATGCGTAGGACAATGGAGAACATAGAGCGGATGCAGGCTGGAAGGATGGCTGCCACGGCTGTACAATAGCGAGATGTAGCTGGGATCTTCCATGCCCTGCAGGACCTCATATTGCCATTGCTGCCACAGAGCCTGTCCCAGATGACTGCTGCAGGAACTTCGACACACACATCTCCACCCCCTGATGTGTCAGTGGCACACAGTGATGCAGCCATACCACCACCGCCCCCTGATGTGTCAGTGGCACACAGTGATGCAGCCATAACACCACCACACACACCTGACACAGAAGACATATCAGACGACTAAGATGTGGATGGCAATGCCTCTGTGTGAGAAAGGAGGTCGTAGCATACATCCCCGCCATATGGCCTGTTCCTGCTTGGTTCAGCCCTCTGCATCATGCCCGGGAACAACACCTTCCACTGTCCCCCGAAACACTCTGCGACATTCACCTGGACCCCGACATGGACTGCCAAATCAACTCTGGTTACCAATGACACAGCAATCAGGCTGCGGATTGAACTCTTCCTCTTCCGATAATAATGTCATTCCCCAAAGGACTCTGGTTGGCCCTCCACTGGGTAACCATGTAATGTGGGGTTTGCATGGCCATGTACTGCTCCAGCTCCGACACACCACAGAATGTGAATAAAACATTCCAAATCACACAGATGTGTCATGTCTATGTCCAATCAAGTATAAAAGTATGGATGAATGTAGGGACAATGATTGCACAAAAAGGTACACCCTGGGAAATGACATCAATGCGCATGTTTGACCCTGACCCACATGGCCAATCAGATGACTGTGAAGGTGTGAACTAGCTGTGACCTCATTGCTCATGAACAACAATCTAGCAACCCCCCAACGTAGCCCCACATCCATGTATTAAGTGGGGCTGTGTGTAAAAATGTCTAATTCGGTAGCAGGCCTAAAGTTGTGTCCCCCATCACATGTGACAACAGGACATCTCTTCGCATACCTACTCACACTCAACTGTGTGGACACAGCCTGTTTTGATGGATCACATTGATCCACATGGCAAGAAGTTGGACACCATACTCACATTGCTGAAGGCACGTAAGAGCACAGGTCTACCAGCAACTATCCCAACCACAACGTCTGGCTCACAGAGGTGGAGCTGGCAATAGGGACACACCCCTAAGTGAAATGCGTCAGTCAGCCCCTCCCCGTGTACGGACAATGCTCATTGAGGCACACTATTAGTCATTATAATCAACACTCATCACAGTTGAACACTAGTGAAGTGGCGTAGACTTCATTAGCATGTGCGTGTCAGTACGGGCAAGACAAGGGCCACAACATGCAGACCAATGCTTCAGACACTAACAGGCAGCATGGGAACATGTAGAAGTGCGAGAAATGGGGAGGCAAAAATGAACTCCAATCATTACGGATGGCAACGGTCTCAGCCCACCTTGCCTTGCTGGACGAGTCATGTGATGTTTGGCGTATGCTCATTGCCCTGTGTCACAGCCCATGTGATCTGCATAGTGCAGTACCACCGGACTGCGCAGACTGTCTGCTCTGCTGACAGTGAGCAGGTGAAAGGGTCCAACAAGGTCACATGTAGTACTACATTGCCATGTGTGTACTCTCCCTCCAGCAGTATGTCAGATTTAGGAACCTTGCCAAGCGACGCTGTGCAGCTCCGCCCATGGGACTGCCTCACCTTGCACAGGTGTGTGTCAACACGCGTAGGTGCACGCACATGCATTCTGAGTCCAGGCGAATGCAGCCATGTCCACTGTTGTGGTGGGATTTGTGAGCATTTCTCCAAGAGGCAACAAGGTGTTGGGACCTGTGCTCTGGGTCACAGGCAGTTGTGGCTGCAGGAACGTAGTTACTCGTCCATGAATGCGAGCGCAGCTTCCTGGCCAATCAGTTCCAAGAGTACGTCGTTGTCGGCTTCAACGAGGGCGAGCCAATTCATTAACTGGTCCGAACAGATGTGCTCCGTCCACGCCGTTTCACCAATCCGCAACACAGCCCAATAGGGGAGCGCCTCGATGTTGTCACTGCACACGAGGACTTGTGCAATCTCCCATGCCCAACTGCCAGCACATACGCCAAATATCAAGGCATCCCATGAATGGGTATCACAGTTACACTCCTGGTCATGGGCCAACAGGAGACGCACATACAAGTCATAATCCAGTTCAGCTACCGTTGTGTTGGATAGGCAGACATCCATGGGCCACTCGAATATGCATGATCGACAGTGGAACCAGGGCTGGACGCAGGTGACGTACGCAAGACGGAAGCTCAGACGGTAACTGATGCGCAACACTGCCAGTGGCAGTGCACCCAACAAATGCAGCATACGTGCACGGTACATTTCCATGTGACAGGGGTTGTGCATGTGCCCGGGATTTTCTGCCATTGCGTTGGTGGCTCTCGTAGAACCGGCACTCTTCTGACCTGCGACAGTTATGTGGATGATATGCCACAGCTCGGAGCAATGAGCCATATGTGTGTGCAACGTTTGGATGTATGGGTTGTTGTGTACATAAGTGTCAAGGGCATTCCATGCAATAGTACCTCGAGCAAGGACTTCTGTGTGTGGGGTGTGGATATGTTGGTCTGTCATTAGCGCTGTGCATAGTGTGGGAGTCGTCATCATCTACTATGGTATCTCTCTCAGGGGGTGCCTGCCGCATGCAAGACCAAGGTCGGAGGTGCAGGTGTCCGTCCGCCTCATGTATTGAGACAAAGGAGCTTTCATCCCTAATGTTAGTCTGACTACTGCTTGCATTCTGGAAATGTGATGAGGCTTTCGTGCTGCAATTGTGGCTAGGCCTTGGGCTTATGGTGCACCAATAGCGATGCACACACAACAGTTGCCATGCATGAGCCAAGAGCCCGAGCAGCCTTGCGCTCCTTGTGCAATCCCTTCATGCGCGACCGCACTCCGGGTGCATGCAACATTGCAACATTGTCAATTGCGGGCCGTGTGGCGCAGACACTGCAACAGAGACACACGCATCAGTTGGTTTCCTGTCCAGCCCAGAGATGAACCACACCCAGAGCACAGGGATAATTGTTCACACCCCTACGCTGGCATGGCGTACGCCGAGCCAGCCCACTCGGCTTACGTATAAAGGGGGGGACGACGACGCTACGTGTCCCAGTTCTTCCCCACTGCCGGAGGTGACATGCTGCGTCCGCCTGGCATATCACGGGACTCAATCATAAAGGGTCCATGACATACGTTGCACAGAGTTGGTTGCACCGGAAACACTGCGGCCGGCACGGGCCTACCGCCACGGGACAGTGACTTTCGGTGCACTGAGGTAGGGGCACCTTAGGTGCTGAGCGGGTGTGCAGCCTACGATGATGGGCCGTCCTGGTGGGCCGGACTGGTAAGGATTTGTGTGAGCCCTGCTGGACCGCACTGTAGGCCTGAGACAGCGGGAAGTGCGGGCCTACCGCCACGTGGCGTTGCCTTGCGGTTCACAGAGTTAGTGGCACCTATGGTGCTGAGCGGGTGTGCAGCCTGCGATGATGCCGTGTACACTGGTATGATCCCTTCCATTGTGAAATCAAGACCCAGAATAACGTGTGTGACCTAGTGGCCCGCGGGGCGGGGCTGCATAATGTGGAGGCTGCCAAGGTCGCGGACCCCGGGCTTGGAGATTGCACCGGCACATGGTGGGCCCTCTTGGAGACACGCTGGTGGCGGAAGGTGAGCAGTGGGGCCTGGGTGCGCAGGGGTGGGCAAATACCGCTGGGCGGCGGGAGGGGCTGGGGTGCAGCAGCCTGTGTGCGCAGGGGCGGCCAATCGATGATTGCGTGTGCAATGATTTGTACTCTGCCATTCATGCATCTGGACTCTGTTTCAGATAAGGGACCTGGTGGACTGCGGTGTATGCCGGCACGTGGTAGAAGACACACCGGTGGCTGCAGGTGAGCAGTGAGACCTGGGTCCGCAGTGTCGGCACTCTCTCTCCCTCTCCCTCTATTCCTTTCACTGTCCCTCTCTCTTCCTCTGTTACTCTCTCTCTCCTTCTCCCTCTCTCCCCCTTTCACTGTCTCGCTCTCTTCCTCTGTTACTCTCTCTCTCCTTCTCCCTCTCTCCCCCTTTCACTGTCTCTATCTCTTCCTCTGTTACTCTCTCTCTCCTTCTCCCTCTCTACCCCTTTCACTGTCTCTCTCTCTCTTCCTCTGTTACACTCTCTCTCCTTCTCCATCTCTCCCCCTTTCTCTCTCTCCCTCTCTTTCACTCTCTCTCTCCCTTTCTTTTTCTCTCTCTTTCTCTCTCTCTCTCTGTCCTTTGATGAGCGCATGACACACCTTCTTATCTTGTATTTTGTCTTGCAGGCTGTGTCTTACAGAGTGTCCAGAGGAGACCCGCCATGACTCTTCTGAATAGTTGTTTTGTGTTACATTTGAATAAAATAATTTGTCTGGAAATTCTATGATGAATGTATGATTCTCCTTTTTCTGACCACACATGTATGTTGATTGTTGTACTTGTGCGACATCAGGCGAATTGTTTTGTTCATGATTTCGTTACGTTGATGTAAATTATCTTTGTCCGGGGTAGGGCCCGGGGGTGGGGGGGCGGTGGGTGTTGTGGCCCTCTTGGGTGTCTGGCTGCGTGATCAGTTGCTCCATGGCATCTGTTGTTCTTCTGGTGTGGCTGTGGGCTGGGCTCCCATTTCTGGTGCAGGTTATCGTCCAACTTAATACCAGGAAAAAGCAGGTGTTAATTCCCTGCTGCTAACGCGCCTTATCACATGTTTTGTGTTCTTCTCGCCGATCTGGCTAGACGTTGAGAATGTTGCGGAGTGGTTTTTTCGCGGCTTTTTGCACGGGAACGCCTAATCTGCATCTCATTAGCGTTAGTTGCCGGTGTCATCCGTGGCGATGTTTTTTGCAGCTGCTATCGCGGGAAAACTGGCGGTATCGGCTGTTCACACCAGCTTGTGAATAGGGCGATAAATGTATCGCCACTTTGGCTGCGATAAAGTGCCGCTAACTCGGCGATGAGTCCTTGAGAATATGCGCCCTGGGCTTCTATTGGAATTTTCTAGGGCATATTATCAAGCCCCTTATCGCCGCTTTAGCGGCAGTTTCCTGCTGCTAAAGCGGCGATAATGTTTGCGCCGGTCTTGATAATATGGCCCAAAGACAGGCCAGACAGGGCTCAGCTTGATTGCTCTGAGGCCCAGGTCCTACTTTAGATATTGGTGTAGAGTAAAAATCAAAGCCTGCTCACTTTGAGCCGGACAGAGCAGTCAAGTTGAACTTCTGAACTGCCTGGTGGTGATCAGTGTAACAGCCATGGCATGTCACGTGGTATGGGCCCTCAGGCTGAGTGAGCCTTAGTTTGTCACCTGTGTAGCCAGCCTGACTGAAGCAGCGACTCAACGTGTGGTGCCAATTGAGTTTAGTACTCACTATTGCTAAGCTTGTGAGTAAGACTAGTACCAGGCTCAGTGTGGTGGCACCGTGTGCACTCTGACAGCTGCGCGCGACTCGTGCTGCTAATGCACTTGCTCCTATGTCGCGGCTTTTTCCTAGTAACGCAAATGGTGTCAGGAGGCGCTGTAAAGGAGTGACTAAAGCATTTTAGTGCAGTGATGCAGAAGACACCACACTAGAATACGTTAGTCTAACCCCTGATGCGTGGTACTTGTCAGGGGTGCCGATGGATATTTGGTAGCAGAACGGCAATGCAACCAACCTGGGTAGGGCCACTCAGTCCTTTAATGACAACAGCATGTCCCCGAAGTTTTATGAATTTCTAAGCTTACTCATGGGCATTTCCAAATTCAGCAGACTTGTATGACACATTGTTTGTCACCATCCCCCACAGACAACTGAACTAGTCAGTCTTGCAGCTTACAGGTACGGTTGACAATACATAATTTATTTTATTCTGTTAGCAGGTTTAATGGGAAGAAACTGGACTTGTCCCAGTTTGTTCTATGACCAGACAATGAGTCAAACAATACAACACATTCTATCAGTAAATCTATTGATCGGGCTGAATTGCCCACATACATAAGCATATAGAGTTCTATTATGCTCCTGGTTGCCTACCAGAATCCATCAGCCCTCCAATGTGTTTCTCAGGTGGCATCCCCATGTAGCAAATTATCCACTTCAGTGACCGTGATTTGACAGCGGCACGTCTGGTATATGTTGGGTGTAGGAAAAGTCACTATAATGCTTGGTCTACACATATTGTTTATGTACATGGGAGTAGATGTAATGGCTTATTTTGGCCCTGGGATGCTGTTGACCTTATCCCAGTACATGTGCTCTGCCTCTCAAAACATGGTAACAGCCGTTAATTCTAATTGGTATACCTGGGGCCCTATTATGTATAGGGCGCACTTTCCCTGATTGCGCCCAGCGCACTTTTAAACAGGTGCGCCGGGCGCAAACAGGGAAAGTGTGCCTTATTACATGGAATGCGCTGCTCCAAGGGCAGCAGGGAACTCGTGCTGCCCTGGGGGCTGCACATTCATGTGAAAAACGGAGCTGCTGCTTTGAAGCCGCTCCGTGTTTTCACAGTGCAGGCGGTAACCCGCCTGCACTTTTAAAAGGAGATTAGAGATCCCCTTGCAAGTGGGTGCAGTGAGTGACTGCACCCACCTGCAAGGGGATGTCTGAAGGGTCCATGTGCCGCCCTTTCCCTCCTCTAGAGGGCCTCCAGTGCGCCTCCTGAGAGCTTCTTTGCCACTGCACCCACGTCTATAGTACAGCGCGGGCACAGAAGCAAAGGGATTCCCTCATTTACATGGGGACACGCCCCCATGCTAATGAGGGAACGCCCCCTTGAGGAAGCACTGGCGCTGTATGTGCGCCAGCGCTTTCAGTATTACAGAAGGGGACGCACAAGCGTTTGCAGCCCCTTCTGTAATACTAGAGTGCCCTGGGGGCATCGCCTGTTGCACCCCAGGGGCACTTCTATAATAAGGCCCTTGATCATTTAGTAAGGCCACAGTAATATGATGCAAATTCCACCAGTGGCATTAATGGTCCAGCACTGCTTTGGTCAAAAACTGTAGCTAGCACAGGACACAGAAAATTATTTTTGACGCTGTTAAAAATCCTGACTTTTTTTTTTCTAAGTCACTCATAAGTAGTGCCCTAGAGCTGCCAAGGCCTACATCTATAGTGTGTAGAAGTGAGGAATGTAAAATATGGAATTGCCAGGCATCTCTAGTGGGAATATTTAAAGTACTATCCTAGCATATAGGGTTAGGTAGCCTTTTACCATTGTATGTGCACGCTCAAGATTGAAATTCATAGTTCTCATATGCTGGCTCTAAGAAAATGTGGAGAATCATCCATACCTATTGTAATATTTATCAAAAATCAAATAGATCTTTGAACACGCTTTTTTGGTAAATATGACACAAAAATGGTTAATGGAAATGTTGTCACTCTCTGCGTGAAGCGTGCATAGTCACCAGGATGGTTCTTACGAGTTTCTTCCTTACTGAGACTGTAACTAAATCAACCAGCTCTTCTGGTTTGGTTTAAAGTGTCTCTCCTGGAAGAACAAAAGATTGTTGAGAGCAGATGGCTAACTGGCAAAACTCTGGCAGAAAGGTAGAGTGAAGCTAATAACCGGACATCTAATTTTCTATGAACTTGAGGGGAGGAGAAGGAGCAGCTAGGCATAAAGAACAGAGATGAAACCTATTAGTGCATATTTACTCTAAATAAGGCTCTTGTATGAGTTCTTCTTTGAAGAAGGCGTTCCCAAAGATAGGCTGGGTCCAGTCACTGCAGGAGGTAACCAGGGCCCAGCGCCAATTTAATTGGTCTTGTGCCCATCTCATTTCCATATGCCATCCGATGGGAGGGCTAGGGGAGCTCTACGCAATGGCCCAGGGCACTGTCATCTCGAAAGATCTACAGAGTAGGGTTCGCGAAGATTTTTTGCAATAGAAATCAGAACTGCTGCAAAAGAGGTTTGTACAGACATGTCAGAATCATCTGAGGATAGGCTCATATCTTATCACCAGTCAGGCTCCGCCCCCATAGATATAAGAACACGGTTGAACTTGAGAACAAAAAAGGAAGACCGTTTGTTTGTGTCAGCCTAGAGACATGACTGAGGCCTGGCTTGCTTTCCCCTTGCATCCAAACTCAGGGGCATATTCACAAGAAATGGCGATAACTATCGCTAACGCAAGTTAGCGGCAGTTTCCTTATCGCTGCCTAACCCTGAAAACTATCGCCATGTTAGTGGCGTATTACCAAGTCGCCGCTACATGGCGATAGTATCAGGGTTAGGCGGTGAAAACTGCCGCTAACATTAGCGCGATGGCGAATGGAATTCCGGCGTTAGCGGGTGAAATCCAGCGATAGGCCCATTAGCGGCAAGAAAACTCACGTTAGTCAGCCAAACTTGAGCTTTCTTGCCTCTAATGCAAAAAATAGCCTATCAGTCAACTCCCAATGGAAAATAGGCATAAAAAACAATAACATGCAGAATGGAGAAGCCAGGGCCAAGTGCAGCACACATCAACAACCCCTGCAAGCCAGCCAACATCCAGGATGACCAGGATGTGAGCCCTGATGCCTCGCTGGACCTGCGTCTGGAGCCTGGATGCCTCACTGGACCTGCGCCTGGAGCCTGGAGTGGGATGTGGAGGAGCTGTGGAGTCGATGAGCCGTGGCGGTAGACATTGAGGCGTGACTATCACCCGTACCTGCTGGTGAAGTCTGGCAGGTCGCATGGAGACACGTTGCTGACCTGTGTGAGAAGACCGCCTTGCGACCCTTGGAGCTGTCAATGGTAGAGGCGCTCCTGAGTACCAACGTGGTGAGTTCCGCATCACATACTACGATCCACCACTACACCGGGGTGCACGAAGGGGATTACCAACGCTGTGTGCCGTCTCCCTGCATCACAGGCCCCATGATGTTGGACTGGCTGTATGCTGTGGAGGGTGAGGCCCCTGTGCTACGCCAAACTTGTGTAGCGTGAGCGCTGCAACTTCACACCTAAGGGGGCCCTGCTGCATCAACTGCATCGGGAGGTCCATTAGCGGACTATGCGGCGACTGCTGTACCCAGCCTAGTGAAATCACACCGGGCTGAGGCACCTGCTGGCTGAGTCACAGATTTGGAGAGAGTGCAGTGGAGTGCGCCACGGTGTCAATGTCCAGGTAAGGAGAAGGTGGGACGCATAGCGCAGGAGGGCCGCGGGGAGAGTCGCTCAGGCCTATCACACGTAGATGAAGCACCCCCAGTGGCGGCACTACCGCAATGGCGGAAGAGCGTTGCCCCACTGCCTCAAGCAGACGCAGGAGAGCAGGAGCTATGACCCGGCTTCGAGGTAAGACTTCCCTCATTGAAATATTTACAACACCCGCTCACACACACATCCCCGCGTACACATCCCATCCAGTATTCTTTCCGACGTTTACCACCTCACAGCTGTCCCGCCTCCCCCAGCACTTCTCAATGGCGGCTGTTGTGCGCACATGCACAGCGGGCGTACCACTCATGTGCCAAAAGCACATACGTAGTTACGACGCATGACATAACATCGCATTCCATTCCAATGCATACTAATCCTAGGCACATTGCAACAGTAGGGTAGGTGTTGCATAGCGGAGACATAAATATCACTATCCCCACGTCAGTTAGTGCAACCCAAAACTAACCTTTGCACCCCAAACCCAACCGTGAACCCTGGAATTCCTTATTGAGCTCCCAAAACACCCCCCAAATTTCATATTTTATCCCAAAACACCCCCCAAATTTCATGTTTTACCCTAAAACACACCCCAATCTTCTTATTTTACATCCAAAACCCATACCCACCCGAAATACTTTAAATTACCCCATTACTGACCTCACAATGCGTTGTAATCAAATGCGATGTAAAGGCACCTGCGTTGTTGGAGTTGCCTTGTTAACGATGTACTGCCTGCGTTGTAATGGTCATCTCCCGTGCCAAAGGCAACCCATAGGCTACGCCGTTTGCATCCGTCTGCCCCTGGACCGCGCTCAGCACCAAGGAGCCTTCCTCTTGGACACTCCACCGCTACAACGCCAGCACCCTCCTCACCATCAACCCTGGACGCCACCTCGCCTGCCAGGACCAACCTCTGCTCCGGACCGGACATCGCCATCGCCATCACTGACGGCTGCAATGTCACCCACAGGGAGCACCCCGACCATCAAGGAGGAGGCATTGCCATCACCTACAAAAGCAGACTCCGACTGACCACGCACTCTAATGACCCAAGGGTGACCATGGACCAGCTCAACTCCCAGATCCGGCCCAAGCCCAAGCACATCCTCTGTGGCACCCTTATGTGCAGGCCCCCCGGTCCATGGCCCCCCATTCTCCAATACCATTGTAGACCTCATTGCACCCCAGGGTCTCCCATCCATCGACGACATCCTACTCGGTGGACTCAAGTTCCACCTGGACAATCCCAGTGACCAGGACACCACCCCCTCCTGGGGAAGGTCCCCTACATCAGACGCAAGCAGCAAGTCACCTCAACATGCCACATGGCAGGACGCACGGTCGAGCACGTCACCTTCGCCAGCGGGAACTTCAACTACAGCCACAACACCGGACTCTCCTGGACTGACCATCATTGGTAACATCACGTCTTCACCTTGCCCACCAGACGCTACCGCCATCATCGCACCCCCTCGCAGCTGGATCAAGGCCACTTCTCGTCTACTCCCTCTGCACCAACACTCCACCAATGCTTCCAAACGATGACACCGCAGCGCGCAACTACCACCGATGGATCTCCAACAGCGCCGACATTCGGGAACACCTCATGAACGGCACTGCGTCAGTACCTTCCGCCTGCCTGATGGCAGGCGGGAGGGTGACGCAGTGCCACAGGGATAGGCTGGCCCCATGCATTGATGGAGTTGCGTCATGGTTGTGACACGACTGCAGCAATGCGTGGCTTTAGCACAGACAGATACGTCAGAATTCCTGACGTATCTGTCATTACTTGCGTCATGGAGCGCTGTCCAGTGAATACAGCGCATCCATGCTGTCGCAAGAAGGGCGTAGTGAGAAGTGTTGCAACGCTGTCTTGTCGCAGCGCTGCAACACTTTTTATGACTGGGGCCCAGGAATGCACACTATCTTATTGATGGTGCGCATTCCTGCACTGTAGTTTTGTCGCAGGGCAGTGCTGCAACATTGCTTGCAGCGCTGTCCAGCACCAAAACCTGCTGGGATGTGGCCCCAAGTGTTCTCTCCATTTTTAAGACCAGCTATTTTCTGGTCTTAAGTCCCAGCAGCTAACGGGCCTTAGCGGCTGTTTTTTTAACGTATCGCCGGTCTGGGCGATCGTTGAGAATATCGCGAAGTGGGGTTAGCCTGCGTTTTAACACGGGAATGCCTACATTGCTTATGATTAGCGTTAGTTGTCGCTGACATCGTTGGCGATGTTATTAGCGGCCGCTATCACCAGTAAGCTGTTGCCAACGGCTGTTAGCGACAGCTTCTGAATACGGCGATAAAAATATCGCCGCTTTAGCGGCAGAAAAGTGTCGCTAACGCGGCGATGTCGCCTTGAGAATATGCCCCTCAGTGTATTTCAGAAGAGTCAGAACAAGTGCCTCTGTATGGTTTCCAGGGACATAAAGTATATGTAGGGGATTTTACAGAAGAACAAGCAGACCACAGAGACCAGAGAAAACTTTGACCTGTGCTTGAGCTTGAGCCCTGGTCGAAAATTGGTTTAGCCTGTCTGCTGCTAATATCTATGCCCTGATTTGTGGGAAGCTGTCCCTTTCAGACTGGGAACCTTAGACGTGACCAGGGATATGATAGTCATCATCCTGATATGGTTTGGGACATTGAAATGTATATGCCTGTAAGGAAACGGATCATGCTTCACTGGCTTTTGTGGGGCAATGCAGTTTGTCGCTACTTTTTTTTCTTTGTGGTTTGACAGTAGCACACCACTGCTCACTTTTGGAAATGCACATATACCAGCTTTGAGTTTTATTACCCCACTGTTCATAAGGGCCTTCTTTCACATTTTCTGCAACAGCTGATTTCTCCTGAGCCTCTTATATAATTTGTTATCATTTTTGTCTTATTTTGCTCATTCATTTTTTCTTACAGTTTCAAACTAGGGTTGGGAGTTTGATTGATATGTTTCCTAACTTTGATGTTGTTTTAGTGATGTCTAAAAACTATATACACAATTCTCCAAGAGAATAACTGTTGCTTTGTGCCAAAGTTACCAGGCGTGTTCCCAGGTTTTGCACAGAAACTGCATTTACCAAGTGGTGCTGGTTTATTAACTTTATGACTCCTCATATCTTGCTTTCCTCCAGTTAATAATGTAGAAGGTGCTCAATGTGACCTAATTGACTTGTGGTATCTGGGATAGATCTGTATGCATGGTTACTCCTCGTTTTTTTACTTCTCTTAACAAAGGTGATGGGGCTTCACCTCCCTTGGGCCATATAGTCATAAACTGAAGTTTGTACATTTGTCCACAGGTCATTAACTCTGTCTTTGCAGTGTTGAGCTATAGGTTGTTAATCATCTGTACATTAAATGCACAGAGGCAATTACCAAGTCTTGACATGAAGATGTATTCTGGGCCATCCATTTTTAGAATGATTTGCGTATCAAAATCGATTGATTTTTCCTTGAATTCTGATTGGAAGACTATCTTTACGACCATGATAAATGCAAATCATGAAATTGAGTCTACACTGCTAAACACCTTTGGGGATCTTATTAAAGTTACAAGCTCAGTATTGAGAAAACACAAGGAAAATATAGCTTATATAATTTATACATGGACTGGAATGATGAGGATTTTATTAAAATAAAAAGCAACCCATCTGCTGCACTCAAATATCAACATCTTAGTCAAGATGGCAAAGCATCCTTACATGATGCCAGAATGGCCTACAAACAATTCATTAAAGGCAAAAAAGCAAACACCACCTCAAGGCTTGGCAAGCATTGCAGGCAGCAATCGATGGGCAAAACACAAACAAATGTTGGAAAATTATCAAATGGGGCACCAAGGGCATGGCCAAAAATTTGGAAGCAAATATAAGCACTGCAAGCTGGATCCAGCATTTTTCTCTCGTGTATCAAAAACATTCTGAAGACTCTCTAACAAATTTGGGGCAAGAGGGAGTTACAGATGGGAGAAAATAGAAGCATTCTTTGCTCGCACTTTCAGAAATTGATGCGGATGGATACCATGAGAGAGAGGTAGCTAGAGCCACACAGGCTCAAAAACCTTGTAAAGCAGCAGGTCCTGACAGAATTCCTACTGATGTACTCAAGAACAACCAGGATATGTGGTCGTAAGCTTTACAAATTTGCTTTAATGCAATATGTACCCAAGAAAAGGTTCCTGAGTCAATGGAAGACCTTCATCATTGTCCCAATTCACAAAAAGGGAGGCAAGACGATCCAGCCAACTATCGCCCAATTTCGTTCTTGGATAGTGTGGGAAAAATCTTTGGGAAACTACTATTGTAGCGTTTGGAGGTCTGGATGGACCATAACCACATCATCTCAAACCCCCAGGCAGGCTTCCATAAAGGGCATAGCACAATAGATCAAGTGATGAGACTTTACCTGTTATTCCCCAAATATGCAGTCTTGCAGAAGTTTGCATTATATATGATCTTTATTGATGGGAAGACTGCTTTTGACTGTATTGAAAGGCTGACCTTGTGGAGCGTATTGGAAAAACCAGGTTTACCTAATCTGAGAATACTAATGAATCTGCACAAAGGTAATAAGAAAATGTTAAATACAGAAGTAAGGGGCAATGGAAGGACGTATTTGATACACATTCCGGAGTAAGACAGGATGTTTTCTTGCTCCGCTATTATTTAACATCTATATAAACGGAATATGTAAATTCCTCATTGACCTCAACCTCGATATCCCTAAGGTAGAGGATTAATATATCCCAATCTTGATTTTTGCAGAGGATGCAGTGCCCATAGCTCGCACAGAACACTCAATGCATAACCTGCTAGCTGTATTCAAGCACTTCTGCCAAGACATGAAACTTACCATCAATACAGAAAAAAACAAAATTCATGATCATCCAACACACTGTAATATCCACTTTTCGAATTTATGGCAAACCACTTGAACAAGTCTGATTTTCTGACTATTTGGTCATGTGTATTGATGACCACCTTAACTGGACTAAACATATAGCAAAAAGCAAGGTGACCTTGAGCCGATGCAGTACGAAGTTTCTCAAACAAAATTGGCAATTGCTTAATCAAGCCGAACATAGCCACCTATAAATCTAATGCTCTTGCTGCTAGTATTTATGAGGCAGAGAGATGGGGCTATATATAAGCGCCTGCCCAACAAGTAACAAAGAACTACTTTTTAGGTTGCATGCTTTGCTTAGGTCCTAGAACTCCAGTAACAACATTAAGATCAGAACTAGGCATGGACAAATTAGAAGTTCTTACAACCTTTAGCCATGTGTGATACTGGATCCTAGTCTGGTCCCATCCTATGTTGACTTTGTTTCAGAAGGTCATGCTCGACATCTGAAGAAGCCAGAAACATGACTTCCTGCCATGGATTAGGCACATAAAGAACATACTTAGGGGCCGATTCCGATCTCGGTGGGAGGCGCACCCAATACCATTCGGTCGGGAAAAAAGCCATGCGAATGCCTGTTTCCCGACCGAGCCGCACATTATTCCGAACGAGCAAGTACGATGCGCACAACAGCATAGAATCCGGCCGAGTCGTACTCACCCAATCCAGGTCCTGTTCTCCGACCGAGGCGAATCCGGAAACGCCGAATCGAGTCGCACGGAAGGGACAATGCAGCCCCGTCCGGCCGGACAAGTACGATGCGCTTTCCGTACGCGCCGAACACGTCGCTACGTCCGGCACGTCAAAGCTTCCGGGAGAGGCGCACATAAGCTCCGATTCGCGCCACAACACGATCCACGGCTACGAGGCGAACACGCCAGCGACGAGGACGAGGCGAAGCAACGAGAAAGACGAACGAGACGAACCAACCATGAATCCCTTCGTTCCGATCCTACCAATATTCTACATTTACTACCGGAACAGGCACGGACGCGTACGGCGCAGAAGGTAAGTCAGACACCAACCACAAAAACATACAACACGTACACGACACATCACACACACACAGAGGGATGCAGAATTTACTTACACCAGCAACAGCAGCACCATAGGGGCGGGATGCCCATCACCAATGCCACATATGCACACAGGGGCCTGGATGCGCACCACCACTACCACCCCTACCCAGGGGGGCTGGATGCCTACCACTACTACCACCCTTACCCAGGGGGGTGCCAGATGCCTACCACTACTACCACCCTTACCCAGGGGGGGCTGGATGCCTACCACCACTACCACCCTTACCCAGGGGGGTGCCAGATGCCTACCACTACTACCACCTCTACCCAGGGGGTGTCAGATGCCTACCACTACTACCACCTCTACCCAGGGGGTGTCAGATGCCTACCACTACTACCACCTCTACCCAGGGGGTGCCAGATGCCTACCACTACTACCACCCTTACCCAGGCGGTGCCAGATGCCTACCACTACTACCACCTCTACCCAGGGGGTGCCAGATGTCTACCACTACTACCACCCTTAGCCAGGGGGGCTGGATGCCTACCACTACTACCACCCTTAGCCATGGGGGTGCCAGATGCCTACCACTACTACCACCCTTACCCAGGGGGAGCTGGATGCCTACCACTACTACCACCCTTAGCCAGGGGGGCTGGATGCCTACCACTACTACCACCCTTAGCCATGGGGGTGCCAGATGCCCACCACTACCACCACCCTTACCCAGGGGGGGCTGGATGCCTACCACTACTACCACCCTTAGCCATGGGGGTGCCAGATGCCCACCACTACCACCACCCTTACCCAGGGGGCTGGATGCCTACCACTACTACCACCCTTACCCATGGGGGTGCCAGATGCCCACCACTACTACCACCCCTACCCAGGGGGGCTGGATGCCTACCACTACTACCACCCTTAGCCATGGGGGTGCCAGATGCCTACCACTACTACCACCCTTACCCAGGGGGGCTGGATGCCTACCACTACTACCACCCTTACCCAGGGGGCTGGATGCCTACCACTACTACCACCCTTAGCCATGGGGGTGCCAGATGCCTACCACTACTACCACCCTTACCCAGGGGGGCTGGATGCCTACCACTACTACCACCCTTAGCCAGGGGGCTGGATGCCTACCATTACTACCACCCTTACCCAGGGGGGGCTGGATGCCTACCACTACTACCACCCTTACCCAGGGGGGGCTGGATGCCTACCACTACTACCACCCTTAGCCAGGGGGGCTGGATGCCTACCACTACTACCACCTCTACCCAGGGGGTGTCAGATGCCTACCACTACTACCACCTCTACCCAGGGGTGCCAGATGCCTACCACTACTACCACCCTTACCCAGGGGTGGCTGGATGCCTACCACTACTACCACCTTTAGCCAGGGGGCTGGATGCCTACCACTACTACCACCCTTACCCAGGGGGGCTGGATGCCCACCACTACTACCACCCTTAGCCAGGGGGGCTGGATGCCTACCACTACTGCCACCCTTACCCAGGGGGCTGGATGCCTACCACTACTACCACCCTTACCCAGGGGGGCTGGATGCCTACCACTACTACCACCCTTAGCCAGGGGGCTGGATGCCTACCACTACTACCACCTCTACCCAGGGGTGTCAGATGCCTACCACTACTACCACCTCTACCCAGGGGTGCCAGATGCCTACCACTACTACCACCCTTGCCCAGGGGGGCTGGATGCCTACCACTACTACCACCCTTAGCCAGGGGGCTGGATGCCTACCACTACTACCACCCTTACCCAGGGGGGCTGGATGCCTACCACTACTACCACCCTTACTCGGGGGGCTGGATGCCTACCACTACTACCACCCCTACCCAGGGGGGCTGGATGCCTACCACTACTACCACCCTTACCCAGGGGGTGCCAGATGCCTACCACTACTACCACCCTTACCCAGGGGGGCTGGATGCCTACCACCACTACCACCCTTACCCAGGGGGGTGCCAGATGCCTACCACTACTACCACCTCTACCCAGGGGGTGTCAGATGCCTACCACTACTACCACCTCTACCCAGGGGGTGTCAGATGCCTACCACTACTACCACCTCTACCCAGGGGGTGCCAGATGCCTACCACTACTACCACCCTTACCCAGGCGGTGCCAGATGCCTACCACTACTACCACCTCTACCCAGGGGTGCCAGATGTCTACCACTACTACCACCCTTAGCCAGGGGGGCTGGATGCCTACCACTACTACCACCCTTAGCCATGGGGGTGCCAGATGCCTACCACTACTACCACCCTTACCCAGGGGGAGCTGGATGCCTACCACTACTACCACCCTTAGCCAGGGGGGCTGGATGCCTACCACTACTACCACCCTTAGCCATGGGGGTGCCAGATGCCCACCACTACCACCACCCTTACCCAGGGGGGCTGGATGCCTACCACTACTACCACCCTTAGCCATGGGGGTGCCAGATGCCCACCACTACCACCACCCTTACCCAGGGGGGGCTGGATGCCTACCACTACTACCACCCTTACCCATGGGGGTGCCAGATGCCCACCACTACAACCACCCTTACCCAGGGGGCTGGATGCCTACCACTACTACCACCCTTAGCCATGGGGGTGCCAGATGCCTACCACTACTACCACCCTTACCCAGGGGGGCTGGATGCCTACCACTACTACCACCCTTACCCAGGGGGGCTGGATGCCTACCACTACTACCACCCTTAGCCATGGGGGTGCCAGATGCCTACCACTACTACCACCCTTACCCAGGGGGGCTGGATGCCCACCACTACTACCACCCTTAGCCAGGGGGTTGGATGCCCACCATTACTACCACCCTTACCCAGGGGGGCTGGATGCCCACCACTACTACCACCCTTACCCAGGGGGGCTGGATGCCTACCACTACTACCACCCTTAGCCAGGGGGCTGGATGCCTACCACTACTACCACCTCTACCCAGGGGGTGTCAGATGCCTACCACTACTACCACCTCTACCCAGGGGTGCCAGATGCCTACCACTACTACCACCCTTACCCAGGGGTGGCTGGATGCCTACCACTACTACCACCTTTAGCCAGGGGGGCTGGATGCCTACCACTACTACCACCCTTACCCAGGGGGGGCTGGATGCCTACCACTACTACCACCCTTAGCCAGGGGGCTGGATGCCTACCACTACTGCCACCCTTACCCAGGGGGGCTGGATGCCTACCACTACTACCACCCTTACCCAGGGGGGCTGGATGCCTACCACTACTACCACCCTTAGCCAGGGGGCTGGATGCCTACCACTACTACCACCTCTACCCAGGGGGTGTCAGATGCCTACCACTACTACCACCTCTACCCAGGGGGTGCCAGATGCCTACCACTACTACCACCCTTGCCCAGGGGGGGCTGGAGGCCTACCACTACTACCACCCTTAGCCAGGGGGGCTGGATGCCTACCACTACTACCACCCTTACCCAGGGGGGGCTGGATGCCTACCACTACTACCACCCCCCGACCGGGGGGCTGGATGCCTACCACTACTACCACCCTTAGCCAGGGGGGCTGGATGCCTACCACTACTACCACCCTTAGCCATGGGGGTGCCAGATGCCCACCACTACCACCACCCTTACCCAGGGGGGGCTGGATGCCTACCACTACTACCACCCTTAGCCAGGGTGGGCTGGATGCCTACCACTACTACCACCTCTACCCAGGGGGTGTCAGATGCCTACCACTACTACCACCTCTACCCAGGGGGTGCCAGATGCCTACCACTACTACCACCCTTACCCAGGGGGGGCTGTATGCCTACCACTACTACCACCCTTAGCCAGGGGGGCTGGATGCCTACCACTACTACCACCCTTACCCAGGGGGGGCTGTATGCCTACCACTACTACCACCCTTAGCCAGGGGGGCTGGATGCCTACCACTACTGCCACCCTTACCCAGGGGGGGCTGGATGCCTACCACTACTACCACCCTTACCCAGGGGGGGCTGGATGCCTACCACTACTACCACCCTTAGCCAGGGGGGCTGGATGCCTACCACTACTACCACCTCTACCCAGGGGGTGTCAGATGCCGCCCACTACTACCACCTCTACCCAGGGGGTGCCAGATGCCTACCACTACTACCACCCTTGCCCAGGGGGGGCTGGATGCCTACCACTACTACCACCCTTAGCCAGGGGGCTGGATGCCTACCACTACTACCACCCTTACCCAGGGGGGCTGGATGCCTACCACTACTACCACCCTTACCCAGGGGGGGCTGGATGCCTACCACTACTACCACCCTTAGCCAGGGGGGCTGGATGCCTACCACTACTACCACCCTTAGCCATGGGGATGCCAGATGCCCACCACTACCACCACCCTTACCCAGGGGGGGCTGTATGCCTACCACTACTACCACCCTTACCCATGGGGGTGCCAGATGCCCACCACTACTACCACCCTTACCCAGGGGGGGCTGGATGCCTACCACTGCTACCACCCTTACCCAGGGGGGGCTGGATGCCTACCACTACTACCACCCTTACCCAGGGGGTGCCAGATGCCTACCACTACCACCACCCTTACCCAGGGGGGCTGGATGCCTACCACTACTACCACCCTTAGCCAGGGGGGGCTGGATGCCTACCACTACTACCACCCTTACCCAGGGGGGCTGGATGCATACCACTACTACCACCCTTAGCCATGAGGGTGCCAGATGCCCACCACTACCACCACCCTTACCCAGGGGGGGCTGGATGCCTACCACTACTACCACCCTTACCCATGGGAGTGCCAGATGCCCACCACTACTACCACCCTTACCCAGGGGGGCTGGATGCCGACCACTACTACCACCCTTACCCAGGGGGGGCTGGATGCCTACCACTACTACCACCCTTACCCAGGGGGGGCTGGATGCCTACCACTACTACCACCCTTACCCATGGGGGTGCCAGATGCCCACCACTACTACCACCCTTACCCATGGGGGTGCCAGATGCCCAACACTACTACCACCCTTACCCAGGGGGGGCTGGATGCCTACCACTACAACCACCCTTACCCAGGGGGGGGCTGGATGCCTACCACTACTACCACCCTTACCCAGGGGGGTGCCAGATGCCTACCACTACTACCACCCTTACCCAGGGGGGGCTGGATGCCTACCACTACTACCACCCTTAGCCAGGGGGGGCTGGATGCCTACCACTACTACCACCCTTACCCAGGGGGGGCTGGATGCCTACCACTACTACCACCCTTACCCAGGGGGGGCTGGATGCCTACCACTACTACCACCCTTAGCCATGGGGGTGCCAGATGCCCACCACTACCACCACCCTTGCCCAGGGGGGGCTGGATGCCTACCACTACTACCACCCTTACCCATGGGGGTGCCAGATGCCCACCACTACTACCACCCTTACCCAGGGGGGGCTGGATGCCTACCACTACTACCACCCTTACCCAGGGGGGGCTGGATGCCTACCACTACTACCACCCTTACCCAGGGGGGGCTGGATGCCTACCACTACTACCACCCTTACCCATGGGGGTGCCAGATGCCCACCACTACTACCACCCTTACCCAGGGGGGTGCCAGATGCCTACCACTACTACCACCCTTAGCCAGGGGGGCTGGATGCCTACCACTACTACCACCCTTACCCAGGGGGGCTGGATGCCTACCACTACTACCACCCTTAGCCAGGGGGGGCTGGATGCCTACCACTAACAACATCTCCACTCACAGGATGGCTAATACATGTTGCAACAAGCACACACCAACATAAAGAATGCAACATTAAGACATCCCCCCAACACCATGACAAGCGTGTGTAGACTGTGTCAAAAGCCTACGACACAGAACATGATCATCAACATACAATGTGACACCCTATCACATGTGCCACACATAAATGTGTGTGGCCCCCACAATGCAAGCAGGCCGTGACCATTGTGGCAATGGGGTCCAAACCCCCATCATCACAGTGCCCAAAATGTAAGTGTGGGGTCCTGAGCTGAAGCACATCTTGACCATTGTGGCAATGGGGTCCAAATCCCCATCATCACAGTGCCCAAAATGTAAGTGTGGGGTCCTCAGCTGAAGCACATCTTGACCATTGTGGCAATGGGGTCCAAATCCCCATCATCACAGTGCCCAAAATGTAAGTGTGGGGTCCTGAGCTGAAGCACATCTTGACCATTGTGGCAATGGGTTCCAATCCCCCATCATCACAGTGACCAAAATGTAAGTGTGAACAAAGTAGAAGCTGCAACTGGCAAACTGCATGGACAAATCCTGGTCACAGAACAACAAACACAACTGTGGCAAAGTAGTGCAGGTGTCCCATTGCAACATAGATTTGGGGAGGCAAACAGTGCAGTGCAAATAAGACATACCTCTGGCCAGCTGCATACAAACATCACCCATCCTGTCTGACACCGTCAACATACATCAATGACACAATGACAGAAGTGACCATCACAATGCAGACCCACATATTTGCACCAATGGACACACCAATGCAGATACCCTGTGTAGACTGCAGATGGCAGGTGAACAGATACCATACCATGGCAGCAATGGGACACATAAACAATGATCATTGTGCTGACTGATGACCTAGGAGTCCCAGGGACAGCAGGGCAAACACACCAAACAACATACAGATAATGGCACACCATGAATATGCCAATGCAGTGGCGCTGATGCACAAACACAAACAGGCAGACACACACTGCACATCAAACACAACAGATGAGGGGGGGGACCAGTGTCCCCAGGCAACCACACAACACATGAGGAGGCCTGAAGACCAAACACACAGTTGTGCATACAGTGCCACACAAAGGTAACTCAGGGATCCAAATCCCCTATGTGGGCAATCAGGCATTGTCAGATGAGAGGGAGCACAAATCACACATGTCACACAAGCATGTAGGAACAGCAACCCACACAGTAAGACACCGAGGCACCACAGCACCACCCCCAGGGCCCACACAATGTGGTGACCCTGGGCTGCATTACAATACCACTGTGATGACAAAGCCAGATGTCGTTCACACTGTGAACCACAGTCATGTATCCTGAGCAAAGAATCACCAGCACACCCACACAAGCACAAATCAAGCAGCATGGCCAGGAAGCCAAGGCCAACATGGAGGCAGGGGTCTTGCCGGGCAACAACTCTCATCTGCACACACTAAACAACACACACCTCGACCACCAACAATGTGCTGCAGTGAAGCTCACATGCACAGGTGACATTGCGCATGCACCCATGACAATCCCAGGGGGGTGGGTGGGAAGCAAGGTGCAGAAACACAGCACACATGGCCACTCAACAAGACTCCTAAATGTCTGACACACTGCACACTACGCCGTACATGGACATGACGGCAACACCACACCAACCAATGGGATCCCAGCCACAGTCACACACCAATGAAGAAGCCAAGGTCACCCACAAAGAACACACATGGACAACTACCAACATTGCAGCCCTGACCCTGAGAAGTGCCAGCAGTCACACACACAACGTGTCACAAACAATGAAAGCTAACACAAACCGGAAATCACATTACAGGAGTAAACAACAAGTGCTAAGGGGAATCCTAACTGAGACCCATCAGCGCCTGCCCACAAACTCAGCCCTGACAGCAAACACACCTATGGGTGACACCCTGATGACCAGTAATGTGCCATGCACCCACATCACAGAGAACCCAGGGAGTAGACTTTGCGGGAACATAGCTCAACTCAGCAAGCATCACAAACAGGAACATCACTAGGGATCCCAGCACGCATAGCAAAATGGAAGTGAACACACAGACATGCTCATACAACACACACCTTGGGCGCAGGCAATGTCACAGGAGCACACACTGCCATGAGGGGACTCCACTCCTGTGTGAGGAAAGCTGTGCCATATGTCGCATCAGTAGGGCTCCATCATGTCAGCACAACACTTTGTCACACAGTAAACAATTAGCACCAAATCAAGGCTCCCATCACATCAGCCTGGTTATGGGAGTGTCAACGAAATCATCAGCACAGATCCAACACACATGTACAGCAAGTTGCACTGACAACACAGATGAGTCCTTCCCCATTGATGCCCAAACCTGCATGTCCACTGGAGATGGCCACACGGTCAGGGAAGTAGACGAATTGACCAATGGCAAGCACTACAGATGTGCAGGGATGGAAGCCACAGATGTGACATTGCTAATGTAACTAGGAAATTCCATTGCCAAATATTGTAAACATGACACCCACAGATGCAGTTAAGGATGACATGGATACACCACAGGATAGGACACTGTCCCTCTGGACCACATGGGGCCCTGCCCAGTGACACTTCATTTTCATGAGACCAAAGATCATCATCCCTGCTGCAAGGGCATGGTCAGCATCATCAACATCATGTACATCAGAAGTAATAGCATTGGAGAACAGAAAGTTGCTTTATTCAGCATATGTGTGTCCAAAAACTCAGAGAACAGTAATGCTCCAACAAAGGCCAATGGCCAGTCCATCAAGTAAGTCAATACAGGGTGACAGTGGCAGATGTCACCCTACGCATGCCTGCACTGCACAAAACCAGGGACAATCCACTAGGAGGGGCAACCGGGGGCAGGCCAGGCACCGCAGGGACAGGATCAGGGCTCACCAGGAGGAGGCAGGGAAGGGGTGGTGGGTGCTGGAGTGCCACTGACAACTGCAGTGGAGGTGTCTGACATGGTGTGTGCCGGCACAACTGGGGGGCATCGCTCAGATGGTGTGTGTGCTGGCACGACTGCAGTGGACCGTGCAGATGGAGTGGACAGGTCCGCCACTGCAGTGCCCAAGTCAGACAGGGTGGTAGTGGACTCCACTGCAGTGCCTACCTCCAGGGGAGGAGAATGGGGAACAGGTAAGGTGGGCTGGACAGAGGGGGAGGACACCCTCACCATATCAGTGGCACAGACAAGCGCAGCGGGGGTGTGGTGCCGGGAGAGCAAGTGGCAGGGGAGAAGGCCTGATCCTCTTGGGGATGGTATATCTGTGGGTGGGGGAACCTGGGGCAGGGTGTGGTGGGGGCACCTGTGGAGTGGGGGCCTGAGGGATGGAGGAAGGAGACCTGGTGCCTGAGCTGCAGGGCGGCGGCGGGGTCTTGCTCTTACTACTCCGGGGGGACTTGCGGGTGGGGGCCTCAGTCTGTCTGCACCTGGGGGAGGGTGTCCGGGGGCGAGGGGCACTCTGCTCCGTGTGGGTGGGCTTCCTCTTCCCCCTGGATGCTGGAGCAGCTGGATCGTAGGGGATGAGGCTGAGGTCACAGAGGAAGAGCCGCTGTAACTTTGGGGTTGCATGTGAGGCAAGGGAGGGTGCTTTGGAGGGAGAGGCAACTGAGGACTGCGCAGTGCTTGTGGATGCGTGTGTGTGTTCCAGGGCCCCATCCCCTGTGAGTCTGGTTTCAGTCCCCTGACTGTGCGTGCGTGTGCGTTTTGTTTGTGGCGTGTGTGTCTGTGTGCTGGACGTGTGTGTGCTGGTGTGTGCCTGTGCCGGTGTGTGTGTGCTTGGGACGGGTAAGGTGCTGGGGAGTGTGGATGGAGCAGAGGCAGGAGGGGTGCGGGACTGTCTGAGGAGGGACACTGCTGCCATCAGGGAGGAGTCCATGGACCTATTGCCCTCTGTAGGTCAGACATGCCCGATGAGATGCCCTCCATGAACGACACCAGCTGAGTCAACAGAGCGGTGTGTGCATGGAGGACACTCAGCATGGCTGTCTGCCCTACATGGAGCTGGCGAAGGAGGTACACAGACTCCTCACTCAGGGCAGCAGGGGACACAGGGCCAGGGGTGCGGTGCCTGGCCCGAAGGAGACACGCTCCCGAACATGGGAGCCTCCACGGACCTGGGGAATGGGAGCCGATGGGAGGGCGGTGGTGGTGCTGGTGGTGGCGGGGACAGCAACACTAGCTGGGGTGTGGTGGCTGCTGACACCCGCCTCCATAAGGGAGTCATCCTCCGAGCCACTGTGGTCCCCAGCTGAGGTGGATGCTGCTGAGGACTCCTCGGTGTGGCTCCCCTCGCCCTCCGTGCCACTGGGTCCCTCCGACCACTCCTCGGCTGCTGACCCAGTCTGGCTCTCCGGCTCCTCCTGGTCCGTGGAGCTGTCCCCTTCCGTGGCCGTGGATGTATCTGCAATCAATGGGGAAACAGACAGACATCAGTCCCCTGCACCAAACTCACACACCACTGTGAGCACAGCACATTACAGAGCAAGCCCTGGCATCATTAGTTGAACATTGCTAAAAGTGCCCTAACTGAACAGGAGAAGCCAATTGTCAGTCTGATGCCAACCATGGCACTCACATCCCACATGGCCTTGCACCCATCTGTCTGGTGTCTGTTGGATAGCAACACCCCAGTGTGGACACATGCACCACCTACACAGTAGTTGGACAGTGCAGAGGACACGGTGTAGCATGTGGACATGCACACATCACAACTCTTGCCACTGAGTCAGTACAGGTTTCCGGATGAAAGGGATGCCCAGAGTCAAATAGGAAATGCATGTGATGCATACCAGCGACAGACACCATGATGCACCCATGTCCTGATAGCCATCGCCACAATGATGTGCATGTAGCACATGTCACTCCCCTGCAGGATCACCAATAAGTAGACACATGCCATGGCGGAGGCATGACTGCTAAGTCATACATCACTGTCTCAGTGATGTATGACTTGGCAGCCAGACAACAACACTCTGCACTGTGTCACAATAGTAGGTCATGGGGAATGCAAGTCCTGGAGCTGCACAAGTGCACATGTACATCCCCACACAACACATCATCTTAAGCCTCATCTGTCCAGGTCATACCGATTGGACATATGGGAGACCTGTGACACTACCCTCTGAACCTGAGCCCCTCACAATCTGCTGTGAATGGGAAACAGCTGCCTGAACTTCACATTCGCATACCCCAGTCTGCACGGGCAGCTGATCAAACACCTATGTGACACACAAGTATCGTCTCCTATGGTCACATCTCCAGTGGCATGCTGAGTCCCTACCGAGAAACACCCCAGCAGTCCTGGCAACAAATCCACAGCACACTGACACAGAGGCAGACACCTGAGGGGTAAAATCACTGCGCACAATGTGTCAGCTGATACACGGGAGTGGGAGTACAGGTGTATTGGATTGGCTGGAGTAGGCATGACTGTCCTGCCCCACATGAATGAGGGATGAGCCCTGGACAGTGGATAGCTGGCTATGTATGTGTGACACATGTAATCTGCACACTCCTGGGGCCCAAACATTGTTCCCACCCGCTGCATGGGTGTGTGCCAGATACCCCAGGCACATGTGGTGGCTCAGTTCAGCAAGTGGACCGCATATCAAAGCAACACGCAGATTACATGTCCGAACACAGGCATTGTGTGAACAATGGACCCACCCATGATGCCCACAACAGAGTTAGGGAAACAGATGCTGTCCCCCACCTTGAGTGAAGCAAACTGCAAGGACACAGTCCCAAGTGACACAATTCCCTGAATGTAAGGGCCACACCTGGGTATCAGATGAGGAGTGGGCAGTGCACAATAGAGGGACATGGCTCCTGGACAACATGACTGCTGTACTGTGGCAGTTTAACCACGCCAGAGGAGGGCACATAGCATGTAATACAGAGTTCACAGTGCAGTCTTTGACTCACCCCTCCTTGCTGCTGTCTGGCCTTCAGCTGCCCATCCAGGTCTGGAAACACCACCGCCAGGATCTGGAGCATGTGGGGGTCAGGGTCCGTGTTCCGCCCCTCCTGCGAGGAGGCGACAGCTTCAGCTGGACCCGTGCAATCCTCCGGGTCCAGCCCCGAAGGTCCTGCCACCTCTTCTGGCAGTTGCGGATCCGGCGCTTGTAGACCCCCACGGACCGGACAGCCCGGACGATGTCCTTCCAGATCTCCTGCTTCCGATGGGCATTAACCTGTCAGGATGACAAAGTGAAAAGGCCATTACTACACATGCAACATATCCGTGCATGACACAGTTGTATATACATGTCTCAATCACAGGGGCACATGATGTACACAGGCAGTGCAACGCTGCCCATGGACAGTTTGCCAGAAGTCACTACATGGTATCATTGCATGGGAAGTAAAACCTTGTTCAAATGCACTGTCACTGCACCATACCTGTCCAGTGCATGTCACTACACACTATGGGGGTGACAACTACTCAGTGAGCCTGCTAGCCAGTGGCGTGCAGACTTTCAGCCTTGCTAGTCAGACAAAATGCACATTCAGAAAGGCAGTGCACAGAACACTCACCTGCTCCCCTGGTGTCCCATACAGCTTGCTGTACTGTGGAAGTAGGCTGTCCAGCAGGGCCTGGTTCTCCTCAAGGCTGAAGGCTGGGGCTCTCTCCACAGTACGTGCCATTGCAGGGTCCAGAGGGGGCAGAGACAGCAGCAGTGCAGTGGCAGATGTCGTCCTGGAGCATGTAGTGCAGGCAAGTGAGCTCTCAGGGGAACAGCCAGCAATATATATGTGCTGCAGAGGCAGATACTGTCCCATGTGTCCAAAGTGATAGGTCCAAGTCGTTTGCATCTTCTGAATCTGGCCAATCCATGGAATAGCAGCACCAATACACGCCCACAGCATCCTTCAAATCTTCAACTTCATGACATACATGATTTTGCAACATTGTTGTGGGTGACCAACTGAATTTCCAGCAACCGACTCGTTCGAATTTCGAAAACGCGTCCGTTGCCAGGCTAGGCCATTGACAATGGGTGCGCACCGATCGGTCCATTGCGGTTCAATGCGTACAGGGGTACAATGCGTACCCGCACACATTGAATGCAATGGGCCGGCCGGGTGCACCGATCGGTCCATTGCGGTTCAACGCGTACAGGGGTACAACGCGTACCCGCACACATTGAATGCAATGGGCCGGCCGGGTGCACCGATCGGTCCATTGCGGTTCAACGCGTACAGGGGTACAACGCGTACCCGCACACATTGAATGCAATGGGCCGGCCGGGTGCACCGATCGGTCTATTGCGGTTCAACGCGTACAGGGTACAACGCTGCACCGCACACATTGAATGCAATGGGCCGGCCGGGTGCACCGATCGGTCCATTGCGGTTCAACGCGTACAGGGGTACAACGCGTACCCGCACACATTGAATGCAATGGGCCGGCCGGGTGCACCGATCGGTCCATTGCGGTTCAACGCGTACAGGGGTACAACGCGTACCCGCACACATTGAATGCAATGGGCCGGCCGGGTGCACCGATCGGTCCATTGCTGTTCAACGCATCCCTGTACAAGTGACTGGCATATGTCACCATGCCTGTCTCAGATGAACATATGCCAGCCACAAATAGCTCCCAGGGAGTGAGGGGCACACCTACAACACCACAGCCTGTCCAAACTGTATCATAAGGCATGTAAGGCTGCATTTCCTATTGTGTGTATGTTGGTGTACATGTTGTCCTGTGGGTGTCACCTGGGGGCAGCCACCCCCAGGCTGTGCACGTGTTCATGGGGACAGGATCCTGGGTGTTACGTGTACATGACCACTGTGATGTGCAACTGTTCATATCTGAGCATGTGCCATGGTCACATTTCACGGGGGTGTATGTGTACGTCATGTCACATACCCCGTGAGTCCCATGTGGGACGGTATGTTTGAGCCAGGGTGACCCAGTGGCACAATAGTGATGGTCCTCCACAGTCTGTGTGCATGTAGTGTTTACAATGTCTCTGATTTCATGTGCACAATGGGAGACAGTCTCCACATCCACGTTGTTTGTGCATGGACTTTGATGTTGTGCGTGTGTGTGTCACAGACGTCCATGTCTGTCCTGCAGAGGCAAGTGGAACCACTACCTGTGGGGGTCATGGTTGTTTTGCTGTGGTGTGTACATGATACTCCATGTAATGCCAGTGTCCATGTGGCAATACAGGGTCCCTGGGAATGTACCTGTCGTTGAGCTGTGATGCCTGGGGCACATCTGTCCTCACATGTCACTGTGGGGGGTGATTGTAACATGGCAGCAGGAGATGGGAACTGTGACATGGCCTCATGATATCCAATGGGCCAACCTGGGACTAATTGATGCCACTTGTTGAACCGTGATGACAGATGTTGGCCATGTATGTACCATACATGTCCTTACGGAACTGCACACTTCATGTACTTGTGCCTCATAATGATGTATGATGTGATATTGAGTGTGTTCAATGCCGCATATGTGGGGTGACTGACAATCTTGCTTTCTTCTCCTCTGCACTGCAGGGCTCCTGCTGTCCATAGACCATTCCCAGACCTGGCAACGATGGTAGAACGGGACAGCATCCGACGGTACCGCTTCACCAGGCAGCTGATTGAGGATTTGGCAGTGCAGTTGGCCCCACATTTGCAGCCTGGCCGGCCGTATCCTACAGCGCTGACCCCCAAGGTGAAGGTGATGGCAGCCCTACACTTCTTTGCCACCGGTACCTTTCAACATACTGTGGCGACTGCTGGTGGGATGTCACAGACCATGTTCAGCCGTGTGCTCCGCGATGTTTTGGAGGCAATGTTGCTATACCTGAACCGGTACATCTATTTCCTTAGACTGCAACGACTCACTGATGTGAAGAGTGACTTCTATGCCCTGGGGAGGATGCCGCATGTCATTGGCTCCATTGATGGGACACATGTGGCTTTGGTACCACCACAGGCACATGAACAGGCCTACCGTAACCGCAAACACTACCACTCGGTCAATGCACTGGTGGTGTGTCTTGCAGATATGACCATCTCACACGTGTGTGCCCGTTTCCCTGGTTCAGCACACGATGCCTTTGTGATGAGGAGTAGTTGCATCCCCATGATGATGGCACAGATGCAGAACCAGCGTGCCTGGCTTGTCGGTGTGTACTGACTTTGTGCCATTGTGTGTGATCTGATCTGTAGTATTCCGCCCACTTTTCCAAGTCAGCTAATGTGCACTTGTCTGTCCGTAGGTGACTCGGGATACCCCAACATGCCGTGGTTGCTGACACCCCTCAGGAACCCTGTGACACCAGCCCAGATGCGCTACAATGAGGCACATGGTCGGACCAGGAGAGTGATTGAGCGGACATTTGGTCTCCTGAAGAGCCGCTTCCGCTGCCTCGACAAGACAGGAGGGTCCCTCCCATATGCCCCAGCGAAGGTATACAAGATTATCATCATCTGCTGCATGCTCCACAACCTGGCAGTGCGGAAGGAGTTGCCTCTCATCCAGGATGACAATGACCAACATCCGCCACCTGTGGAGGATCCTGGCCTGGACCACGATGCCAGTGATGATGATGATGGTGATGGTGATGTCCGCACACAGCTCATCACCAACTTCTTTAGCTGAATGTGAGTATCCTGAGGTGTCATGTCAATGATGTGAGTTCGCATGATATGTGTAGGTGGTGCTCTGGTGCTGTTAGAGTGTGTCCATGGGCTACTTGACTGGATGTGTGTAGCGATGTGTGCTTACAGGTAGTCTGTACTCCCCAACAGTGTTGACATGCTAACTTGGTTCTGGGTGGGTATCTTGTAACATGTATTGTGCATGAGTTTTGCTGTTCTGTCCTGTTCTCCATTGCTTTTGACTGTGTGTCATTTCTGTCCTTCACAGGGTACTTTCAGATTCGTTTGGTCAACTGTGTCCACCGACGACGTGATTGTACTTCCAGGGTGGTAGCTGTTGTGTCCCTACAGGTGATGTGCGCCACACCCATGGACTTCCTTCCTTCTACAGTTGTTGACTGTGTGCCCGCTGCCAGGTGGGATTACCTTGCATCTGTAGTGGTTACGACATGTTGCAACTGTGTAATAAACCTGTGCTTCACTTTGTGATGTGCGTTGTCTGTGGTCACACATTTGACTGCCATTTGCTTACTGCACCTGTGGGCTACTTGACTACAACTGGGAATAGGTGTGGTGTCTGTGCATTGCACCATCTTTCCTGGCAACATCAGTGTAGGCAATGAGTCAGATGTCCTAGGTGTGTATGTGTTGTGTAGCCCTGGTGGTGTGTCTCCCTCATATGTGTCACGTTGCCATTACTCACATGCCTGTGTTGTACTTGCTGTTGCAGTTCGCATACACAGTGTAATTTTGCAGTTCATCATCCCCATGACAGCACCCACGTTGGAATCACAACAGTGGCAAGTATGGTGTAGTAGTGTGTTTATTGTGATACATTTGTGTGAATAGTGCACAGGATGGTTAGTGCTGTACATTTATATTGCAATCAGAAGTTCCTAGATGAATTGAAAGTCCTGGTAGACAAAATCCCCAGTATCGGGGCCACAGTTGTCTGAGACATTGGTCCAACTTGTACTCCCCATGTCATGTGTGGGAGTTGTGTTGCCGTCAACAGGGTGAACAGTTTGCGCACAAAGGTAATCATCCAGAACAGGTTCAGGCTTCCTGGGGGTTGCACATGGCCATCGGCCTCTCACTTGCCCCTCCTCGGACGACCCCTCTTCTTTGGGGGGGGCCCCTCAAGTACAGGCTGCTGCGGTGCAGGGGACTTTCCGCCAGAGTCATCCTCCCTCCTTGTGGCAGTTGCAGTTGTTTCAGCACCAGATGTTGTTGGCACACAGGGAGGTGTAGACTGGTTGCTGGTCATCTGGCGGAGGCATTGTAATATGTCCCTATGCACCGCCGTCATCTCTGCAGTGTGTCCCACTTGGACTCCACGCGGGACATGTGTGAGTCCAAGCGGGCATGATGGGCAGCCTGCTGCTCTTTGATGTCCCTGAGGAGCCCCACTACCTGGCTGAGATCTCCGGTGCTGGACTGGTACGCATCGGCTATGCGTGCCAGTTGTGGGTCATCATGCACACCAGACACCTCTGCAAGCAGCGACCTCTGTCTCCCACCCCTCCCACCACCCCTGCCGACATGTGCAGTGCGTGCAGTGGCACGCACAGATGACCCTGGTCCCCCTTGGGGGTTGGTGGTGGTGGTGGTGTCCATGGCCCCACGTTGGTCCAGGGTCCCTGTGCTGGTGGTGCTCCTTGTTCTGTCCATGTCGGCAGGGATGGTATATGTGGTGACAGTCGTTGGAGGGGTGGGTGCAGGTGGTGCAGCTGGTGGTCCTGCTGGTGCTGCAGCTGGTGGTCCTGCTGGTGCTGCATGATGACTTGCACCGGAGGTGCCAGGTTGGTCTTCTTCATCCGAGGAGGGCAGAGGCTGTTCGACACCAGTGAGCTCTCTATCCTCTTGAGCCTGGGACTGGGACTCCTCAGCGTCTGCTGCTGTGTCCCCATCATCACCTGCTTTTGGGAGACACACACAATGTATGTTATGTTTCTACAGGCATCAATGGTTGACACACCTGACAGTTGTGACACCCTCTGTGGGATGTGCATGCGTGAGTGTGAGCTTGCTGGGCCATGTGGGTGGGGGATGTTGAGCTGTGACTACCACTCCCATCATGCTATTGCCTCCACCCCCTTCCCAGCATGCCCATGCTTCCTTCCCTTTGACTCTGCTTCCCTGTGGGGTTGTGTGCCTGTGCTGACAAGATGGCTGACAGTGTAATCCTGGGGTTAGTTCTGCTACAGGTCCCATGTGTGTCCTTGTGCTTCACTCTGCATGACCCAGAGTTGTGGTTCTTTGTGGGATAGATTATTGGTGTGTGAGGCAATGCATTCTCCCAGGTGAGTTGTGTGGAGTTTGTGTTAAGGGGGGAGGTGTGAAAAGCTGCTGGTGACTGTGGTCGGTGCTGTGAGTCCTCCTTCCCACCAAGCCAGATATCCCACCATGGAACGTGCTTGCATTGCAGGGAGTACAAGTTGTCTCTCAGGATGTCAGTCAGTGGTGTCCTGCTGTTGGTTGTTGCACAGTTGCCAGCAGGGCCTTGTGCTCCCCACAGCAGTAGCCAGTGTCAGCCATCTTGTGACTCCTTTTCCACTCCCTGTGATGTGAGCATGGTTGTGAGTTGTGTTGATGGGCCAATTGTGAGGCTGAGCAATATCTGTGCCTACAACTCCCATCATGCTATTGCCTCCACCCCCCTTCCCAGCATGCCCATCCTTCCTTCCTTTTGACTCTGCTTCCCTGTGGGGTGGGCTGCCTGTGCTGACAGGATGGCTGGGAGTGTTGTCCTGGCAGTTGTTTGGCTAAAAGTCCCAAGAGTGTCCCTGTGCTTCACACAGCATAACCCAGGGTGGTGGTTCTTTGTGGGATCTTGAGTTAGGATGTGAGGCATTGCATTCTCCCAGGTGGGTTATGTGGAGTTTGTGTTGAGGGGGTGTGTGAGGGGAGGTGCTTGTGACTATGGTCAGTGCTGTGAGTCCTCCTTCCCACCCAGCCAGATATCCCACCATGGAACGTGCTTGCATTGCAGGGAGTGCAAGTTGTCTCTCAGGATGTCAGTCAGTGGTGTCCTGCTGTTGGTTGTTGCACAGTTGCCAGCAGGGCCTTGTGCTCCCCACAGCAGTAGCCAGTGTCAGCCATCTTGTGAGTCCTTTTCCACTCCCTGTGATGTGAGCATGGTTGTGAGTGGTGTTGATGGGCCAATTGTGAGGCTGAGCAATATCTGTGCCTACAACTCCCATCATGCTATTGCCTCCACCCCCCTTCCCAGCATGCCCATCCTTCCTTCCTTTTGACTCTGCTTCCCTGTGGGGTGGGCTGCCTTTGCTGACAGGATGGCTGGGAGTGTTGTCCTGGCAGTTGTTTGGCTAAAAGTCCCAAGAGTCTCCCTGTGCTTCACACAGCATGACCCAGGGTGGTGGTTCTTTGTGGGATCTTGAGTTAGGATGTGAGGCATTGCATTCTCCCAGGTGGGTTATGTGGAGTTTGTGTTGAGGGGGTGTGTGAGGGGAGGTGCTTGTGACTATGGTCAGTGCTGTGAGTCCTCCTTCCCACCCAGCCAGATATCCCCACCATGGAACGTGCTTCCATTGCAGGGAGTGCAAGTTGTCTCTCAGGATGTCAGTCAGTGGTGTCCTGCTGTTGGTTGTTGCACAGTTGCCAGCAGGGCCTTGTGCTCCCCACAGCAGTAGCCAGTGTCAGCCATCTTGTGAGTCCTTTTCCACTCCCTGTGATGTGCGCATGGTTCATGGTGGTGTTGATGGGACAGTTGTGGGGGTGAGCAATATCTGTGACTACGACTCCCATGATGCTATTGGCTACACTGACTTGCCCAGCATACACAGAATTCCTTTCTTTCAGTGGTCTTCACTGTGTGTTGGTGTTGTAGTGGTGGCTACATGTCTGGATGTGTTTGTTAGTTATATTTGTGCCACTGCCTAGCTGTAGTTGTAGTTGTGTTTGTACATGTGATGACACAGTTAAATGTAACTTTGAAATGGCATGTGTTGTGTTTATCTGACTGACATACACATTTTGGGATGATTCTGTTCTGGTTGCTGTGTAATTGCTAAGAGTGCATGGTTTGACTCTCCCCTTGACAGTGATGTGTGTGTATTGTGGCAGAATATTGTGTACATTTGTTGTGTACTCACCAGGCTCTGGGATGTTTTCTAGTCCATAGACGCTCACTGGCGGAAGGATGGCCCGTACCTTCTCCTCCCAGGGCCTGAGGTATACTGGCTTGGCAGGAGGGCCACTGCCGGTGTGTTTGCTCAGGAGGTAGTCCTTCTTCAGCAGCTCCCGTACCTTCCTGTGCACGTCATACCACCTGTTCTGGATGTCAGTCTTTGTGCGCAGACATGGTGATTGTGCGTTCACCCTGTTGATGATCCTCTCCCACATCTTTGTTTTCTGGGAGATGGGTGTCTGTTGGACCAGTGCGCCAAACAGCTGTGGCTCTACCCTGAGGATCTCGTCTACCATGACTTCCAATTCACAATCTAGGAACTTGTGATTCTTCTTTGGGGGCATGGTGATGGGTGGTGATGGTGAGTGATGTGTGTGTTGGTGTGCAGGTGAAGGTGTGTGAGTGTGTGTTTTGCTGGGTGTATGTGAGGTAGCTATTTGTTGGTGTGCTGATGGTGTGTGGCTTGTGTGAGGGATGAGCTGTGGGTGTGTGGTTGCTGTCTGTTGAGTGCTGGCAGGTGAATAGGATTTGCAAAGGATCATGGTTGGGATTTGTGTCCTTTATATGGGTGGAGATGTGGGTGTGTCTTTGTTCTCTGTCCCCACCCCACCCCAGTATTTATTGGCTTTGTAATTGCTTGTTTGGCCTTTTTTTGTGTATTTTCCCTTAGTACTTTCTGTGCATGTTGGAAACGTTCTTGTGACCGAGTCGGACCCTGCAGTTGTCTCGTACGGTCTTCTCCGTTTTGTTCACGCTGTGTTTGTGCTATTTTCTATGCTGCGTACGCGTCGGTCGCGGTGTTTTGTGTTACTTCGGCTCGCAGTTTTGTATGCGTTTCGGTCGTACGGCTTGTCCTCCGTACGACTCGGTCGTGGTTTTCGCGCCTTGCATCGTACTTTGCGGTTTGGAGTTTGCGGGTACGTTTCGGTCGGATTTGTTCCGGGTGCGTGTCGGTCGGTTCGATTCGCGTGTTTTTCCGGCCGGATTGCTGTTTTCCGTGCGGCTCGGTCGTTCGGCTTGGGTTCCGTACGTGTCGGTCGGATTTTGCACGCTTTGCATCGTACTTGGCGGGACGGGCGCCACAGGTACGTGTCGGTCGGAATTAATTCCGGCTCCGAGTCGGTCGGTGCTTTTTCCGGCCCGAATCGGAATCGACCCCTTAATATAGTGAAGAGTTATGGGTCAAAGACTTCACACACTTAAAACCTTAAAAAAGTAGTATTGGGAAAAGGCAAGGCAAAAGAAAAAACTATCGAAAACACTCTTTTTATCAACTGTTTAAAGTTCAAACCAGAGCACTGCTCTGAGTCTTATAAGGATGTACTATTTCCTGTAGAGAAAAGAACCTTATACCTCAAATTCAGGATTGGAACGCTGCAGGTGCTGTCGTATATCAAAAAATGGATGAGGATAAATGAGCTTACTTCATATAACTGTAATTGTGCACTGGGAGGGCCAGAAACAGTTGTTATTTGTATGCTTTTATGTGCCAGCTCATTGCAAGTCCGAAAGTACTTTTTATGACCTTTGTTTTTAAAAATAACATACAGCGCTGAAGAGAAGCCCTTGCACTCTGCCACAGAACTGACTCGAAGGACATTTAATTGGCAGTAGCACCATACATCTATTCAGCATGAAGGAAGTGACCCAATTAGGGTCACCCGGGTCACTCACGACCACCTCTCAGCCTTCCATACAAATGAAGAGTCGGTCAGACAGTAGAGAATACAAACCAAAGGTATTTATTAGAGATACACTCGAGTGGAGTCCGGTCTGACCAGCCTCCTTAGATTGCTGCAGAGGGACTGACTTCTGCCAATATGGTAACACCTATTGTACATCCCCAGAACCACTAAACACACGCCCAGACAAATTTCCACTTGGTAGCTAGTGAATAAAAGAACTACAGAAGGATGAGCTACCATCCCGGGACCGGGTACATGCTATCTCAGCGTCAAGGTTACTCTGCCTGTGCCCGCCGCTCTAAGGGTGGGAGCAGGCCTATCTAGTGAGAAAGGTATGTAATAATAAAACAGTCTATTCATTAGTACAGAGTAGCTCAACCTTGGAAAAATAGGAAAAAATGAATATCGCAGCTGCTTTCTGCCTAGGCGGACAGAGTGAGACAGAAGTTAGTTTCGATCATGGCTCAAAATGGTGGCTCAACTTAAAATGGTGCCGTGAATGCTAACTTTACATAGTGCAATATGTAAGCAAAGCGAGTGCATAACATTTATATTTCAACAGACCCTCCTTTTAGCATGAGCTAATCATTTGAAGATGAGGTAATATGAGTTGTAGCATAGCATGTACATAACAATTGATCCTCAGAATTCAGAGCAATCCATGTATTCAGCATCAAGGGAAGATGAGTCCTCAAATATACCCTCATCTATCTGCATAAAACTATCTATTTCTTTCTGAGTCATAATCACAGTATGTGTATCATGGACAGGCGTCTTCTGCTTTGGGGTGAGAAGTGTAGCGCAATAAGAGCAACAGGCCGGGAGACATTGTATACAGATGCAACAGATGAGGAAAATGCCAGCAACTATGGCCAGGAAAGCAAGGATCTTCCAACCCCAGGATGCGAACAGACCCCAAACCCACCCAGATAGGGTCCAAGTTCCATTTTCCTGGTGAATGTCAGAGGCGAGTCTGTGCAACTTCTGGATGGCAGCATACACATTAGGGGCATGGTCTGGGATGTATACACAACAGCTGCTGCCAATGACGCGACAGGCCCCACCCCGATCAGCGAGGATGATGTCTAACACCATCCGGTTTTGTAAAGCAACAAGCCTCATAGCCTGGAGCTCAGCTGTGATATTCGTCAGAATCCCCGCTGTTGTATTAATAACCCCTTCTACAACTCTTCTGAGTCAACGAATATTAAGGCTATTGGACATGGGGCCCCAAAAGGGTACAAAACCCTTCATGGCATCTGTGAACTGTTGCAAAGTGGTATCTGTCTGATCTATATCTTCTGTGTTATTAACCCTTCTAACTCTGGGCAGGTATGCACTCCTACGCTGCAATCGATGGTCCTTATGGTAATTGGATGGTGCTATATACACTGGAGGAAGAAGGAAAGAGAGGTAACATATACCTGACCACCCCCTAGGAAGCCAAACATAAGCTTGGGATCCACAAACAAAATAGACATTATATGGTGGGAGCAAAGGCGGGCTACTAATCGTACTCAGCTTATATGTGTAATTGCAATTACTCTCTCCCACTTTCACCTTCCCAATTCCCTGAACACAGAAACCAGCTGTTGTGTTGACTACTGACCCTGGCATCACTCTGTCCTTAGTAATATTGCGGATTTGGAAAGATCGGAAATATTCAGTGGCGTTGAACCCTTGGAAATCTAACATTTCATTTCGAGAAAATCCTTGATGGAAACGCATATATTCTACCACAGTGCGAGAGTCAGCAGATGTCATATTTATAGCAGAGAATTGAAAGTGATAATGCACCATAGCAAACAGTTCAAACCACCCTTCACAACTTTCGAGATAGGATAATGGCATCGATAATAAAATATTACTCTTATGTGTAACTGAGGGGAGCAGTCCACAGATCCAGCAATTAGTAGCATTGGACGTATCATGGGCCTGATGCAACATTTGTAAAAATACATTGTCTGCGTACGTTTTTTGATGTTCTCCTTTGTGAGGGGCCAAAGTAACAAATGTGTTCAGTGGGAACAGGTGTTGTCCCAATCAAAGAGTGTACAGGATACTTCTCATCCAGGAAGTAGGATATCCCTAATACTATTATTAGTGCAATAACAACTATTGATGCAAAAAATGTTTTACTCTTCGTGGACCAACCCCGCTCTGGACGCGGAGGTGCAAAGGGCTGCTCTTCCTCAGTAATGGGCCGACCAAACAGATAAATTGTAAACAAGGGAAAAAGGAATGCAATGGAACTAATGACAAAAGGGGGCAAATGTTCCCAGTGTCTGTCTGAGCCTCACTGGTAGACTCCTATTGTTCATCAACGTTGGCGCTCTTGAGCACCGGCGGTGGAGCTGCTCAGTCCTAGCTCGGATCTGTATCGCACGTTGCAGGGTAATGTACTTCCCTCCTGGGGAGCACACTCAGCTTACCCTGTACAATGTCCGAACAATGCACCAATCTCGCCTTCCCTAAGCTACTGTTGCCTGACTTGTCGAGTCCATCCCTGCTAATCTGACTTTTCCTTATGTGCACTGTTCCTCCGTTGGGGGTGCAAATTGTACCTAGCTACGCCAGGCACAGAAGGGTCAGTAAAAAGGGGCTCAGACACAGAGGGGCCAGTAGAGAGGGGCTCTTGAATTGCCTTAATCTCCGGGGGAACTGCTGCATTTAACACCTCCTCATTCTCTGCCTCTGTTTGGGTCCACATGAGTTGGGCGACCGAAAAGGGGACAAACCATGGGACCTGCTCCCACTCCGATTCCCCTATTCCATCTCGGACTCACTGATCATAAGGTAAGGGTAGAAGCACTTTCCGGCAGTGTTGAATATGAATCCAGTTCTTTCAGCCTGTGACCTTGACTGCAGTGCGAGTGGCAAGGAGCACCTGGACTGGCCCCTTCCACCTCGGCTCCAAGTTCTTCCTTCTCTGAAAGTTCTGGACTAATATGAAATCTCCAGGCCGAAAATCATGTCCTGGCCCCTCAGGTACTGGCGGTAGGGAGTCTTGGATCTGTTGGTGAACAGAACGTAGACTTTTAGTTAACTCATTCAGATAGTCCACTAACAGAGGATATTAAATTTCAGAAAACCTACGGGGACGTGGGATGCCCCAGACATTTGCCGGGTGCCCGAAGACGACCTCGTAGGGGGACAATCCTGTTCTAGAATGTGCTGTAGTTCTCGTGGACAAAAGGGATAATGGAAAAGCATCTGGCCACTGCAACCCTGTGCTTTCCTGAATCTTTGCCAGTTTCAGTTTGAGAGTACCATTGTACCTCTCAACCAAACCTGCGGACTGAGGGTGATTTGCAGCACAAAATGTTTGTCTGATATGGAGTCCCTCACACACCAACTGAATCACTTTAGCATTGAAGGGGCTTCCATTGTCACTCCAAATCAAACGGGGCAAGCCGAAGCGAGGAAAGAATTCCTTCAGGAGTACCTTTGCAGTCGCTATGGCAGTATTTTCTTTCGTAGGATAGGCCTCAACCCATTTACTAAATGCACAAGCCACCACCAACACATATTTAAAATTGTTGACTCGATCCATTTCTATGTAGTCTATCTGAAGAACCTCAAAAGGGAAAGTTGGAGGTGCGAAGTTACCAGGTGGCGTAAGGGTACCTTTTCCAGGATTGTGCATCATACACACCATACAATATTTGACCAAATGAGCAGCAGTCTTTGGGATATTATCATTTTGCCAAACAGGGTCTAGCAACTTACAAACACCCTTAGCACTGATATGGGCTGGCCCATGTGCCATGGTGACTGCGGGAAGAACATATGCATCTGGAAGCATCCATCCCTTCTTCCCTGACTTATCAGTCCAACACCCCTCCTCATCCAAACGTGCTGTGCTTTCCTGCCATATCGCTAATTCCTCAATCGTTGCCTCACTCTGTATCTCCTTGACATTTTCCAGCGTATCCTCAAACATGGCGACCTCGGGCACCCACCTAGCGGGACCTGCTATAAACATCCTTTTCATCTTTGTTCTGGCTGTCGTCTTAGCTATCTGGTCTGCAAATGCCAGTAATTGCCTTGTGGGCGCTGCACTTTACTATCGCTAATTTCTTGGGGCATGTCAAAGCCGATAAAAGCCTATGTATGAGGGGACCATGTTGGATCTTCATCCCATGGGAAGTAAGAAACCCTCTCTCTGACCAGAGCCGTCCAAAATTATGTGCGACTCCGAAGGCATACTGACTGTCAGTGTAGATATTGACAGCCAGTCCCTCACTCAACTCACAGGCTCAAATAAGGGCAACAAGCTCTGCAGCTTGGGCTGACTGATAGGGAACTCGTGACATCTCAACTACTGTGTACAGTGTTGTGATTGCATATGCTGCAGTGGTGGTGCCATCTGGTAATTTGAAACAAGAGCCATCAATACATAGTTCCCCTTGGTGGTCAGATAAGGGAACATCAGTCAAGTCTACCCGTCCCTTTGTCTCTTCCTCAGTCTGAAAAATACAATCATGTATGTCAATTTCCTCACTCTCAGAAGGGAGGGGTAGTAACGTGGCTGGGTTCAGAGTGGCACATCTTTTAATCGTGACATGTGGTGCAAAAAGAGTTAGCTCATAACCGGTCAGACGTGCACTGGTGAGATGCTGCATCTTGGTCTTATTCAAAAGGGTATCCACAGCATGGGGGACCATGACTGTGAGATGAGTATCAAGTACGAGCCCAGCCGATTGCCTTATAGAGACGGCCACAGCCGAGACCGCTCTTAGACAGCTCAGGAGGGCTCTTGCGACAGGGTCAAGAAGAGCAGAAAAATAAGCACACGGCCGTTGCTTACCTCCAAAGGCCTGTGTACATACAGCACGAACAGCTTTGCATAGTCAGGCGTACCAAGCACAGGCGCAGAGCAAAGCACAACTTTTAATTTCTCAAAAGACTGCTGACATTCAGGCGTCCAAGACAAGGGTTCATGCACATCTTTAGTGGTTAGTGCGAGCAGGGGTTTTGTTAATAACGAATAGTTAGGGATCCACTGACGACAATAGGTAGTAATGCCAATAAAAGAGCGCACATCCCTCTGTGTTTTAGGGATAGGCATTTTAACAATGGTACTGATGCGCTCAGGGGTCAATCTCCGACCTTCCTTCGACAGTAGGTGACCTAAGTAGGTGAACTCCTGTCGACAATATTGAAATTTGGAAAGGGACACTTTATGTCTGTGGTGTGCCAAATGCAACAACAATTGAACCGTACTATCTTTGCAACCCTTTTCAGTGTCAGAAGCGATGAGAAGGTCATCTACATATTGCAGTAATACATTACCTGAAGGAAGAGTGAGCGAGTCCAATTGTGCTTTCAAAGCCTGACTGTATATACTAGGGCTCTCAATATAGCCCTGAAGAGCTCGACAGAATCTAAAACTTCTGCCAGCGAGTGTAAAACCGAACAAGTGCCTGCTGTCTGGATGGATCGGAATACTGAAGAGTGCATTTTTTAGATCAATGACAGAAAAGAATTTAGCAGAGGAAGGAATCATAATCAGAAGAGCAGTAATATCAGGGACCACCGGGAACTGAGGAACCACAATTTTATTAATTTCGCGCAAGTCAATCACAAAACGATAAACATCAGGATGATCATCAGAGGAACCAAAGGTGCCTTCTTAAGAATAGGAAGAATAAGGCTATTACACACATTAGCAGTTGCCTCCTCAACAACTCCTGACGCACTCAAGTCCTGTATAATTTGCAATAAGGCTCGTTCTCCTGCCTGCGGTATTTTATACTGAGGAATGCGAGGCAAGATAGCATTATCTTTCATTTTAATGGAAACCGGAGGTATCTGCAACAGTTCTACATCCGTGTCACCCGTTGCCCACAACGTAGTCGGCACGTCCTTAAAGTCAGCAGGGAGGGGCGCATCTTTGGACAGACACTGCTTAGTGCTGACCACATTCAGATCCATTGTTTTATAGACACCTTCCGGGGAACAATAAATGGTTGCATGCAACTTCTTTAACAAATCTAAGCCCATCAAATTCTCCCCGCAATTAGATGTCAACAAAAATGGAGAATCTACAGTGAAAGGGCCTATATTCAGTGTAAGAGGTTTTGAAATGGAGCTCACAACCGGTACACCAGAAAATCCTACCGAAACATTGTTATGGCCAGACAGAGCTTCCCCGGGGACCAGTGATCGAGAAATAGAGCTATTCATTGCACCTGTATCCACCCAAAATTCCTTAGCTGAGCCATGGATATCTGCAGTAACATAAGGACCAAGACTGATCTACAGGTATCTGAACTGGTCCCTCACTCTGTCCCTGGCTGTCCTAGCTCTGAGACATTCCTGTCACCTCGTCTATCTCATAATCATCGTGATAGTACTGCTTGCCCTTATGGTCGTCAAAGTAGTTCATGTCAGCGTGACCCTGCAAAGTCCCAACTGACTGAACTCTGTCCCGGCCACTGTCTCCGTGACCCCGTCCACAAGACCCTCGTCCCCTTGGGCCCGCCACCTTCTGCAAAAGCACAGGACACTCGCTGCGCCAGTGTCCCTCCTCCTTACAGTACGCACACTGGTTCGGCCCCACAGACGTAGTATTCCCACCTGTACGAGGAAGCTGTTGTGTCGTACCACCACGTCCTCTACCATTCCCTCGTGAAGCCTGTTGCAACAACAACTTCGTCTTCAATTCCTTATGCTTTTTCTCCACCTTCTCCTTCTCCTCATTTTCCCTGTGCTCATAATACTGTGCCATACTCAGAATTACAGAAGGGGAGGAGGTAGTCCAAGTGCTCTCCGAGGCCAGCAGCCGAGTCGCGATCTCAGGAAGCCGGTTCGTAATAAATCTATTAATGAACTGTCGGATACCCCCTCCACTGACAAATCCTGGCCACTAAAATCCCAAAACAATCCTTCAAACCGAGTGAAAAAATTGGACACACTTTCATCTTTCTTCTGACAACATGCTGTTAACTTGTCCCAATCTACCCTTCTCGGTGGAATAAGAGAATGCATATACGTAATAATTCGGACAGGTAAAGCCAGTATTTCGGCCTTAGGCTTCTCACCAGGCTTCCTCTCCTGGTCCCATGCTTTAATCTGATCCCAAGTACCACCCAATTCCACAACATGATCCTGTGTGTGCACCTGTCTCCAAATATCAACGGGCACCAATAAACCAAAGAACATTTCAATATCCGCAAGTGTCATTACTGTCGAGGAAGCAGCCTCAGTCAACTCTCTATAATATGCTGTAGGATTTTTTCTAGGGTTGGGTAACTGAGTCTTAAGGGACAAAACCTCACTCTTTTTCCATGGAGTGTACACCCATTGTTCTTGGAACCGGGCTTCTACCCTCGGTCTAATAACAGTATTCTGCTGATCTAGCAGCTCCGGTAGTTCAGGGTGGTATATGGGGTGGACTTCCCTCATCGGAAACTGGGGTACTGTCTTTGGACTCTTTTCAAGCAACCTACTCCGATAAGCGACCAGCTTCGCGACATTACCGAAAACCTCACCAGGTGCCATATCTGCAGCATATACATGGTCCCTAATATCATAAATATTCTGGGGTGCTACTTCATTGAAACACTGTTCCCACAGTCCAATCAAGGTGGCCGACATGTGCTTAAGAGCATGCTGTTGCACAAACGGCTCATAATCTTTCATTTCACTTCACACATCCTCCACACTGTAAATGGGGTGACGAGCCCACTGAGCGGCTTGATTGGCTACCACCCTTTTCTCTTCATCTCCCACATCATATCGTATCATTATCCATCCTAGTCGCTCCTTAGCTGCCGCCCAGTCTCCGTCCCCTAGTCCATGCATGGGCGTACCGCTGTTCAGTAATGCAGGGGGATGGAGTAACAGGGGAGAAGTAACAGCAGAAGTACTAGGCACCAACGTTGCTGCCGGCTGAGTCGTAGGTGTAAGTGCTGGAGAGAGAGACGCCAAAACAATAGGCATTGCAGGGAGACTGGCAGTCATTGTAGCCATAGAAGGCAAAGTCAAAGAAAGGGAAGGAGGCGCGGTGGCCAAAACAGCGTGATCAATAGCAGAAGAAGCAGAAGCAGCAGAGACAGAAGGAACTGATGGCTGGGACTGGGGTATGGCAGGGTATATTCTCTGCGGGGCATATGGAGGAGGAGGTCTAGTATTTAACAATTCCTCCACAAATGCGTCATTTTCCCCTCAAGCAACATAAGACTTTTCACATTGTAATCGAAATTTCCTATCAGCACACTCTATTCCTTTCTCTATTTTCTCTCTATCATGCGCTACAGCTTTCTGAGTCAATGTCTGCATTCTCCCCTTCCGGGACTCTTTCTCTGCTTTCATTCGTCTCTGTTTAGCCTCTTTTTGCCATGTTCTGAGGGAATCAAACATCGACTGCCTACTCCTTTTCGCAAACAATTTTTCCTGCAGGAAATTAATTTTCTGTTCATCAAAAGTGCCCGTCAACGGCCACTGCAACTCGGCACTGTCCCTCGTATATTTGTGCCATAGCGTACTAAACATAATAGGGCCAATGCCATGTTTGACGTACATGTCAAAATTTGGAGTGCCTTCTGGAGGTGCCGGCTGACTTTCTTCCAATCGAGCATCAGTAGAACTACAACGACAGCCCAGACAAAACACCTTACTAAAGCACGGCGTTTTTCAAAAGAACACAAATTCACTATTTTTGCCGAGCAGATATTTGCAAATATCTTTACCAAAGTCGGTCCTCAGACCTCATCAAGTACACATCAAAATGGTACCATATTCATGAAGAACTTAAACAAATTCAAGCACTTGTCCAAAGACGATCCTCAGACCGCGTCAAATACAAATCAAAATGGCGCCATATCCACAAAGAACCAAAGCAAACTCACCTGGTGCACACAGGTCAAACAAGTTTATTCTCCACGGCCGACTCTTCGAACCAAACGGTCAGATACAAGGGTTTCGCCGTTCAGGACCCCAGTCAGGATGACCACTGGACGAGGCACAGCCCGGTCAGAGAGACGGGGCAGCTGCGAGTACAAGACTCTCTCGTGCAGGGATCCCCGGTCTACCCGTCCGACCCGATGTGGCCCGACCTCCTCACCCTTCTGCAGGCAAGGATGGGCCACCCGATGGAGTCCCTGTTCGGGCACCAAATGAAGAAAGTGACCCAATTAGGGTCACCCGGGTCACTCACGACCACCTCTCAGCCTTCCATACAAATGAAGAGTCGGTCAGACAGTATAGAATACAAACCAAAGGTATTTATTAGAGATACACTCAAGTGGAGTCCTCCTTAGATTGCTGCAGAGGGACTGACTTCTGCCAACATGGTAACACCTATTGTACATCTCCAGAACCACTACAGACACGCCCAGACTAGAAATTTCCACTTGGTAGCTGGTGAATAAAAGAACTACAGAAGGATGAGCTACCATCCCGGGACCGGGTACATGCTATCTCAGCATCAAGGTTACTCTGCCTGTGCCCGCCGCTCTAAGGGTGGGTATATAGGAAAACAAGGTACCCCAATATGTGAACCTGGGGTAGTAAGACGTATTGAGAAAACAATGGTTCTGGTGTGGCCGTAAAGGTCCAATCAAAAAGTGACCCTGTGGGGGGCACTGCATATTAGGAGAGGGAAGTTAATTCCAGAAGGGAGCGATAAATAATATATAGAGGGACATGTAGGTCAATTTATGACAGACATTTATTTAGAAAACAAATAGTATTCAGGTGCTCACACAGTAAGTGACAGAAAGCGTGACGTCAGAGGTGATAGTGATATTAAAATAAAGGCATCGCATTGACAACGGTAGGAACTCCACAGAGAATTTTTACAGAGTGACAGGAGTTCATGTTGTAGGAGGTCGACGGCGTTTCGATCTCAATTAGTCGAGATCATCATCAGGACATACAGTTGGTGAGCGTGCTGAAGCTAAAAGATATTGGAAGGGTGGGGCGAAGGGATAATAAATATATTACATAGTATAGTCCCTTGATATATGTACATACACTTATAGTTACATCACTATGTGAGTATGGAGCTCCCATATATCATTAAAGCATAGTCAGGTTATTTATTTACATCGTGCACACAATATCAATCAGTGTAAGGTAAGTCTGTGTGAGGAATCCAAAAGGACAGACTTGGTGGTAGCAACATCGGTATGCTCAAAAGTGAGAGGAATAAATAGAAAGGAAATTACGTGCATGATGGATCCAGAACTGGGTTAATTCAAGAGAGATCGCGCATAAAACCAACAAGGGGAATAGGTCCCGCGGGGCGGTGGTGTTTAACAATTGAATTCTAACGGGACTATGCCTGCCAGAGTGGGGCGCGAAGTCATTGCGCGATTAACAAACAAGTGAGCTAATTACTGGCAAGGGAATGAACGTACTCGATCTCTCTTGAATTAACCCAGTTCTGGATCCATCATGCGCATAATTTCCTTTCTATTTATTCCTCTCACTTTTGAGCATACCGATGTTGCTACCACCAAGTCTGTCCTTTTGGATTCCTCACACAGACTTACATTACACTGATTGATATTGTGTGCACGATGTAAATAAATAACCTGACTATGCTTTAATGATATATGGGAGCTCCATACTCACATAATGATGTAACTATAAGTGTATGTACATATATCAAGGGACTATACTATGTAATATATTTATTATCCCTTCGCCCCACCCTTCCAATATCTTTCAGATTCAGCACGCTCACCAACTGTATGTCCTGATGATGATCTCGACTAATTGAGATCGAAACGCCGTCGACCTCCTACAACATGAACTCCTGTCACTCTGTAAAAATTCTCTGTGGAGTTCCTACTATTGTCAATGCGATGCCTTTATTTTAATATCACTAGCACCTCTCACGTCACGCTTTCTGTCACTTACTGTGTGAGCACCTGAATACTATTTGTTTTGGAAATAAATGTCTGTCATAAATTGACCTACATGTCCCTCTATATATTATTTATCGCTCCCTTCTGGAATTAACTTCCTACTCCTAATACGCTTTGCCCCCCACAGGGTCACTTTTTGATTGGACCTTTACGGCCACACCAGAACCATTGTTTTCTCAATACGCTCTAAGGGTGGGAGCAGGCCTATCTAGTGAGAAAGGTATGTAATAATAAAACAGTCTATTCATTAGTACAGCGTAGCTCAACCTTGGAAAAATAAGAAAAAATGAATATCGCAGCGGCTTTCTGCTGAGGCGGACAGAGTGAGACAGAAGTTAGTTTCGATCATGGCTCAAAATGGCGGCTCAACTTAAAATGGTGCCGCAAATGCTAAATTTACATGGTGCAATATGTAAGCAAAACGAGTGCATAACATTTACATTTCAACAAGCATGGAAAGCAATAAGGACACACCACAACTAAAAGTCAGACTTTCATCTGGCTTAATGTTTTGCATCTAGTCATTTTGCTATGAAGTATTTATATGTTTGTGGCCCTCAGTCCACCTAGTGTTCCTGCCTGTTAGACCTGGCATCCTTGGCGTGGTTTCCCCTGACTTTTTGCCTCTACCTCCTGTATTTTTGGTGCTGTGCTGGATTTCGTTTTTGCTGGCTTAGATGCTTTGGGCACTTTGCCATTGCTGATTAGTGTCAAAGTGCAAGTGCTCCCTATGAAAAGTGTTATTATGATTGGTTCTTCCTGATTGACATTTGATTTACTGGTAAGCTCCTAGGAATGTGCACTACATGTGCCAGGGCCTGTAAGTCACATGCTACTAGTGGGCCTGATTGTGCCACCCACATGAGTAGCCCTGAAAAGGTATCTCAGGCCTGCCACTGCACTGTCTGCGCACAGTTTTAAACTGCCATGTCGACCTGGCAAGTGCACCCATTGCCAGGCCCTAACCTTCCCTTTTCCTACATGTTAGTCACCCCTAAGGTAGGCCCAAGGAACCCCTTTGGGCAGGGTGCAGTGTATGTGAAAGGTAGGACATGCCCTGGTGTGTGTGGCATGTCCTGATAGTGAAATACTGCCAATTTAGTTTTTCACTATTGCAAGGCTATCTGTTCCCATAGGATAGAATGGGGAGTTTGCTTATAACATCTTGTAAGCATAACTACCCCTGGGAACAAGGTAGGACAATAAAGTTTCGTATGCCTGAACTCAGAATGTTAAAATGAATCTTTTAGTAAGGTTGATTTTTACATTCTGTGTTTGAAAATACCACTTTTTTAAAGTAGGTATTTTCTTGCTTAGCCATCCAGTGTGCCTCTACTAGAATATGTACTGACCGTCTGGCTTTGGAGTGACAGGGACTGGGGATGTGCGGTGGCTCCAGAGAGTCTGGATGAGTCAGGGCTGGGCTTAATAGACCTGGGCTGCATTTAGAGTAGGGGGAGGAGATTTCCTTTCACCTGAATGGGCCTGGTCTGCCTTCCACAATGCTGTCTCCACCTCCTGCCAGGAAGCTGCACCAGAGAGGACAGAACTGGTTTTGACTGGGCACAGAGCTTTTCTGCCACCAGAGAACAAAGGAGTTTGCTGTATAAATATTGGGGCCCAGACCCCAGAACTTTAGATCATCCCTGGAAATTCAAGAGGACCCTTTGCCAAGGAGAAGAGCTGGAGAGACTGAGGAAGTACTGTCTCTTTGCTGTGTGGGGTTGGCCTGCAGTTGCTGTTTCTGCCAAGGAAAGGAGAAGGACTTTGCTGTGTGCTGTGTCCCCTGCTTGAAGGAGATCTCCAAGGGCCTGTGTGTGCTGGCCTCCTGTTCTGAAGTCTCAGGGACACAAAGACTTCACCCCAGCTCCCCTGAACTCTGCTGCTATGAGTTCTGACCTATCAAGAGGTGTCTGTGCCAGTTTTGGTCCTCTGGAGGTTGTTGCTGCTGTTTGGGAGCTGGAAGAAAGAAGAAACTTGAAGAACTGCAAAAATCGATGCATTGCTCTTCTTGCGGCTGTTTTTCCGACGCATCTCCACGGCATGAGAAGAATTTCCACGCATCACTGTGTCGCTGCGAAAACCTACGAAGCGCCTGTCGCTGCTGCAAGAATCGACGCATCGAGGGATCGCGGCTGAAAAACAACAATGCAGCACCACTCGACGCTGCCGCATCGATCACTGCCGCATCCCGGATTTCCATGCATCGCACCTGTGCAGCAAGTTTTCCCGAAGCATCACCTGCAGACCGGAACCGTCACGAAGAATCAACGCATCACTCCCCATACGGACCAGATTCGACGCAACCCTTCCTCTGCGGGCAGCGGGACTGTCGCATCACCTCCCCAAGGTCTCAGGAGTTGAAGTATCTCTTTGTTTCCAACTCTGCGGCTGTTTGGCCTTGTGAATTTTGACGCAACTACAGGTACCTTGTGTAAAAGTCACGCATCCATAGTTTTCTATGGTACAATTTCTTGAAACCTTTTGAAAGTCATATTTTTAACTGTGTATGTTGGATTTTTGTTTTGGTTTTGTTAAATTTAGATAAAGATATTTTGTTTTTCTAAACTGGTGTGGTGTCCATTTGTGGTGTTTTCATTGTGTTACTGTGAGTGTTGGTTCAAATACTTTACACATTGCCTTTGGGATAAACCTGTCAGCTCGTGCCAAGCTACCAAGGGGGTGAGCAGGGGTTATCTAAAGTGTGTATCCCCCTTACCCTGACTAGAAGCAAGGGTCACTATTTGGACAAAGGTACCTACCTCTGCCAACTAGAGACTCCCATTTCTAATACTGCCTATAACAAAAATATAAATATAATAATTATATAATGTAGCTAGTACATGGAGTGTCAGTTAATTTTTTGTGGATGCGCTGTTTTTATCTGCCCCCAATGGCAGTGGCAGGAAATGAGTTTTAAGATTGTATTTTTAGTAGAAAGTTTATATGGATTGCATCTAATCAATTGCCTTTGAACTGAATATTTTTATTGGGTTTTATTGTAATTGTTTTTCTATAATTATAAGGTAAGCAAATTTCCACTTTATGAACAATCTTGTATTTTTATATTGTATGGCTTTTAAAGGCTGAAGCAATAAAGTTAATCTAATTAAATCTGAATGCTATTGGTCACCTTTGAAATTATATAAAGTAAATTTAATTGATAAGTCAGAGTGTTGGCATTGTAATGAGGAAGTTGATACATTAAAACATTTATTATTTGATTGCCCTCTCAATAATAAATCCTGGTTTTGAGGTTTTGGATAACATTTCAAACATTTTTAACTTAAATATACCAATTACATGTAAGGGTTTTATATGTCAATCTAATGTTTTCATGTCTCTATTTTCGTATGCAGATATAACATTATTCAATTTTCTAATTTTTTCAATTATTGAATAAACTTAAACTGAAAAAACCTAATGTTTAATCTTTTAATGTTTGCTGGGCATTAATTGTTTTTCGGAGTAATGGAGTTGAAATTTCTTTCAGTAAAATCTCTAAACCACATACAATATGTTTTTAATTTGGAATGCACTTGATAAGTATATTGCTAAATACTAATCCTACTTAAATATACATTTTTAGAACTTCAGGTTGCATATGTAGCCCTATTTATGTTTTATAATTTATTGAATTCATAGAAGATAGTATTACATTGTTGCTCATATTTTTTAGTCACTTCAATTATGCACATTCATTTATTTAACTTGTTGATGATATTTATTTGTATGTTTTTGGTTAGCTTATACATAAAAATCAAAAAAATATATTGAACACAAATACACCCACTTCCTTAATCAATGTCATTGGTTTGAATCCCAGGAGGATGACGTAGCATTTCTTCCTTTCAGGGTTGATCTTACCAGTCCCATTTGTGAAGTGATAAATAATAACACAAATGATTATTAAGTTTGTGGGTTGTGCTACAAATGTTGTTGCCATTAATAGGAAAGTGATATATTTAGCTTGCTTTAAACTTTTTTAATTTCATTCATTGGTTACCACAGGCATGTGGGAAAACATAAACTACTACCATCAACCAATCAGGATCTGGTTAAAGAGACATACATTGCAGTATCTGACATTATAAATGATCTCATCTCCCGAAACAAAGGCCAGCAAACACCATTGATACTCCTAGAACTGTCTACAGCATGTGCAATGGCAGGGAATCCACATAGTAAGGTAGATCATAACACCTGACTTTATAGACTATAAAAAAGTAGTCTGGAATAACAGGAACAGCACGTGACTGCATATCCTTGCACCTCCACACTTCTATGCAAATCACTTGATTCAAAATCCAGTGGTCTGCATAGAATCCATTGAATACACCTGAAGTATCTGTGAAGTGTTTATATCCTAGAGGTCATCAAGAAGGACAATTAATGAAAATCCAAGGGCAGAAGTGTTATGCCATTAATGTCATAGATAGTGACATCACATATTCTTCATTACAGGAAGTGATGCTGCTTGATCCATGGTGACATCACAGAAGAGACATCTATAAAGGAAGTTAATATATATGCAAAGATACACAGCAACAAAGTTACTAAAGTAGAAATATTAGTTTACTTATCACTCATATGTTAACTTGCCTTCAGCTATAATATGTAACGGCCATAGCCATGATATGCTAGTTGTTCAGTCCTCGCTATGAAGGTGCAGCTGTCTTCAGAGTTAAATTCATTACAATTAAATGAAGAGACACAGCCTCAAATGCTGGAGCATGGCTTCAAATGCTCAGGCACATCCATCTTGTGCCGAAGTACAATGAAAAAATGTAGAGTCACATCCAATTAAGCTGATAATAAACAGACTTAGACTCAAATAACCAGGGCTCATGCATATCTAGCCTCCAACACTGAGGAAAGCTTCCCTGTGCACAGGTTTTTGATCAGAGGCCAAGTTCAGGTTCCATATATGCAGTTCAAGCTTCAAGTAAACAATAAGGTGCAAATATAGACTCATATCCCCAGCATAGTCTCTTCATACACAAATATGCTGTAAAATGGTCAGTGTAAACTTCCCAGTGCAAAGGTTTTTTCTCATGTCCTCAGTGAGGCCACCCCACTCAAAAGTACAGCATCACCATGCTCAACCATAGCCTCAAATGGCCTACAAAGGCTCAGATCCAGATGAAACTTCAATTGTTGAATGCACTTTGCTGATGCATGTGTTTACAATTAAAAACTCTGTGGATGGATTTATCTTAAACTGCCTGCCTAAATATATTTTTTAAAAAACAGAAATTCACTGGAAAAAAAACAAAGGTTAAAGTAACGTTATAGGCGGGTATGGTAATAGGATCTTAGTTAAAAAAAACATCAGAACATTGCTGAAATGGCCAAAGAATAAAGTGACATTATAATTAGGTGCTCAAATAAGATAAAAACTCACTCAAATTCACCAGTTATAGTTTATTGAGCTTAATATAAAAGTTGCCTCTGCTATGCACTGCTTATAACCTCCTATATTACATGACCCATGACATGTTAGATGACATCACTGATGACATCTCAAATGACGTAATTGATGACATCACTAATTATCCCATACAATCATTGTGACACCGTCCTAAAAGGGTTGTGTACTTGAAGTGATTCACCATGCTATGCTGGCGTCCAATTTTCTATTCACCCTAATGGGATTACCCTTTTAAATTATTCACATGACCTGCAATTATAAGACAAGAGGTTGACAGGTATACGTTTGCCACTGAAAAAAACACCTTCTGCCAGGCCCTATAGACAGCTCTCCATAGATTAGTAAAAGACAATACACACATTCATGAGATGGGCAAAATGCATACAACCTTAAAGCCATGCTTAAAACACTAGTGTGAGATAAACCACTTCTACATGAGATACCCCTATATTCTACATTATTCAACACTCTGTAATGCCTCAAAATCTTATAGTGAAGTACCAAAAATAAACATCTACGTTTTATATAGATTTTATCTATACCAATTTATTACACCTATTTAAAATGGGCATTTGACCAACTTTTTAACATACCTCTGCAACCCACATCAGGGACGCTCAGACTTTACCTTATTTAACATTGCACCCCAAATGTTAGTAATATGCAAATGGTGCACCATATAACTTTGAACATTTCCCACCACACTTGACTCAAGACTTACACTGTTTCAATGCCATTTCCAAGCTAAGCACCAACATCTGTTCAACCAGTAACACTATGCTGTAAATGACCATGGTGTTATCAGTTTTGCCATCAATAATGTCATTTGAGATGTCTTTAGTGAATCATCAATTAGGTCGTTTAAAGTGTCATGAGTGATATAATATGTTAATTTTTAACTCCTTTCACACCTAACCATATATACATGTGTGTGGTGTGGTGTGTGTGTGTGTGTAAATACATATACATATATGAAGCGAAGCAGAATTGCTTTTGTACAAGGGGAGCTGCATGTTAGCAGCTCCCTTTGCCCAAAAGCAATGCTGGCTCCCGCAGGATGCGGGGAGCCGGCTGGGACCGCGGGGGCATTGGGGCTCCCCCCTGGGTCCCCAACCTGATAGCATGCCCCGGGGGATGGGGTCCCCGGTGCGTATATCGAATAATGGAAGTGGGGTGTTTTTTTTTCTTTCAATTTTGGAGTCACGACCCCATCGCGGCTCTCAGCGTGGCAACCCCATGTAACTTTGCGCTGGATTCGCGGATCCACCTCAAATAAATAATTTAATAGTATATGATTTAGAAGGTAGTGTTGCATTTGTGAACTTGCTTTATAGAGGTAGTGTGATTGAACTTAATAATAAGATTAAATTTGATAGAGTTAGTAAAAATATATAAAATAAAAAATTAAAAGTTAAACCTGAAAAGTGTATTTTGTTGTAGTACATTGAATTCATGCTTTTGCAGATTCACGACGGGTGCGCGAATCCACAAAAATTAAAAAAGAGTATGTATGTGTAAAAAAATAGATTCACTATTGTGTTATAGGGTGGCTCTAAAAAGAGCCCTTGTTTTCATTATGAGTTTTTTGTAGCTACATGTAAGTGCGTATGCACAGCTTTAGGTTGTTGAGAAAGACTCTGTTTCCTTGATCTGTGAAGTGTACTCCATCACTTCTGTAGATGTCATCCATATCAAAACATAGATTGTTGTTATAGATGGAGCCCATCCTATGGTCTATGAGGTAAGCAGAAACAGCTTTATTGACCTTCTTTCTAGCTTTTTCAATCTGTGGACAGTATTGATTTGAAAACTTCCATTTCTGTCTTTGGCATATATTAGAGTATACAAAGACAGTTTGAGGCAAAAGCAACATCAATTGTGCAAAGGTGTCCTTCATTAGCATTTCCAGACCTACCCCAGTCAATGTGCCTAGGTCATTGCCACCACAGTGCACAATCATGAGGTCAGGGGGCTGGAGATACAAAAAGGTTTTAACCAAAGGCATCAATTGGTGCCACTTTAATCCTCTCTGTGCAATCTATTTAATATCCACATTTTGCAAAGCTAGGTCTTTGTCAATACCTCTGCGTTCAGCATACCTTTTGCACCAGAAAACATAGCTGTGCCCAACAATCCATACTGTAAGCATCTGGAAGGGATGTCTGGAAGTAATGAAAAGATGTCTGTAGCTGAGGTAGTCAGTTGGTAGAATGAGAGGTATCTAAAATGGTGGACAAGATGTTGTTTTTGAAAAAGCAGATAACTGATTGGCTGTTCATTAACAATGTACACTAAAAAATAGGAAGCATGTTAATTTGTTAAAGAAGCATGTTTCTTATTGGTTATTAAAAAATGTTTGAAAGGTACAGTAGATAGGATTAGGTAATATTTTCAAAAGTCAACCACACCTGCTATTTGCATTTGTAAGCTGCTGTGCTGAACTTGAAAATATGTTGAACTTGTGACCTACCAGTTCAGTTGAATATTGCAGAAAGTGTTACTATGGAAACTGGGATTAAGCAGAATGGGGGAAGGGTTGAAATTTAGCTGTGGTTTAAAATATGAAATTGTAAATTATATATAAGTGATATGTTATTAAAGTAAGATTTCCCAAATCACAAGTATATTTAGAAGTGGTGTGTTCTTAAAAAATAATACTAGTATTATTAGTAATAGGTTTTTGAACTCCTGTATGGATTTGCGGCTCCATCGCGATGCTTTACTGAGGCACCGCGGTGGAGTTGCGACCCTGGAAAATTCCAGAACCAGTTTGGGCACATTTAGAAGTCAGTTGGTAAGGGTTAATATGTCTAACCAATAGAAATGTGTTTCACAATTTGAAAAAATTTAGAAAGGATTGTGATTTGTTACTTACATTTATTTGTGAGAGTGGTGCATTACATTAATTGCATGGAAAAGAAAATTCTTTATGAGTTTCTGATAAACTCATATTCTACAATACTATTTGAAAGGTGAGTTACAAATTTGTGAGATGTATTATGTATTAGCATTATTTTAAACTTTAAAAATAACTCAAGAAATGTGATGTTTGAAAAATACCATTAAATGTAGAGATGTGTATTGTACTTTGTTTTATTAAACTTAAATGTGATTGGAATAGATTTTGTATAGTAATATTTGTATATTGAAAGATGGATTAGTGATTATGGTAGTTTGTATTAGTGTGTGGAAATGTACAATTGAAGTACCGCATAATTTTATGTGTTGAATTCATTTTGGAAGTGCAGTCTGTCAAGTTTTAAGGTGTGCATGGACTGAGGTATGTCTGTACTTGCATATGTATTGTCATATGTCTTATACATTAGAAGATGCAAGATGTATAACAAAGAGGTGTTGTTGCTTTGTATGTGGCAAGGCTCAACACTGTGAGTACCAGTAGATTGCTGAAGCTGCAGCACAAAAGTGAGGTTTAAAACATGTTGACACGAGGTATTAGTGATTAGGCTATTTTGTAAAAGTGTCTAGAGAGGTACAGTTGAAATACGGCATACAATTTTGGGAGTTCTCTTGAAATGTGAAGTGCAGACTGTCAAGTTTTAAGATCTGGATGGTCTTGTGACTGAAGTATATCTCTACTTGCATATGTATTCTTATATGTGTTATGTATCTGAAGATGCTAGATGTATAAAACACAGGTATACATTATATATGATGCCACTAGCAAAAGGTAGAGACACATGCATGCATGTTTCAGGAATATGGTGAATCTTAGAACAGAGACATGTGAAGGGTTCTTGCTTTGTATTTGGCTAGGATAAACACTCTGAGTAGTAGTAGAATGTTGAAGGAGCAGAAAAGTGATGTTTAAGATATGTTGGCTGAGGAATTAGTGATTATGCTACTTTGTATGAGTCTTTGCGGATGTTCATTTGAAGTATGCCGTATAAATCTAGGCATCTGTTTGAAATGTGAAGTGCAGTCTGTAAAGTTTTAAGGCATTTATGGACTTGTGACAGAAATATGTGAAGCTGGGGCACAAAAGTGAGATTTAAGACATGTTAGGAGAGGGATTAGTGATTAGGCTACTTTGTATGAGTCTGTGGAAAAGTACACTTTAAATATACCGCATAATTTTCAGTATCTGCTTGAAATGTGAAGTGCAATCTGTCAAGTTTTTAGGCCTTTATGGACTTGTGACTGAGGTATCTCTCTACTTGCACATGTGTTCTCATATGTGTTATGCATCTCAAGATGGTAGATGTATAAAACACAGGTATACATCTATTTGTATGATTCTTTTATATATGGTGTCACCAGCAAAAGATACGACATATGCATGCATGCTTTCAGGAATATAGTGAGACCTACAGCAGAGACATGCAAAGGGTTGCTGGTTTATTTTTCGCTAGGCCCAACACCCTGAGTAGTCGCAAAATGGTGGAGCTGTAGCACAAAAGTGAGGTTTAAGATATGTTGGCAGAGGAATTAGTGATTATGCTACTTTGTGTGAGTCTGTGGAAAGTTTCAGTTGAAGTATGCCGCATATATGTAGTTGTCTGTTTGAAATGTAAAGTGCAGTCTGTCATGTTTAAAGGTCTTCATGGTCTTGTGACTGAGGTATGTCTCTACTTGCACATGTATTGTGATATGTGTTATGCATCTGAAGATGCTAGACATATAAAACACAGGTATACATCTATTTGTATGCTCCTTTTATATATTGTAGTGTGGATTGTGGCCTCATGGTCGACATTGCTAAGTTAGCTTAGGCCTAGCTGCCATGATGCCTCCTTTTTTGCACACGTTACTCTGTGTCTTTGTTTTTTCAGACTCTGCTTGTGACCGTTCACATTAGAACTGTCTGCATTTCTGCCTTTCACCTTTTCTGATGTTCTCTGTGGTTTTTGTCTGCACACAATGTACAAGGTCAAAAAACAACGTCCCTTGTTGTTGCTGTTCTGGTCAGCCCCTCGCACTTAGACATAACATGAAATACAGCTGCACTGGAGAAATTTGTGGGCTTTTAATGTTGTGATCTCCCTGTTGAAGGCACTTGGAGAAAAACTTTTCTAGGGAGAAGAGCTGTGCTTGTCCGATGATGTACACCTTGCATCTAGTTCTTGAGGTATGGGGGTCCCCCTGACAAAGCCCAGAGGTCTTCTATTTTTATAATAAACTAGTTACTAGCACGGGGAGGGTGGCAAGGCATTATAGCCCTTAATCCACTGTCTTTATAAAATGCTGTCCCCGTTTGTATTCTATGGAATTGTAACAATGCTTACTGTTTTGTCTTTATGCATTATGCAGCTAGTACTGGCACGTGTACTGTGTCTTAGAGCACGATAGTTGAAATAAACATTTTAAACTATACAGTGTCTCTTAATACGCACGTTGTGGACAAGTATGAGTGAGTAACGAAAGAGTGTTCTTTCTCCCGCGATTCCTGAAAGAGTCCGTGTTCTGGGATGTCTAATCATTGGTAACTTCGCTGTAGTACGAATGAGACACTATAGCTAGTCGGATTGGGATTTTGGGCACTAAGGTGGATGGTTGGTACACCACTATACACCGAGGTCCTGTTTTCCTGCGCATAGTTCTGTATATGTGCAGAATCCCCGCAACAATATGATGTCACTAGCAAAAGGTACAGACATATGCATGCATGCTATCAGGAATATAGTAATACCTACAGCAGAGATATGCGAAGGGTTATTGGTTTATATTTTGCTAGGCCCATAACCCTGAGTAGTCACAGAATGATGATGGTGCAGCACAAAAGTGAGGTTTTAGATATGTTGGCAGAGGAATTAGGGATTATGCTACTTTGTGTGAGTCTGTGGAAAGGTTCAGTTGAAGTATGCCGCATAAATGTAGATGTCTGTTTGAAATGTGAAGTGCAGTCTGTCAAGTTTTAAGGTCTTCATGGTCATGTGACTGAGGTATATCTCTACTTGCACATGTATTGTGATATGTGTAATGCATCTGAAGATGCTAGACGTATAAAACAGAGGTATACATCTATTTGTATGCTTCTTTTATATATGGAGTCAGTAGCAAAAGGTACAGAAATATGCATGCATGCTTTCAGGAATATAGTGAGACCTACAGCAGAGACATGTGAAGGGTTGCTGGTTTATATTTTGCTAGGCCCAACACCCTGAGTATTGGCAAAATGGTGAAGGTGTAGCACAAAAGTGAGGTTTAAGATATGTTGGCAGAGAAATTAGTGATTATGCTACTTTGTGTGAGTCTGTGGAAAGGTTCACTTGAAGTACGCCGCATAAATGTAGGTGTCTGTTTGAAATGTAAAGTGCAGTCTGTCATGTTTAAAGGTCTTCATGGTCTTGTGACTGAGGTATGTCTCTACTTGAACATGTGTTCTCGTATGTGTTATGCATCTCAAGATGGTAGATGTATAAAACACAGGTATACATCTATTTGTATGCTTCTTTTATATATGGTGTCACTAGCAAAAGATACAGACATATGCATGCATGCTTTCAGGAATATAGTGAGACCTACAGCAGAGACATGCGAAGGGTTGCTGGTTTATATTTCGCTAGACCCAACACCCTGAGTAGTCGCAAAATGGTGAAGCTGTAGCACAAAAGTGAGGTTTATCTGCAATAAAAATAATCCACCTCTTGGAGAAGTTACTGATTTATTTTGGAGAAAGGAGTACCAAGCCAGAGGTGCTCCTCATATACACATGCTATAATGGATCAAGGATGCACCAAAATTTGGAACTGATACTGATGAAACAGTTTTGTCTTTCATCAAAGAGTATGTTACCTGTGCCATTCCAAAAAAAGGAGGAGAAAACTGCTTGAGACAACAAGTTTTAGGTTTTCAAAATCATCGATGTGGAAAATATTGTTGACGAAAATACAAGTCAAATGAAACATTTTATACAAAATGTCGTTTTGGATTCTCAAGTCCAATAATTTCAAAAGGAAGAGTCAGCAGTAAGGCATACTATAACTCAAAATTCTTCGAAGAATACATACAACTTAAAAAGAACTGAAGATTCAAAGTATATTAATGACTACAATCCAGTGATTTTGACAATGTGGAATGCAAACATGGATATTCAACATGTTGCAGATAATTCAATTGCTGTTGCTCGATATGTTACCTCATATATAACCAAATCTGAAAAGACAGAGTAGAAAGAAATATGGGAAGAAATTTCACAGGAAAAGAGTTTTAGCAAGAAATTGTACAGCGTTAGCTTGAAAATGCTTTTCCACCGAGAGATTGGATCCTATGAATGTTTGGATCGGTTGAGCTCTGCCAGTTTATATTCAAAGTCAAGAGGAATCATTTGGGTAAGTCTAGGTCTTGCAGCCACACGAAAAACAGTATCGCAATCTCTACAAGAAATTGAATACTTAGCATTCAATGAACCAGAAAGTACAGATATTGTTAAAACTAATATGTTGGATACGTACTATCCCAAAAGGAGTCCACATCTGGAAAACATATGTCTCTATGAAGTACTGCAACATTACAGCTTTAAGAGAAATGTTACAGAAAATATAAATGAAGAAAAATATGCAGTCATTGGATGTGACGAATGTTTGGTAAAACATGCCAAAGGAAATCTTATTAACCACAGCAAACTCAGTTGTGAAAGTCCAGATAAGAGAGAATTTTTCTATTTAGCACTTCTGAAACTGTTCAAGCCTTGGCGTAGTGAAGCGGAATTACTTGGATATTTTGACTGCTATGACGATTCTTTTAATGCATGTAAAGATAGCATTCAATGCACAATCTTTCCAACTTATCTACAAATGTTAAATGATGAGATTGAACAAGAAACTACTATTGCAGGTGAAATAGCTAGAGACAGTTCTCAAGATAGTCAAAGTTCGGATCCACTAAGTCAAGATCCACTTGACTAGGACAACCAATTATTGAAAATGAAGCAGCAATAGCCATGAATGAAGTAGAAACTGCAATGCAACAAGCACAATAGGATATTATTCAGTTGGAAAAGTTAGAAGAACAACTAAACATTGAACAAAAAGAAATATATCTACAAGTGACAGAACTGATACAACATAGTTTGCAACATGAAAAAAAAGAATGCCAATGCTCATCGTTGAAGCCTATTCTAATGTACATCAGTGGTCAAGCTGGAACAGGAAAAAGTTTCTTAATTAAAGTTTTGACCAGTTATCTATACAAAACTACAGAATCACATTTATCTTGTGTTGTAACAGCTCCAATCGGATTAGCAGCACACAACATTAAAGGGATTACTTTACATCGATTACTCATGCTACCAGTTGAACATGAAAATAAATCGGAATATCACAAGCTATCTGGAGAAGCTTGTTATGAAGTCTCAAGAGTACTGAAGAAAATGAAACTTCTAATCCTTGATGAGGTGAGCATGGTCTCAAACTTAATGCTTGCCTTTGTTCATTTAAGAATGCAACAGATTTTAAAAACAGATTACGATGTTTTGTTTGGAGGAAAACATGTAATTGTATTCGGTGATCTACTACAACTTACTCCTGTAAAAGGGCAACCTGTTTTTAAAACACTTCTCCATGAAGAGACAAGGAAATCTTTGGGAAGTATTGGAAATGTGAACATATGGTCTCATTTTGAATATAAAGAACTGTAGTGAAGACAGACACACTGGTAGATGTAAACCAAGTAGGTTTATTCACAGGTAGGTTACAGGTAGGATAAACTCCATCAGCAGATGTATAAGTCCATATCATAAGCCCCACCGGGAGCAGCCTGCTAGCTGCTCAGCCCCATCCATCCAACTGTCACTCCTCATCCAGTCACCCACACATTCCACTCATAGCCCACACACCAAACATTCCATTCAGAACACTCACACTGGCTGAGCAGCCAGGGACAGGGAAACATGGGAGAGGCAATCCATAACACCAGGATACTACATACCTCTTCCCTAATGAACAGAAGAATGGGGTAACATAAGCAAAGCATAAAAGATAAAAACAGCATTTAACTATAAACATAAAATTACAACAACGGTAAATAGTTCACAACCCAGGGATGAGAGAAAAACAACATCACAAAGGAAAAAGAACTAATAAAGATGAATCTAAAGCCCAGACCCAGGGATGGCGGGAAACACGCATCACGAGAGGGAAAGGAACAGAAGACCATAGAGAAAGACGGATAAATAATAATACCCATCTCCCTCTTCTAATGATAAAAAATGAGTAGACGTAAATATGTAATATCTCCATGTAAGGAGAAAAGTCAATGTGGAAAGAAGGGACTAATACCCAACGTCCTGCCCCCACCCTAAACAGGGGACAACGTGTAGATAAATGTGGACAGAAGGACTTAAACCCAATATCCTGCCCCAAACTAAAATAAGGGACACCAACTGTAAAATATTATGAATTGCAGACAAAAGGGACTACACCCAATGTCCTGCCCCACTAGTAACTAAGGGACAACCTGTGAAGAGAGCATGAGAGCTCTCCAATGTGAGAAGTCAGACAGGATGAAAACCCTGCAACTCGTGCGGTGCAAGGTGTCTTAAGCACACAGGGACACCCCTGCAACATAAACTCGTGCGGCGCAAGGCGTCTTAAGCACACAGGGAAACCCCTGCAACATAAATTCGTGCGGCGCAAGGCATCTTAAGCACACAGGGAAACCCCTGCAACATAAATTCGTGCTGTGCAAGGCGTCTTACACGCAAGGAACAGAAACCTTGCAACAAGTGAAACTGAAATCCATACTCCGTGTGAAAGGAGGATCAAACCCTCATGTAAGGGTACTGTGAAAAGAAAAATGTGGCTATGGGGCTAAAACCCATTCCCATCCCAAAATAAGGGATACCTAAACACATAAAAAATGCCAGCCTCATGTAAGGCTTGTAACACCCACCTAAAATATAGAAATGGGCTACACAAAGATAAAGATGAGCTCTCCTCGAAAAACTGCTCTTTAAAATTTCGAAAATAACTATATTATAGGCGCTTATAAGGACATATGAGATCAGCCACATTACTTTATACAAAACACATACTAATTCTGGCTACAAGAGTGCCTGTTACACCACATTCTTGCATGTCATGAAAACAATGTTTTAAAAGCCATCTGGCACAAGAACAGGAAGCTGTTTCTGTATACAATTTTCCAAAGTCAATTAGGTTATACAACTTTTGTGTCACTTTGTCCCCCACACAAAAAAGAGCGACACCATGGCCCGGCTAACTGTGAATAAATAACAACATTTATGGGCATTTCTACAGTGTGGCAGACTCAACTCAACGTGGTGCACAGTTTTCACAGCGTGAGACAAACGTTTTGAGATAAACAATTATAGAAACCTACAGTTTCTTCGTGAATACGTCAATAATTGCTGGTATTGCATCAACATACATTTTAATTGAAGAGACGCTGCAGCCGATTCTTCAGCACAGTCAGGGAATGGAAACATAACACAAAATGGAGGCACGTTGTGAGACGCAGCGCCGGATGGCTCAAGGCGCACCTCTGCTTTAAAAATGTGGGTGACGGCATGAATCGTGCGTCATCACAGAAGATGTCACGGCAGCATCAGGAGACTTCCAAGAACAAGGTAAGGAGCACGCGCTAAGTAGCTCGTGACTCGGTGTTCAAACTGCGCCAAGCGCAGTTAAACTGCCATCACTGAGAGGGAGGCCTCAAGTTTAAAACAAATAATAAAAGAAACTAACTTGAAAGTTTTACAGCTGATGATCCCCTCCAGCCACCGGTAGAAATATCAGCATGCCAACAAATAAGGTGCGCGATCTTGAAGGGGTGACACACGTAATGTAGCTTTAACCAGATGTAGCACGTAATCCTTGCTTCTATAACAAACAACAGAAGCATTGTTATGCCAAAAAGCCACACTGGAAAATGATTTCTCCTCTCTGTGCCAGCAATCAGCCTGTCAGTGTCACGATCCAGGGAACACAGATAAAATAAAAAGTGTCTGACCTTCCAAAACGGATTTTTCCTCCCTCTCATAGGAAATCCCTGACCTCTCAAACGCCGATGTATTTCACTTGATGTATGACATTTTAACACCAAAACACCATGGCTTCAAGTACTCCAAAAACTGACAGTCTCTGCTGAGTTGATGAAATGGTCACTATGAATGTACAGCAAAACAAAATTGGTGCAGCATAACGCTTTATTCTCATGTCCTTGCGCAGCATTAACATTAGAGATGACAGAATTTAAGTCAGAAATGATGTTTCTTACTTCCTTTAAATGCGCAGATATTGCCAATATGTGCCAGATGGAGAGAGTACAGCACGCTTGAGCTGGGGCTGTCCGATGTAATGGACACAGGTGGGGCTGCAATGCGTGCTGTTCCATTTTCCTTCGTTTTCTTTGTAGCTTCTTTTGTTTCTGTGTTGCCTCCTGTGACCCAGACTTGTTGCGTCTTTTCCCTGTTGTCTGTGCTTGTGAGACTTGTAGCTTCTTCCCAACATGTTGTCTGTTTGTAGAATTCATCTTCAGTGTCCTTCAGATCAACAGTAGAGCGTGGGGACGTCTCCAACTCGTCGCCAAATTAAATGTAGTGAAGACAGACACGCTGGTAGATGTAAACCAAGTAGGTTTATTCACAGGTAGGTTAGAGGTAGGATAAACTCCATCAGCAGATGTATAAGTCCATATCATAAGCCCCACCGGGAGCAGCCTGCTAGCTGCTCAGCCCCATCCATCCAACTGTCACTCCTCATCCAGTCACCCACACATTCCACTCATAGCCCACACACCAAACATTCCATTCAGAACACTCACACAGGCTGAGCAGCCAGGGACAGGGAAACATGGGAGAGGCAATCCATAACACCAGGATACTACAAGAACTTATTAAGAATATGCGACAAGCAAGTGATGAACATTATGGAAATATTCTTCAAGATATAAGAATTGGTGTCTTAACGAACCATGGTAAACATGCTTTAGAAAGTCGACTACTGAGGAAGTTGTTTACAACTGGAAACACAGCAGCTGAAGTAATGTACAAAAAGCTTGGAGAAAAGAAGTCTATAGTTTGCCTAATGCCTACTTTGCAAGAGTGTTCTACATTTAATCAAGATATTTTAACACTGGAAAAACAACAAATAGTGGAAATTGAAGCTATTGATAAAATTGAACATCAGGGAGTGACTATTCTCACAGAGAAACTACAGTCAAAATTGAATTAGTTAGAAAAGTCTGTATCTAAGACTGCAGGCTTAGAAAAGACTTTACATTTATGTATAAACCGTCGGGTAATTTTACATCGTAATTTGAATGTAGAAGAAGGTTTTGTAAATGGATCAATGGGAAAAATTGTTGAATTTGTAAATTTTCAGAACAGAGATGGAATAGAATTTTTGAAGATAAAATTTGATCAGATTAAAGAGGTAAGACAGATTGGGTGTTGTGTTGTACGTTTTTTGCTTGTAAAAGACTTGTATGTTCGCAGAAAATAGTTTCCTTTGTCTTTAGCATATGTAGTAACTATTCATGAAATCTCAAGTTTTAAGTATAGACAGTGCTTTTGTAAATATTGGAAGTACATTGTTCAAAGAGGGAATGGCATAAGTTGCATTGTCTCGAGTAAGAACATTATCTGGTTTATATTTGATTGATTTTGATGAGAAAAAGGTTAGTGCTGATGCAAATTGTGTAAGAGAGTACAATTGTTTGAGAAGACTTTATACTCCTCATTAGGTGAATATCCAATATATGAGAAACGTGTAGTGTGTCGAAAACGGAAATATGTGAAACATTCAAATGAGTTTCAAAAAAAGAAAACCATTCAAGAGAATCATGAAGATGTAATGAAAATGAAAATGGAAAGTGTTGATGAGATTGTAGGATACCAGTTGGAAAACAGTTCAGGTATCAACTGCTATGCTAATGTGATTTTGAATGTTGTGGTTTATCTAGAAGAGCTTCATTGTGAAATTATGGGAAATCATGAAAAATGATTTTGTTTTTTATTACGTCATGTATTTAACCAATTGGTAACTGACAGAAGTAAAATCCATACTGCTTCTGGTGTTCTACATCTTTTGGATATATGTACTGGTTCTTTGACATTCACTCTTAATGTTCAACAAGATGCACAAGAATTTCTTATGTTGATGCTTGGAGTATTAGAACATGAAGGAATACAGATTGAAAACCTATTTGGACTAAGTTACAGATGGGATCATAAATGTGAAGAGGGTTCATTTACTTCCAGCACTGAAATAGACAAAGAACGAGTCATATACTTGACGGTACCAGATTGCAAATCTGTACCTTTTAACAAATTAGTGAAAACAGCAAATCAGGATATGAAATGTTCACATTGTAAATCAGAGCTGTTGTCTACATTACATATAGAAAGATTTGGAAAATATCTCATTTTAATACTACAATGTTGTAGAGCAAATGGAAGAAAATTGGAGACCAAAATAAAAAATGTTGTTGCAAGTCAACCATCTATTTCAGGAAGAACTTTTATAGCAGTGGCTGTTATTTTACATGATGGACCTACTACAACATCTGGACACTATACTGTGTATTTAAAATGTGATAAAGGATGGACACAATGCAATGATGCCCACTTGCAATTCAAATCTAGATTGCCTTTCGATTTACAAAATTCATATTTGATATTTTTGAAGCCAAAGTTTTGAACACATTATTCGGCCTATTGGGAAGACGTCAACACGAATTAACAAATTTATATTGGATTTTTTTGAAGTGAAAGTTTTGAATACATTATTCAGCCTATTGGGAAGATGTGAACACAAATTAACAAATTTATATTGGATTTTTACCAAGAAAAGGTTTTGAATACATTATTCGGCCTAATGGGAAGATGTGAACAGAAAGTGGACAGGATTGAAACAATCAGTATTTATAGTTAGTGTTTAGGTTATTATTTGTGCTAATTGATATTGGATTTGGAAAATTATTTTTAAAAGCAATAGTTTATATATTTGTTGTCTATATTGTACCAAATATAAATTAGAGTATACATTTAGGAATTGTACTTCAGAGTAATAAAAGACTTAGGGGCCGATTCTGATGCGGGTTGGAAAAGCTTCCCGACCGAATCGGTTGGGAAATGGTGTCCGACCCACTCGGATCGGGAAAGTCCGACCGGCAGAGTAGGATGCATCCGGATGCTTCCAGATACGATTTGGTTGAACTCCCATTGACTTCAATGGGAACATTTGTTCCTAACCGCATCAGAATTGGGCCCTCGGTCGGGAAGACACGTTCCCGATCCGATTTGGAAGGAGCAAATGCCGTTAGGAGGCCTTCCTAACCGCATCAGAATCAGGCCCTCGTCGGGAAGCTTTTCCAACCCGCATCAGAATCGGGCCCTCAATGTATAAGTTGGACGTAATTTAGAAACTGTAGATAGGTAAACATATCGGTACACATATTGGAAATAATGCTTTGCTATAATTTGTTTTTTTTTTACAATCTCGTTGATTGTTTTTTTCTCCGCTGTTGTATGATGATACTACGTTGAAATCACTGTGTATGGTGAAGTTCAGTAGAATCTGAAATCAGCAAAAAAGGGAAACTGCAAATGTTATCTAATTCTAAAATTATGTTGTGTTCTTAAAAGTGTTATATTTTAATTTCTGTAATGCATTAGATTATATAAAAAAAAATTCTTCTTTACTGTAGGTAATGGTGAAGTTTGAAAAGTGTTTTATTTCAGTTTACAACAATACTATTCTAAAATAGTTCAACAAAGTTTTGTATCTAAATTACTAAAAAGGTAAGAATACATAACATAATATGCATGTTAACATTCATTTATGTATTATTTATTTCAAATAAAAATAATGTTGAATCTTTACACTATTTAAAAACGTTCAAATATCATCAGACCGGTAGTATCCCTGCACTCATGCAATCAGCCAGGCACTACACATGCACTTATCCAATAATTCAGACACTACTTTTGCACTCACGCAATCACCAAGGTACTTCTTATGCACTCATCCATACACTCAGACACCACTCATGCACTGCTCCAATCATCTAGGCACTACTTCTGTACTCCTGCAATCAGGCAGACACTACCCATGCACTCATGCTATCATTTAGACACTACTGTTGCACTGGTCCATTCCTTCAAACACTACCCATGCACTCATCCATACACTCAGGCATTACCTATGCACTGCTCCAAACACCCAGGCACTAACCCTGCACTCATGCAATAAGCCAGACAATACTCCTGCACTCCTGCAATCACCGAGGCAGTTCTATTGCACTCATCTATTCCCTCAAACACTACCCATGCACTCATCCATGCGCTCAGGCTGTACCCATTGACTACTCCATGCACTCAGGCACTACCCATGAACTCATACAATCACTCAGGCACTACTGCTGCACTCATGTATTCCCTCAAACACTACCTATGCACTCATCCATATACTCAGACACTACCCATGCACTGCTCCAATCATCTAGGCACTACCTCTGTACTCCTGCAATTAGGCAGACATTACCCATGCACTCATGCTATCATTTAGTCACTACTGTTGCACTCATCCACTCCTTTAAACACTACCCATGGACTCATCCATGCACTCAGGCACTATCTACACACTTCTCAAATCTCTGAGGCACCTCCCCTACACTCATACAATGAGCCAGGCACTATTCTTACACTCATACAATCACTTAGACACTACTGTTGCACTGATCCATTCCCTCAAACACTACCTATGCACTCAGGGTCTACCGATCCACTGATGCATGTACCCAGGCATTACCCACGCAGTCATGCAATCATTCAAACACTACTGCTGCACTCATCTATTCCCTCAAACACTACCAATACACTCATCCATACACGCAGGCACTACCCCTGCACTCATGCAATCAGCCAGCCACTACTCATGCACTCCTCCAATCACTCAAGCAGTTTTATTGCACTCATCTATTCCCTCAAACACTACCTTGTACTCATCCATGCACACAGGCACTACCCATGCTCTGATGCAATCACTTAGATAAAACTGTTGCACTCATTCATTCCCTCAAACAGTACTCATGTATTCATCCATGCACTCAGGCTGTACCCATGGACTGCTCCATGTACTCAGGCACTGCCAATGCACTCATGCAATCACTACTGCTGCACTCATGCATTCCCTAAAACACTACCTATGAATTCATCGATACACTCAGGCACTGCCCATTCACTGCTCCAATCACCCAGGCACTACCCTGTACTCATACAGTCATCCAAACACTACTCATGCACTGCTCTAATCATTCAGGTACTTGTATTGCACTCATCTCATTCATTCCCTCAAACACTATGCATGCACTCATCCATGTACTCAGGCACTACCCCTGCAGTCATACAGTCACTCAGGCACTAGAAATGTACTCCTTTAATCACCCAGTCACTACCTTTGTAGTCATACAATCACTCAGACACTAGCTATACACTCCTTGAATCACCCAGGCACTACCCATGTACTCATACAATCAGCGAGGCACTACTCAAGCACTCCTCCAATCACTCAGGCACTTGTATTGCACTCATGCATTCCCTCAAACACTATGCATGTACTCTTCCATGTACTCAGGCTCTACCCCTGCACTCATGCAATCACTCAGGCACTACCTATGCACTCTTCTAATCATCCAGTCACTACCCTTGCACTCATGCAATTACTCAGATACTACCTATATACTCCTCAAATTACCCAGGCACTACTCTTGCACTCATGCAATTACCCAAGAACTACTCATGCACTCCTTCAATCACTTAGGTACTTGTATTGCACTCATCCACTCCCTCAAATACTACCCATGCACTCATCCATGCACTCAGGCACTACCCCTGCACTCATGCAATCACTGAGGCATTACCCATGCATTCCTTCAATTACCCATGCACTACCCATGCCCTCATCCATACACTCAGGTACTACCCAAGCACTTATCCAATCATGCAGGCATTACTCTTGCACTCATGCAATCACCCAGGCACCTCTGTTGCACTCATATATTCCCCCAAACACCACCTATGCACTCATCCATGTACTCAGGCTCTACCCATGAACTGCTCCATGTACCCAGGCACTACCCATGAACTCATGCAATCACTCAGGCACTACTGTTGCACTCATGCGTTCCTGCAAACAATACCTATGTACTCATTCATACACTCAGACACTACCCATGCACTGCTCCAATCATCTAGGCACTACCTCTGTACTCCTGCAATCAGGCAAACTCTACCCTTGCAGTCATGCTATCATTTAGACACTACTGTTGCAGTCATGCATTCCTTCAAACACTACCCATGGAGTCATCCATGCACTCAGGCACTACCTATATACTTCTCCAATCTCCGAGGCACTACCCCTACACTCATCCAATAAGACAGACACTATCCATTCACTCATACAATCATTCAAACACTACTGCTGCACTCATCTATTCCCTCAAACACTACCCATGCACTCATCCATACACTCAAGTACTACCCATGCACTTCTCCAAACACGCAGGCACTACCCCTGCACTCATGCAATCAGCCAGCCACTACTCATGCACTCCTCCAATCACTCAAGCAGTTCTATTGCACTCATCTATTCCCTCAAACACTACCCATGCACTCATCGATGCACTCAGGCTATACCCATGGAGTGCTTCATGCACCCAGACACTACCCATGCACTCATGCAATTACTCAGGCAGTACTGCTGCACTCATGCATTCCCTCAAACACTACCTATGAAGTCATCGATACACTGAGATACTACCCATTGACTGCTCCAATCACCCAGGCACTACCCCGTACTCATACAATCATCCAAACAGTACTCATGTACTGCTCCAATCATTCAGGCACTTGTTTTGCATACATTCATTCCTTCAAACACTAATCACTCAGTCACTACCCTTGCACTCATACAATAACTTAGACACTACCTATACACTCCTCAAATCACCCAGGCACTAGTCATGCACTCATGCAATCAGCCAAGAACTACTCATGCACTCCTTCAATCACTCAGTCCCTCAAACACTACCCATGCACTCATCTATGCACTCAGGCACTATCCCTGCACTCATGCAATCACTCAGGCACTACCCGTGCACTCCTCTAATCACCCAGTCACTACCCTTGCACTCATGCAATCACTCACACACTACCAATACACTCCTTGAAACACCCAGGCTCTACTCATGCACTCTTGCAATCAGCCAAGAACTACCCATGCACTCCTTCAATCACTTAGGCAGTTCTATTGCACTCATCCATGCCCTCAAACACTATGCATGCACTCATCCATGTACTCAGGCACTACCCAAGCACTCCTCCAGTCATCCAGACACTACCCCTATACTCATGCAATCACCCAGGCACTTCTGTTGCACTTATCCATTCTCTGAAACACTAGTACTACACTACTCATGCACTCATCTATTCCCTCAAGCACTACCCATGCATTCATCGATGCACTCAGGCACTACCCAAGCACTCCTCCAATCACCGAGGCACTACCCCTATACTCATCCAATAAGCCAGGCACTATCCATACAGTCATGCAATTACTTAGACACTCATCCATTCTCTCAAATACTATCCATGCATTCATTCAGTTACTAAGACACTATTTATACACAATTCTAACATTAATCATACACACATTCATACAATCATTCACTTTTATTACGTACAATTTTTCTATTTTTTACCAGTTTAGGTCATTCCATTAGAACCTTTTTGTTTTTTAGAACAATTTAAACATGTTTTTGTATTTTCTGATTTTCTTTTTTTTTGTGTGTTTTTCATTTTTTTAAAAAGAAAAAAGAAAAGTTAAAGAGTCCAACTCTGCTGTTTCTCTATAACTAGAAACATAAGCAAGCAAGAACAAAAAAACAAAAAATAACACTTGTGGTTTTTGTTGAGTGTTTAAACTTCATCAATGGACAGCTCTCCTACGCACAGTGTCGTAAGGCAGTGGCGACAGACGATTAAAGCATCCGCCAACTCCAGGACTATCAGGGGTTGTGGAGTGGTCAAAACAACCCCTGCAGATGTTGATGGTTGTTGTCCATCATTGTTGGCTGCTTGTTCTTGCCTTCTAAGCTCCACCTCACGTGCCAGGCAAATTGGATGCATAGTTTCCAAATGCCTTTTCATAGAAGAAGTACCACAAGAGTATTTCTTCTCAGAGCCTCTCGATAGAATTTTGTGACAGATGTTACATGTCACTTTTCGGGCATTAACTTTCTTTTCGCCTTCTGGTACAGTGAAGAAGGCCCACACAATACTTTCTTTCCTCTTCTTCACTGGCTCTTCAATATCCTCCATCTCCTCCTCATGCTCCTCTGGAAAAGCTGCTGCCATTTTACAATATGGAAAATGAAAAACACCACAAAAAAACAAAAAAATGAAAAATTACAGAGCCTACAATGTATCTTCAATGCAGACACACCCAAAAAGAAAGGACTGTAACAGGTGTTGGTTCCACCCATGAACAGAATTAAAAGCTGTTTAACCAATGAGAAGCTTTCTTTCTATGTCACATGGGGCCGTGTAGGGGTCGCGCACCCTGCGCATTTACATCGCGCACCCATAAAATGTACTAAATGTTATATATAATGGTAATTTGCTATCAGGACATGATGTTCCATAGTATTTCATTGAAAACTCTTTATGCAAAACTGATATTTAAATAGAAACAGTCATATTTTAGACTTTTGAAACTACGCCGAAGTCGTGACTCCTACGCGATCCCAGAAATACATGAGTGCAGGGTTCACGCACCCACCGCATAGAACCACTTCCCCTATGCGATACCATTGCGACCACAAAAATATGTCAAAAACATTCGAAAACAAATTTAAAACACGTTTATTACAATTTTTATGTAGTCAGTAATAAACCTCTACGTATAAAACATATATTAATTCGTTCTAAATGTGTTTTTGAGCATGACATTCGTATACCGAATTCGCGCACCCATCGCGTGGGATCTCGTAGGGTGCGCGACCGTTTTTTGAAAATTAAAAAAAAAATAGGTAAAAAAGATAGTTATCATAAAAATACAACAAAACAACTTTCATAGTATTAAAAGCAATCTTACAAAATTTAACTTAGCAAAAAATAATTGAAAACAAAACTATATATATATATTTTTTTTTTAATTCATTTGAAAATTCTATTATATTATATCACACTGATCAAAATTACAAACAATAAAACAGTGTTAATTTAAGTAGATAACACTATAAATCTTTCATCAGCTATGTTATATATTTTTTTAAAAACAGATTATAAATATTTTAAAGCAAAAAAAATAATTAAAAAGACATAGACAGAAAATAAAAGTTACAAACATGTTTTCATAAATAAAATCATGTACAAAAACATAGAAATTTACTGAAAAAACCACAGGTTTCAGGGACGTTATAGTTAGGAATTAGCATTTAAAAAACCCTTGAAATTCACTGAAAAAACCACAGGTTTCAGGGACGTTATAGTTAGTCAGACATTTCACTCGAACAAAACCAGAGAAATTCGCCGTTATAGTTAGCTGAGCCAACTATAACTCGTGCCCCCGCAATGCACTGCTGATGACGTCACATATTACATCACTCATGACATGGTCAGTGACATCACTGATGACATCTCAAATGACATCACTGATGACATCACTGATGACATCATCCACTTAATATCTGATGCACCTCCTCTCACCCTAATATAACCTTTCATACACCCACTCTAAAATACAGACTATCATACATGAAACCATAGACACACAAATACCAGTTAGTACATACCCGCTCACTGATTTATTTGTCTACACACACATCCACTCACTAACCCATTATGTCACTCATGCATGCAGTCGTTCATCAATACAGCCACTGATATATCCACTCATACAGCCATACAGACACTTACACACCACCACTCACCCAAAGAGTTACTCAAACACCTAGTCAGTCACCCAAAGAATCAATCACATTGCCATTTACTCACCTATACAGTTATACACATGATCCAGCGCATCCCCTAATTCATGAACCAGGGATCAGGGAAAATTTCAACACACATAAATTGCTTTACCAAACAACGGGGCCCATCACACTTTACCCATAAATGATCCCTGAAGACAGGCACTGGATTTGGGGGGTTTAATTTGTCAGTTTTAGTAAGTACTATGCTTCACATTAATAACATTTGTATATAATTCTAACTATTTGTAATCTCAACTGTCTTCTTCCTTTGGTCGATGGACCTTTAGTTGAAGAGTTGATGGTGACTTCGATTAACTAAACAGTTTAATATTTAACTAAATAACCACAGAGTCACTTCTTCAGTTAATGATTTTATCTTATCAAATGCTCTTAATTTGGATTGTCAGTGCACACACAACATTACATATAAGAGAACAAATTATCAAGCAATGTAATCAAAATGAAACATTTGTATCGATATCAAAGCGTGCATAGGAATGGGGAAAAGAAGGTACAGCACAAATACTTGCAGAAATATATTTGCAAAATTAAAGCAATCAAGGAGGGTGATACCCACCAAAGAATCAGGAAAACCACTTCCTTGGCCAAGGTTGTGGCAAGAGGTCCCCAGAGATAGGCTTAGAGGACAAAGTTAACAGGACAGATGCAGCTAAGTTTGCCATAGACTAACAACTATAATTAATCTCCCAATCAATCTACCTTGATCTAGTTCTCCTCAGACGCAGTCTCCTCCCAAGCACTCCCGCAACGTTCTCGTACCTAAAGCGTTCTCTGGCTTTGTGCTGGTCTGCTCTCTCTGTCTTGGTGCGCTTCTCTGTGTGTTCTGATCGTCTCTTCTCTCTGATCTGCCACCCCGGACTGCACTGCTATACCGGACCGCACTGCCTCAGGTTCATCTGATCTCTCTCCGACCCTTCTCTCTCTGTCTTCTGATCTGTCTTGTCTGACACACCCCTAATTGGGATATCAATTATACCCTACTGTTTAGCTCACTATCTCACAAATCCATCCTATACCGGTTCTAACAAAGGAAGGATTTAAGACCAATACATTCATATACCACTAGCATTCATAATTATACATTTTGCCACATTTGTACATCATGATATCCGTTTCACATTCAAATTGCACGTAGTGATGGCTGTTCCCACAGTCGCTGTCGCGTCTTGGCACATAAACAATAGGACACAGGTCAACATGGCCTTCACACGGATTACATCAGCTGGTACATTCTGCAGTCTGCAAGCAGGCAACCCATCCTGGCGCATGCGCGCTTCATACCGACCAAGCCAACCACATGTTGGTTTAAACGAGAGGCCATTTTCATGCAGGCCCAATCCCGTACTAAAGTAAACAAACACAAAAGAATATTAATTCATGAAATAAAACCCATTATGATTACCTCCCACCATACTAATACCTTGTGTTAATTAAATCCTAGCAAAAGCTATTAATTTAGAACAACCTTTTCGTTATTTGTGCACAACATGCAAAATGTGCAATGTACAACATAGCATAAAAATGCATTAGTACGGTTTTTCAAAGCGCAAACAGTTAATACGTACTCATGCCAACATGGTTTAGTATATTATGTAAAATGTGTTTGCCCCTCGTGTAAATGTGTGCATTCAGAGTTGATTAGTTCATGCAGTCAATACATTATTATGGGGTTACTTAATTTCATGAGGATGTATTTTACAAACCTCACTCCATCACACACATAGCACCTCATTTATTCATACAGATAGTACCATATGCTTACTCTCTTCTACAATCACTGACATAAGCACCACTTATCCATGCAGCCACTGTCACAATCACTCACTGTCACATTTAGTCACTTATATACTCCAACACTGACATATACTGCCTTACACATATGTAGTTACTTACACATATACCACTGAGACATCCATTCACTTATCAACAGAGCTATACGCACACTCACTCACCCATACAGCCCCTAACACAAGCATTCATGAACCCATACACCCAGTAAATCACCCACTCACACATCCATGCAGGGAGTCAAACACACCCCCCACATACCCATACAGACACTCAGGGACCCATACCAGTAATCAGACAACCAATCATTAACCCATATAGACACTCAATGAGCTACTCACCAACCGATGCAGCCACTTACACACCAACTGACAGACTGATACAGACATTCACACAGATTTTCATTCACCCATGCATTCACCAAGATACGTTTAATCACTCACTTATACAGTCAGTCACATACCAACTAAATCATCCATTCAGACACTCATACACCCACTCATTCTTCAATACACTATGGCATGTGTATATATAAAATTCGTCAACTTTTTAGAAACACTCCTAGTCACTGGATGATGTCATCAGTGATGTCATCAGTGATGTCATTTGAGATGTCTTCAGTGATGTCATCAGTGATGTCACTGACCATGTCATGAGTGATGTAATATGTGACGTCATCAGCAGTGCATTGCGAGGGCGCAAGTTATAGTTAGCTCAGCTAACTATAACGGCCGAATTTCTCTGGTTTTGTACGAGTGAAATGTTTGACTAACTATAACGTCCCTGAAACCTGTGTTTTTTTTAGTGAATATATACATATACACACATATTTACACAAATGTATGTACATGTATATTAGAAGATATATATTACAAGATGAAGGATCACAAGAAAACAACAGCCAGCCATGGCAAATAGTCTTTAATAAAATCACGATTATCTATGCAGTAAATTTATGAGAATCAACATTTAATTGCAAGACAGGAGGCTAGCATTATGCATGTTCAAAGCCCTCCAAAACTTTATTTAAAATAAAACATCCTGAAAACCTCTGCATTAGACCAATCGGCCTCCTTTAAATCTCTCCAAGGCTACTACCATTGACATAAGCCTTAATATCCATAGCACCCCTGACAGAACGTGCTGCAAAAAGTTTTAAATCCACACCTGCTACCTTCACAACTGACCTTACCCATCTAGCTATAGTAGCAGTAGAAACTCCTTTATATGGTTTCACATGCGAGATCAATAACTGATCTACTCCACGACTCCTAAACTCCAATACTTTACTCTCATTTTCCATTAAGCACTTGACAATAGAAAGTTTCGGACTTGCATCAAACCTAGGATAAAAAGTGAAACCTGCATCATCTTGGTTCTTCTCCAGGTTCAAGCAGAACCCCTTGTAGTTGATAAAACCTACAGTAATGTCCAGAGCCCTAGCATCTGACACTCTCTATTTCCCCAATGCTTTAACTAAACCTTCTCCGAAAAGCATGCCGTTTGGGTCTTCAGAAGATTCCTTGCATGCAAAATCACCCAGTTTTGGGTTAATGCGAAGCAAAACTGCTTTACGCCTCTCTTCAATCAGCCCTCAGTTCATATTGCCCAAAAAACAAAGTGCCCTCTGGCACCATCCTCTCAGCAGAGTAATATCCAGATCTGATCCCTTCAAATATGCCTCTTCTACCATGTCGAACATTCTAGCAAGCAGCCCTAATGTGTCCAGGAGTTTGTCCTCACACTTAGAGATTTCTCTAGACCCTTTCTCGGTTCTCTACCTAACTTGAACATGTAAGTTATTGATTCCAGAACAAGGTTTGGAGTCATCGAATCCCTTTACCCGATAACAGGACGGAAACATTCCGCTCTCCTTGCATTATGTTCCCCTTTGTCTAAAGGCTGTCAAATCCAACGCCTGATATATTCTGAAATGACTCATGGGCCACCAATAGGACCCCCGGGGAAGACGTATCTCTTTTAGCTCAAAAACATTCTGACCAAATGGATCTACCACCATCTTGTCACCCAGGGCCGGCTATAGTGCTGGTGGTGCCCATTGCAACAATGTTTTTTGGCACCCCTCAATGACCACCTGTGCCACGGATTCCCTCACTACCACCCTTTAACATTGCCTCTCAAGTCTCCATAACCACTCTCTCTCACATGCATTTAATTATTTTTATAGCACCACTCATACCAGTGTAGAGTGTCAGAGCACTTTACATCATACACACTACAAAGAGGCAATCAATCATAGGTGTGTAAATTAGTGGATAGGAAATGTTACATAAGACAGAGGACTACAAGGTGTAGGAGTAGCATGTCATCCATACTGGTAGACAGTATAGTTTAATAGTGCTTGGTCTGGAGAAGCACAAACTCAAAATTCAAAACGTAACACCATAGTTGGGGGTTTTCTTTAATAATCAGAATTGATTTATATCCAACTGAGCCCTTTTTACAACATTAGGATAATGAAAGACTGGGGAAAAAATCATAACGCTACAATCTTTGTAGTTTGCATGCAGCTCTATGATGACAGTAAATAGCTCACTGTTCTATGTTAGGATTTTAACTTATAAACTGCAAGTAACAAAAGGATCTCTCAGACAAAATCAGTTACCCACTGACCTATTTACATCATATGCAAATTGTCATCTGCATGGTACATGTTCTTTGCAGCAGGCATATTAGTCCACTGTGCTACCTTTCCATGAGACAAAACTTCCACTAGACAAACATCTTATCTCTCTCTAGGAAATACATTAGTCACCAGAGTTATCCTGACATTTTTATTGTTGCCTGAAAATTGTTGGAGGCCAGGAACGCAGCAGCAGGTGCTTTTCAAACCATGATATATTTGCAAACACAACTCCCCCACCCTAAGTCAGCGGCCAATGTGCCATAAATTTCATTTTTTTTTCTTTTTTCCTTATTTTTTATTCCACTTCAGAATGAGGCTTGTGTTCATGAAAAGCACACTAATGCGCCGGATGCCTAAAATGGCCACCGGACCACAGCCAAAGCCTTGTGCTCCTCGCCGCTGTGAAAAAAACCTTGCGCCCCAACGGTGAGCCCGCTCGACTACAGTGCCTCCTTTCCCCAAATATTCACTTGTTTATTAAATAAACCGTAGGCTCCTGAAAAACGGGCTCCTAAATTCAATGTGACCCATTTTGTTTCCCAGATTAGTACTTTTCTAGGGCAAACAAACATCTCTTCTGCAATAAAATTCCCACTCTTAAATAAATAACAATATATATATCTATAGATAATTCTCAACAAACACACTTGGCCCATAAATTGCAACCATACATATTTTAACCCACCATTCATATCCTCCAAAGTAAAATATCAATCACAAAAAGTACTTATCTGCTCAGAAGCAGCAAACAAAAGAGGGAGTAGATGGCAGACGGCAGGATTATATGGGCCCTTAAAGTTCTATTTCTATAGTTTGGTGTTCAAAGTTCTGTTCTGAAGTTTTCTTTGAAGTGTTTGCTTCTCAGAAGTGATAAATAAAAGAACAATGCATAATGCTAGCCTCCTGTCTTGCCATAAAATCCAGATCCCAAAGGATACAATGAGTTGCAAAGTAATGTAATATCCAAGAAAGAAGTGACTCAACCAGATGGACTCATCAAAGAACAAAAATATATTTCCACTGCAACGTTTCAGTTTCCATCTTCATCAGGTAGTACAAGATGGTTTGCTCAGTGACTACACAGATGACACTGCTGAATTTTCAAAAAACATCATGAGTAGAAATTCCATTTGGAATGCTGAATCAATGCAGTCCTGAGATCTCTCAAGGTATGCAGTGTAGAGGTGGTGTTGTCAGTGATGTTCAGTGCATCTGGATGCAGTGATTTTAATCGGTACATCCAGAAGTTTTCACTGGAGTCCAGTAGTTCTTCCTTTAAAACATGTTCACAGGGAAAATCTTCAAATCTGATAGAAAATGATCCACAACGTTGAAATGATTGGCTACAGGCCGGTCAAGTGTCTTATTAATTATTGCTGATTTGTGGTTCCTGAATCATGTGCGGAGGTCATTCACTGTTTGGCCTACATATTGTTTTTTACAGCTTTGGCACTAATTCACATAAATAATGCATGTTGTGCGACATGTAAGATGGTGTCTTATTCCATACGATCTTCTCATAACAGAATTAGTTGCTGATGATGTTTGTAAAAGGTATTCACTTGTGATGCACCTTTTAGAGTCACATCAATGAACCCCTGCATTTGTTACAGCTTGCTTGAGTTCAGGTCTCACAGTAAGACATCGTAAATTGAGAGCTCTGTGGTAAGCAATGACTGGTGGTTTTGGAAAGACCTTTGCAAGTTTTCACAAGTGGACATTAAGGGAAATGTTTTTTGCATTATATTTCTGTAATTGGGAGCTGATGGATGATAGTCAACCACAAATGGAATTCTGTCACTTTTGTTTCTGCTGTTGGTATTCCCAGTAAGTGCTTCCCTGGGTATCTGCAAAGACTTGTCAATTTCTTGCCATATGATATGCAGAGGATAGTCTCCCTTTTTACATAATGTAGCAAGTTCGTGTAGGTGGTCTTTACAGGTGTCATCATTGCTGCAGATGCATCTTATTCCGAGTGCTTTGCAGTAGATGATGCTGTGTTTAGTGTGGTGTAGGTAAACAACAACAGAACATCTCCAAAACAGTATCATTTAGTAAATTGCAGTCAGTCCATGATATATAAACTGTTCTGTTCCAGACCAATGGTTTTTAAAGTTTATTTATCAAAAGTACAAAAATATATTTAATAAATCTTTTTCTCTTTTATATATGAATATTCATTATACATAAAAACAGGAACATATACCACAATATTTTCATGTATTCAATTGGGGAGCACCCACAACAATACTATAAATAAACATTTACATGCAAAACATAAAGTATAACACAGTGCAAATAACAGAACTCACAAACCATATTAGGACTAAGACAATACAGAAGCAAGTGAACAATAAACATACAAAGCAAAAAAAGACATTCACAAAAGTTACAAACAAGAATAATTCATTCTATACTTGTGTTTGAATTGATCAAATGTTCAAGTTTAACGTTAGTGCATTAATAAACTGAAATGCGCTGACGCGCGTTTCGGAAGTAACTAGAAGATGATCATATCCTTCATCAGGGCGCTGTCTGTATGCAACATGTTCAGTGGCCGAAAGCCATCTGCAGGGGATGCATTCTCACTTGTTATAAGACTGCGTAGGGTGCTCAACACTGGTTCACAACCAGGGGTCTGGAGAACAGGGAAAAATTAAAAATAAGTACACCAAATACTATTACAAGATAAGGGCACTAGCGGAGCCTAGAGAATCAAGAGAAAGTCATGCTATCTCACCAATTGATATCTGTCTAGAGATAGAAGTGGAATGTGCCCACTAATCATGCTATCTCACCGAGAAAAGTGTGTGTAAGATTGGAAGCAGAATGTGTCCCAGTAGACAAAAAGGTAAGAAGCCAGTGGCAGAACATGGAAAAAATCAGAGTGTCATAGAATACCTGTGAGTAAAAACACCGTAGGTTCTTAGAGTAGAAATATAACACCTACTGGTAAGCCACATTATTGGACACAAATAATGGATGGCACGTGGATAAGGAGTCCTCAAACTCTCTTGGGAGCAATGTAGAAGTTCACTCGTTCAAGGTAAAATCTAAGACGAAAAGATGATCATGTTGCAAATGCATGGAGTATGTCTAACCTGAGATATAGTCATCCCTAGTGTGGCTACATACCTAAAACGCTGGAAAATTGCAGCCAGAGTATGGGCCGTGTCTATCAGTCCAGGGTTCTTAAATCAGTAGCTCAACAAAATGTAGTTAAATCTGAAAAGATAATCAGAATAGACTAGTGAGCAAAGCTCAATTACTGAAATGGTCTATGTCCAACCGAATGTCTCATATACGAACTACGCTTACCTAAAGCTCAAAAATCTAGAGTGGTAAGTAGGTTCACGTGGCCCCAGGGATCAAATAAAAAGCAAAATGAAAATATCTATAATGGAAAGAAATGCATGTAGTTACAGGTCGCTTTGTTATTTAGCCTGTTGTGTGCTCGACAAAATGGGCAACAACTTACCCGTATATCTCAATGAGACACAGCTCCTGGGGCGAGCGACAGCACAGTACTGTCAATTATGCAAGCGCTCTAGGGGCTCAAAGGTACTACAACTTTTGAAATCCACTGTGGTCTGTTGATAAAAAACAGACTTTAGATATAGAGACAGATACCCAGAAAAACTATACAAGTAACCGAAATATGAACAGGTCCGGGATGGTAGCGTACTTACCTACATACCTAATGATGCTTCGAGTCCTGAACCCGGAGGACACAGCCAACGGTTGGATGGATAGCCGGTAAGTGTGCGCATGCACAATCGCGCTACACATAGGCAGAAACGCGCGAAAAAGACACGGAAAGACGTACACCTGAGGTGCTGATTCCATGGAGCGTGCTTGCAAGAAAAACATGTCCCGCTCTGGCCGCCATCTTGGAAGGAAGTGAGCTGCATAGAGTGCGATCGCCATAATGGAATGTGCGATCCTGAGATACAAGTTAATTTAAAACTTGGGACGCTAATAGCGTGGAACCTGATTTCGAGATTGCGAAGCTCGCTATGGTACCCATACTCGACGTGGGCAAAAATAGGACACGGACGCCATGTTATAATGTACAGTTATTAACAAAAATTAGAAGAGAACAAAATAGACCGATTAGAGGGTTTAAAAAGAGCTGCTCACAAGTAGTAATCACAATGGTGAAGTTGATCCCAGACAAGATCAAACAGAGTTAAACTACAAAATAATGCTCATGGAAATGGCAGTATATCCACTAACAGTGACAAATAAGTCCTAACCTGCAAGACATGAATAAATGAGGTTAACTAGGTACACCTCATAATGGTAAGCACACATATTGTGTATGCAGACAAATAGATGGAAATCAAGAGTCTACGGAAACTGGAAGGGTAAAGCCAGGATGATAATGGTCCTAATAGCCCTGTGTAAGGCATCCAGTAGCATAGGAAATGTGGCTCCAACGCTAAGAACAACCACCTAGAAAAACATGTACTGGGATTGGGTAGGTGGCTGCACCAAATAATGCAGGATGAGATACCCTGTGGAATAAATTGGACCAAATGAGTCTAAAGGGCTATTCAGGCCAGGTACCTAAAAACAAATAACTCTCAATATCAGGAAGCTTAAAAAGACACTGTGCGTATGCAAAAGGCAAAAAGACATGCCGGTAAGGTCCAGAGCCTAGAGGAACCTAAATCAGGTTATTGCATTTTCCCATGGAAGGAGTTCATTCGAGCCTGAATTAGCTGTCTGGAGAGTGTATATCCAGAACACTTCTCTCCTTTTTCTCAAGCCATCGATGTTGCTGTCCTTGGGGCATCGTACTTTTTCTAAGATGATCCATTTGAGATCTTTCTCAGAATGTTGATTTTGGTACCAATGATCAACCAGGGGTGCTCCTGCCCGATTGTTTTTAATAGCAGATTTATGTTCACTAAACCTGACTCTGAATTCTCGACTGGTTTCGCCAACATATCCTTGGTTACAGGGGCATAGGATAAGGTATACGACATTGGTTGTTCTACAATTGGTCATCTCGTTAAAGGTAAATTGTCTTTTTCCCCAATATAAAACAGCGGAAACAATGGCATGGTTACAGGCATGGCAATTTCCGCACTTGTGGGTTCCTTTGATGGGATTGTTGCCTGTAATGGATCTCTGGGTAAACTCTTTATCTGCTTTGTAAGTAGCTCTCACCAGGTTCCTGTTACGTCGAAACGCAAAAACTGGTTTAGGAAGATGAGTAGACTGTTCAACAGAATTAAGGATATGCCATTGGAAGCCAATTATCTGGCGGAGTTTGTTGTTTAAGTTGGAGTGTCTTGTGATACATACCAATTTCATATCGTCTACCGTGATTTTATGTTGAAAAAGAGCCTCGCGGTTGTAATATTTGGCCCTCTTGTACGAGTCCTTAATGAGTCTATGTGGGTATCCTCTACTAAGGAGTTTGTGTTTGAGCTGATCAGCATGTTGGTCAAAATCACTCATATTAGTACAGTTTCTGCGTAATCTTAGAAACTGACTAAATGGTATACTGTCTCTTTGGCATCTAGGGTGGTAGCTCTCATAATGCAAAAGCATATTCCTTGCTGTCGGCTTAGTGTACAATGACACTTGAATCTTCTGATTGGCAATGTAAATCCATATATCAAGGAATTCGATCCTTTCTTTGCTGGTTTTGGGGCTGAATTTCAAATGGGGATCACACAAGTTGATCCACAAAAGAAATTCATTAAGTTGCTCTTCTTGTCCCTTCCATATGAAGAAAATATCATCGATGAACCGATGCCACTGCTGAATATTTTCTGCAAAAGGAGCTATCTCATTGAAAATGAATTGTTCCTCGAAGGTACCCATGTAGATATTAGCCACATTCGGGGCGCAGGCTTGGGCCACGTGAACCTACTTACAGCTCTATATATTTGAGCTTTAGGTAAGCGTAGTTCGTAAATGAGACATTCGGTTGGACATAGACCATTTCAGTAATTGAGCTTTTCTCACTAGTCCATTCTGATTCTCTTTTCAGATTTAACTACATTTTGTTGGGCTACTGATTTTTAAGAACCCTGGACTGATAGACATGGCCCATACTCTGGCTGCAATTTTCCAGCATTTTAGGTATGTCGTCACACTAGGGATTGCTATATCTCAGGTTAGACATACTCCATGCATTTGCTACATGATCATCTTTTCGTCTTAGATTTTACCTTGAACGAGTGACCGTCTACATTGCGCCCGAGAGAGTTTTAGGACTCCTTATCCATGTGCCATCCATTATTCGTGTCCAATAATGTGGCTTACCAGTAGGTGTTATATTTCTACTCTAAGCACCTACATACAGTGTTTTTACTCACAGGTATTCTATGACACTCTGGTTTTTTCCGTGTTCTAACAGTGGCTTCTTACCTTTTTGACTACTGGGACACATTCTGCTTCCAATCTTACACACACTTTGCTCGGTGAGACACCATGATTAGTGGGCACATTCCACTTCTATCTCTAGAACATATCAATTGGTGAGATAGCATGACTCTCTCTTGATTCTCTAGGCTCCGCTAGTGCCCTTATCTTGTAATAGTATTTGGTGTACTTATTTTAAATTTTTCCCTGTTCTCCAGACCACTGGTTGTGAACTTGTGTTGAGCACCCTACGCAGTCTTATAACAAGTGAGAATGCATTTCCTGCAGATGGCTTTCGGCCACTGAACATGTTGCATACAGACAGCGCCCTGATGAAGGATATGTTCATCTTCTAGTTACTTCCGAAACGCGCGTCAGCGCATTTCTGTTTATTAATGCACTAAAGTTGAACTTGAACATTTGATCAATTCAAACACAAGTTTAGAATGAATTATTCTTGTTTGTAACTTTTGTGAATGTCTTTTTTTGCTTTGTATGTTTATTGTTCACTTCCTTTTGTATTGTCTTAGTCCTAATATGGTTTGTGAGTTCTGTTATTTGCACTGTGTTATACTTTATGTTTTGTATGTAAATGTTTATTTATAGTGTTGCTGTGGGTGCTCCTCAATTGAATACATGAAAATATTGTGGTATATGTTCCTGTTTTTTATGTATAATGAATATTCATATATAAAAGAGAAAAAGATGTATAAATATATTTTTGTACTTTTGATAAATAAACTTTAAAAACCATTGGTCTGGAACAGAACAGTTTATATATCATGGGCGGACTGCAATTTACTAAATGATACTGTTTTTGAGAAGTTCTGTTGTTGTTTACCTTGTTATTTCCCTGCTTCCTTCTCCAAACCCATCCAGAATAGTCAGGGACCCTCTTTGTTTTTCATGAGTGTGGTGTAGCTGACATGAAGTCCAGTTTAGATACAAATGAGCATCTGTAGGCTTGTGGTATCATCTTAGGTACCATCAAATTCACCAGCAGCAATACTAAACAGAAGCATCATGTCCCTTTTTTGGATGTGCTACTTACCATTTATGAACATAAAGTTATACCTGATATGTACCACAAGCATGCCGCTATTCCTTTGTTATGGTTGTCCTATGTCATGAAGCTAAACAACATCATAATTGTTCTACTCATTACTATCATACAATAAATTGACCAACAGAAATGGCAAAAAATTATGTTTACAAGCCTGCAGGGTAATTTTTATGTAACAAAGATAATAGTTTACAGTTATATTATTATGTTATCGTAAGATTCAGTGATTCATAATGGGAACGCAGTAGGACTATATTTGAGATAGACAGGAATGGCAGTTGGAATTAAGGAACTTGAGATGATTAAAGTAGTCAATATCACATTTCTGAGTCCAGATGTAGACCTCTTTTCATGGTGTCTGTTTGCAGGACCCAATTCACTTTCTTTTTGACGTACTTTCAGTTTCCAGTTCATTCATCTTTCTTGGGGTTGTTCCTGCTCTAATCCTGCAAACTGAAATGTCCTGCTTTGTTCCTATTTGAGATAAATCAAACCTAAGTCAATGGGAGCCCTTGTGAGGAAACTACGATATAACTTGGTTTGAGGTTTTCAGGGCATTGTGGGTAAGAAAACCTTATGGGATCTGTTCAAAGCACACCAACCTGGACTCCCTTGGATGTCTACTTTTCAGAAATGTATGGGTTTGGTAGGTTTCCCTATGTGGCGGTCAAGCCAGGCCCCAGTTAACGCAACTACCCCTATTGCCAGATCAGGTTAGTTTTTTTACATGAAATTTTGATGTTTCCACATCACGTTTGGTGTCTTTTCCTGTTCTGGACACTAGGGGAGAGCATAGGCCGATGCCCAAGAGGACCCCTCCCCACAAAACAAGGCTTCATAAATGAAGTCCCTCGTATCTAGTGGGCTATCTGCCCCACTGGATGATTGTCCCATCTACCCCCATGGGGGCAGAAAGACTGTATATATATATATATATATATATATATATATACAATTCCTGGTATCTAGTGCGCTTTAGACAACCCCCGGGGGGGTCAGACTGTGGAAATTACCCCCATCTGCCTCCCAGGGGGTTAAGAAATACTGTTGCATGTATATTAGGGTGAGGGCATAGCCATGCCCTGGTGGGCAGCCCCCACCCCTATATTTTTATATATAAAAAAAATCCCTTGTATCTAGTGGGCTTTCTGTCCCCTTGGGGGGAGCAGATCTGGGTAATCGGCCCATCTGCCACCCTGGGAGCACAGAAATACTGTTGCATTTATGTTGGGGTGAGGGCATGCCCATGCCTTTGTGAGCAGCCCCCACCCCTATATTTTTATATATATTTAAAAATCCCTGGGGTCTAGTGGGCTTTCTGCCCCCTCCAGGGACAAATCAGGGGTAATTGCCCCATCTGTCTCCCAGGGGAGGCAGAAAGACTGTTGCATGTATATTGGAGTGGGGGCATGGCCATGCCCTTGTGGGCAGCCCCCATATGCCCCATATTATATATATATATATATATATATATATATATATATATATATATATATATATATATATATATATATATATATATATAATCCCTGGTGTTTAGTGGCCTTTATGCCCCCTGGGGGGGCAAATCAGAGTAATTGCCCCATCTGCTCCCCTGGGCATGCATATTGAGGTGGGGACAACGCCATGCCCTTGTAGGTAGCTCCCACCCCTATATTTGTATATGTAAATACAAATTCCTGGTGTCTAGTGGCTTTATCAGGGGTAATTGCCCCATTTTCCCCCCGAGGGGGCAGAAAGAATGTTATAATCATAAGTGCTGAGGGGAGCACAAGCCCTTGCCTAAGCGGCCACTCACCACATCCCTGGAGTTTAGTGGGTTGATCCCAGCTTGGGGATCCCTCTCCTGTGGCAATGCCCAAGCAGGAAGCCACTGGGCAAAGGTACCATTGAGAAGGGGAGATTCTACCCTTTCCATTAACACCTCTCCCATAAAAATCTGTGCTCAGGGCTGAGATATGTCCCGAGCACTTTTCAGTGAAAGAGAAATGAGCCATTCACTCATTTTACTTTCACTTTTGTAATGTAATGATGTCAGCGCGCCCTGAGCGTCATTACAAACATAAAAAAGTTCAGGCTGCTCTAGGTCTAGGTGCCAATGGATAAGGCGAAACACGTGGCTGATAATTAGGATAAATAAACCAAAGAAAAAACTTAACTTAAGGATCTGCAAAGAGTGCTATTTAATGACTCACAAACCAGATGTTGAAGTATTCCTTGAAGTCAATATTTAATACTGATGAAATTTACTTAAGAAAATCAATAAGTTGGACTTCATTACTCCATTAATTAGAAAACATTTTGGTTAAAGCATCCACCACAGAATAAAATTTCTAATCAACTAAGTTTAGGGCCTATACCTAGATTGGATGCACAACCCAGTATTGCTCCACAGAAGACTGTGTATTAGGTGGGTGTAGCACTTTGACCAACAGCACTTTCACTGTTCTCACTTTCATAGACAGAGATTTTGTGCTAACCAAAGCCAAAGACAATGAGGAGGTAAACCAGGGGCGGCTCCTCCGTTAAGACGGAGGAGTGTCGCCCCACTGCCTTTTAGCATGGCAAAAACGGAAAAGTAAAATGATACGTTTTGTGGGGCAGAGCTAGGCTGCACAGGCGGGAGGAGTGGTGGCACCCTCCTAAGTGTGCATGAATGTTTTGCCAGCTCTGCTGCATTACAGCCTGGCGGAGAACATGCCCAGGCTCCCATTCCTCACATGAGCGCCGAACAACGGCGCTCAGACCAATCACAACGCTGCATTGTAGCGTTGTGATTGGCTTAGGGGAGCCTATCCTGATCCTGAACCTGCTTCCTATTCGAACAGAAGCCAGGAAGAGGACGGAGAGGACGTAAGAGAGGCGGCAGCCGACCAGCCGATCGGCAGGTAAGTGATTTTGTTTTTTAAAAAATTCCTCCTGCCCTTCCCCCTCTCCCCGCCCCACTACTGCTTCGAGGGAGCAGCCATGAATGGGGTAAACCCATTGTTGCGCAAGGGCATGCACTCTGGGATGCATTCTTTTAGTTAAGAGGGCAAAGCTGAGGTACTTAAGTTTCTGAAGACTGCTGAAAACTGAAATGTGCTGGCAACCTTCTGACTATCAGAAAGACATTCATTGCATTGACTATAAACATAGAGGTAGGCTTTAGCTATGACCTACTGTACAAGCTGTCCACATATAATGTTCCGTACCAGTGCACAACCCCCCACCCAACTAAACACCCATTACTACCCACCCCACTGCTACCAATTACAATCCTAATCATATGTATAATTGCAATCATACTCTGCTGAATACTGAAGCTGGCTGAATGGCTGACTGAACTGTACGAAACCACTGAAAATAATGTAAAGATACCAAACCGCATCCAACCACATAAAGTTGTTGTAATGCAAGGCACGTCGAAGTGGACAAAAGGTAGTCTTCTTCACAAAATATGAAACACCAAAATAAATAAATACCCTTTCACCCCTTCTATGCGTCGGACGCGTGGGAGCCGTCTGACACATAAGTGGTCATGTGCGTCGGACGGCTCCTGCGAGTCCGACGCCATGACACAGGGAATCCCTCTGGTGCGGGCACCAGAGGGATTCCCTTTAACCCCCAACAGCCTCGGAAGCTGGGGAAGAGCTTTCCCAGCTCCCGAGGCCCCCCCCTGGTTTCCCTGAAATGACGATCAGCGCACACGTCGCGCTGACATCATTTCAGTGAAACCAAAACTGAAATGAGCCAAGAGGCTCATTTCAGTTTCACTTTCTGCGTGCTCAGGGGGCTATCTCAGCCCCCTGAGCATGTAGAAAGACAGGAGAGGTATCACCATTGGAAAGGGGAGAATCTGCCCTTTCGAATGGTACCCCTCCCCAGTGGATCCCCAGGAGGGCGATCCCCAAGCAGGGATCCACCCACTAGGCACCAGGGAGGGGGGAGCGGCCCCTTGGGCAAGGGCCTTTGCTCCCCCCCAAAAAATCGGCCTAATTTAGTCTTTCTGCCCCCCCCCGGGGGGGCAGAAAATACACTAGACGCCAGAGATTTTTTGGGGGGCAATTTTAGTTAGGGTGGGGGCTGCCCAAAATGGGCATGCCAATGCCCCCAACCCCCTGCCAAAATTACAGCCTTTCTGCCCCCCTGGGGGGGGCAAAAAGCCCACTAGAAGCCAGGGAATATTTTGGAGACAATTTGAATTAGGATGGGGGCTGCCCAAAATGGGCATGCCAATGCTCCCACCCCCACAAAAATTACAGCCTTTCTGCCCCCCCTGGGAGGCAGATGGGGCAGTAGCCCCCAATCTGACCCCTGTGGGGGCAAAAAGCCCACTAGACGCCAGGGATTTTTTTTGCCAATTTGAATTAGGGGTGGGGGCTGCCCAAAACAGGCATGCCAATGCCCCCACCCCCACCCCACAAAAATTACAGCCTTTCTGCCCCCCAGGGGGGCAGAAAGCCCACTAGAAACCAGCGATTTTTTGGGGCAATTACAATTAGGGATGGGGGCTGCCCAAAACGGGCATGCCAATGCCCACAACCCCTGCCCGCAAAAAGTCCAGTCTTTCTGCCCCCCTGGGGGGCATATGGGGGCTGTAGCCCCGAATCTGCCCCCCCCGGGGGGCAGAAAGCCAACTAGAAACCAGGGATTTTTTTTTGTATTCATGTAGGGGTGGGGGCTGCCCAAACTCGGCATGACAATGCTCCCCCCTCGGAGAAATTCCAGTTTTTTTGCCCCCCGGGGGGGCAGAAACCCACTAGGCACTAGCGATTACGCTGGCTTTTTTATGCGTGGGGGTGGGGGCTGCCCAGAATGGGCATACCAATGCCCCCACCCCCCAAAAAATAGCCACAGTCTTTTGGTCCCCCTTGGGGGCATATCGGGGCATACCCCCCCCCCCCCCGAATCCCCCCAGGGCGGCAGAAAGCCCACTAGGCACATACCTTTTTTTAGCAATGTGCCTACCTGTGGATTTTGGGCCCTAGCGCAGCCGGCACATAGGGAAACCCAGCAAACCTATACATTTTTAAAAAGTAGACACCCAGGGCAATACAGGATGGGGTGTCTTGTCTGGCTCTCACCAGGTTCTGTTACCCAGAATCCCTTGCAAACCTCAAACTTTGTAAAAAAAAACACATTTTCCTCACATTTTTGTGGTGTAAAGTTCTGGAATCTGGGTGGATGCACAAAATTCCACCCACCCCGCATTCCCCAAAGTCTTCCGAGTAAAATTGTACCTCACTTGTGTGGGTAGGCCTAGTGCCCGTGACAGGAAATGGCCCAAAACAAAAGGTGGACACACCACATTTCCACAGTGAAAACTGACCCTTTTTTGCAGAGTGCCTAGCTGTAGATTTTGAACCCTAGCTCTGCCGGCACCTAGGGAATCCCAGCAAACCTATACATTTTTTAAAACTAGACACCCAGGGAAATCCAGGATAGGGTGACTTGTCTGGCTCTCACCAGGTTCTGTTACCCAGAATCCCTTGCAAACCTCAAACTTTGTAAAAAAAACACATTTTCCTCACATTTCTGTGGTGGAAAGTTCTGGAATCTGCGTGGATCGACAAAATTCCACCCACCCCGCGTTCCCCAAAGTCTTCAGAGAAAAATGGTACCTCACTTGTGTGGGTAGGCCTAGAGCCCGCGACAGGAAACGGCCCAAAACGCAACGTGGACACACCACATTTTCACAGTGAAAACTGACCCTTTTTTTGCAAAGTGTCTAGCTGTAGATTTTGTACCCTAGCTCTGCCGGCACATAGGGAAACCTAGCAAACCTATACATTTTTGAAAACTAGACATCCAGGGGAATCCAGGATGGGGAGACTTGTCTGGCTCTCACCAGGTTCTGTTACCCAGAATCCCTTGAAAACCTCAAAATTTGTAAAACAAAACACATTTTCCTCACATTTCTGTGGTGGAAATTTCTGGAATCTGTGCGGTTCCACAAAATTCCACCCACCCCACATTCCTCAAAGTCTTCCTAGAAAAATGGTACCTCACTTGTGTGGGTGGGTCAAGTACCCGCGACAGGCAAGGGCCCAAAACCTGTTGAGGCAACATCAAAATTACCTATCACAAAACAACCTGGTTTTGCAAGGGGGGTCCCATGAGTTTTTGGCCCCGGGGTCAGCGGCCATCTAGGAAAACCTACCAATCCCACACATTTATGAAAACTAGACACCCGGGGGAGTCCAGCAAGGTATAGCTTGCGTGGGTCCACCAACATTTCCCTACCCAGAATCCCCTGCAAACCTCAACTTTAGCTGAAAAAATCACTTTTTTCTCAAATTTCTGTGTGGGAAAGTTCTGGAATCTGAGTTGATCCACAAATTCCCTACCACCCAGCATTCCCCCAGGTCTCCCTATAAAAATGGTACCTCCCTCGCGTGGGTGGGTCAAGTACCCGTGACAGGCAAGGGCCCAAAACCTGATGAGGTGACATCAAAATTACCTATCACAAAACAACCTGGTTTTGCAAGGGGGGGGTCCCATGAGTTTTTGACCCCGGGCTCGGCGGCCATCTAGGGAAACCTTCCAAACCCACACCTTTCTGAAAACTAGACACCCAGGGGAGTATAGCAAGGTATGGCTTGCGTGGGTCCCCCAACATTTCCCTACCCAGAATCCCTTGCAAACCTCAAATTTTGTTGAAAAAATCCATTGTTTCTCACATTTCTGTGTGAGAAAGTTATAGGATCACCGGGCTGACACAAATTTCCTACTACCCACCGTTTCCCCAGGTCTCCAGATAAAAATGGTACCTCACATGTGTGGGTAGGCATAGTGGCTGCAACAGGAAATGGCCCAAATCGTACTGTGGAGACTTCAAAATTACCTATAACAAAACTACCTGGTTTTGGGGGGGCACCTGATTTTTTGGCCCCGGGCTCGCCGCCATCTAGGGAAACCTACTAAACCCACACATTTCTGAAAACTAGACACCCTGGGGAGTCCAATGAGGTATGACTTGCGTGGATCCCCCAACGTTTCCCTACCCAGAATCCCCTGCAAAACTCAAAGCTAGCTGAAAAAACCTCATTTTCCACATATATTTGGGTGGAATCACCGTGCCGGCACAAATGTCCTACCCCACAGCATTCTCCTTAGTGTCCCGAGTAAAATGATACCTCACTTGTGTTGGGTGTCCAATGCAGAATTGGCTTAAAACTAATTTTAAAAAAAATTTTGCGCTTAGTATTGTCAGTGCTATACCCTAAATCCCTATGTTTTGGGCTCTTCCCAGTCACAGGCCCTTGCCCTACCCACAAAAGTGAGGTATCATTTTACTCGGGAGACTGAGAGGAATGCTGTGGGGTAGAACATTTGTGCCGGCACGGTGATTCCACCCAAACATATGTGGAAAATGTGGTTTTTTCAGCTAAATTTGAGGTTTGCAGGGCATTCTGGGTAGGGAAACATTGGGGGATCCACACAAGCCATACCTCGCTGGACTCCCCCACGTGTCTAGTTTTCAGAAATGTGTGGGTTTGGTAGTTTCCCAAGATGGCCGCCGAGCCAGGGGCCAAAAACCCAGGTGACTCCCCTTGCAAAACCAGGTTGTTTTGTGATAGGTCATTTTGATGTCTCTTCAATATGTTTTGGGCCCTTGCCTGTCGCGGGTACTTGACCCACCCACGCGAGTGAGGTATCATTTTTATCGGGAGACCAGGGGGAACGCTGGGTGGTAGGAAATTTGTGGATCCACGTAGATTCCAGAACTTTCCCAGACAGAAATTTGAGAAAAAAGTGATTTTTTCAGCTAAATGTGAGGGTTGCAGGGGATTCTGGGTAGAAAAACGTTGGGGGACCCATGCAGGCCATACCTCGCTGGACTACCCCGGGTGTCTAGTTTTCAGAAATGTGTGGGTTTGGTAGGTTTCCATAGATGGCCGCCAAGCCTGGGACCAAAAACTCATGTGACCCCCTTGCAAAACCACGTCATTTTTGGATACATAGGGGGCATCTGTGTTTTTGGTCCCCGGGTCGGCAGCTATCTAGGTAAACCTACCAAACCCACACATTTCTGAAAACGAGACACCCCGGGGAGTCCAGCGAGGTATGGCTTGCGTGGGTCTCCCAACGTTTTCCTACCCAGAATCCACTGCAACCCTCAAATTTAGCTGATAAAAATCACTTTTTTCTTAAATTTCTGTATGGGAAAGTTCTGGAATCTACGTGGAACAGAACCTGGTGAGAGCCAGACAAGTCACTGCATCCTGGATTCCCCTGGGTGTCTAGTTTTCAAAAATGTATAGGTTTGCTAGGTTTCCCTAGGTGCCGGCAGAGCTAGGGTTCAAAATCTACAGCTAGGCACTTTCCAAAAAAGGGTCAGTTTTCACTGTGAAAATGTGGTGTGTCCATGTTGCGTTTTGGGCCGTTTCCTGTCGCGGGCACTAGGCCTACCCACACAAGTGAGGTACCATTTTTCTCAGAAGACCTTTGGGAACGCAGGGTGGGTGGAATTTTGCAAAAAAAGGGTCCGTTTTCACTGTGAAAATGTGGTGTGTCCATGTTGCGTTGTGGGCTGTTTCCTGTTGCGGGCACTAGACCTACCCATACAAGTGAGATACCATTTTTCTGGGAAGATTTGGGTAATGCGGGGTGGGTGGATTTTTGTGGATCCACGCAGATTCCAGAACTTTCCACCACAGAAATGTGAGGAAAATGTGTTTTTTTGGACAAATTTTGAGGTATGCAAGGGATTCTGGGTAACAGAACCTGGTGAGAGCCAGACAAGTCACCCCATCCTGGGTTCCCCTGGGTGTCTATTTCTCAAAAATGTATAGGTGTGCTAGGTTTCCCTAGGTGCCGGCAGAGCTAGGATTCAAAATCTACAGCTAGGCACTTTGCAAAAAAAGGGTCAGTTTTCACTGTGAAAATGTGGTGTGTCCACGTTGCATTTTGGGCCGTTTCCTGTCGCGGGCACTAGGCCTACCCACACAAGTGAGGTACCATTTTTCTCAGAAGACTTTGGGGTATGCGGGGTGGGTGGAATTTTGTTGATCCACGCAGATTCCAGATTTTTCCACCACAGAAATGTGAGGAATAGTGGTTTTTTTTACAAATGTTTAGGTTTGCAAGGGATTCTGGGTAACAGAGCCTGGTGAGAGCCAGTCAAGTCACCCCATCCTGGATTCCCCTGGGTGTCTAGTTTTCAAAAATGTATAGGTTTGCTAGGTTTCCCTAGGTGCCGGCAGAGCTAGGGTTCAAAATCTACAGCTAAGCACTTTGCAAAAAAAGGGTCAGTTTTCACTGTGAAAATGTGTTGTGTCCACGTTGCGTTTTGGGCCGTTTCCTGTCGCGAGCACTAGGCCTACCCACACAAGTGAGGTACCATTTTTCTCGGAAGACTTTGGGGAACGCGGGTGGGTGGAGTTTTGTGGATCCACGCAGATTCCAGAAGTTTCCACCACATAAATGTGAGGAAAATTTGGTTTTTTTTACAAATTTTTGGGTTTGCAAGGGATTCTGGGTAATAGAACCTGGTGAGAGCCAGTCAAGTCAACCCATCCTGGATTCCCCCGGGTGTCTAGTTTTCAGAAATATGTGGGTTTGGTAGGTTTCCCATGATGTCTGCCGAGCCCAGGGCCAAAAACCCAGGTGACTCCTCTTGCAAAACCAGGTTGTTTTGTGATAGGTCATTTTGATGTCTCCTCAATACGTTTTGGGCCCTTGCCTGGCGCGGGTACTTGACCCACCCACGCGAATGAGGTACCATTTTTATCAGGAGACCTGGGGGAATGCTGGGTGGTAGGAAATTTGTGGATCAACGTAGATTCCAGAACTTTCCCACACAGAAATTTGAGAAAAAAGTGATTTTTTCAGCTAAATTTGAGGTTTGCAGTGGATTCTGGGTAGGAAAACGTTGGGGGATCCATGCAAGCCATTCCTTCCTGGACTCCCCCGGGTCTCTAGTTTTCAGAAATGTGTGGGTTTGGTAGGTTTCCATAGATGGCCGCCAAGCCTGGGACCAAAAACTCATGTGACCCCCCTTGCAAAACCACCTCGTTTTTGGATACATAGGGGGCATCTGCGTTTTTGGTCCCCGGGTCGGCAGCTATCTAGGTAAACCTACCAAACCCACACATTTCTGAAAACTAGACACCCCGGGGAGTCCAGCGAGGTATGGCTTGCATGGGTCTCCCAACGTTTTCCTACCCAGAATCCCCTGCAAACCTCAAATTTAGCTGATAAAAATCACTTTTTTCTTAAATTTCTGTATGGGAAAGTTCTGGAATCTACGTAGATCCACAAATTTCCTACCACCCAGCGTTCCCCCAGGTATCCTGATAAAAATGGTACCTCACTTGTGTGGGTCGGTCAAATACCCGCGACAGGCAAGGGCCCAAAACGTATTGAGGAGACATCAAAATGACCTATCACAAAACAACCTGGTTTTGCAATGGGAGTTCCTGGGTTTTTGGCCCCAGGATCGGCGGCCATCTTGGGAAACTACCAAACCCACACATTTCTGAAAACTAGAGACCCGGGGGAGTCCAGCGAGGTATGGCCTGCATGGGTCCCCCAAAGTTTTCCTACCCAGAATCCCCTGCAAACCTCAAATTTAGCTGAAAAAATCACATTTTTCTCACATTTCTGTCTGGGAAAGTTCTGGAATCTACGCGGATTCACAAATTTCCTACCACCCAGCGTTCCCCCAGGTCTCCTGATAAAAATGATACCTCACTCGCGTGGGTAGGTCAAGTACCCGTGACTGGCAAGGGCCCAAAACGTATTGAGGAGACATCAAAATGACCTATCACAAAACAACCTGGTTTTGCAAGGGGGGTCACCTGGGTTTTGGCCCCGGGCTCGGAAGCCATCTTGGGAAACTACCAAACCCACACATTTATGAAACCTAGACACCCGGGGGAGTCCAGCGAGGTATGGCTTGCGTGGATCCCCCAATGTTTCCCTACCCAGAATGCCCTGCAAACCTCAAATTTAGCTGAAAAAAACACATTTTCCACATATTTTTAGGTGGAATCACCATGCCAGCACAAATGTCCTACCCCACAGCGTTCCTCTCAGTCTCCCGAGTAAAATTATACCTCACTTGTGTGGGTGGGGCAAGGGCCTGTGACTGGGAAAAGCCCAAAACATAGGGATTTAGGGTATAGCACCGACAATACTAAGCGCAAATTTTTTTTTTAAATTAGTTTTAAGCCAATTCTGCATTGGACACCCAACACAAGTGAGGTATCATTTTACTCGGGACACTAAGGAGAGTGCTGTGGGGTAGGACATTTGTGCCGGCATGGTGATTGTACCCAGAAATATGCAGAAAATATGTTTTTTTCAGCTAAATTTGAGGTTTGCAGGGGATTCTGGGTAGGGAAACGTTGGGGGATCCACGCAAGCCATACCTCATTGGACTCCCCAGGGTGTCTAGTTTTCAGAAATGTGTGGGTTTGGTAGGTTTCCCTAGATGGCGGCGAGCCCGGGGCCAAAAAACCAGGTGCCCCCCCAAAACCAGGTAGTTTTGTTATAGGTAATTTTGAAGTCTCCACAGTACGATTTGGGCCATTTCCTGTTGCAGCCACTATGCCTACCCACACATGTGAGGTACCATTTTTATCAGGAGACCTGGGGAAATGCTGGGTAGTAGGAAATTTGTGTCAGCCCGGTGATCCTACAACTTTCTCACACAGAAATGTGAGAAAAAAATTATTTTTTCAACAAAAGTTGAGGTTTGCAGGGGATTCTGGGTAGGGAAATGTTGGGAGACCCACGCAAGCCATACCTTGCTATACTCCCCCGGGTGTCTAGTGTTCAGAAATGTGTGGGTTTGGTAGGTTTCCCTAGATGGCCGCCGAGCCCGGGGCCAAAAACTCATGGGACCCCCCTGTCAAAACCAGGTTGTTTTGTGGTAGGTAATTTTGATGTCGCCTCATTAGGTTTTGGGCCCTTGCCTGTCACGGGTACTTGACCCACCCACACAAGTGAGGTACCATTTTTCTCGAAGACTTTGGGGAATGCGGGGTGGGAGGAATTTTGTGGATCCACACAGATTCCAGAACTTTCCACCACAGAAATGTGAGGAAAATGTGTTTTTTTTTTACAAAATTTGAGATTAACAGAACCTGGTGAGAGCCAGACAAGTCACCCCATCCTGGATTCCCCTGGGTGTCTATTTTTCAAAAAAATATAGGTTTGCTAGGTTTTCCTATGTGCCGGCAGAGCTAGGGTTCAAAATCTACAGCTAGGCACTTTGCAAAAAAGGGTCAGTTTTCACAGTGAAAATGTGGTGTGTCCACGTTGCGTTTTGGGACATTTCCTGTCGCGGGCACTAGGCCTACCCACACAAGTGAGGTACCATTTTTCTCGGAAGACATTGGGGAATGCGGGGTGAGTGGAATTTTGTGGATCCACACAGATTCCAGAACTTTCCACCACAGAAATATGAGGAAAATGTGTTGTTTTTTTTTAACAAATTTTGAGGTTTGCAAGGGATTCTGGTAACAGAACCTGGTGAGAGCCAGACAAGTCACTGCATCCTGGATTCCCCTGGGTGTCTAGTTTTCAAAAATGTATAGGTTTGCTAGGTTTCCCTAGGTGCCGGCAGAGCTAGGCTTCAAAATCTACAGCTAGGCACTTTCCAAAAAAGGGTCAGTTTTCACTGTGAAAATGTGGTGTGTCCATGTTGCGTTTTGGGCCGTTTCCTGTCGCGGGCACTAGGCCTACCCACACAAGTGAGGTACCATTTTTCTCAGAAGACCTTTGGGAATGCAGGGTGGGTGGAATTTTGTGGATCCACGTAGATTCCAGAACTTTCCACCACAGAAATGTGAGGAAAATGTGTTTTTTTTGACAAAGTTTGAGGTTTGCAAGGGATTCTGGGTAACAGAACCTGGTGAGAGCCAGACAAGTCACCCATCCTGGATTTCCCTGGGTGTCTAGTTTTCAAAAATGTATAGGTTTGCTAGGTTTCCCTAGGTGCCACCAGAGCTAGGGTTCAAAACCTACAGCTAGGCACTTTGCAAAAAAAGGGTCAGTTTTCACAGTGAAAATGTGGTGTGTCCACGTTGCGTTTTGGGACATTTCCTGTCGCGGGCACTAGGCCTACCCACACAAGTGAGGTACCATTTTTCTCGGAAGACATTGGGGAATGCGGGGTGAGTGGAATTTTGTGGATCCACACAGATTCCAGAACTTTCCACCACAGAAATATGAGGAAAATGTGTTGTTTTTTTTTTTTACAAATTTTGAGGTTTGCAAGGGATTCTGGGTAACAGAACCTGGTGAGAGCCAGACAAGTCACTGCATCCTGGATTCCCCTGGGTGTCTAGTTTTCAAAAATGTATAGGTTTGCTAGGTTTCCCTAGGTGCCGGCAGAGCTAGGGTTCAAAATCTACAGCTAGGCACTTTCCAAAAAAGGGTCAGTTTTCACTGTGAAAATGTGGTGTGTCCAAGTTGCGTTTTGGGCCGTTTCCTGTCGCGGGCACTAGGCCTACCCACACAAGTGAGGTACCATTTTTCTCAGAAGAACTTTGGGAACGCAGGGTGGGTGGAATTTTGTGGATCCACGTAGATTCCAGAACTTTCCACCACAGAAATGTGAGGAAAATGTGTTTTTTTTACAAAGTTTGAGGTTTGCAAGGGATTCTGGGTAACAGAACCTGGTGAGAGCCAGACAAGTCACCCATCCTGGATTTCCCTGGGTGTCTAGTTTTCAAAAATGTATAGGTTTGCTAGGTTTCCCTAGGTGCCACCAGAGCTAGGGTTCAAAACCTACAGCTAGGCACTTTGCAAAAAAAGGGTCCGTTTTCACTGTGAAAATGTGGTGTGTCCATGTTGCGTTTTGGGCTGTTTCCTGTCGCGGGCACTAGACCTACCCATACAAGTGAGATACCATTTTTCTGGGAAGATTTGGGTAATGCGGGGTGGGTGGATTTTTGTGGATCCACGCAGATTCCAGAACTTTCCACCACAAAAATGTGAGGAAAATGTGTTTTTTTGGACAAATTTTGAGGTATGCAAGGGATTCTAGGTAACAGAACCTGGTGAGAGCCAGACAAGTCACCCCATCCTGGATTCCCCTGGGTGTCTATTTCTCAAAAATGTATAGGTGTGCTAGGTTTCCCTAGGTGCCGGCAGAGCTAGGATTCAAAATCTACAGCTAGGCACTTTGTGTCCATGTTGCGTTCTGGGCTGTTTCCTGTCGCGGGCACTAGGCCTACCCACACAAGTGAGGTACCATTTTTCTCAGAAGACTTTGGGGTATGCGGGGTGGGTGGAATTTTGTTGATCCACGCAGATTCCAGATTTTTCCACCACAGAAATGTGAGGAAAATGTGTTTTTTTTTACAAATTTGTAGGTTTGCAAGGGATTCTGGGTAACAGAGCCTGGTGGGAGCCAGTCAAGTCACCCCATCCTGGATTCCCCTGGGTGTCTAGTTTTCAAAAATGTATAGGTTTTCTAGGTTTCCCTAGGTGCCGGCAGAGCTAGGGTTCAAAATCTACAGCTAGGCACTTTGCAAAAAAAGGGTCAGTTTTCACAGTGAAAATGTGGTGTGTCCACGTTGCGTTTTGGGACATTTCCTGTCGCGGGCACTAGGCCTACCCACACAAGTGAGGTACCATTTTTCTCGGAAGACATTGGGGAATGCGGGGTGAGTGGAATTTTGTGGATCCACACAGATTCCAGAACTTTCCACCACAGAAATATGAGGAAAATGTGTTGTTTTTTTTTTACAAATTTTGAGGTTTGCAAGGGATTCTGGGTAACAGAACCTGGTGAGAGCCAGACAAGTCACTGCATCCTGGATTCCCCTGGGTGTCTAGTTTTCAAAAATGTATAGGTTTGCTAGGTTTCACTAGGTGCCGGCAGAGCTAGGGTTCAGAATCTACAGCTAGGCACTTTCCAAAAAAGGGTCAGTTTTCACTGTGAAAATGTGGTGTGTCCAAGTTGGGTTTTGGGCCGTTTCCTGTCACGGGCACTAGGCCTACCCACACAAGTGAGGTACCATTTTTCTCAGAAGAACTTTGGGAACGCAGGGTGGGTGGAATTTTGTGGATCCACGTAGATTCCAGAACTTTCCACCACAGAAATGTGAGGAAAATGTGTTTTTTTTTACAAAGTTTGAGGTTTGCAAGGGATTCTGGGTAACAGAACCTGGTGAGAGCCAGACAAGTCACCCATCCTGGATTTCCCTGGGTGTCTAGTTTTCAAAAATGTATAGGTTTGCTAGGTTTCCCTAGGTGCCACCAGAGCTAGGGTTCAAAACCTACAGCTAGGCACTTTGCAAAAAAAGGGTCCGTTTTCACTGTGAAAATGTGGTGTGTCCTTGTTGCGTTTTGGGCTGTTTCCTGTCGCGGGCACTAGACCTACCCATACAAGTGAGATACCATTTTTCTGGGAAGATTTGGGTAATGCGGGGTGGGTGGATTTTTGTGGATCCACGCAGATTCCAGAACTTTCCACCACAGAAATGTGAGGAAAATGTGTTTTTTTGGACACATTTTGAGGTATGCAAGGGATTCTGGGTAACAGAACCTGGTGAGAGCCAGACAAGTCACCCCATCCTGGATTCCCCTGGGTGTCTATTTCTCAAAAATGTATAGGTGTGCTAGGTTTCCCTAGGTGCCGGCAGAGCTAGGATTCAAAATCTACAGCTAGGCACTTTGCAAAAAAAGGGTCAGTTTTCACTGTGAAAATGTGGTGTGTCCACGTTGCGTTTTGGGACATTTCCTGTCGCGGGCACTAGGCCTACCCACACAAGTGAGGTACCATTTTTCTCGGAAGACATTGGGGAATGCGGGGTGAGTGGAATTTTGTGGATCCACACAGATTCCAGAACTTTCCACCACAGAAATGTGAGGAAAATTTGTTTTTTTTGACAAAGTTTGAGGTTTGCAAGGGATTCTGGGTAACAGAACCTGGTGAGAGCCAGACAAGTCACCACATCCTGGATTTCCCTGGGTGTCTAGTTTTCAAAAATGTATAGGTTTGCTGGGTTTCCCTAGGTGCCGCCAGAGCTAGGGTTCAAAACCTACAGCTAGGCACTTTGCAAAAAAATGTCAGTTTTCACTGTGACAATGTGGTGTGTCCATGTTGCATTTTGGGCCGTTTCCTGTCGCGGGCACTAGGCCTACCCACACAAGTGAGGTACCATTTTTCTCAGAAGACTTTTGGGAACGCAGGGTGGGTGGAATTTTGTGGATCCACGCAGATTCCAGAACTTTCCACCACAGAAATGTGAGGAAAATGTGTTTTTTTTTACAAAGTTTGAGGTTTGCAAGGGATTCTGGGTAACTGAACCTGGTGAGAGCCAGACAAGTCACCCCATCCTGGATTTCCCTGGGTGTCTAGTTTTCAAAAATGTATAGGTTTGCTGGGTTTCCCTAGGTGCCGCCAGAGCTAGAATTCAAAACCTACAGCTAGGCACTTTGCAAAAAAATGTCCGTTTTCACTGTGAAAATGTGGTGTGTCCATGTTGCGTTTTGGGCTGTTTCCTGTCGCGGGCACTAGACCTACCCATACACGTGAGGTACCATTTTTCTGGGAAGACTTTGGGTAATGCGGGGTGGGTGGATTTTTGTGGATCCACGCAGATTCCAGAACTTTCCACCACAGAAATGTGAGGAAAATGTGTTTTTTTGGACAAATTTTGAGGTATACAAGGGATTCTGGGTAACAGAACCTGGTGAGAGCCAGACAAGTCACCCCATCCTGGATTCCCCTGGGTGTCTAGTTTTCAAAAATGTATAGGTTTGCTAGTTTTCCCTAGGTGCCGGCAGAGCTAGGGTTGAAAATCTACAGCTAGGCACTTTGCAAAAAGGGTCAGTTTTCACTGTAAAAATAAAGTGTGTCCACGTTGCGTTTTTAGCCATTTCCTGTCGCGGGCACTAGGCCTACCCACACAAGTGAGGTACCATTTTTATCGGGAGACTTAGGGTAACACAGAATTGTAGAGCACGTGTTATTACCTATTGACATTTGATGCATTTATGCCTTCCAAATTAAAGACAATGTGTAAAAAGAAGTCATTTTGAAAAATGACCTATAATTCTCATGCTAGTATGGGTACTCACAATTTCGGAAATGTGCAAATATCTACTGTTTCTAAACTCTATATTTTGTTCCAATTTCAGAAATACATAGGTGTCTTTCATACCGATTTTTCCATGTATATATTTTCCCAAATTAATTGCTATATACCCGGTACATAATAAAAAACCATTGCAAGACACTGCTCAGTTATTGGCTCTGGGTTCGTCGGGTTCTTGGTGAACCTACAAGTCCTATATATCCCCACAACCAGAAAGGTCCCGCGGATGTAACGGTATATTGCTTTCAAACAGCTGTTATAATTAGAAGAAGTTACAGGTGAAACCTTTGACACAAATGGCTGTTTTTTTCAACCAATTTTCAATTTTTCCTATATTCAACTGTTAGTTTCTATAAAGAAATCTTGAAGGATCTACACAAATGACCCCTTGCTGAAATTCAGAATTTTGTCTATTTTTCTAAAATGTATAGCTTCCCAGGATCCATTATTGCTTTCATACCCATTTCTACCATTAACTGGAAGGCGGTTGAAAGCACAAAAAATAGCAAAAATAGGCTATGTCCCAGAAAAATGCCAAAACTGTGTAAAACATTTTGGTTTTCTGACAAAAGTCTGCTTGTCCCTGAAAGCTGGGAAAATGGTGATTTCAGCAACACAACCCCTTTGTTGATACCATTTGCAGGGATATACCAGACGCTTTCATCTGTAGCCCTTTTTTCCCATTTTTCCCAAAAAAATCAATATTTAGCTATATTTTGGCTTATTTCTGGGTCCCCTTCAGGGGAATCCACAAACCCTGGGTACCTTTAGAATCCCTATGATGTTGGAAGAAAAGGACGCAAATTTGGCGTGGATACCTTATGTGGTCAAAAAGTTACAGGGGCCTAAGCGCGAACTACCCCAAATAGCCCAAAAAAGGCTTAGCACAGGGGGGGAAAAGGTCTAGCAGCGAAGGGGTTAATGATTATCCACAAGAGTGAAACCACGATGGGCCTCGTTTTTTATTTATACACAAGCACACACAAATAAATCTTCTAATGCTGATTAGCTTTTACCCCTTTTGATCTGATGCTCTCACCCTCATCCCCAAGGTTCTAAATGTCACTTTCACTTTAAGCCCCTCAGGATCTCCTCAGCCTCCAAAGAAATAAACCTAAAACTGTGCTGCAGTCCAGATCCTATTCAGAGTCAGACACCGGGGCTGTGTAAGCGGCACCGAGAATGCTACGAGGGAAATACACAACATCACAGCCAACATAAGCCGGTCAATTATAAATCCTGTCTGCTTTAGGTTTTCCTCTGTGGTCTATATCCTCTTTAATATTTATTAAAAGGAGCGCAAGAACACAGGTGCAATATGGGTGCGCTGTGTATGCAAGCGATAATAAATTTATCAGACAGTCTGTGATCTCGTCTCCGAGCCAGATGACTGAATCAAAGGGGAATACGTGCACGCAAGGTAACCTTAATTTAGCAACGGAAGTGACTCCGTGCGGGCATGTGTTCGGCATAGCTGTGTGCAATTACTGCTCAGCGCTCTCAAACAAGCAGGGTCAGGTGCAAGGTGAAGAGCTCCGTCTTGCTAATGCTGTCATGAAATATTTATTTTGCAATCGACTTTCCTATTCACTGCACACTTGCAAATGGACGTGCCTGTCTTTCAATAAGAGCTGCAGATAAACAGGGAACCAGCCACCTGGCAAAGCTGATCACCTTTCTCATAAAAAAAATATGCTGGCCATTTCCATTCGTTTCTTTACCAGAAGAGCCAAGCACTGGTAGGTGAAAACATAATTGTGTAAAATTGTCACATCCTCATTTATACTGTTTGAAAACGAGTCTAACACGAGGAAAACATCGGGGAAAGCTTGTTAAGCCTGGAGTCACTGGATGTCAGGAAATGGTATTTTATTTCCACCTGGGATGAGCAGAAGAGATTTGCCCAGAATCTCAGGAAATGGAGCCAAGACTAGGATTTGAATCTGGTTCCCTTGTTCCAAACTCGGCATCATCAGCCGCGAGGACGCTAAATTAGTGTCTATTATGTAAAAAACACATAAAAAACTAAAATTAGGAAAAAGCAATTCCCCTAAGATGAAGTAAAACACACAGGGGCAGATTTACGTTGAACTAACGCAGCGGGGTACAGCAAGTCATTTTGCTGCGCCGCGCTGCGTTAGTTTTGAAGCACAGGGATGCAACATATTTACAAGAATATGTCGCATCCTTGTGCTTCCCCCTGCGCTGGCGCACAAACTGCAGCCATGCGCCGGCGCAGGCACCCTTGCACCATGGTGCAACGATGCCTGCGTTGTGGGGAGATTGTTTTTGTGCAGGAAGGGGAACCTTCCTGCACAAAAACAATCACTACAACCATTTTCCTCTTTCAATGCGTTGAAAGAGGAAAAAACGAGGAGAAATGAAAACATTTCTCCTCGGTGCGCCTCGCTACGCCACCTCTAGGGTGGCGTAGCTTTCAGACGCATCTCCAGAGTTACGATTTCTCGTAATTCTGGAGATGTGTCTTGTTCCATGAGAGTTGCTTGGGAACACCCACAGCAACACCCATGGAACGCCCCTTCACCGCAAAGTGCTGCGTGTGAAGGGGCCGTATTTACAAGGAGAGGAAAAGTCACGCAGGGTGGCTTTTCCTCTCCTTGTAAATATGGAGCAGCCCCCTGCGCCACCAGTACGTCACGAAAAGTGACGTACTGATGGCGCAGGGGGCTCGTAAATCTGCCCCGAAGAATGTAAACAAGAGGGGCATCTCCTGGCAACGCATAGTGGACAGCGTCCACCTCTGAATGCTACTTACTACTCGGCTCCGCTCACTAATTTGAGCATTCCCTGCCCATCCCAGCAACCTGTTTACCTATGAATGGGTGAAACGGTCAGGTCACAAAGTCAGACTTCACTTTGGGACTAGTTTGAGTGCAAAATATGCCAGGTACTACTTCCTGCTGCGTGCTCTACAAACCAAAAGAAAACAAGCATTGGCAATGCCAATAGGTCTCGCATTTGCAAGAGTTAGAGCTATTGGCGTTGTAAATGACAATGGGGCATATTCACAAGGACTTATCGCCGAGTTATCGGCACTTTAGCGCAGCAAAAGTGGCGATAGAATTACCGCCCCTTTTGCAAGCTGGTGCTAACTGCCTACATCACCACATAACCCGCAATAGCTGCCGCAAAAAACATCACCACCGTTGACACCGCCAACTAACGCTAATGAGATGCAGAATAGGCGTGTCTCTGCAAAAACACACGAAAAGACAACACTGCGCGATTCTCTACGGACAGCCAGATCTGCGATACGAGGCAAAAACAGGCGATAAGCCGCAGTAGCAGCAGGGATTTAACACCTGCCTTTTGCTGGTGCTAAGCAGGACGACTACCTGCACCACAAAAGGGAGCCCAGCCCACAGCCACACCTGAAGAACAACAGATGCCATGGAGCCACTGCCCATGAAGCTCGGAGACCCCTGAGGCCCACAACACCAAGAGCCACCATCCCCAGGACCCCCCCCACACTCCTGGCCCCCCCAGGCCCACCCTCCCCGGACAAAGATGTGCCACAGGAACTTACAAAATCACGAGAAAAATAAGAGCCTGATGTCGCACAAATACAACAACAAACCTACATGTGTGGTCAGAATAAGGAGAAACAAACATACAACTTAGAAATCACCCAACAGAACTTTATTAATACACAACACAAAACAACAATTCTGAAGAGTCCATGCGGATCCACTCCAGACAATCTGGAAGTCACAGCCTGCAAGAAAAAATCCGAGATAAGAAGGCGTGTCATGCGATCATCAAAGGAAAGAGAGAGAGAGAAAGAAAGAAAGGGAGCGCGAGAAAGAAAGGGAGAGAGAGAAAGAAAGAAAGGGAGCGAGAGAAAGAAAGGGAGCGAGAGAAAGAAAGGGAGAGAGAGAGACCGCTGCCCATGCGCACCCCGGCCCCACTGCTCACCTTCCGCCACCGGTGTGTCTCCAACCACGTGCCGGTGCACTCTCCGAGCCCAGGACACGCGACCTTGGCAGCCTCCACATCACGTGGACGCGGCCCACTAGGTCACACACCTGAATCTGGGCCTTGAGTTCGGAATGGGAGAGTCCATTACAGTGCACATGTCATCATCGCAGGCTGCACACCCGCTCAGCTCCATAGGTGCCACTAACTCTGTGAACCTTGAGGCAACGCCACGTGGCGGTAGGCCCACGTCGCACGCAGGCTCCAGCCAACACTGCAATCCACCAGGTCCCCTATCTGAAACGAGTACACAACAAATAATTGCAGAGTCCAAATCATTTTACACGGCATCATCGCCTGTCCGCCCCTGCGCACATATGCTGCTGCACCACAGCCCCTCCCACCGCCCAGCGGTGAATGTCCGCCCCTGCACACCCTGGCCCCACTGCTCACCTGCTGCCACCGGTGTGTCCCCAACAGGGCACACCACGTGCCAGTGCCAAGTCCAAGGCCGGGGTCCGCAGCCTTGGCAGTCCCCACATCATGCAGCACCCCCCCGCGGTCCAGCAGGTCACACACTTGATACTGGGTCTTGAGTCAGAAATGGCAGAGACCATATCAGTGCACACATCATCATTGCAGGCTGCACACCCGCTCAGCTTCATAGGTGCGACTAACCCTGTGCAGCTCAAGCCAGCGCCACGTGGTGGTAGGCCCGTGGCGGCCGCCGGACGTCGGGGGCGACTAACCCTGTGCGCCACAAGTCATGGACCCTCCATGATTGAGCCCCGTTGCTCGTTCATCGTCAGGTCACCTCCGGCAGTGGGGAATGTGATGTTGCAGGCCCCTTTTACATGGCCCGTGACGCATCTGCTGGATGGGTGTGGTGTGTGTGCAAACCTTCCCTCAGGGAGTGGCCGTGGCATGCTGGCAACTAGTACAGTGACCAGCAGATCCCAAGCGTGGAATCCTGGGACATGTAGCTATGTCATCCCCCCTCGGAGCGTAAGCGCAATGGTCTGGCCTGGCGTATGCCGGACCTGCGTCGGGCGTGCAAGAATGATCCCGGGGCTGTGTGCACTGGTTCAGTCCTTGTCCGGACAAGGAAGTGACGAATGCGTGTGTCCCTGATGTCGTGACTACGCCGCACGGAACACAATCGGCAATGTAGCACACTGTGACTCATGTCCCACGACGTGTGCAACATGGACGTCAGGGGGAATTACTGACCCAACACACATCCACATTCACATACTTGAATGATCGAAGACATGACACAACTGTGCATTAGTGAATGATTTATTGTCACCCAGTGGAGTGTTGCAGCTGGAGCAGTACAGAGCCATGCAGACCCCACTTCACATCATTGGCACGTGGCGGCCCAGCCGGAGTCCTTCAGGGCATGACAAGTACATCGGAAGAGGAAGAGTCCAGACCGCAGTCTGATCGCTGTGTCATCGGTCATCTAACAGAATATGGCAGTCCATGTCGAGGTCCAAGGTGAGAGTCAATGAGTGCATCGGGGGGCAGTGGAAGGTCATGATGCCAGGGACAGAACCAAGATATAACAGGCCAAATGGGTGGGAGGAATGCTGCTGCCGCCTCATGATCAAGAAGTCTGGATCATCCACATCCTCGTCCTCTGATGTGTGCTCTACCTCACCTGTGGGTGCTGCAGTTCTGGCTGCAGCACTGTGTGCCACTGACACATCAGGGGCCGGAGGTGGATTGTCGGCCGCACCGTGTGGCAGTGACACATCAGGTGCAGGAGTAGAAATGTCTGCCGCACTGTGAGGCAGTGACACACCAAGGGGCGCAGATGGGGATGGTGTAGGGGCAGCAGCATCCATCTGTGCCAGGCCTTGTGGCAGCAATGCCATGACGAGGATCTGCAGGGCATGGTATATCCCAGCTACATTTTGCTGATGTGCAGCAGTGACAGCCAACCTTTCCACCTCCATCCACGCCATGTCCTCCATGAGCCTCCGCATATGTGCCAAGTCACTGCTGAGATCGCTGGAGCCACTCTGACTTGACAGGTGTTCTTGTCTCTGAGTCAGGACTCCAGCGATGTTGGCAAGGGCTCGTTGGAGGCCATGGAGCGGACTGTGGGTGTCCGCCAGGGACAGTAAGTGGTCCCCGAAGGGACGTAGACACCCATGGATGGCATCAAGTTTGGCTGCCAGGAGGTCAAACCCCACCAGCACCTGATCAGCCAGCTTCTCCTGGGCCTCTAACACACGGGTTTGGAAGGCCAGGTGTGTTCCGTGGGGCCTTGGGAGACAGCCGATGTGGCAGGTGCTGCCTGCTGTGTGGTCTGTGCAGGGGGTGGGGTCTCCTCGATGCAGCTGGGCTGCCCTGATCCTGGAGGTGGGGAGCTGATGCGGCCGATGAGCTCTCTGAGGGCTTCGGTGTCGATGATGGGGTTGTCATCCTCGTCATCAGTGTAGAGTTGTTGGGTCTGCTCTGCAGGTGGTGTTGATGGTCACTCTGCAATGTTAAGGGGAGATGCTGCATTACATCGTGTTGACATGTTTGTACAGGCATTGTACAAGTTCACATACAGACTGCATGACGAGGTACATTGTGGCTGTGTAGGTGGAGATGCCTGTTGGATGCGGGACAGTTGACATTTCAACACCATCAGGGATGTGAGGTTGTGCTTGTGCAGTTTCATCTCACATACCCCTGCTATGCCAAATGTAATTGGCCAGTATCTTCACACAAGCGGCAGCAGTTTCGCCCTCTGTCCTGGTGTTCACGTGTTGCAGTTTGTCCCACACTGTTGTCTATGCTGCTGTGCTCTGACTGTCATATGTGTGTGCTGCAGTTTAGTGAGGGTCGCACCTGCATCTCTGAGTCTGCTGCCTCTTGTCCTTTGCAGGCGATGTGCCTTTGACTTCTGTGTCCATGCAGTGTTGAGACGTTACCAGTCTTGGGTGGATGTGTGTCTTGGTGGAAGTGGGGACTCTGGGGCATGGTTTGTCCGCAGCTGTGTTGTTGACATCAGGGGTTGATTGTGCAGGTAGATGTGTCAGAGTGTGACCTGCTCCTTTACGGATGTGGTCCGCACTCAGCCACTTCAGTGTCGTTGAGTGCACCATGTCATGGTAATCGGACTGCAGGCATGGTATTCGTCATGCAGTGTCACTTACGTTGTCAGTGTGGCTCACGGAGCAGCAGCTTGGCTGGGTCCAGCACATGTGCATGGGTTGTATGTGAGCTGTGTGATGTGTGGGGTGGGCCCACTCTGGGCAGTTGGTCGAGGGTGACATACTTGGTGTTCCTATGTGTGCTGCAGTATGGCAAGGGGATCAGGGACATGATCCGTAGTCATTGTGGGTGGGCAGTGTGGTCTGCTTATTTGTGCATGTGTGCCATTGTGCCCATCTCCCCCCGTCTCCCAGTCTCTGGTCGCTACTCACCCTGTTGCTGTTGTGTCCGGTCCTGGAGAGCAGTGTCCGGGCCCCCAACTCCTGCCACCGTATCCACACTGATGACTTTGGACACCATCTCCTCCATCTCGTCCAGCTCCTCCTGCGGCGCAGGACTCCCACCTCCAGTCTGCATTGCTGCTTTGAGGTTGTTGGCGAGTTTGCTCTTGGTTTTGTGCATGATATCAGTCCATAGCCTCTTGACCTCGTCCATTGACCTCCTCTGCACTCCAACAGCATTCACCTTGTCCAAGATGGACTGCCATATTCCATTTCTTGTGCCGAGTGACACGGTGGAGGTGATGAACAGTTGTTGATGGTGTCCTATCACGACTGTGACCAGGATCTGATTCTCCTGTGGACTGAACCACGGCTTCCTCTTCTTCTTGTCCTTCCCTGTCCCCGAGGGCCCTGGCTGGGGCTCCGGGGGGCTTGTGGGGTTCCGATCGTCCCCTGTGCCAGCTCCACCTGACTCCATCATGCTTCGCTGCTGGTGTTTTTTTGTTAGTTTTTTTTTATCTGTTTTTGTGGTGATTTTTCCCGCCTGACTTGTGTGTATTGCAGGCCTTGCGCGCCTTATCGCGGATTGTCTCTTCGCGATTGGGCCCATCGCACCTTTTTTCGGGTAAAGGTTTGAATTTTTATCGCAGTCGCGCTAGTTGTTTCGCGGACATTTTCCGCGTTCGCGTGCGTATATTGCACGGTATCGCCGTGTTGGGAATGCCACGTTGAAACGGCGTTATTTTCACGCGATGGGCTGCGATGTGAGAAGTTGCGGTAAGCTATTTTGGTGATGTTTGTTGCACGTTCTTGTGAATATATCCCAATGTCTTTTACCCATTTGTTTTGGTTTGAAGTTGAGTGGAGTGGATGTATGGGGTGTGGAATTATGTGGTTTGCATTGGAATTGTTAGCTGTGGAATTGTGTGGGGCGAGTGGATTTGTGGAGTGGAATTATGTGGCATGATGGATAGATATGGGTGAGCGCTGCACAGAATAGATAAACAGGAAGAAAGAGAGGAATAGGTAGTTTGTGCACGAAGTGGTGAATGAACTCCAGACAGAGGAGCAGAAAGAATATGTGAGAAAGAGAGAAAGAAGGGGAGAGCAGGCAACAGACACATAAAGAGGCACCTGTATATGCAGAAGACACCCCAAGAAGAGGAAGAGAGCATGGGATTGAGGGATAGAAATCTTGAAAAGGCAGGGGAAAGAAACTGTGCTCGAAGACCTGAAGTCAAACACATGAGAGAGGCTCGAAGAGTGACACAATTAATGAGGGAATGAATGTGCTGGTCTTTCCCTCGGGAGTTAGGGCAGATCTCGGAATGGGAAAGCGCTGTAAACTATGTAGAGTGTATAGGGGCTGCAGTAGGTGAGAAAATGGAGGTCTTGTTCAACCTTGTGATGTTTTCCTGTCTTATGTTATTTGAATGCATGTAAGTCTGTTGTTGGTACATTGCCTCGCTGAACTGTCTTTCTGGTATTGGAGCCTGTGGCATACAGATTGTATGCAAAGGCGTGCAGTATGTATACGACCCACTAAACAAGCTCAATGGGATTAATACATGTGGCATGCAGGTTACACACAACTCTCTGCAGCAGATATATTAACTCACTGGGCTATCTCACTGTGATTAAAAAAAAGTGATCAGCAGAGTTGTAGAAAGTTGTCTGCAGTAGGTCTGCGAGGTCCTGCTGTGCTATCTTTTTGGGATTGGAGTTTTTGATCGGGGCCACTGGAAAAATGAGAATTTGTGGCATATAAATTAGCTGCAGTGGCCATTTTTTCCATAATCTGTTTGCTTCTATCTCAGACAGATTAACAGTTCTGACAATTCTGCACACAGGTCGAAGTGCTGAGCCTCACTGTTTGCAAGGGTGAACGGGTCACCCTCAGCAGCTGGTTTGTGTGTGGAGGCTTTTAAAGAAATTATTGTTCCCAGTGTTTAGACAAGGGCTTTTGTCAACAGTTGGAAAGGAAAACCCAGAATGTGTAAATGTAATTTGAGGACAGAAAGAATGGTTTCTTCTTTGTCGCGATTATTTTTTATATTAAAACACATTTAAGCTGTCCCCAGAAAGTGTTCTCAAAGTAGCAGTTCATACCAGAGGGGATTAAGAAGTGACAAGAATCCCAGACATCTTGTATCTTTATAAAAGTCCAATGATTTGTATTCCAGAGTGTCCCCTTGTGAGAGAGTCACTCCACATCAGCATACTGCACTGCTTCCCATGGGGGCAGATTGAGGTAAAGAGGTGCTTCTGAGTCAACACCACATGGACACCCAAACAGCAGAAATGTTTTAGAATATAGCTCAGCTATACTGTACCAAATAAACGAGGTACGCCTTTTTTTCTTTTACAAAAACACACACATGCAGACTGCCTTCTGCTCACTGTACCATTGCATTTGTTGCACATACATTGTTTTGCTCTGGAACATAGGAAGGGCAGTGCTTTTTTTTTTTTTTTTATTTAAATATTTTATTGAAGTCCAGATTACAAACATTTTAAAATCCATCAATACATCCATAATAAGATATTTAAAAATACAAGATCAATAAATAGCACCAATATATACTGAAAAGTCATGAACAATGATGAAAAATGAGAGGACAACCATAAATCCTCAGATTAAGCCTATAAGCAAGTATAAAGCAATATCCACTCCCAAATATCGATGTGACCACCCAATCTTAATCAAAATAAGTTGCCCAGATTTTTTCAAATTTCTTAAGCCCTTCAACTCGTAAAGCATAGGTTCGTTCACTCTTTTTAACTAATTTCATCTTACGAACCCATTCATAGACAGAGGGTATAAGATCTGTACGCCATTTTTGCAACAAAAGTGATCTGGCTACCGCCATTGCAATGTATAAAAATTTAACAAACTTGTCAGGCAGGAAAAGGTCTGGATCAAAACCAAAAATTATTAAACGATTATTCAATTCTAACAGAATACTACATTCATATTCCAAATAACAAAAAATGTCTTTCCAAAACCTCTGAATCATGGGACATTGGAAAATAATGTGTGACCAGTTGGCAGTGGGATGGTTAATACAACGAAAATACTGTGGTGATTGATTGACATAAATCTTAGAAAGGAAAAGAGGAGTTCGATAAAGTTGCCATTTACTGAAAAACAACATCCTTCGCCAATTCGCTCCTCTTAACGTACTAAAATTAAGATTATTAATTGCTGACCACATACTGGCTGAGATTTCTACTTCTTCATGTTTCATCCATTTTGCGATTGCCTTACTCCCAAGATCAACACCTTTAACTAAAGCCAAGCTTTTTTCCATTCTCCAGGTTTTTTAACAACCTTATCCTCTAAAAGTTCATGAACTATATGATGTTGATCGCAAATTTGGGTTAAATCTAATTCACTAAGGAATTTACTAAAAATACTATATGATTGAAGAAGAAGAAAATCGTTAATGATCAGTTGTGACATTTCCGCCATACTCAACCATCTGCCATTCCTCAAAAAATCTGAAATTTTACGGAATCCAGCATTAGCCCACTTTGATATAAGTTCTGTAGATTCGCTAATCCCCGACAATAACATAGGGCCAGATAACAAAGTTGAAGAATTAATTAAAGGAATAGAATATCTTTTGTAGAGGGCCTGGCGTTTTTTGAAAAACCATCGTAGGCATTTATAGCGAACCAGTTTAGGAGATTTAAAAATTGATAACGGGGAGTGGATCTGACTTTCTTTGCACATTAAATTCATAAAACTATTAATAAAAAGATTTGATTGTTGTTGAGGCTTAAATCTGGATAAATATTGTGCAAAATACGCAAAATAGTAATCCCTGAGATTTGGAAGAGCTAAACCTCCCTGTTCCAACCCTTCGTATAAAGTGCTAAGTGCAATTTGCGGGTTTTTTTTGCCCAGAGAAAAGTTGTAAACATAGACTCTATTCGGGAGAAAAAAGAACCAAACAAGATACATGGGATGGCCGAAAAAGAAAATTAAAAAGTGGAAGAACAGACATTTTAATTAGTGCAACCCTACCCAGAATAGATAATGGAAGAGAATTCCAACGTGCAAACAGATCCTGAATTTTTCGTAAAAGCGGGACAAAATTTAAATGAAATAAATCATTTATACGTTCTGAGAAATAAACCCCCAGATATCTCTTGGGTTTGGTGTTTAAACATAAGGAAATATCAGGGTGCAAATCCAGGCCCACTCCACCACACTGTATAATTTCAGTTTTCTTTTTATTAATTTTATACCCACCTAACGCTTCAAATTCCTCAAAAATCTTAAAGGTTTTTACCTGGATCTCTAACTCAGGTTTAATAAAAAGCATAATATCGTCAGCGTATAATTTCAATTTCGCCATAGTGGGAATTGGAGGGCAAATATCAACGTTGTTCCTTATTGCAGTCGCCAATGGCTCAATAAAAAGCAAATAAAACTGGGGAGAGAGGACATCCCTGTCTAGTCCCCCGCTTTACCTTAACCTGGCCGGCCATTGAGGTATTAATAATTACATTAGCTTCAGCATTAAGATAAAGATTTTGGACCAGACCCGTGATCTTAGAAGATATACCAAAGTTTTGCAAGATAATAAACAGCGTCTCCCATACAACAAGGTCAAATGCCTTCTCAGCATCTAAAAGAAGGACTAGTGCAGGTATCTTCTGGGTCTCAAAATAATCCAATGCCTCCGTTAAATAATGGGTATTAGTGCCCAGCTGCCTGCCAGCAATAAAACCATTTTGGTCCGGGTGAATCAAATGTGAAGCATGCTGATTAAACCGATTAGCTAAAAGTTTAGTAACAATTTAATAATCCGAATTTAATAGCGTTATAGGACGATAAGAATTTGGATCTTCACTAGCTTTTCCCTTTTTTAAAAAGCTGACTATGTTTCCTTGTGTAAAAGATTCTGGAATTGCTCCACCTTCTAACATTGAATTTACCAACTGTAAAAGAAATCTGCCACGGAATTATAAAAACTTAAAAAATTCCGCCGGAAACCATCCGGACCGCAGGCCTTACCACTTGGCAAATTCCTAATCACCCCATGCAACTCATCTTTAGTAAAAGGTCTTGCCATAATTGATTTCTCACTCTCTGAAAGTGTCGGAGAACCATTTTTCTGAAGAAAATCTCTCAGAGATGTGATATCGACAGTCTGTTGCTGACCATATATAGACCCATAATGCTGTAGCATTATTTCACTAATTTTCACTGGATCATCCGTACAAGAGGCAGTCAAGGGGGATTTTAATGCATTGATTTGATTAGAAGCAACCTGCTCCCTTGCCTGCCAAGCCAGGAATCTACCAGTAAAATTGCTTTCTTCATATGTTTTTTGTCTATAATGTTGGAAAGAAGATTCGCTTAGGGTGTAATATCTTGCACTGAGATCACCTTTAGCCTGATCGAATTGGCGCTGATTAAAAACAGTAGGATTATTAAGAAATGTAGAATAAGAACTTTGTACCTTCTGCTCCAGATCTCGCTTTTCTACCTTAACTTTCTTTATAATCTCAGCATCTTTTCCGATAATTAGCCCCCGAATAAAGGCCTTAAGTGTATCCCATATCGTATTTAAGGGAGCGGAATCGTGATTTCGAACAAAGAATTCCCTAATCTCAATCTCAATGAGACCCACCCAGTCCTCCTCTAATAAATAATGCCTATTTAGCGTCCATTTTTAGGGGTCTTAGCACGTTCCCCAATTTGCAAGTCAAGTGCCAGCATGGCATGATCAGAAAATCCATTCTGCAGAACTCTTTGCTGACAAAAACTTAAACTCCGAGAAACCAGGAAAAATCAATGCGTGATGAGGTGTGAAATCTACCAGACAGACAAGTATAACCAATTTTAGTTGGAAAAGCCCTCCGCCATGGATCCAGTAGATCTAAAGTTACCCCATAATGTTGTATTATTCTTAAAGTTTTAGGTTTCAATTGTTTTTAGCCAGTGCTGAGGAATCGATTTTAGGATTCATTAAAACATTAAAATCTCCCCCAAAATCAGTTCCCCAGGTGTTTGAATTAAGGATTGAAAAAATTCCTCATATATTTTTGGATTATCGTCTACAGGAGCATAAATACTGGCAAAGGTTATCGGTTTCTGTCCAGCAATACAAGTGACCCAACACCAACGACCATACTGATCTTTGTCAAAGCTGACGACTTCAGCCTGGAATTTTTGCTTAAAAATATTGCCGTCCCTCGAAGGGAGGCTGAAGCTGAAGAAAATCCCCTATAGGCAGCCCATGACTTAAACATAGAAAAGTCTGACAATTTAACAGCTGGTATATGGGTTTCTTGTAATAAAATTACCGCCGGATTTTCAGTTTTAATCCAGATTTCAATTGCCCACATTTTCTTTCTATTATTAAGACCATTAACGTTGAAAGAAACCACTTTCAAAATCTCCTTACTAACCATAATAAATAAGAAGCAAATCTAACCACCTACGTGGCCCCCGATGTATTAAAAAAGTATTGATCTAAAAAATGGATGTATAAAGATTAGAAAAAATGGACTTCGTTTTCTGGCTATACAGCCTTTTTCACCCCAGTGACCCACACCCTCCCCTTTGAGAAAGTGGCTAGCCCCGCTGCCCACCTTCTCCCAACCTCCCCAAATACTAATATTGGTGCCCTAGAATTGCACCTAAGGTGATCTACTCCCCCTGAAAAAAAAAAAAAAGGAAGAGGGAGAGGTAACAGGATCTAATTAGTACATTTCTTTTTCAAAACCCCCCCCATTACAAAGGTCCAGCAAACCCAGATTATTTTCCAGCTGAAATAGCTTTAAGAAGCTCCTGCGCCTCTTCAATACGCGTAAATAAATGAAATTTCCCCTGCACAAGAACTTTGAGCTTGGATTGTTGAGCAATAGAGGCTTGAGCCCCTTGAGATTTAAAAAGGAACAATAATTTGACAAACTCTTTGCGTTTTCTTGCCGCTTCCGCAGACATGTCGGAGAAAATTCTACATTTCGCACCATTCTCGATGTCAAACTGTCTAGACAATATTGCTTTGGACAAGATTTTTTCCTTGATACGATAGTCTGCAAAATTGACGAGTATAGTGCGAGGAAACTTAAGATTAGGGGAAAAATGCGCTGGGACCCGATGATCTCTGGTTACCGTCAGATCACCCGTGAACTCAGGAATCACAACCTTCTTAAAAAAGGAATCAACCCAGTTAAGTGTATCCGTGCCTTCAATCCGCTCCGGAACACCCACTATACGAAGATTTGAACGGCGTGAGAAATTTTCTAGTTCTTCAATCTTATTTTCCATTCTTGTTTTCTCCCGAGAGGCTAGATCTACTTGCTGCAAAATATGGTTCATTTGGTCCTCAACCAGGGAGATTCTTGCTTCGGCCTCCTGGATTCGAGGTGGAAGGCAGGCTACTGCCTCTTCTATCTTCTCCAAACGCAGCTGTATTATTGCTATATCCGTCTGTTGTGTTTTTTTCATATCGCGTATTTCTTCAAGAATCATATTTAGCATATTTTTAACATCCAGCTGATATGACATAGCCTTCTCGTTTTCACCCTCAAGAACCAGGTCGCAATCTTTAATTCCAAAAAGAGTCTCGTTATTCTGTTCAGGTATCAAAGGGCCCAATGGTTTAGGCTTTCCTAAAGCTAAGGCTGAGACTGAGGCTGAGGCTACTATTTGCTCTTGCTGCTCTTGCTGAACTGTCATAATTTCATTAGATTGCATTTGTGTAGACATTTCACGAGGAGGGAGAAGCGGAGGCGGTGATTGAGGAAGCGGAGTCGCGACAGCCCTTGCTAACAGATCGCCGGTTTAAACACAGAAAAGATCCAAGTCAGAGACCCTCAAGCGTCGCCAGGAAATGCAGCCGTTTGGAAGCACAGCCGCCGCCGCATCCGAGAGTGAATACGCGGTAAAATTCAGAAAAGCCCGCGGTAATCCATTGCGTCCGACCGCTCCCGCTCCTGCTCCATCAAGCAACGTCATAGGAGGGGAGGAGCATCACCTGAGGCTACGCGCTAGCGGGAGGCGCCATAGCCGTCCAAGGCGTCCAACTCACGACGATTGTGACATTAAGGTAAAATAACACATGCCAAGGGCAGTGCTAATAATATGGCTTGCCTGTGCTTCATGCATGGCTAGTTTATTAATTGTTGGTGATTAACTTTGTGAATGAATTTGTCCATTTGTGTATAGTTGTTTTCCATAATAATTCTTTGTGATTTAGTAATACTGAGGTCTCTCTTCTATCTGTGTTGTATAATGTCAAAATGGATGCATAACGAATACCTCAAAGTGAGTTGCCAAATTTGCCTAAAATCGCATAATATGCCACATAGTGCAAATGTCTTTGCCGCATAGTTTAGTTAACACTGTTGCATACTTCCAATAATGATGTTTGTGGCCCATAGGATATATTTTTTTTTTGTGCAGTAGGGGAATGAACACACTAAGCTATGTTAATAGCACTGAAATCTGTGACTTGGATGTTTGAAAGATCTCTGCAGCAGGTGTCTTATCCACATGGCTATCTTACGCATGCTTGAAACAAATGTGTGCGTTGCACCTAGATTTCTGGAGCACTTGCATGAACCTCCTGGGTTATATTTCTTGATTTGTAACCCATAACCTGCAGGCACGCTAACCTACCAAGGCATCTAGTTGGAGTGTGAGATTTCCGGTTATTGAGAGATATTTGCAGCAGGTTTATAGACCTTCTGCAACATCTTACTGCAAAGGGACCTTGCGGCCTGCAGGAGGGAAGGTCTCTGCAATACGAACACAAACCTAATGAGCTATCTCATGTTATTTGATCCTGTGTCCTGCAGGATAATCAGAAATGCGCTCCGAAAGTATATTAACCTTGTGGTTTCTCTTGCAAGGTTTGGAATCTGTCCCATACGGGTTACGCACTGGATGGACCCCAAAAGCACTCATACTTGGACTGGAATCAGTGATGTACAGTTGGTACACAGTTTTCTTTAGCAATCACACAACCACTCAGTTATCTTACTGGGATTGGCACTGTCGAAACAATATTTTTGGGTTAAAACATAATCTGCAAAGGAAGTTAGGGAAACGTGAGAAATGAAGTACACTCCAGGATTTTCAGGTGTGTCAAATTAATTTAAAATGCATTGGCTTCTCCCATGCACACATGATAGGTAGGCGGTTGGAGGAGGGGATGGGGGTGAGAAACGAATGAGTACATGCTCAGTTCTAACATACAACTTCTTAAACTACTTTCAATACATAATTTAACATAGTAGTAATTTTATTTAACTCTCACATGGGTAGTTCGGAGCCAGCTGAATCAGAAGCCGACACTTTACATAGTTCTTTGCATTAGGAGCATTTAACATGCTGAGCTAAATTAATGGCAATAAAACCAGGCCCGAACTGGCAGGTAAAGTAAATAGAATTGACAGTCCAGTATCAGACGGAGGCCTCTGAAAGAGCTTTGTGGCTGGGGTAGAGTCTGTCTCAACTCGGGAGCCCAAAGGGCTTCTGTAAAGTCAATCGCAAGTCAGGCTGGTGGCTTTGGAAGACAGATGGGGTGGGGCATAGACATTCTTATTTAAGACTAGTGCTATCTGAATTACTGGGGGCCATTTAGGTACATGTAATAAAATAGGAATGCAGCAACAGTGGCAAATTGGAGGAGAAGGACTTATTTATACGGAAGACCTGGCAAGGTGTGGACACGTGATGCAAATGGAATTACATAAGGCAAGCGCTGCTAAACTGGCATTTAGGGCAAACTTACTGAGGGTATTAAACCGAAGGCATTAGAGTGCTTTATCAGAAAACCAAGCAAATTGCACAGTCCTAGCCATGAGGAGTTAAAGTGATTTTCCCAGACTCACAGGATGCTGATCCAAATCAAGGATCTCACCCTGGTTCCCCATTTCGAAAATTGGCTGCTCCAGTCACAACTCCTCCCAGGTAGTAAAAGATCTAATGGAACAAGCCCCATTCACAATAAAAAGAAATTAAACATAATAATACAAGTGCACGAGCGCGGTCGTGTTTTTAAAGTACATCCCTTTGTTTTAATCCTTTTGTTGAATAACATTGTCAGGGGTAGTATGCGTTATATAAATATAATTACAATAACTGTGTTATCTGAATTCGGCGATTAAAAGGCATGGGTTCGTAAAAAGAAAGGGAACTCATAATATTAAACACAGCGCATGAAAGGCAGCAAGACAAGAGACTGTAAGCACAGCAGCCACTGGCTGGGAGTGTGCATCCCAGAGCAGTACAAGCAATTAGTGAAATCCAGCACAGGAAAGCTATAGATATAAGTAGCAGCACAGAAATCTAGCAACCGGGGAAAATTGCAAGGATTTAAGCAGACCGGGGACTGAGCAGGGGTCTGGGTTCAAGGAGTGTATTATAGAAGCTGTGCGCTGGACACGCAGCGAAAAGAACATGTATTAGGGAAAACGTGTAAAGGGTGTACACCTGAGTGAACAAAAGGCAATAACAGAGGCTGTGCAGAGGCAGGCAGGGAGAAAAGAAAACCGTCCCAGCAGGTTAGCTGCGAGTCAAAACATATGGGGATTGCAGGGGTGGGGAAACAACGGGCTGCTGAAACAACACAGCAATGGGGGCTTCATGGAGAGTAAGTTTGTTGTTTTTGGCTGCCTGAGCCTTTGCTCACCTCCCTCTGCTGTGCTTTCCGGGATTTGGGGCAGATCAAGTGGTCGGCAGTGCCAGAGATTGTGTCCACGCTGCTCCTGTCCCTCCTGGGGCCTAGCCCGGATGGCTCACAGTGGTGGGACCTGAGCTGCAGCAGAGGCATGATGGAGCAGGGTTTTGAGAAAATAAAACCTGCTTGGATTGAACCCTCAGTAACATTCATTAGCAGTGTGCTGTGAAAAATATTATTAAAGAATGCTAAAATGAGGGGAAATGCTTTTGCGCATGCGTGTACTAATGCATGGAACTAGGCCGCAAATTTCTTTGCTAAAAAGACTAATGCTGCTTTTGTGCATGTTAATAATATTTTCCTAGGAATAACACAGGTTGTGCATGGGTTAATGCAATGCTGGGATGGTGTGCAATGAAATTACATTTCATGAAAAATAATATATGTTTGTGTTTGTTTTCTGTAGAAAAGCAAGCATGGGCCTACACTTCTGCATGTCAATTTGGGGTTAATATTTGGCTGAGAATTATAATGTTCAAAAGAAAGATTTGAATGAGAAGAGAGAACGCAAAGGCATGAAAATGTGACCTTCATGGTGTACTGTATGACTGCCAAGCTTTGGAAAAGAATATGCGATATCAGTGGAAGTGAATAACTTCCTTCACGAGATGGCAGAGGCAAACAATGGAAGCGCAGAGATTTGCAACTTGTAGTGAACTGCAGGAAATATTTACTACGATTGTTTTCAAAGTTGTTTCCTGGGACAAATCTGTCGTAATGCTGAATATTTAACACAAAGAGATATTGAATAAAATGGTCATGATGAGAGTGGTGTGACAGTACACCCCCATCCTTAGCCAATGGGAGGGTACGCAGTCAAAATATCGATTTTTTTATATCGACCTACACTAATATCGAGTTTTTAATATCGTAGGGACAGAATATCGATGTTAAGAATAGCGGTGACCAGAATATCGACCTTAAGGTAAGTAATATCGTTTTTTATATCGAAGTAAGTAATATCGAAGTAAGTAATAGCGAAGTAAGTAATATCGTTAGCAAAAATATCTTTGTTAATAATATCGATATTTATATTAGTGTTATAAATTTTAGTATGTATTTTATATGTATGTTTAACATTTTTTGTAATGTATTTTTATTATTTTTAAATATATGTATTAAATGTTTAGAAATTAGTAATTTTTTAAGTAAATTTTGCGTTTTAGTATCAGAGCGGGTTGTGGGTTTTCTAGGGGAATAGGGTGGGAAGTAATTTAATTATAATTAATTAATTAATATGTTTTTATTTATTGTTATTGATTATTAAGTTATTGTTAATTAATTATTAATTTGTAATTAATTTTATTAAATTGATTAATTTATCATTATATTAATTATAATTAAAAAATATATATTTATTGTTATTGTTAATTAATTTATTGTTAGTTAATTATTAAATGGTAATTAATTTTTAATAATTGAGTAATTGATACTTAAATTAATTATGTTAATTGTTATGTGTAGCGGGTTGTGGGTTTATAGGGGAATAGGGTGGGAAGTAATGTGATTATAATTAATTAATTAATTAATTAATATTTTTTTATTTATTGTTATTGATAATTAATTTATTGTTAATTAATTATTAATTGGTAATTCGTTTTTATTAATTGATTAATTTATAATTATATAAATTATAATTAATTTATTATTATTATTATTACTAATTGATGAATTGATAATTAAATTAATTGTGTTCTTTTTTATGTGTAGCGGGTTGTGTGTTTATGGGGTAATAGGGTGGGAAGTAATTTAATGTTATTTAAGTAAATATTAATTTTATTTTATTGGTATTTATTATTAATTTTTTAGTTAATTAATTATTAATATGTTATTTATTTTACAAAAATTATTTAATTAATAAGTATGTTAATTTAACCCCTACGCTATCCAACACTTTCCCTACTGTTGCACTCACTGGAGTGGGAATAGTAATTTTTACCCCTACGCTACCCAACACTTTCCCTACTGTTGCACTCACTGGAGTGGGAATAGTAATTTTAACCCCTACGCTATCCAACACTTTCCCTACTGTTGCACTCACTGGAGTGGGAATAGTAATTTTACCCCTACGCAATCCAACACTTTCCCTACTGTTGCACTCCCTGGAGTGGGAATAGTAATTTTAACCCCTACGCTATCCAACACTTTCCCTACTGTTGCACTCCCTGGAGTGGGAATAGTAATTTTTACCCCTACGCTATCCAACACTTTCCTACTGTTGCACAAACTGGAGTGGGAATAGTAATTTTAACCCCTACGCTATCCAACACTTTCCCCTACTGTTGCACTCACTGGAGTGGGAATAGTAATTTTACCCCTACGCTATCCAACACTTTCCCTACTGTTGCACTCACTGGGGTGGGAATAGTAATTTTTACCCCTACGCTATCCAACATTTTCCCTACTGTTGCACTGTTTGGAATTGGAATAGTAATTTTATTACCTCCTTTATCTAATATTTTTTGTATTATTTTAGTTAATGTAGTATATAATTAATTTTTAAAAGATTAAAAATAATTTTAATTTTTTAATTTGTTATATATATTTATTTAATTTAATTTTTATTTATATTATTGTTTTATGTGTATAGATGTATTTATAATATTATATGATATTTAAAAAAAAATTGTATTAAAATAATTATTAAAAATTATTAGTAAGTATATATATTATATATTATATGTATATGTTGAATTTATTTTTACATTACATATATATTACTTATCCTTTTTAAACATTTTAAAATATTTTTAACTATGTTTATTTTAATTATATGTATTATTTACTTTATTTTACATTTTTTTTTAACTTAAATAAAAAACGATATTTTTAACGATATTTTTGACATCGATATTTTTTTCAGATATTTTTGTACTTACCATAATGTAGATAGGATGTCGATATTCTTGACTTCGATATTCTTGCGTCGATATTTCTGTAGGTCGATATTCTGACCTTCGATATTTTGTCAGTGATTCCAATGGGAGACAGAGTTTGTTCTCATATTGAAACATATGTGGGTTGGACATTTAGGTTTTAGGGTATAATTGAAAGTCCCCGGTGGGTGTGGTTGTTGGGTCTGCTGGTGTTTAGCTAGCGGAAGATCGTCGCTGTCGTCGGTTTGCTGTTACCAGATAGAGGCCTACCTGTTTCCTGATTACTGACTTAATCTTTGCCACTCGACTCTACTTGAGTGGCCTTGCTGCCCTTTTTGGCCAGAGGGTAGATTTCCCTGATTCTTACTTGGGTTAGTATAGATATTATCCTGAATTTGCATATTCATTTGCAAATGTATTTTGTCTCTGAAACTTTTCTCTCTTCGCCTATCCACTCCTTCAAAGCATTGTTTATTGAAATGAGTTTGTTTTATTCATTGCTAATGTTTTCTCTCTGCGATAGTCTATGACTTGCATTTGTATAACTGTACTTGATGAGCATTTATTTCACATTATTACGATAAATATCATAAATAACACACTGAGGGGCCGATTCCGATCTCGGCCGGTAGGGCTCCGAATCGTATCCGGCATTACCGGATCCGATTCGGAGCCCTGTTTCCCGACCGAGTCGGACGTGCGTCCGGGCGAGCGAGTACGATGCGAGCGGACGCGAAATCGCCGACCGACTCATTTGCGGGACCCAACCGCTTGACCGACTCACACGGACTCGGCTCGCACCGCGCAATGGAGACGTCCCCCGGCCGGGTAAGTATGATGCGCGCCTCAAGCAGTCCGCCTGACTCGCGCTGTCCGGCTCGAAAGAGCAGTCGGAGCCATACTTTGGGGGTCCGTGTCGGACCCCCTGTACGCGTAGCCGCGCGAGTCGCACACAGGGGGGACCCATGGGTCCCCCCTACTTGTGCATGTACGGCGCGACCCGCTTCGACGGGAACCCGCTGTATGGGGCGCCCTTGTTCGCCTCGCACCCATTGAGTCAATGGGAGCCCGCGTACGCGTTGTACGTCCGGCTCCCATTGACTTCAATGGGAGTCCGACCGACTCGAGTCCGATAGCATGCGAACGCATCGTACTCGTTCGGTTGGACTGCTAGGGTCCGATTCGGTCGGAAATCTCTCCGGGTCCGGCTCGGTCGGAGTGATTTCCGGCCCGAATCGGAATCGGCCCCTGAGTCTGTTATTATTTAGTAGTATAAATAAGTACATAATTATTGCTATCAACTTCTCAACTATAGATTCGTCGCCACAAATATTACATAGTATGAAGAGAAATGCAGGTTCTATTGAGTATTTAGTAAATCAGGCATAAATTTGCATCACACTGCACCCCAGCGTGAAGGGATTAGTTGGATAGAGTAAATGGGCCTTTGTGAAAAATTATCGATCCCTGATCGCTGGATCAGTTTTGGTCACAGAGGATGGTTATTATTGATTAGTTTGGCAATAATGATTGATTATTGATTTATTGAGTATTAATATGAAAAGTTAGGGGTCCATTACTTTGTCCGCCCGCCATCGCAACGGAGCCAGGGACCAACCGCCGAAGTGGCAGCAGTCCCACCATGAGAATGAGGATGCGTCCGCCACACTGGCGGGCGCATCCTGGGCCTTTTACATTGTGGGTGGATCTGCTGGCTGCAGACCCACTCGCAATGCAAAAGGTCTGTGCACGGCATTGCAATGCACTACATGGCAGGCACCACGTGGTGCCTGCCACGTAGTGCATTGCAATGAGGGGGGTACCATAGGTACCCCCATGTGCACCCCCCAACCCCCCAACACCCTGGTGGCCAGCAACGGGCCCCCAAAAGCAAGAACCGCATGCCTTTACATGGCAGCAACGCCACCATGGAAAGCCGATTCACCGCCTGCATCATAATATGGATGGCGGTGTCTTGCAGACCACGCTACCATATTATGCCCTTTTTCCGCCCGGTCAACGAGTCGACCGGCGGAAAAGCGGCAGGCGGTCTTTCCGTCCGCCGCGGACCCCCCAGCCATTCTAATATGGCGGGGGTCAATCAGGCAAGGATGGTGGTCGGATCGCCCCCGCCGGGCCAGCAGTGGCTACCGCCGGCCTGGCTGCGGCGATCCGCCCGCCATCCTAATGGGCCCCTTAGTGTCTTTGTTTTATGTTGTTTGGAAGTACGGGTACGGAGTTACCTAAGATCCTAGGATGATGTTATTTTAGCCTAAGTGGCAGAGGAATAGTGTGGAAAAGTTTCACATTGCAGAAGTACTTTGTCTGTTGTTGTAATATCGAACAGCGAAAGGCTGTCAATGTTATTTTAGGGACTTATGAGAGTGAAAGAAGATTGTATGAAATAGTGAAAGGTCCGCTTCCGAAACTCTGGCCTTACATCTCCAAAGGAGTACCAAGACCTCTTTCTGAAAGGAAAGTCCTCTTCCGAAACTTTGGCTAGTATCCCCAGAGGAGTACCAAGACCTCCTTTAACTTGATTGAGAGTAGAGTAGCGCTGGTCGTTATTTTAACTAGAAGTAAAAGAAAACTCTTTGAATGATCAAACTATCTCTTTTTACTAGTGGAGCAAACAAAGGAGCATTGTTTTGTGTTGTTTCTAACAAGAATTTAGTGAAGAAAACCTAGAAAATACATTGACGTATTATTTTGTAAAGGGAGGGTCAGTAGCAGGAGTAATAGTGACGTCACAAAAAGCCGCGCTGGCATTGGTCAGGCAGCGGGGGCGTAGTGAGCCGTGATTGGTTGGTTGCTGTGAGCCGTGCTGGTATTGGTTGGGATAGCGGATACGTAGTGAGCTGTGATTGGTTGGTTGGTGTGAGCCGTGCTGGTATTGGTTGGGATTTAACGAATAGAGTGAGAGGATTTACAAAAGTTTTTCCTTGTTTGTTTTGGTTTATTTAGCGAGAAAAAGAGTGTTCAAAAAATGAAGATGGTAAAAAGAATAAAAGATTTATTTAAAAAGGACAAGCCAATAGTTACTAGAGAGGGACTTCCTATACCTCCTCCGAGAACGCCTGCTTCTTTTATGATGTTGGAACATGGGTATCATACTTGTACATGGTTAGAGAACTGGATGAGTTATACGGAAGATGATGGAGTTTTAGCTTTTCAAGAGCATGGTACATTTAACATAAGGATTTTGGAGAACTTGAGAGGACGAATGAATTCATTAAAACCAAGTCCTAGACCTACGCAGTATGAAGCGCTTGAGGAATGGGAACATGAGACTTATAAAAGGGAGAGAGACAGGAATGGAATTAAATACAGGAATAAAATAACGAGGTATTCTGAGGCTAGATTGGATGATCAAAAGAAAAGATGGAGGAGAGATGTAATTGCAGATGGATTATATCCAGTAATAGTTGCTGAAGATCAGACTGGAGGCAAAAGTAAAGAGAAAAAGAATAATTTAGAGACTTCAGAACTAGATAATGACTCGGATGAGCTTGATGATGAGTTATTGGATGAAATACTATTAAAGAGACCTCCACCAAATCAGGAAAGTTCAGGGGAAACAATTCCAAATGCACCACTAATTGAAATACAAGTTCCTCAGGTTCCACAAGCTCCGGTAGCTTCACAAGTTTCATCAGGTACTAGAGTGTTGCAGGAGAATGAGATTGACATGTTGAATAAGGCGAGAGAGGAGTTAACTCAGAGAATTAGTCAGATGAGTCTGAATGCAGAAGTATTATCGGTACCAGTAACAATTGGTCCTATAGTTCCATTGTATGGTGAGAGTCAAAATATATCGAGAGTACATGCATCGACAATTCCCGTGACTAATGTCAGGAATGTTAGTGAATCAGAACAAGTTGAGATGAGTACTTCATTGATTGATCTTCCAGTAAGTGAAGATGTAACTGAAACACCAAAGAGAAGTGTGCAGATTGATCCTCGAAAATTAGTGCAAAATGTCAGAGGAACAACTCAAATGTCAGGGAGTTCGGTGGGTCCTTCGCCAAAGGAGTTAGTTGACTGGATAAGAGGAATGGAAAAGAATAAGTCACAATCGAGTATAGATGTAGCTATATTGAGAGTGGATCTGGAAGAAATTATTATTGGTACAATAAGTCCAGAAAGATTGAGTAAGTACCGAGATGAAGAGATGTTATTTTTGTGTAAAAATATTACATGGAAAGCAAGGAATCTACATGAGAGGTTGGCAGAAGCAGCACAAGAATATGGAGTAGACATAGAAAAGTCTAAAGTTCTGCAAAAAACATATGGACTGGATTTTACTGATAAAGATTTGGAGAGTTTGATTATGTAAGGCAAACGATTGCAAATAAAAGAATTAATGAATATTTTGAAAAAATGGGGTGATTTAGAACGGTGGAAAGGTAGATGGGCGAAAAAGAAGGAAGAAATGCTTGCAAGTAAAAATGTGTCTTTATTTCCATTAAGGGAAACAGAACAGGCTGAAATGGTATTCCCAATGAGAGAAGTTCCAAGTGGTGGATATGCTCACATTCCCTGGTCAAGACAGGATATATTATCCTTTACAAATGATTTCCCTAGGTTAAGAGAGAAACCTGTCGAGTGGTACAAACAGGTAGAGAGGTTTGTAAAAGTTTCAAAAGTTTTGTTAAAAGATTTAGATGGTTTGTTTGAAATTGTAGTTCTGGCTGACTTATGGACTGAGTGTAAAATTACTGTTGATTGGCCAAAAGAAGAATATCCTGGAGATGTGATAACAGGAGCTCCTTCAGAAGAAGTGATGAAAAAATATAATCAAGTAATTACTTTCCTGAAAAGTAAAATTTCTCCAAAAGAAACAGATTGGGTTAAAATTGACAGGACAAACACAGGAACCCAAAGAATCGGTACATGCTTATTATGAAAGGTTATTACAGGTGTTCAAACAGTATCGTGGTTTTGAGAGTATAGGTGACAAAGATATGGGACATTTTGTATATAGGTTTGTTTTTGGATTAAAACCCGAAATTAGTAACATGATTCAGCAACATTTGGTTTGTTGGCAGAGTAAAACAGTCGATGAGATTCTGAGATATGCTAAATATTGTAGTGATGATATTGAGTCAAGGCATAAAAAGCTGAAAGAGAAAATGATGTGGGCACAGGTGAAAGTGGCAGAACAGAAAGATGGAAACAATGGTTCTCAAACAGATTTTCAGATAAAAGGACAAAATCAAAATGGTCAGGTACTAAATGGAGGTAGAGGTAGAGGTAAGATGAGTAGGGAAGAATTGAAAAAGAAATGTCCTTGTCATGTGTGTGGAAAGTTTGGACATTGGAGGAATGAGTGTAGATCTTTACTGAAAAATAATGGAATGAATCAAAATTTCAATCCGCAGATTCAGAATGAGATGGTTGTGATTCAACAACAACAACAGCAGCAGGTAGTTACACCACAGACACAACAAGTACAGGTGCCTCAAGCTCCTATGCCAAATAATGTGAATGCTCAAGTACAGAAATACAGTGCGAATTCTGGATTTCACGCAGGTGAACAAGTTGGTAAGAATCAAAATGTACAAGTGGTTTCACAATATTTGTTGCATTGTTCAGAGAGTGACTCAGACTCATCTCAATGACGGTGCCTGAGGGGGGAGGAAGAGTGCATGCTTGGCGCATCTCTAGAGGTAGATCAATCAGGTCCTTTTGTTAATGGAAAAGTGGAAGGTAATGATGTTACATTCCTTGTGGACACTGGTGCTACCCGTTCTACTGTGAGAGCAGCAGAAATCCCAAACCTACCCCTCTCGGGAGAAACTTTCCAAGTTCTGGGAGTCTCAAATAACTATATAAAGACTCCAATAACAAGACCAATAGAAGTTCATATAGGAAAATTCTGAGACATGCATCGGTTTGTGGTATGTGATACTAGTACGGTGAACCTTTTAGGAAGGGACTTGTTATGCAAAATGAATTGCACCATATATTGTACGCCAGATGGTATTGCTTTTCAAACACCAGATGAGGATGTTGCTTTTAAAATGATGTTAGCGAAGCAGGAGACAGAAGTGAATGACTTGTATTTGTTGCTTACAGAAGAAGATTTACCTGCAGAATTGAAAAATGCAGTAAGACCTAATGTATGGGATTTTACAGGAAAAGACATTGGTTTGATGAAGGGTGTGGATCCTATTCAGGTTACAGTTAAACCAGGTGCAGTATATCCAAACACACCTCAGTACAGAATGAGTCCTGAAATCACAGTAGGAGTAATTCCTGTAATTGATCAAATGATTGAGCAAGGTATTCTAAAAGAAATATTAGGTAGTCCTTGTAATTCACCTATTATGGGGATTAAGAAACCAAGTGGTAAATACAGAATAGTTCAAGACTTGAGAAAGATTAATAAGATCCTAGTACCTTGCTGTCCAATAGTGCCAATCCCAGCAGTGAATCTTTATCAAATTCTTTGTGATGCAGAACGGTACACAGTGATTGATTTGTGTCAAGCATTTTTCTCGATACCTTTGCATCCGGATAGCCAATATCTTTTTGCTTTCCGGTTCGGAGACTTTGTTTTGGCATGGTGCCGAGTTCCTCAAAGGTATACAGAGAGTCCTTCGATTTTTAATCAGATTTTGAAAAAATGTTTGGAGTCATTGATCATGCCAGAAAATTTAGTGTTAGTGCAGTACATTGATGACCTACTAGTGGCATCAAAAACACGAGAGGCCTGTGTGACAGATACAATTGCCTCACTGAACCATTTGGCAGAAGGTGGGCATAAAGTGTCACCAGCAAAATTACAGTTTTGTCAAAAAGAGGTTCAATATTTGGGACACAAAATTGAGAAAGGAGTTAGAAAAGTAACGCAAGACTGATTTAATGTGATTTTGCAAATGGGTCCTCCTAAGACTCAAAAAGAAGTTCGAATGTTTTTGGGAATGGTTGGATACTGTAGACAGTGGATCAGTGGGTTTTCACTGATTGCAAAACCTTTACAGAGGTTGACTCATAAAGATGTGGTTGATCCGATTGAGTTGGATGAAGAGTGTATGAAAGCTTTTATTGAATTGCGAGATAGTCTTTGCTGAGCACCTGCATTGGGAATGCCAGATTACACAAAAGATTTTGCATTATTCTGTTGTGAGAGAGATGGATGTGCGCTTTCAGTCCTTACACAAAAACATGGAATGGCACGTCGTCCAGTGGCATATTTTTCTACTACTTTGGATTCAGTGGCTGCAGCATTACCAGGCTGTTTGAAAGCAGTGGCTGCTGCTTGTGTGAGTCTAAAGCAGAGCGAAGCAATGGTTATAGGACATCCAGTGAAAGTATATGTGCCACACTCTGTTGAGATCCTATTAACAAGGACTCGGACTCAGCATATGACGTATAGTCGGATGACTAGATATGAAAGAGTGATTTTGGGTGCTGAAAATGTGACAGTGACGAGATGCACAACATTGAATCCAGCAACATTGTTGCCGAGTTCAAGTTGTGAAGAAGTGAAAGATGAAGCAGATCATGAATGTTTGGATGTGACAGAATTGTGCACGAAACCAAGACCTGACATAAAAGAGGCACCATTAGAAGAGTCAGATAGTGGGATGTTTGTGGATGGCTCTTGTCTGAGAGATGAAAAAGGTGCATTGAGTGCTGCTTATGCAGTGTGTACAGTGTCTATGGTTCTTGAAGCATCCTGTCTAAAGGGGATAAATTCTGCTCAAATTTCTGAGCGAATTGCTCTAACTAGAGCATGTAAAATTGGCAAAAGTCTGAGAGTAACCTTATTCACTGATAGTCAATATGGTTTTGGGGTGGTGCATGATTTTGGTCAGTTGTGGATGCAACAAGGGTTTCTGACTTCTTCAGGATCCCTGATCCGGGACAGTGAAAATGTGAAGGATTTATTGAATGCATTACAAATGCCCAAAAAGATTGCTGTGATAAAATGTTCAGCACATAAGTCAGGAAATGACTATGTAACAAATGGAAACAGATACGCAGACCAAGTGGCTCGTTTCTGTGCACAAAATTCAATTTCAATCAACAGAGGGGTGGAGAAAAAACATACAAATTGCCACTTGATGTTTTCTTCTTTGGAAACAGGGGAAGAAATTAGACAGCTACAGGAAGAAGCAAATGAGGAACAGAAAGAAATTTGGCTAAAATCAGGCAGTAAAAAGAGAGCAGAAGATGAAGTGTGGGTGTATGTTGATGGAAGACCAGTAATGCGAGATAGTTTACTTTCTCAGATGGCACGGATGTACCATGGAATTGCACATGTAGGAAGAGATACTATGATCAGACTCTTCAAGCAGTCATGGTACAATCCAAAGTTTAGGGTAATTGCAGAGAGTCTATGCCAGAGGTGTATAGTGTGCCAGCAGCAAAATCCAGGTAGAAAGACAGTTGTTAGTTGGGGTCGAATTGGAACAGCAGCAGGACCATTTACCAGACTACAGTTAGATTTTATCAAACTTCCCCCTTGTAATGGACTGAAATATGTGTTGGTGGTTGTTTGTTTGTTTTCTCGTTGAGTAGAAGCTTATCCAACAAGAAGAAATGACAGTCTGACTGTTGCTAAATTGCTTTTAAGAGAGATAATTTCTAGGTTTGGATTTCCAGTCTCTTTAGAAATGGATAGAGGAACTCATTTTAATAATGAAATAATTCGGATAATTTGCGCAGCATTACAAATTGAGCAAAAGCTGCATTGTGCCTATCGAAGCATCAGGAGTGGTTGAACAAATTAATGGCACTATTAAATCCAGACTATCAAAAGTGTGTGTGTCTGCAACACTGAAATGACCAGATGCTTTACCCCTGGTATTAATGAGTCTTAGAAGCATTCCTGATAAAATGACTGGATTAAGTCCTCACGAAATTTTGATGGGGAGAGCCATGAGACAAGCAATTGTACCAGCAAACAAATTGATGAATAATACTGATGATCTAGTGCTTGATTATTGCAAAGGATTGGCTGATCTGGTGCGTTCTGTGTCTCATCAGGTTGGGGAAATTGCAACCACAACACAGCCGGATCAAGCACATGATTTGAGTCCAGGAGAGTGGGTTCTGGTCAAGAAACACGTGAGGAAGTCGTGTTTAGAACCCAGGTGGCATGGACCATACCAAATCATATTGGTAACAACGACAGCAGTAAAGTGTGGTGGCTAGCCAAATTGGATTCATGCAAGTCATACAAGAAGGATCCCAAGTCCACTTGAAAGGCGTGAAGAAGAACAGCAACTGGTAAAGCAAAGAAAAGAACCAGAAGCTGAAGAACTTGAAGCTATAGAATCTAGTGTTACAGATTCTGAAAAGGCTGAAGAAGAAGAACCAAGCACAAGTCGAATAAAGTGGGCACCAGCTACTGGGTCTCAAGAGACTGCTGTTGAGAAAGAAAAAGAGAAAGTGATTGATGAAAATCAAGAGCAAGTACAACAAAGAAGAGAACTGAATAAAAGAACTTGCGAACTTGACAACGAAGGTGAAGAAGCAGTTCAAGTTAAGAAAGCAAGAAAAGGTGATGTGTGGTCAAAAGGAGTGAAAAGTCTGAAATACAGTCTAGAAAAGAAAAGGCCAGATCAAATAAATGAAATATCAAGTCAAACTGGACAACGTGATTCAGAGGAAGAATTGGTACGAAAAACAAAAAGAATAAGAATTCTGAGTAAGAAATACACAGCTCCAGAATGGACATATGTGGTGTTGGCAGAGATTAAGAACACAAATCAAAAAGAAGAAGAAGCTGGTACTGATCAAAGTGATCAAAGCAAACTGAAACCACCTTAAAAACAACTGTGGAAATAAAAGTGCAACAATTTCAATGAAGAATATTCTGGAAGTTCCAGGAGATTTGAAGAAGAAGAAGATATAAAAAAAAAAAAAGAGGGGGTAAAGAAGAGAGGCATAAAGTGTAAGGATACACTACTCTAGATGGTTTTGGGATACGTTTTTTTTTTCCAAAGAAGTTTTTGAAGATTTTTAGGTTTTTCTTAGATTTTTAATTTTTTTATACTGTGTCTAAAATGGCAAAGGTAACAGAGACTGGATATCAAAATCATAGTTTTAAACGTAGATGTATTAATGCTTGCTTATGTAGTGTTTTAATATTAACGTTGGTGTGGTTAACACTGATTGTTATTGTCCCTGTTCTAATGGTGACTAATCACAAAAATAATAACAATGATGTGGGAAGTGAGAGAATTGATTCTAATACTGAAGTAGATTCAAATACTAATATAGAAAAGATAGTAGATGATAGTATTTATCATCATGGTAAATCAATTTATGATTTTTGGTTAAATGTTTTTACTAAATTGTTATATCAATATGTTAACACAATGAATGCAAGAGAATTTTTTGTGTGCATGCAATTACCATCGTCTGTCTCAGAGGGGGTGACTTATCATCACCTACCTTTAACCTATGGTGTGTCTTGTAGTGTCTTAACCAGTCTGTTCTATGAGAGGGAAGGACTAGAGTATTATTACTCTAATTTTGATTTAATATTTTCCAAAATTCCTATTAGGAGAGATTTAAAAATTGTTTATGGACCTGTTTATACAGCTTACGTGGGAGATTTTTTCATTAATAACAAACCAATAGATACAATTGATGCACATAGAAATAACTTAACCTGTAAACTACGACATGAAGAAATAGAATTTATGAATATGGTAGAAGATAGAAGACGAGATTTCAAAAAGAAAGCTGCTGAGCAAAAGTCTCATGTACCTCCATGGGCTTTCAGAGAGGGTGATTACAAAAAAGGTGAGACTTACGCTGCCATGACTCTAGATTTTCAGCATAGAGGAAAGCTTTGTGTGTTTAGAGAAAAGACTGAATATAATAGTTATTTCATTGGTTCTAGTGAATGTGAGCATACTTTCTTGATAAAAGGAAATTGGGGACTGAAAGGAGGAACTGATCCTGTTTTTCCGGGAATTTGTTATGTGTGTGGTAAGAATGCCTATTATAGGTTACCTACAGGTTGGCATGGATGTTGTTATTTAGGCATAGTATTTCCCAAAGTTTATCATATAGATAAGAATAATAGAGTTAATTAAATGAAACAAGGACTAACACGTAATAAGAGAGGAGCAAGTTATTCTGAAATAATTGGGGATATTTTTGGAGCACTGATGCCTTCAGTTGGAGTTATTCTGAATTCACATAAAATTAGAAAATTATCCACAGTGATTGATCGTTTATCAACAGATACTGCTGGTGGGTTCTTGATGATTGATACTGAAATGGTTGCAATTAGATCAATGGTTTTGCAAAATCGACTTGCCCTTGATATATTATTGGCAAAAGAGGGTGGAGTCTGTAGCATGTTGAAAATACAACAATGCTGTACTTATATCCCTGACAAAAGTAAAAATCTTGAGGGGTATATTAAAAATATTACAGAACTTCATGAAGATTTGACTGAACTAAAGGTTGATGGTGCATGGGAGAAACTTGGTAAGAGTTTTTCCTCAGTGGGAAATTGGTTTTCTACCTTAGGGAGTAGTTTTTTGGGGAAACTATTAATACCTATTACTTCAGTAGTTACAGTAATATTAATGGTTATTATGATTTACAAATGTTGCAAATGCAAATGTAGAAAGAAAGAGACAGGTCTTAAACGTAGAGCTAGAAAGAGAAAGAGGGAAGAGATAGAATTAGAGGATATGAGAGGAAATTACTATGAGATCATGAAAGACTTAGATTATTTTAAATAAGTGCCAACTTGTATGTGTTGGGTATTTTGATGATGGCTCAAAAACGCCATCAAAGGGGGGATTGATGAAGCAAGGAGAAAATAAAACCTGCTCGGATTGAACCCTCAGTAACATTGATTAACAGTGTGCTGTGAAAAATATTATTAAAGAATGCTAAAATGAGGGGAAATGCTTTTGCGCATGCGTGTACTAATGAATGGAACTAGGCCGCGAATTACTTTGATAAAAAAGACTAATGCTGCTTCTGTGCATGTTAATAATATTTTGCTAGCTATTAACACGAGTTGTGCATGGGTTAGTGCAATGCTGGGATAGTGTGCAATGAAATTACATTTCATGAAAAATAATAAATGTTTGTGTTTGTTTTCTATAGAAAAGCAAGCATGGGCCTACACTTCTGCATGGCAATTTGGGGTTAATATTTGGCTGAGAATTATAATGTTCAAAAGAAAGATTCGAATGAGAAGAGAGAACGCAAAGGCATGAAAATGTGACCTTCATGGTGTACTGTATGACTGCCAAGCTTCGGAAAAGAATATGCGATATCAGTGGAAGTGAACAACTTCCTTCACGAGATGGCAGAGGCAAACAATGGAAGCGCAGAGATTTGCAACATGTAGTAAACTGCAGGAAATATTCACTACAATTGTGTTCAAAGTTGTTTCATGTTTTCCTGTCATAATGCTGAATATTTAACACAAAGAGACATTGAATAAAATGGTCATGATGAGAGTGGTGTGACAGTACACCCCAATCCTTAGCCAATGGGAGACAGTTTGTTCTCATATTGAAACATATGTGGGTTGGACATTTAGGTTTTAGGGTATAATTGAAAGTCCCCGGTGGGTGTGGTGTTTGGGTCTGCTAGTGTTTAGCTAGCGGGAGATCGTCGCTGTCGTCGGTTTGCTGTTACCAGATAGAGTCCTACCTGTTTCCTGATTCCTGACTTAATTTTTGCCACTCAGCTCTACTTGAGTGGCCTTGCTGCCCTTTTTGGCCAGAGGGTAGATCTCCCTGATTCTTACTTGGGTTAGTATAGATATTATCCTGAATTTGCATATTGATTTGCAAATGTATTTTGTCTCTGAAACTTTTCTCTCTTCGCCTATCCACTCCTTCAAAGCATTGTTTATTGAAATGAGTTTGTTTTATTCATTGCTAATGTTTTCTCTCTGTGATAGTCTATGACTTGTATTTGTATAACTGTACTTGATGAGCATTTATTTCACATTATTACGATAAATATCATAAATTACACACTGAGGGGTATATTCACAAGAACGTGTGATAACTACCGCAGGAGTAGCGTAACGCAACTTTCAATAACGCAGCCTATCACGGGAAAATAACCCAGTGTCAACGTGGAATTCACAACAAGGCGGTAGCATGCGATAGCCTGCCGAAACTGCGGACAAAGTCTGCGATACATCCACCACGATGGAGATAAAAACACAAGCCACAACACCAAAGCACACGCGATGGGTCAAAGCGCGATGAGGAAACCAGCGACAAGCAGCGCCAGGCCTGCAACACACACCTGGCAGGCATCAGAAACCTCCATAAAAGCAGAAAAAAAAACCCACACACAAACTGACCAACACACAAGCACCATGGAGACAGCCGGAGCAGGCGCAGAGGACCAGCGCAACCCCACAAGCACCCCGGACGATCAGCCTGGGACCTCGGGGACAGGGAAGGGCAAGGACAAGAAGACCAGGAAGGCCAAGTTCTCTCCGCAGGTGAACAGGATCATAGTCACGGAGGTGATGGAACACCATCAACAACTCTTCGTCACCTCCAACGTGTCATTGGGCACCAAAAATGGAATATGGCGGGACATCGTCGACAAGGTGAATGCCGTCAGAGAGCACAAGCGGACAATGGACGAGGTCAAGAGGCGATGGAATGACATCAAGCAAAAGACCAAGGATAAACTCTCCGCCAACCTGGAGGCAGCAACGCAGACCGGAGGTGGGGGCCCAGTGCCACAGCTGGAGCTGGATGACATGAAGGAGCTGGTGTTGACAGTCATCAGTGTGGAGACTGTGGCCAGAGTCGGGGGACCGGACACTGCTCGACAGAACACAACACAACCGCAACAGGGTGTGTGACCACCAGGTACTGGGGGACGGGGGGAGATGGCCACAATGGTACACATGCACAAGCAAGCAGGGCACAGTGCACACCCACAATCACTCTGGGTCCTCGCCCAGACCCACAGACTGTCACAATGTACAATGTCATGCTGTCTGAATGTCAACCTGTACCATGCGGCTACATACATATGGACACATTGTGATACACCATCTCCCCTTCACATCACAGGGGCATCGTCAACACCTCCTGCAGAGCAGTCACAGCCACTCTTCACTGATGACGAGGAGGAGGACAACATCAGCATCGACACCCAAACCATCCAAGACCTCATTGACCTCATCCGCAACTCACCTCCAGGATCAGGGCAGCCCAGCTACATCCATGAGACCCCACCCACCACCCAAACCACCCAGCAGGAGGCACCCACAGCCCCGGCACCCTCCCAAGTCCCCAAGGAAAAACAAATGGCCTTCCAACGCCGTGTGCTGGAGGGCCAGAGGAAGATGGCCAAGCAGGTGCGGGTGGGGTTCGAGCTCATGGCTACCAAACTGGACGCCAGTGACTGACATCTCTGGAGTCATGACGCGGAGGGAAGAATACCTGTCCGCTCAGAGTGGCCCCAGCGATGCCAGCCATGAGCTGGCACACATGCGGAGGCTCATGGAAGACATGGTGCGGATGGAGGCGGAAAGGATGGCAGCCTCCGCTGCACATCAGCGAAATGTAGCTGGGATCTACCGTGCCCTGCATGTCCTCATCATGGCATTGCTGCCACAAGGCGTGGCGATGATGAATGCTGCTGCCCCCACGCCATCCACATCTCCGGGCCCTGGTGTGTCAGTGCCTCCCAGTGCGGCAGGCGTATCCACTCCGGCACCTGATGTGTCAATGCCACACAGTGCGGCCGACAATCCTCCTCCAGCCCCTGATGAGTCAGTGGCACACAGTGCCGCAGCCAGCACTGCAACACCCACAGGTGGGGCAGGGCACACACCCGGGGACGAGGACGTGAATGGGACTGTGGTAAGGAGGGCCAGGCACTAGCATCCATTACCGCCCCCTTGCCTGTTTCTGCTTGGTGCCGCACATGGCCTCAAGACCTACCACTGACCCCCGATACACTCCGAGGCACTCACCTTGGACAGCGACATGGACTGCCACATCCTGTTTGACGACCAATGACACGGTGGACAGACCGCGGACTGTACCCTTCCTCTTCCACAGTACAGGTCATCCCGGGATGGACACTGGCTGGCCCTCCACAGGCCCATATTGTGTGGTGTGCTTGGCATTGCCCTGTACCGCTCCAGCTGCATGACTGCACTGGATGTGCAAATAAACATCCAGTGACGCACTGCTGTGTAATGTCTTACGTCATTCATGTATGGATGTGTGGATGAATGTGGGGACAGTGCCTTCCCTTGCGTCAATGATGTTCATCCTGTGGGATACCAGTAAGGGAGTGCGACATTGCATCTTGTGTAGCGGGTTCCGTGAACACTGCAGCAGGGACACACGCATCAGTCACTTCCTTGTCTGGACATGGACTGGACCACACCCAGAGCCCACGAGTCATTGTTGCAAGCCCTGCGCTGATCCAGCGTACGGCAGGCCAGTCAACTCCGCTTACGCCCCGAGGGGGGGGGCCTCATTGCTACCTGTCGCAGCCGTACTCGCTGGTGGTGTGCAGGTCACTGGTCTAGTCGTCAGCATGTCACAGCCACTCCCTGAGGACAGGTTTTCACACACACCACACCCATCCGGCACAGGCGTCACAGGCCATGTGACTCCGCCACCATAAGGGTCCGACGACGTCACATTCCCCTCTTCCGGTGGTGACTGGTTGACGGACGCCCCACAGTTCGCACTCATATAGGGCCCATGAGTTGTTGCGCACAGGGTTAGTGGCATCCAAGGCCTTGAGTACGGCACGGGCATACCGCCACGTGGCTCTGACTGGGGTTGCACAGGGTTAGTGGCATCCGAGGCCTTGAGTACGGCATGGGCCTACCGCCACGTGTCGCAGACTGGGGTTGCACAGGGTTAGTGGCACCAGAGGCCTTGCGGACGGCACAGGCACCCCACCATGGGACGGTGACTTTGGGTGCACTGAGTCAGTTGCACCTTGAGCTGCTGAGCGGGTGTGCAGCCTGCAATGATGCCCCGTACCGGTGGTCCGGACGGCTCAGGTTTTGTGTGCCCTGCTGGACCGCAGTGTAGGCCAGAGCCAGTGGACAACGCGGGCCTACCGCCACGTGGCGTTGCTTCCGGGATCCCAGAGTTGGTGGCACCCATTGGGCTGAGCGGGTGTGCAGCCTGCGATGGTGCTGGGTGCACTGGTATGTCCTCTGCCATGGAGTAATCAAGACCCACCACCAAACGTGAGACCTGGTGGCCTGCGGAGCGGGGCTGCATGATGTGGAGGGTGCCATGTCCACGGGCCCTGGGCTTGTGGCTTGTAGCGGCACGTGGTGAGACCTCCTGTCTACGCGCCGGTGGCGGAAGGTGAGCATTAAGTCCTGGGTGTGCATGGGCGGGCATGCTCCGATGGGCGGCGGGAGGGGTTGGGGTGACTCTGCTTGGATGTGTTTGGGCGGGCAGGCGATGTTGTCTTGTGCAAGTGTGTGTACTGTGCCAGTCATGTATCTGGGCTCTGTTTCAGCTGTCGGCTCTGACTCAGATGTGTGACCTGGTGTCCTGCTATGCATACCGGCATGTGGTTGGGGACACACCGGTGGCAGCAGGTGAGCAGTGTGGCCTGGGTGCGCAGTGGCGGCACGTTCTCTCTCTCTCTCCCTCTCTTCCTCTCTCTCTCCTCTTCTCTTTCTCTCTCTCCCTTTCTTCCTCTCTCTCTCCTCTTCTCTCTCTCCTCTTCTCTCTCTCTCTCTCCCTCTCTTCCTCTCTCTCTCCCTCCCTCTCTTCCTCTCTCTCTCTCCTTCGCTTTCTCTCTGTCCTCTGATGTGCGCAGGACACACCTTCTCATCATGTTTTTTGTCTTACAGACTGTGACCTACGTATTGTCCCGAGGGGAGCGGCCATGTGTCTTCATTTTATTTTGTTGTTCATTTTAATAAAGTTTAATTTGTTGCTTCGGAAGTGGATGTGTGCTGCTCATTTCTGTGATGACACATGCATGTCACCAGTTGTGATTGTGCGGCATCAAGCGGAATGTTCTGTACATGTTTAGGTGTGGCTGATGTGGCATGTCTTTGGTCCAGGGGGGTGCCAGGGAGGGGTGGTCCTGGGGTGGTGGCGGTGGGTGTTGTGGCCCTCTTGGGTGTCCGGGCCGCATGATGGGTGGCTCCATGGCATCTGTTGCCCTTCGGATGTGGCCCTGGGCTGTGCTCCCTTTTGTGGTGCTGGCTGCCGTCCGACTTTACACCAGGTCAGAACAGGTTTGGTGCTAACGCGTCTTATCGCCTGTTTTGTGTTTTTATCGCGGATGTGGCTAGTCATTGTGACTGTTGAGGTGTGCTGTTGTCTCGGCTTTTGTCACGGGAATGCCTACTCTGCATCTCATTAGCAATATTTGCGAGGGTCCTCTGTGGCGATGTTTTTTGCGGCTGCTATCGCGGGTAAACTGGTGCTGTGGGCTGTTAACACCGGCTTGTGAATGGGGGGTAAATTTATCACGACTTTGGCTGCGATAAAGTGCCGTTAATTCGGCAATAGCTCCTTGTGAATATGCCCCCGAGTCTGTTATTATTCAGTAGTATAGATAAGTACATAATTATTGCTATCAACTTCTCAACTATAGATCTGTCGCCACAAATATTACATAGTATGAAGAGAAATGCAGGTTCTATTGAGTATTTAGTAAATCCGGCATAAACTTGCATCACACTGAACCCCAGCGTGAAGGTATTAGTTGGGTAGTGTAAATGGGCCTTTGTTTGTGAAAAATTATCGATCCCTGATCGCTGGATCAGGCACAAAAGGCAAGAGATAAAACCAGCCTTCAGACAGATAAACCCGTCTTTTCGAAAACAAATAGTCATTTTCACTCTGTCCCTTTAAAGAGCCCATGCTCGCCAGTTCTATTCAGCAAGAATTAGGAGCAAGTTTTCACAAATGCAACCCCAAAATAAAGCTTTTACTCGAAAATGTTCTCACCGCCATGCACCTGTCATGAAAGCATGCCAAAAAACACACAAAACATGGCGATAGACGTGTTTAGAGCGGTAATTCCGTAAAGATTATGTGACTCAGACAAATGTTCCTTTCAATGATTCATTTTTTTAAATGTTATTTTTACCTACGAAGATGCAATGTGAAAATGACATTTAAAAAAATGAAGCATTCAAAAGCTCAAAATGCCAGTAGTTTCTAAAACAGAAAACGGAGCATGATTTGTCTGAGTCACATAATGTGAATAATGTGTGAATCAGAAGAGTTGAAACCCCATCACCCGTCTACAGCCGATACTGATTTCCCGATGCGATTTTTATTGTTGCAGCTAGGTGGAAATTACTGGTTAGTTTGCGTTCAATGAGCATCACGCATGAACATATGACTGGTTACAAAGACCAACAGAAAAAAATTAAATGTGGTGAAAATAAAAGCTGTGTTAGCTACATAGAATCGTCCTTACCCACTTCAGTCTACATCCAGTACTTTCAAATTCTCCTCCGTTAATATACCATTAGGCAGTTAACCCACATTTGTATAAAATGCCTGTGTGATGACATACATGTGCGCGATTGTATTACTTCGCACTCTCAGATAATAGAAAATACCGCCCTCCCACACGGAGCCTCAAACACCACGCAGCAATAAAAACAAGAAAATAACACCACCTAGAAAGGGATTTCACTTTTATAAAATGAAACTCATCAAAGACTGCTTTCAGAATAAGGCATGGATTTTTATTTGTGCAACACTCTCTAACAAAAAGGCTTTCCCAGATGTCAAATGAACAACTTTCAAATGTATATATATATATGTGTGTGTGGAAGCAATAATATCACACTTTTAAGTATGCAAATGCAACTGTTAAATGCATGGCAGATAATAATATGAAATGAAACACAAGCAGATAATATTGGACGTCCTGTAAGAAATCAGAAAAATATATACACTAAATACATCAGATGATTACAACCTCTGAAGACTTGGATGTGCGCATAGACACTCACACATCACAATGAAAACACCTCAGATGATTATAACCACTGGAGACTTGGATGTGCACACAGACTCACTCACACATCACAAAGTCGATAATCAAAAATAAAACACCTCACAGATCGTTCACTCGACATCCTTGCCAACTTGAGCTAGAGGAGCCCTTTGACAGCCCAGACAAGATTCTCGATTGGGACCCAAGTACCCTTGTGATGACACATCTGCCCCAGAAGCGAGCTCCCGTCTGGGTGCCAAGATCCCCCGCCTTTAGTATCTTTACTCAACCTGAGGTGAAGGTTCTAGAAACCTCGCCCCCTTTCTTCTGTTACGAAAAACCGAGCTGACCATACTGGTCTGTGTCAAGGTCAAGACAGAAGCTGGCCAGGCCCCTGTATTTTAACTCCGAGACAGAGCTGTACATTCCACATATTTCTCTGGCAACAACAATCTCTGCTCTGAGAGGCACCAAGCACACTTCCCACACATTATCCCAGCAAAGCTTACGAAAGCCTAAAACAACCTTGAACGTGAATAGCCTAAACAACTTGAGTAATCTGGGGGCCTGCCTGTGTGCGCAAAAGCTCAAGCTAGCTGACAGAATTCAAGATGACATGAGGGCATGTCAAAGCTAATAGTCAGATCTTCATAATACTTTCCAATGTACAACACAATGCACATTTGTGCACCACTGTCTATAGCAGCACACACTTTATCTCCCAATGTACAACATAATGCACATTTGAGCACCACTGCTTATAACACTGCACTTCGAGACCAGAAGAACATTCCACATCTCTCTCGCTCATGCTTTTAAATGCACATCCCACATGTTCTGTTCCTGGCAAGGCTGTTCTACTCTGTGAAAGCTCTCCCACTCTAAAACTACAAAGAGACACAAAAGAAATCTTCAACGAAACGTGCACATGCAGGACATTCAAGCTAGGATAAAATAAAACACCAAAAGTCAATTAAAACAATGGTAGTCATAGGTCATCACATGGTTTCAATACATAGGAGTGCCTCTAACACTACAGCGATGCAACTAAAAAGAGGACTAATTCTCTGTGATTTTAGTTATGCCATATATATTTGCCCGTGTTTTGAAAGGCTCTGTATAGTGTCAGAGTCAACAAGGAGCATTCTATAGCCGCAGGAGATGCTGTGGAGACCAGTGAAACTGGAGATGAAGTGTTTAAACAAAGAGGGGCCCAAGTTCTACAAGATTTATAGCCCTGTTCACAGAAACTGCAGTCGAGCACCCTGTGTCTCTTACACAAAAAGAAAAGCAAGATGCAATAAAATACCGCAGTAGCTGAACCCACATCCAAGGTTTTAACACGAGCAGGGAAGAAATTAAAAACAAGTCCCTCAAACAGCAGATGAATAACCAATGTGTAAAACACACAGGGGCAGATTTACAAGCCCCTTGCGCCACTTTTGCGTAATTTTTCCCACGTTAAAAATGACACAAAAGTGGCGCAAGGGGCTTGTAAATCTGCCCCACAGTACTTAGTCCATAATCTAGTGGGAGGAAACAAAGTCAAAAGGAGGGACAAAAGGGCAGGACTGACCACAAGCAAGCAAGGATTTTCAAAGGACACTGAATCAAACAAATGAAAAGGGGAGAGTGGGCGGAGAATCATGGAGGCTTGCATTAACAAATTTAAGGTGGGGAGCGCGAGCCAAACAGGATCGCCAAATAGCAAAACACAACCCACCTTTAAAAAAATTTCCATGCTTGACTACATCTTTCTGAGTAAAGTCTTGCTGAGGAGCTGCGAAGAATATAGATTGCCCGACTCCACCGCCACGTGATCATCATCCACTATCCATCTTTGTGAACGTAAGCGCCATAATGCACGAGGTGCATCTTCCGGCCGGCCAAATACTCCCTGTAACCAGCGACTCGTCATCAATAAAAAGAATCAAATGGGGACTTTATTGCCGGGCCAGCTATAGCCAATGGAAGCAGGTTACATCCACAACTGACATGGAGTTAAGCTAGACAGAAACAATTGTTTCACTATGCAATGCTCTGAGTGCTGGAAGTACATCCCTATATAAAGGAAGAGACATCGGAAAGGGGCCCACCCCCTCTCTGAAGACAAAGAATTCAATGAGATCAAAAAGAGGTGCCGTCAGGCAGAGTCACAACATAGGATGAAAAAGTGCGCATGGACAAAACAAAATCTGCAAACTGTTAGACAAATTGCATAAAAAACTATCTGGCAGCAGGAACAGAATCATATAGAGGAGAAATGGAAAAACATCTACGCCCTACTAGCGCCCAATAAAAACAGGGAATTTTGGAGATATGTCAGCAGCCTCCACGGCGTAGTCCACACAGAAAATGCTGAACCTGCCAAGGAATGGGCAGCACATGCAACAAAGCTCTATGTCGATCCAGAAAAAACATTGGATAATCCGATGGATATGGAGGGCTGTCACCCAGGTGATTCTGAGGTAGCCCACACGGTGACAACAGAAAAAGAAACCCTCTCTATCCTGAAGGGCATCCGGAAGGATGGGGCTCCAGGACCAAATGGCCTACCAGGCAGCATCTTCAATGAAGACCGAGAATTCTGGGCCCCTCATATGCTCAGCTTCTTTAATCAATGCTTTCTCACATAGACAGTAACGAAATCATGGAAAGGCTCCATCTTGCACCCCATCTAAAAAAAGGGGGACGCATCACAACCATGGAACTATAGACTGATCGCCTTGCTGGATATTGATGGGAAAGCGTTTGCAAAAGTGCTCCTGAAAGAACTAGCGGCCTGGATAAATAAAAATCATATTATACCCCAATACCAGACAGGATTCCGGCCCAATTCATCCACGCTGGACAACGCCATCACCCTGTCATACCTGGCAACATGAGCCACAGAGGTCGCCTCCCCACCGCTCCACGCCTGTTTTGTCGATTACAGTGCAGCCTTTGACGGCATCAACCGCAACATTCTCTGGGCCAAACTTGCAAAAGGGGGCATCCAGAGGAAGCTTTTGGCGGCCATCATGATGCTCCACACGGGCACATGAGTTCGCACCAAGCTCTCGCAGACTCATGTGACGGCCAAGATCTATACCAACAAAAGGCTAAAACAGGGCTGTGTGATTGCTCCCACCTTGTATACAACCTATACACTGCAGACCTGGGTGAGGAGCTATTGAAAGTCAACATCTTTCCACACAAATTACACCATCTTAGACTCCCCATCATGCAATACGCAGATGACTTGGTACTACTGGATCACACCAGACATCTGTACAACATGGAAAATAAACTCTGCGCCAATGCCACAAAAATGAAGATCCTAGTCTTCGGTCACAAACCTAAAAAGCACCTGCTGGAATGGTACCTTGGACCGCTAATGATCACCACTACCAACAAATACAATTACCTGGGAATACAATTCATAGACAACGGGAGACCGAATTTGCAGGCCAAGGCACTCAAAGCAAAGGCGGCCAAGGTTACATACAGGCTATGCAAATTAAATCACAAGCTCCAAAGTCATTCTGTAAAGGGTATCTGATGGGTCATGCAAGCAAAACTGATTCCCACACTGAGCTGCGGCCACCTCGCTTCCTGGGTCACCTCACCGAAAAACTGGAGCGACTGCACATAACGGCCTACCGAAAAGTATTTAATCTTCCCTACTCAACTAGGCGCACACTGATTCGGTTGGAGTTCAACATTGCAATGATGGACATCGAATGTAAAAAAGATATAATTAACTGTACTACAGGGTGACCGAGGCAGGTACTGACACAATTAGGGAAGCATTAAAAGCAGTTTTTCAGGACAACAACAGCCTTTGGGGTAGGTATCTCTCAAAAGCAAATGAGACACTGGGCTGGCCCCCAGAGACTATAATCGACACACCTCCAACAATGGCCATCCTGAAAAGCCTGCTAAAGAAACAGGGCAAACGAATCTCAAGGTTACAGGACCTCGAATGAATCAGGCACATCCCTGGCACAGAGGACCTTGCCTACTCACACATAACTACAGTAAGTCAACCATATCTGAAAGCAGGGCTGGGTAGGACTGCCCTACAGAACATCTGAGAACTAGGCTCATTACACTGCCAATTTGGGACTACAGGACCCACTGGAAACACAGATTGCCTGGAAATAAGGGATGCCGCCTGTGTCAATATCACACAGAATCAGCCGAGCACATCATCTGCTGCTGCTCAGTTCTGCTGGGACAAAGGTGACTATATCTAAGAACTCTGCTTTTGCAAAATGGCATGAGAACATGCAAAGAGGCCCTAACGCTTATTTTTACCATCACAGAACTAATGGCCCTCGTACTAATCAGCAAATTCCACGCAGAAGCAGCAAGGATTTTAAAAACAACCTTAGTAACGGAGGCAAATGTCCGCAACATACAAGCCGCTGTTCACCAAGAGCCGCAGCAACATCGATTGGAGGAGATTCCATACGAACTGGCCACAATGATCTCACTCATGCACTGCGCACCTTTGATTTTCAAGGCGCACACTGGCATGCATGAAGAACGCCCACATACGGTTCTGACTCTCCATCCAGCACCCTATTTATCTCTGGCATGATCCTTTTGTGAGGCCCTTCTGCAATTCCATGCGCCATATACCTCACACAGCATGCAATCGGCTATTCTAATATAAGATTTTTATTGACCCGGGCACAGCATCACCTTCTCTCTGTCGCACGATCTTACCTATTCCTAGGTCGCTTCATGACTTGATTGGTTGTTCGTTTAACTGATACCGGTTTGCATAAAAGAAGACCTAAATGCACAGCTACCGCATTTTGCAATTCTGTATATTGGGAATCCTCCAGAGTGGCTGTTTCTACTTAATTAATAGTGAATGTAAAGAATTATTTATCAATTGGACAATAGAGCTGGATTCCACTTCATCCTACTTCAAACTCCTTTGCCTATGGACAACTAGGAGACTATTGTAACCTATGGTATGAGGTGGTAAAGTTGAATGATTGAATCCCTTTAGAGAAAGAATCAGAGGGTCATGATCACTTCAGGTTGGGTCTCAACTTTCATATCCGTCTTCATAATCCAATGATGCAAGTTAAATAATATTTAATCAATTACATTTTTATGAAAACTGTTATTAAATGTAGGTTGCCTTGGAGAATCTGATGTACACCTTCTGTTACAAGCACGAAAGTCATGAGATAAGGTTACCAGGGCTAATTGCTGGGCCACTTTGCACCATGAATAATTTTTATTTTGGCAAAAGTGGAACTCCCCCATGAACGATCTTCCTCTTCAGTCAGTATATTTGCCATTAGGTTCATAAGTATTGTTAAAGTCACCTGCTACATTTAAAATGGTCTTACATTTCCCCTAGTGTAATTGCTGAGTTTGTGAAGTTTGGTGTTGCAAGAGGAAAATGTTGATAAATCAGTTCTATGGTAGCACCTTCTATTGCAAACATTGAAGATCATAATCTGGTCACCCGAGATGGAAGTCAGTGATAATTCCTGTATGTCTGGGTTTCCCTGTTCAATTTCTTGAATTCTACAGTATGAGATTTGAATCCAGCTAGTCAACCCAGCCAACAATTTCCCTTTGGATTGTTTTACCACTGGGACATTGAAAGATGCGTAACCTGGCCTATGCAAGAAAGTTAAGGTCCAAGAATCCTAAAATACACAGACCTGGTAATTATCAATACATTTACAACATTCTATGTCCTCCATTTTCTGCACAGGACTGGTAAATATTATGTCTGTTGTAACTAATCCACAATATGTATTCTTGTGTAAAATGGTTCAAGCTTCACCATAATCTGTGCAAGGTATCTTGCTAGTGTGTAGGAAAGTGACTTTTTTGCATGGTTATCCCCACTTTTTGCCTGATGCCTGATCTGATTTTGAACTGTAAGTGCACTGGGTCCTGCTAACCAGGTTGCTAGTGCCAGACCTCCTTCCCCCAAATCTACCACGATTGGCACAATGTCAGTCACCCCATAAGCTCCTACTAAATGGTATACCTGTATCTAGGGCATGGGTACTGAAGAGGGTCCTCTGGCGCTGCAGCACTGATTGTGACACACCAGGGCCCCCTCACCAAGGCTCTGCACTCTGACACTGAAAGCTGCATGTCTTGGTGCAGGAAAATTCAAAGAGTCGACATGGCACACAGTCCTGTGTGCCATGCCACCCATGCACTGCATAAGGTATAGGTAAGCCACCCCTACTGCAGGCCTTCAGCCCTAAGGCAGGGTGCACGATATCCTATGTGTGGGCCTATCTGCATGAGCAGACAGGCCCCTAAAATGTCCAGCCTATTCTGGGATGTTGTAAGTGAACAGGGAAGCCATAAAGAGTACATGGGCTGGATACTCGTCAACAAGGTTTCCTAGCTCCATGATGGCTTCACTGATTTCTAAGGTGTTCCGTACCAAACATCTTGTGTTAATAAATCCTCACTCATGCCTATGTTGGATTTATTAATACAGGAGACCCTTTTAGAGGGTCCCCTGAAACCTAACCAAACACTAGTGGGGTCTCTGGCCGGTATTCACCAGCCTGCCACCACCAGACATGTTTCTGACCTCAGGGGTGAGAGCCATTCTCCTCGGAGGACAGAAACAATACCTGCTCTGGGCATGGGTGTTTCACACCTCCTCCAGGACAGGATTGTCTTCCCAGACGAAAAGCTTCAAATGCGATGCCGCCTTTGAAATCCAAATCAGGGCCCCCAGATAGTGGGGGAGGCAACCCCCCTTTTCTGCTCCACTGTTGGTGGTAGAAAAGGCGAGAAAATTAGTTAGATGAGGAGGGTCCCCCCTCAGCCTGCACCACCCCTTAAGCGGGGAAGGTGAGGTGAACCCCTCTCCTGAAATTCCACCATTGTGAGATGGTGGGAAAACCTCTATTTAGGCCTAGGGCAGTAGGACATCCCTTTGGACTAGTGGTCCTAGTCCCCAGCACACCGCCGGTAAAAGACTGCCATAAGGTGAAGACCGGCACTGACTGTTTCAACGTGATTCACCTCATCACCCAAAGGTTGCAGCAGTCAAGGCCTGTTGGTCACCAGTCCGGTAACCGAACCCTTCAAAGCATCCACCAGCTTGAGGGATTCTCACAGTACCTGCAACTGATGCTGGAAACAGCCCCGCTCCTGTGAGCCTCTACCTGCTTTCTGGTGGCATCGACTACGTGAACGCAGCAACTTGGGCAAGACCGCTCCAACTGACATGGACTGCCCTCACTGCACCTGTAGCTGAACACCGCCGGCACCTCCAATCCAGGCAACCCAGAACTGCCTGCTGTGCCCGAGTCCTGAGACTTCCAAAACTCTGACTCCCATGAAGTAGAACTTCCCCTGAACTCTGGGCAACCGTTGTCCCCCAAAACTATGTGGCAGAGTGTTGCTTCCATCGACCGTGACAGTAAATGTGTTGCGGTTCTCTGCTATCTAACCCTATGCTTTTCTTCTCCTTGACCGTGGCGGTCTATGTCTGACAGTATTGACCAATGTTGCTTAAAACCTGTAAGCATTTGTGTCCTGAATTGCATTAGGTTAAAAATCATACATACAAAGCATTTATTAACTGCTGAACAAAGTTCTTGGTGTTTAAAAATATATAAAGATGCAATTTTATTTTTCCTAAATGGTCTCGGATTTTATTCTTGAATTTGCATCTTATTTATTGCCTCTGTGTGTGACAACAAATGCTTAGCACTACCCTCTGATGAGCCTAACTGCTTGCCCACATTACCACAAAAAGAGCATTAGAATTATCTGTTTTTCTCTCTAGGCACCTATTGGGATCCACAGGAGTCTCTGCACAATGTACTTCATTTTAGTGCACTATATAGAGAGCCAGCGTCCTACATATTGCTACTGTGAGAAACAACATGGAGTTTTTTGCAGTAGAGACTGTACCAGCCAATCACCATCCATGCAACCATGACTGGCTTTTGACATGACCCTAGTATTATCATATCTGTTCTACTTTACCTTCATTCTGATCCATTCTGCCATGGGTGATCAAGTCAAGGCTTTTAATGTTAACCAATCACCTGATTAGTAGTTCATTCCTGTCACAGGTCACATCTCTGTTGTTGGTCTATGGCTACCTTGACCACCTCAGCAAAAAGGGATATCTCCATATAGCAACCTTTGCCACGTTTATTCCTACATTGTCTACCAAGGTCCTTTGGTCCCACAATGCTGAACAATGCTCATATGGTAGTGAAAAACTCATAATTCTTTTTTTCAATAATGTGAGGCCTACCTCTCCCATAGGATAGTATTGGGTTGACCTATTACTTTTAGAAAGTGCTAACTTCTGATTAGGAGCAGGTAGAAAGTTCATGTTTGCTGTCTAAGAATTTGTAGTGTAAAATCCTCTTTAAAGATAAGGTCGGATTTTAAGTCACAGTTTTGGAAATACAACTTTTAGAAAGTTGGCATTTTCCTGTCCTAGCTATTTTGTGCCTGCAGCCTGTTCCAGGTGAAGTTTGTATATTCCTCCCAGACAGACACAAAAGACGTTACAATACCACATTGTGCCTGTTGTCAGGTTGAAGCTAGGGCAGGGGACGCAAGAAACTCAAGCACTTCAAAGGAAAACCTCTAGAAAATTCTCCTACTTCGAAGAAGGCACTAGGGGCCAGATGTACGACCCGTTTTTGCATGCGCAAACCCTACAGGGCCATGTACAAACGCTATTTAGCAAGTTGCAATTTATTTACTACTCGCTAAATAGCCTTTGCGTCTCACAATTAGGAAGGGGCGTTTCAAGGGCGTCCCTTCCTAATTGCAACTCTGAGCCCTGTGTATGACTGTTTTGCGACCGCAATTGCGGTCGCAAAACAGTCGCAATTTACTACCTACTTCAAGTAGGTGGTAATGCAGTCGCAAGTGGAAAGGGGTCCCCAGGGAACCCCTTCCTCTTTGCAAATACATATGAAAATATTTTTTAAGGGCAGGCAGTGGTCCCAGGGACCACAGCCTGCCCTTAAAAAATGAAACGAAAACGTTTCATTTTTTTAAAAAAATGCATCCCGTTTTCCTTTAAGGAAAACGGGATGCATTAAAAAAAAAAAGCTGCTTTATTTAAAAGCAGTTCCAGACATGGTGGTCTGCTGAGCCCAGCAGGCCACCATCCCTGGAAGGGCCAGCCATTCACAATGGGGTCGCAAAATGCGACTGCCTCATGAATATTGATGAGCCTTGCATTTTGCGACCCCATTGGGAATCGCTAACAGTGTCTCTGACACAGTTGTACATTTGGAATTGCGACTCGCAAATTGTGACTCGCTGTTTTTCACAATTTGCGAATCACAATTCCAAATGGTCGTACATCTGGCCTCAGGTATAAAAAGAGGACACTGAGACCCATTCTTTAGTTCACTTTCTAGACGGGCTGTCAGAGGACTGCCTGCTGCTGTGGCCTGCTGTATACTTGCGAGGATTGCTTTGCTGCAGTTGGAAGGACTGCTCTGCTGCCTGAAGCCTGCCTTGAAGCCCTGTTCCACTACTTGAACCCAGGGCTACCAGAGAGACTATAAGCGCTAGTTGACTGGCCTCCTGATTAGAGCCTCAGGAACAGAAAAGGCTCCAACCATATTGAACACACACCTGGAGCCAGCTTGAGTGGGTCCTAACCTTCAAAGTGGTACCTCTTCAGTCCTAAACCCTTTGAAGTAGTGTTAAATTTGCCCAGATAGGCAAAATCCATAACATGGGACTTAGAAGATTTTTGGCTAAAAAGTGCTCTGGCAACAGAGAGGAGACTGGGACCTACCTGCTCATCGATCTGCCCAAGGTGCATCGCCGGTCGGCCTGACTTTGCTGCAGCTCCCAATCCTTTCTTTTCTGCAGCTGTAGATCCTGTTCAGCGGTCCTTCGCAGGAGGGGTATTCAGTCTTGTAAGATCCTCATTGGCTACAGCTTGCAACTTTGTCCTGCTTGAGATATTTGGCTTCCAAAAAAAGAGACTAAGGGCCAGATGTACAAAGTATTTTTCCTGTCACAAATGGCCATATTTGCCGAACCGGGCCATTTGCAACTGGAAAAATGCTTTTTCATATGTATAAAATGCAAAATGAAATCGATAACTTGTTACCAAATCACAATTTGCATGTGGGATTTGGTATTTGGAGGGGGCGTGTTTTGGGCACTCCTTCCAAATACTAAATCTGTATGGTGTGTATTACTTTTTTGCAACCAAGTTTCGGTTGTAAAACAGTAATACTTTACCATCATTTTAAAAGTGGTGGTAATCCATTCACAAATGGGAACCGGTCCCTTTTGGAGCCCTTCCCCTTTGAGAATGTTAAAACATTTTTTTTGAAAGAGCACGCAGTGGTCTTAGGGACCACTGTCGACTCTTAAAAAATGAAACTCCAAAGTTTCATTTCTTTCTTTTTAAATGCATCCCATTTCCCTTTAAGGAAAACAGGCTGCATTTTTAAAACAAATGTTGCTTTATGTACTGTGACTCCTAATGGGTCGCAAATTTCTCCCTACCTCATTAATATTTGAGAGGTAAGTCGATTTGCAACCTACTAGGAATTGCTATTTGGGACATCAAATTCATGCATTTGGAAGATTGATTTTCTAATTGCGACTCTGAGATAATCTCAATTAGGAAATCTGTATTCGTAATGTTTGTACATCTGGCCCTAAATCTGAATGTAGAAAACTTCACCACGACTTCATCCAGCAGCTCCCCTTCTATGACCCCTCCTTTCCAGACACGCCCCACTGAACTTTACCACCGCAGACCTTTTTTCCCTGAAATTTCTTCTAAGTCTGAAGGTAAGCTCCGACTTGGCCCAATCCACTTCTTGCATCTGACCCGTGCTCCATTGCGGTCGAATATACTTGGGCTATCCTGTTTTAGCTTTAGACCTATAATAACTGATAAAACCCCACCTAAAGGGAAATAGCCCTCATCAATGTAAACATATAAACACTGAAAAAACACCTGCATAACCACGAATTAAAATGTCATTCAAAGAAAGGAAAAGGAGAGTGAAAGAGTCATTTTTTTTTCTTCCTGAAGGGGCCAATACAATGTAACTTTGTTATACAAGGTAGCAGCAAGAACGACTCGGCTATCATTATTCTTATTAGTTTTTTGTATAGGGATGTCACTAAAATATTGTTTCTTCTTTTTTTTGCTTTTTTAAGGTGTGTGGTTTTTGATCTAAAGATGCAGGGTTTAGAAGCATGTTTCAGGTCTTGTTTACTTATTTTATAAACTGTCGAGAATCAGGAAATCTCAAAATAATATTTGATATTTTGGCTACATTTGAATGTTTCACTGATAGGTAAAATGGCTAGTTTCATATGAATCTTTCCAAATATGTACCATCACATTTACCCACAGAGAATGGGTAAAACCTCTTGATACATCAGCCCCCTTTTCTAGTGAGTCAGTATTGATAGTAGGTTAATTAACAAACACCCAGGCCTTAAATATTCAATGCAAGGTGTAGTGACAGTTATATGTGAAAAGAGTGCTGTCACCAAGCATCTGGGATAGTGGTGAAAACGTGACACCAGACCTTTGGAAAACATAGAATGCAATGTCACTTGGAATGCTGCTGCAAAAAGTTCTGCCAAGTTCAACAAAGATTGGAGTGACGTTGTTTGTATTTGCAGTGATTCAGCTACGTATAGGAAAAGTTCAGTAATGACCTGTCAAAAGTGATACCTGAACTGAAGTGCTTCCCTTTAAGAGATCCTTGCTACTTGCTAGATGGTATGCTGAAAGCCTCTTTACAATCTTCAGAGTTAATGAAGAATGCTATAGACTTTTTAGTCCATTCTGGTGCACTGTTTTGTTATGCGCGGGAACCAAAACACAAATATTTCTTACTTTGTGCGTTGTGTGGCATCAAAGAAAGAGTAATCCCAACTGTGTCATTTAGCTAGTGGTTCTCAGTCCTAGAGGCTGTGAATGCTATATTATCCATTTGGCAACTATTTACAGAATTTTTGCAGAGTGATGATGCCAAAGGCAAGAAATGTGAGCATCTTGGTCACATATTGACAGTGATGTGAAAAAAAGTACACTCTACTGCATTCTCAGATTTTTACAGGAAAATAGGACTGCTGTAGTGGACATAATAAAAAAACTAGAGTCTGAAAACACCCTTGTCTACCAAGTGTTCAGCATAATTGGTGTAGTTGGGAAACATCTCATTGAGAGTAGGCTGGATGACACTTTTAGTGACTTTGGCACTGCAACATGTTCTACTGTAAGCAAAGAAATGTTGAGGAGCAATTCAGGAAAATTTATTTTACAATGTATGATAAATGCCTTACAGTGATGCATAGAAATGTCCCTTCACCAACCATGGCATTTGAAGTCAATGAAGCCTTACTGTGGTACTCTGCACAAGTTCTAGATCTCTTCCAGAAAGGGGAATTTTCTCTGGACTTTCAAAAACGCTGCTTCATTTTTTACCACTTCAATAACTCTGAGGGGATATGCGCCCATTTCAACACATTTGTTGCACAACCTGTCCTAGAGAATCACAATCTTCAGGTGCACCAGTATTGTCATGGAAAGCTATGTCAGTGGCCAGAGTTAGCAAAAGCTGTTTTGGCATTGCCCATCTCAAGTGCCAATGTTGAGAGGGCCTTTTCGCAGATAAAGGTTTACATTGGAAGGAAAGAGCGAGCGGGCATGGCCAAAGACTCACTGAAGAAGTATTGTATGGTGTACTACAATAAGTTTGATTTGTAAAACTGTATTTGGACCTCATATACACAGTACGGACACTGCCTATATACCATGCACTACCAATGCAGCAATAATAAAAGCAAGACATTCCATAAACACCGGAAAAACACTGTTTCTGTTGTTTTTAATGGCACGAAAATGTGTAACCACTGATAAGCACTGTTTTTTTAAGGTATTGAAATCACTTGAAAAAACTGGAAAAAACCCCACCAGAATTTACCACAAATAGAAACTAAAAACAGGAAATCCTAAATATATTTCTCGATTTTGACCTGGTCTCTCTGGACTAGATTTGCACAATTGGTGCTTTGATATTGTTGCTTGAGCAGAGTTAACACCCCACTCAACCAACAACCCAATCTCTCACAACCATTCCATTGTGCTAGTCTCTGTTGAAGGCTCCCAACAACTCTGCAGCATTTAAAACACTTTGTGCATGAGGCCCCTAGTTTTAGTATAACAGATAAACTTGTTTTAAATCTCAGTGTGGAAAATGAATTGGCCAACATAAGCCATGGTAAAAGGCAATTAATGACCACTGACAATTAAGTAAATTGATTATTATTTTGAATGAGTTAGAATTACTGCTGGAGGATATTGTACCAACCCTATCTTCTTGTAGCCCCAAAATGGTCAAGCACTGCCTCCTCATAGTTAAAATAATGGTGCAACTTAAGGAAAAGCAAAGGTTAACAATGATATTGAAAGCTGGGAGGCAATACCAAAATGTAAACCATCTAAATCTATTACTCAGGATAGATGGAAATAAACTACATACCCAGGGACAAACTGAAATTGAAGGTGCCTAGCTGCTCACATTAATAGCTGTGGCTAGCAGAGCTTAGGCCAAGACCAGTTGAACCTGATATAAAGGAGACCTTTTCCCATTTACATTGTCTTATATATATGTTATTGATATTCCTTGTACAAATCCATTTAGCACTTAATTGATGTTGGAGGTGAAAAGTGATGTACCTGAGTCAGTGGGCAAAGGTCAGGGTAGCAAGGAAGCCAATACAACCCGTGAGGTAGTATTAATTTTGCTAGAGGAATCATTTATAACTGGCCCCTTGTGAAGCTTCAAAGTAGATACTGCTCCTGAGATTGGGTAAACCAGAGGGTGTTGGACCTAAAATGTATGTTGCTTTTGCTCTTGTTTTACGAAGCTCAGCTCTGCGCTCCATTAGTTATTAGCTGAAGCTAAATAATTAGTAAATAAGTCTGCTACAATTCATAAGTCGATAAAAAAACTCGATAGGGCGAGCCTTTGGGGCTAGCAGTAGGGAAAACTAGAGGTTGCTACATGCAAGCTAATAATGCATACTACCAAATGGATGGAAACTTTCTCAAATTGACAAATCAGAGGGAGAAGAGCCAGGATATATCATATAGACATGAAGATAAAAGCTCACAAATGTCTATGTAGTGAAGGGAAAATGCATAAAGTTCCAATATCAAGGCATTTAAGGAGAGCCCCATTACCAAAACACTTCCCCCAAATTAATTGTTAAACAGGATAATATATTTGCTTAGTAATTCAGCAGTAGTCTTGTAGTGATGTCCCGTCTGGACCCACCTTGGTTCTTCCTTAGTTTAGCATATTAGATGTTTTAGGCTGCTTCTGCTTACACAGCCACACATAACACTTTTGTGACATTATTTTAGAAATACACTGTACATGTTGTCTTATAATTTGGTGACTCTTCTTGGGATTCTGTCTGCACATTTTGTACAAGGACATCTACAATACATAACATCATGTTGTACTGTTTTCTGCTTGGTCAGCAGTGATTCCTAACGTTTTAGACATAACACAGTAGCCCAGTTGCAGCTTTTCAACATAGTTGTTTTATTATATGAACTGTGTTTTGTCCTTGTCTGGGCAAAGAGGAGAATTCTGGCAGAGAGACCTGTCCTGGAATGAGCGCATGCCAGGTATGGGGTCCTTCGCTATTCCCAGAGATCACTTATGTATTCCTTTGCTTACATAGTAAGGATAGGCCTAGACAGATAATTTTCCATGGTTGGGTTGTCCATTGTATACAGTCTGCTAGCAATGTTGATTACATTGCTTAATTGTATTTGCCTACTATGTTATGTTATGTTATATTGATTTTGTAAGGCGCACAGCTACCCATAAAGGGTTTCCCAGCGCCAGCCTGAAGGAACAAGAGAATCGGAATTACTGATTGAACAGCCACGTCTTTAAACATTTACGGAAGTTCACATATATTGTTTCATTCCTGAGCGATATGGGAAGAGAATTCCATAAGGTTGGACCGAGACAGGCAAATGAGCGACCACCCATCCGTGAGAGTTTAACCCTGGGAACCAAGAATTTCCCCTGAGTAGTAGAGCGTAACAAACGTGGAGGTTGGTAAGGGTGCACCAGATCTTGCAAATATTGTGGGGCAGTGCCAGACTTGATCTTAAACATGTAGCTCAAGGCTTTAAATTTAACGCGATTTGCGACCTTGAGCCAATGAAGATCTTGCAAGGAGCCAGAGATGGAAGCAGTTTTGGAAATCTGACAAAGTAATCTGGCAGCAGAATTCTGCACCACCTGTAGTTTCCGTATCACTTCCTTGTTAGCCCCCAGATAGAGGATGTTACCGTAGTCCAGTCTTGAAGTCACAAGCGCTTGGACTACGGTCCTTTGAGTGGAACAAGGAAGCATCCAGATGATTTTTTTCAACCATTTCAGAATGGTAAAACAGGTGGCTGCCACCTTCACTGCTTGCTGTCTCATTGATAATTGGTCATCAATAATGAATCCCAAATTGCGGACTTGGTGGGTAGGCTGGGGTAGGGCACCCATTTTGTCAGGCCAGTGCTGGGGGCCCCAAAGATCTTTATTTTTCCCCAAAATCAGGACCTCAGTCTTCTCGCCATTAAGTTTAAGTAAATTAACTTGCATCCAAGATGCAATTTTCCTTAACCCGGTCTGAAGAACTGATGGTCCGAACATCTTCTCAGCAGAAAGGGAGAAGATGATTTGGGTGTCGCCTGCATAAGAGAAAAGGGACAGCCCGGCCTCCTCAGCAATTGTCGCCAGAGGTCTGATATAAACATTAAATAGTAAAGGGCTAAGAATAGAGCCCTGGGGTACCCCATAAGGAGAGGAATAAGTTTTGGAAGTGGCCCTAGAAGAAAAGACTTGAAAAGTCCGATTGGAGAGAAAAGATGTAAGCCAGGCAAGAGCTGGACCAGAAATGCCAGGGGACTGTAGGGATTTTATCAACACGGTGTGAGATACCGTGTCAAACGTGGCGCTCAGATCTAGTAACATGAGGCCCACCATGTCCCCGCGGTCCAGGCGATGTCGCAGCATTTCTGTGAGTCCAAGAAGAGTCGTCTCGGTCGAAAAACTGGCTCTAAAACCAGATTGGGAGGAGTGTAAGAAAGTAGAGGATTCAACAAATTGGGTTAATTGTAAGTTTATGTGCTTTTCCAAAATTTTGGAATAGATCGTAAGTAAAGAGATTGGTCTGAAATTGGATGACTGAGCAGGATCCGCGTTAGCCTTTTTCAGGAGCGGGAGGACCATAGCGTGTTTCCACTCAGGCGGAACAATAGCTTCCTGTAAGGAAGCATTAAGTAGCTCCATGATTAGCATGCGAGATGGTAATTCAAGCTGCTGTAGCACAGTGGTAGGTAGAAGGTCACAGGGAGAGCCTGATTTAATGCTACCTAAGATTTTCTTGAATGAGTTAATGTCTATGAGTGACCAAGATTCCAGTTTGTTAGAGGGTTCAGCCGTACAAGTAAACCCAGTGGTGAAGGCTAACTGAGTAGAGTCAACTGACAAAGTATTGCACAATGTAGAGTGAATTTACTAATCACAGCACATCTGCTTCATAGTAGACAATGATAATTTCAACTAATGTATTGTAAAATTTCATTGTGTCTTTCTTTTGTTTACTAAGAGCATGCATGAGTGAGATATGAAAGGTTCTGTTTCCACTGTTCCCTTGGGGACTAGCGGTTCATGTTCTAGGTTTGCGAAAATACCCTCCTACTCTGGGAAGTTTAGGAGTTCAGGTGAGGCACTGTGAGCTAGCCCCGGTCTGGGCTGCCAGGTAATGACATGGTAATGAGACACATTCCCTACATTCTGACGTCCTATCATCCCAAGGCACAGATCTGCTTACCAGCAGAATCCCTGCGACAATTTAGAATGGCAGGAGTACCAAAGATCCCTAGGAGTTGTGAGGTGAAAACAGAAGAATCATAAACTAATAAAGTGATTCACTATATTAGCGAAGTTAGACTTTGCTGCTCTATCTTACGCTGTGATATTGAGAAAGAACAGAGGCAGGGGGCACAAAATGACCAGTATATTTATTGCATTAAATTTTAATTAGTGAATATGGAATAGGCTGCTGGTCTGAATTATCTTGACCATAAAACTTTCCCCTCCTGTCATACTAAGACAAGATCAAGTGCCTCCAAGCACCTACTTTTAAGGGTTGAGACCACTGCGATTTTCAGTGGATATTCATGCCCAACCTGTACATATAAGCCCAATCCTATGACAAATGCTAATGATACTCTGGTTATTGATCCGGTACCTATTATTAACCGCCCTTGACAGATCACAGGAGTGTAAGATGGAGATACAGTCTCGGGTGTCACATCAAAAAATTGAATATTAATTCCATAATTAACAGCTCCTGAAAGGAGCAGAAGATTCTGCTCCTAAACTAGTAGATTATTTTGTGGATAGTAATCTGTTATATTATTTTATGGATGGTACTTTGTTTACCCTCAGCAATCTATGTCCCTTTCTATTGAGGGCAATGGAGCTATTGGTACCCATAGATAGGGTCAGCGAGATCAATGGTGTAAATATACACTCCCTTGCAAATGATATACATCGACATCTTATTGTGCAATGTCCCATGGCTGCAATTTATAACCATGGATATGGATTTAGTTAGTTATATTTCCAATTGCAAGGTTTTCATCTTTCAGGCACCCTGATGCATGGAATAAGTATTTATTTAGTTTAATGCGGAAAATGGTATCCCTTCTGTTGCATCATACAGGGGTGGACCTTCGGTGGGTCTGAGTATCTGGGTAGATTTTCCACTACTTTGTCTGATCAGTCATATAAATCTTTGTACTAGAGACATACAGCACTTTGCTGTCTTGAGAGCCGTTAATAATTTTTAATGTCTATAATCGTCCTTCCCAAACAGGGAGTACATTTGGAAGGTCAATGATCTTGAGAGCTCTGCAGTACCTAAGAGAAAGATCAGACATAGTTCATGCTTGATATTAATAGCAGCATGCAATTTTAATACCAACTTTGAGGCTGATCAAATCTTACCTTGGGGGAGTATGAACTCTGGGAATGTGCCAAAATCTTATGCCTTCCTAGGGGAGGCGTAACGAGGAGAAATTCCTTCATTTCTCCTCGTTACTCCCTCATTTTATGTGTGCTGCATTTTGCAACACACACAGATAGATTAACATGCCTCCCAGGATTGCCCCTTCCTGCACAAAAACAATCATGCCTACAACACAGGCAGTGACTTTAAGAAAAAAAAAAACTAACTCTGTGATTGGGTTTGGAAAAATTTAAACAAATTATGTTGTTTGTGATATACTTGGAATTGTTAACTGTCAACCACACCTGCTACAGTTAATGTTAAGCTAGTATGCTGTTTAGAGAAAGTCTTGTGAACTTTTGACCTACTGGTAGGCAGAGACTACTGGAAACATGGTTACTATGGAAACAGAGCTAAAAGAGTGTGGGGGTTAGGGAACACAAGAGCCTGCAGTGTGAAACTGAAAAGCAGACTAGTGTAAAAAATTACTCAGTAGGGAGTGTATGTCTTTTAATTGACAATATTTTACAAAAGAAAATATAAATGAAAAGCATTAACAGCAGATTGTTGAATGCTTTGAAGGGCTTCCGTGTGGATCTGTTGATCATGTGGATTCACTGTTCATTGGTTAAAAAATAGTAACCATTTAGAAGTGGAATAACAAAAATAAAAGATAAAAGGAAGTCTGTGATTTGCTAAGTACAGGAGTATGAGGGAGAGCAGAGGGGGAAGGGTAGCCATTTTAGGTACTTTTCTACTGAGAGTGGAGGAGGATTGCCATATTTCTGACTCGAGATTTGCAGTGGAAAACAGATGTTAACAGATATTAAAATAAAAGTTGGACAACAGCAAATGGATTTTACAAGTATGTTATTTAGGTTATACTATAGAAAAATATATATTTAAAAAAAATATGAGTGTATATAAGTTGAAAGAAACTGTGTAGCTTCTAGACCCTACAGTAAAAGGCTCACTAGAAGGGAGGTTAGATGAGAACATTAACTAAAAATATAGTGAGCAGCAAAGGAGGAAAAGCAATTGCTATACTGAAAATATAGTTATTTTATTAAGCCAGTATGAAAAAACATGTTTGAAAATAGATGTGGGTGCTAACTTATAGTATATAACTTAAGAGTATGTAATTTGCACCTACTCACACAGTCAGGCAGGCACTTACACACCCAGTTACACTCCCACAAAAGTACGTATGTGCCCACCACTCATATAGCCAGACAGTGACTGGCACACTCAGTAACACACCCATAAAACCATTCACAGACCTATTTGCTCACCTATAGATCCACTTACATAGTCATTCATACACCCAAACAGACACTGTCACACCCACTCACACATCTATTCCCAGCACCCAGCACTCAGTTAGTCAGTATACACACACTTACACATCCATAAACCCAGTCACTCACATGCCTATTTACAAAAATATAGCCACTCACACACCCAGTCAGACAGTGACAGAGGTACTTACACTTACACTTACACACCCACACAGCACTTATGTATCCACCACTAACAGAGTCACTTACACACACAGTTACACACCCACACACTCACTAACACAGCCAGTTACCTATCCATACAGTCACTTACATACCCATTTAGACACCCATACAGTCACTAACACAGCTACTTACATATCCAGTGACACGTCCACAGAGGCACTGATACACTCACTCACATATCCACTCACACATCTAGTCACTCACCTGTACAGCCACTCATATACCCATTCATACATCCATACTCAGATACTCACGCAGTCTCTTAAACACAGACATATAGGGGCCGATTCCGATCTCGGCCGGTAGGGCTCCGAATCGGATTCGGCTTAACCGGATCCGATTCGGAGCCCTATTTCCCGACCGATCCGTACGCGTGTCCGGGCGAGCGAGTACGATGCGTATTCGCCGACCGACTCGTCCGGGCATCCCGACCGCTCCGACCGACTCGATCCCGGGTCGAACCGCACCGACCGACTCGCACGGACACGACTCGCACCGCGCAATGGAGACGCTCCCCGGCTGGGTAAGTACGATGCACGCCGCGAGCAGTCCGACCGAGCCGCGCACTCCGGCTCGAAAGAGCTGTCGGAGCCGTACTTTGGGGGTCCGTGTCGGACCACCCTGTACGCGTAGCCGCGCGAGTTGCACACAGGGGGGACCCATGGGTCCCCCCTACCTGTGCGTGTACGGCGCGAATCGCTTCGCCACGTACACGCTGTAGGGGGCGCCCTTGTCCGCCTCGCACCCATTGAGTCAATGGGAGCCCGCGTACGCGTTGTACGACAGGCTCCCATTGACTTCAATGGGAGTCCGACCGACTCGAGTCCGATGGCATACGTGCGCATCGTACTCGTTCGGTCGGACTGCACGGGTCCGATTCGGTCGGAAATCTCTCCGGGTCCGGCTCGGTCGGTGAGATTTCCGGCCCGAATCGGAATCGGCCCCATAGTATTTAATGTAAAGTTAAATGTATTTTGTATTTGCTTATCAGATATCTACCTGTGTTCAAAGAGGAATAGAAGATGCAACAATGAGGTGAAAAAAAACAAGTATGCTTGTTGACAGCATCCATAAACTTGGCAACAAATGACATTTTTAGTGCAACTGGAATACAAAGTAGGAAAAGCTTTAAGATGTGTATAGGTATAGTATTTTTTACAGGAAGGGTACCCTTCCTGTACAATTCCTATGGTAGATTCATTCATGCACCCTAGCACTATGGCGCTAAGGGGTGTGCCTGGCACATGGCAGCTAAAATCAGCACTGTCGCTTGGGAGAGGGGAGGAGAGTTCCATATCTCTGTGAATATGGTGCTCTCCTGCTGTCTCCCTGTCATGCAACGCAGCGCAGCATCCTTGGGTGCTGCACTTTGTTCTGTGATTTGTTTCAGAATCTGGGCCCAATTCTTGCAGTTTTGGTGAAACAGTGGAGATGGTAACCATCTGGTCAGGAGGCAAGGGTCCTACAGATGGTCAAGCTGCTGCTGATGATACAACACCTTTCCTCTCTTATCATACTGTGATAAATCTTTGTCTGTGTATTTTTCTAGTGTTTCCAAATAGAGGATGTGCCATGTGAATACTTCTTCACTGTACCTCTTGATAGTTTTTTCAAGAGGTACAGTGAAGAAGTATGCAGCATAGATTGCATTGGACACATTTTGGAAGAACTTTATTTTCTCCTGAAGGGATGAAGTAATATTTTCAAATGTCAGAGGAATTATTAGGAGGTAGTAAGTCCTCCTCTTCTTTAACTTGTTCTTTCTCTTCTCTTCTATCTTTAGCAGAAGACATCTGAACTTTGAAACTCTCTTCTTTGAAGGAAAGCCAAAAGAAACTATGTAGCTGTGGTTTTCGGACTGTCTCTAGAACAGTGATCTTCAAACTTTTTAATGCCGCGCACCCCCGGTGGAAAAAAAATCAACACCTTCCCACAAAATTTTTCATAACTCTTCCATTAAACTGGCAATGTTTAAATATGTCTAGGCTTATTTAAACATTCCAGTTAAGTTTTGTCACCGTTTTAAAAATGCAATCAAATGCTTGATTGCCAAACATACTATTCTGGTCAGGCAGGCCTTACTAATGTGTAAAAGACTAAAAATATCCACAGTATGATTACTAGAAATGGGCAGGGGGGATTTGAAGGATATTTGGAGTCCCTTCCCTTTGACACCTTCTCCCAGCCAGGATATAAAGGACAAAAGATGTTAGTGATGGCCCATTACAGAATAGCTTACTGACGCTCATTTTTTTCTTCTAAAAACAAAGCAAAATTATCAACGTAATGCTTCTTGAGGCCAGAGTCTGGTGCCCCCCCTTGGGATCACTTGAGGCCCCCCTGAGCGGGCCGCCCCCCAGTTTGAATACAACTGCTCCAGAGAGATGTGAAGCCCAAATAACTGATTTAGGGTGTAGACTTACTGCATCCAATGAGATGTTGAGTTTTGGTGTGCTCATGGATTTGCGGCAGATTTATGGTGGCATTGTGGCGAATCCACAGATCCATAAAATTAATTAAAAAAGAGAAAGATTTGCTGTATGGCATTTATAGAAAGTTTACATAAGTTACGTTATATTGATTTGTTAATTGTTACTTTTAAAATGTTTAATAAGAATAAATGTGTGACTAAAATGTATTTATAAACATGTAAGAATGTATATTACTCAGGCAGATACAGGAATTAACACACAAGTTACTTGGGGCAATCGATATGGCAACTCAGAATGGGCTCCCCTTGGCGACTATAACATTTGAATCATCCAAGGCCTTTGAAAGGGTTGGCTGGCCTTTTCTGCATAGAGTCATAGAGAAGTGTGGGCTGGGGTTAGTGTTCGGTAGGGTCCTAACAGCAATTTACAAGAATCCATCTGCCAGGATATTGCTAAACGGGAACCTTACCCAGAAGATAATTATATCAAGAGGAACAAGACAGGGTTGTCCTCTCTCCCCCCTCATTTTTGCTCTTTACATTGAACCCCTTGCTAATAAACTTAGAGCTAGTCATCAAATCCTCCCGTTTGTATTTCAGGGATGGGAGAAGAGGGTGGCTTTGTATGCCGATGACTTGATGGTATTCACAACTAACCTGTCACTCTCACTTCCAACAATCTCAGACATCATGGGCAAGTTTGGGGAGGTCTCAGGTTACCAGATCAACTGGCAAAAAACCGAAGTGATGAAGTGGAACTTCCAGAGTAACAATCCTTTAGTAAAGGATTCGATAAGATACCTCGAAATTAAGGTATTTAAGAACTTAGAGGATGTGGTGCGTCTGAACTTTGAAAAGATAGTAAGTGAGACCAAGAGGTTATTAAAATCCTGGACAGGACTTCCACTTTCTTTTCTGGGTAGGTCAAACATCCTGAAGATGTCAATATTACCTAAATTTACTTTCTTGTTTGCTTGTATACCATTAGAATTTAAGAAAATCTGGTTTGATAGATTACAGGGAGATCTGACTAGTTTTATTTGGGCCGCTAAGGCTCCCAGAATTGCGTGGAGGAAACTTCGTAGGGGGAAACAACAGGGAGGAATCGCTAGTCTAGATATGTTTCAATCCTGTAAGGCATTTCAGTTCAAATTAATGAGAATTGTAATGCAGGATTATCAAAAGTACCCTCCGTATTTACAAGCTATGACTAAATTAGAGGGGGATGGGTTTTTGTATAAATTCGGGCACCCAAAATATTTTTAAAAAGTGAAGCTTAAGATTCTTTATGCAGCCTGTAAACTGTGGTTTCAAATTAGAAGGGCAGTTGGAATTCCATATTACAGCAGTCAAGCTCCAATATGGGCTTCCCCAGGAACCCCTGAATGTTTGAAGGACAAACTTTCAACACCGTTAGCAGAAGCAGGGATAATGAGATGGAATCAGCTACTCACTGGTCGTACATTAGTGGACTGGGAGCAATTGTCATCATTGTCGAATGGGAGCATTTCCAGATTCAAGTATTACCAACTGGCTAGCTGGTCAAAATCGCTAGAGAAGGACGCAATGGGCAACGGTGATTTGGAGGGGAAGTTCCTAAAAAGTCTGTCACAGAAAAAAGAGGTATCGGAGTGGTATTGGCTGTTTGTGCTTGCCGGAGAAGAGGAGTTTACCCTACCTGAGGAGATCCGGAGGAAGGATGTCCCGTCGGGGGATATACAAAACCTCTGGCAAGTATCGATGTCTATGCTGTGGTATGTTATTAGTGCTGCCTCTCAGGAAAAAACATCTGTTTACGATACATAGGGCTTACTGGTCACTGAAAAAGTTGACAAGGATGAGCAAGCAGGTGGTTAAGAGCTGTCCTAAGTGTGGGGAGGAAGAGGCTGATGACCTGCACATGTTTTTCCGCTGCCCTAGCCTCCAGGGGTTTTGGCAGGATGTAAGTACAGTTTTCACAACAGAATTTGGTGAAGACCTGGAGGTAAGCATAAGTTTAACTGTTTTCGGGGCTATGAATGAGAAGGATGCCTTATGGGATAAGCTGGATAGGAAACAGAGAATCCTGTTATTTGTGTTGATATTATTAGCTAGACGAGAGAGCTGCATCAAGTGGGTAACTCGGCATCCCCCTGTGAAGAGGGAGTGGTTGGCTTCGGTACGAAGGGTACGAACGTTGGATGAGAGCAGAAAGAGCACTAAAAAGCTTGATTTTTGGGATCAGAATTTTTTAGTTTAGTTTATTTTCACGGGTGTGTTAAGTTATTTAAGCATGTAAATACTGATTCAAATGTCCGATGATTAAGCAATTTTGCAGTAACTCCCTGGTATATGGATCGGGAATGGTGCTCCCAGCCCCTCTCCTGCTTGGATTCGAGGGACAGGAAGTTTGGGGGTTTGTGCTCTGCCATCTTACTGGATGGGGGGAATGCGAACCACCCTTGCTTTGCTTTCTGGTGGATTATTGCACAAGTGAGGACTAAAAAAAAAAAAAAAAAGAATGTATATTACTAAACTGAACTTAGAAGTGAAATTGTAGTACAATTTATATTTAAAAAATTGTGAAATTTCAATAAAAAAACAAAGGTTATAGGGACGTTATAGTTAGGAAATAGCACTATAAAAACAAAAATTCACTGAAAAAAACCAAAGGTTACAGGAACGTTATAATTAGGAAATAGAATTAAAAAAACCTTAAAATTTCACACACAAAACCATAAAAATTCAGAAGTTATATTTATCTGAGCTAACTATAACTTTTGCCCCACAATGCACTGCTTATGACCTTACATATTACATCACTGATGACATATTCAGTGACATCACTGATGACATCACTGATGACATCTCAAATGACATCACTGATGATATCACTGATGGCAGTACCCAACAAAGTAAACTTCAATATAGTTCATAAAATACCATTTACATTTTTAAAAAATAAGAAGAAGACATAGGTGAGAGACATACAGCACTCACTGTAACATTATCAACTACTACACTTGGTTTTCACCTAAGAGACAGCTCTCAGTGCATAGTCCTGTCTTTTCTGAACCACTGCTCTAAATGCTAATGTCCAAAGAAAGACATCTAACCATATAGGCTAGCCTATCACAATCTACAGCAATACCATTTGTCAACCGGTAAAGCGATTTTAGTGCAGACGCAGTTTTACACAAACCACTACACCACACACCCTGTAGAGAGGCCTTAGCGGACAGGCCACTTTGTCACAAACCACTAATAAAATTATTCTTCATCCTGGAGAAAGGTCAGAGCAGAGAGGGCAGACTGTTGCAAAGCACTACTACACTGAACCATCACCCTGGAGAGAGGTCTTAATGAACAGATGAAATTATTGCGAACTACTACTACAGTCATTCATCACTAAGGAGAGAGGTTTAAGCAACGTGGTCAGTATGTCATAAAACACAACTATACTCAGCCACCACTGTGGAGTGAAGTCTCAATGAACAGCTTAGACTGTCGCAAAGCACTTCCATACACATACATTAGCAGAGGATATTTGACAGCATGAAAGCTAGTTCACTCATAAATAGTACCCCCGCTTTAAAATGGGATTATAGTTCAGATTATACATATTAGAAATACTAACACTTACTAGTAGTACATGAAGAATAGTAATTATTTTAGAGTTTGACTGTTACTCCATCATGATGCAGTGTTATTTAAAGAGGTGCATCTTCAACTTACTTCTGAATTGGCACAGGGTTCTGGTGGTCCTGTTTGGGGCCTAGTGTCTTTTATGCTTTTTGACCCCACTTTTTTCCAGTGCAATGATGTTGAGCCACAGGAGATGGCGAGCTTGTCTGCCTGATAGTCAGGGGTGCAAACCGTGACTTAGATAGCAAACACAGGGTAGATAAAATTACAACTTTCTTTGAATTATTATGCCCTCACTTAGCTAATGTAGTGAGCACAGGGAATCACCCTTGCATAGGTCAGAGGAATCAGAAGCAGCAAAATAAATCATCAGTACATTGATCCAGCTGAGACACACCAAAGATCACTGAAAAATCGCTAGGTGAATAGTACCATCTTTTAGGCCAGGGTACATGCTCACGGCATTCAACTCGTAATCTCGTAGTTGGTCTTAGACTATGCCAAGTAAGAATAAGTCTATGATACCAAACGCTACAAACCACATTTCAGACTTTCACATAGGTAGGGTAAGAAGCAAGTTTGAGTCAAAGCTGGTAAAAAAGCTATTGTCGTGCCAGCTGCCTGTCTTGTGCTAGCACTGTTGCACTATCATACTGCCACTTGCAGTGCTACCACTGTCTCCTCCTGGACCCTATCTGCATAAACATCAGCTGCTGCTTCACTGTTCCTTGGTGAGACTAATGGTGAACCCTGACATTGCCTGATGGAGTTAAGAATGCTCAAAATATTTACCATATCCTCCTGCATTTGCCTTATTATTTCAGAACAATCATGAGCCTTTCAGTCAAATATATATCGATGAAGTGGTGTTGTAAATGTGCAGACTTGCACTGGATCTCTTAAATGGCTAATTTGATATCTGAGTTTCTCATCGGAGTCTTTAAGAACCCAGACCTTAGATTCTTGCAAATGTTTGATGGCCTCCTATAATAACTTTCAAAAGTCAACCACCATACCAAACAAAGTTTATTTTTAGGTACTTTCAGTCTTTTCTTAAGATTGTTCAAATGTTCAATATCAAAGGTGCCTTCTTTAGGGATGCCACTGGAACCAAACTGCACGCGACTGATGAGCCCCAATCAGGGCAAAACCTGTCTTGGGTTGCTTGTGTTCTAGTTCAGGGAGGACCAAGACTGGCAGCTCAAGCTGGACTGTTTTTGTTGGAGCGGGGTCGAGACTCGTTTGCCTGTGGTTGGGTTAAAACTGAGATGGCATGGTGTGCAAAATAGCTATGCACTGGAATGTAACCCTGAATATTTACCAGTGGCTGAGATTAATTCAGTTCTATCCATCACATCTTTATATACTTCAGTGCGACGCCCTAAGTGCTATGGGTATGCCCAGACATCAGTCCTGTGCCCACTATTTCACTGGAATCAAGCTGCACCCAACTGACGATGACTGGCAGGCAGCCCTGAGTAATTACCAGTTACTGAAATTAATTCAAGCATTCCATCCATTACTTTGTGTATACTTCTTCAGAAAGGAGCTTTTTACCAACAACATTAGTGCAATTCTCTCTATATGATCAGCTGTTCTTTCCATACTGATGGTGCATGAAATATGCAGGAGTCTCTTTAGTTAGGGGGCATATCCAATTTATATTCTCCAGCCCCCATTTGCTTACTACTCCCTCATTGACAGCAATGAAGTCATTTAGGCAATCTGCCACATTGTGCCTCAGCTCACCTCATTGAGTGGTTGGGAAAGGAAGATATTTAAAGGGAATGGAAGGGAGGGTTTAACCGCAATTCCTGTCTGCTATCTTGGAGTGGGGTCCAAAAGTACATTCACACTTGTCTACAGCCCCACTTTCAATCAGAACACCTCTGCTTACAGCCAGTTGAGGCTTGTGGAACATTCAGTGTGGTTGAAACAGTGTACCTCTTTTAACACATTCATTATTTAGTATCTGCGGTGCTGAGCTAGACAATGATTGCCTCCCCTTCTAGAGCCTCTTGATCATATACTATAGATTTTTATTCACACTTCTCTCTTCTAATTTCCCAAACTGGTTTTATCTGATTGTCACCTCCTGAGATGACAAATCTTAAACTTAAATAATGAAAAAGTACCATGTTTGGACAATATACACAATGAGAATCACATTTCAAGTTTAAAATTGCACAATCTGATTGATGAGGTGATCATCTAACCATTCCATACCCAAACTCCCATCGAAAATTCGATGACTTTCCTTTGGCACCTGGGGCTGTCCTCTGGAGGTACTGTTCAGCTCTATCACCGCATCAGGCCAATAGCAGATTTTACCAACCAATAGCACCAGCCTCTGTCAAATGAATCTTCTTACATGCCATTAGCATATGAAATGGTTTATTTACAAAATGAAAATGAATAGTCTGTGAATTACAGAGTTAATTGACCTGAGGTTCTCATGAACATGACAATTGTTTTAGCTAAAGAAGCAGGTGCATAACTGACCTCATGAGGAGAAAATGACATTCACAGGTAAAATGCAAACAAGTTTCAGCTGAGCAAGCTCTTCAAGTATTTCTCACCTTAAGAGGCAAAATGAAGGGCTCCTCAACTTCAAAGAGGGCAATATTAACCTGAGCAAGAATACATGGCTGATGCAGTTTAAAGTTATGCTAATATGTGCAAATGCATTCAAAATATTTCATACTGTACAATTGGTTGAAACCAGATAATGTACTTTGCAGCTGAACAAGAAGATCGAAGATTAAAATATCAATCCTGATTAAGAATCATATTGATAAATTTACCAATTGATGGCCTATATTTATATTTTTAGGAGATTTAATTTTTTTTGTGATTCTCTAAAATCACTATATGTGGATATTGATATTTGATATTTTTGAAAAGGGAATTCTCTAACTGTGAATTCTTTGTGGCATAAAGAATGCCACTTTAGATAGAGTGGAAATGTAGAATTCCACATTTTCTCATCTGCCACAGTTTGTTTTCCAAAACGAAGATGATTTAACATGTACTACAATTACTACTAGTTTCAAATGGTGGTGTTTGGCCACTTTCACATCCAATCTGCATTCAAACCTGTATTGGAAGCACTTCACTGCCTACTAGTGTCATATTCATGGTTCTCTGCACCATCCACAGATCTATCTGGGAAAAAGTCAAAAATATGTGCAGAAACTAGCTCCAAGCTGCATCAAAATTAGACACCGCCACTCATCGAATTATAAATTGATTCATTTATGCTTGCTGAAAGAGTTGAAATGCGGACAAAGATCCCTAAATGTGCAAGGCCCAAGATTGTAGAAGAGTCACTCTTCTAGTTCTAATCTCATTAACATGCATTTCATGAAACTCTTGAGAACTGAACTGTTTAGACTTTCATTCTAATAGAACTGTTATAAAAACAGGGACTACAATCATAGAAAATGACATACGGGCCCTTCCTTACCTCATGGGATGCATTCTCACCTTCTTTCACTTTTCTTCTCAACAAAATTTGTTTTATTCCTCATCTCATGATTTTTGAAGTAAACAAAAGTTTACTCATATGGAACAAAGAATAAAACTCAAAATACTTATTTAAAACTTGCTTGAAGTATCTGTAGGTGCCTATTTATAATTAGTTATGCTTTTGGTAACGTTTCTACATCCCAAAAATATCTCACTGTGTCAGTGTTCCAAAACTGCAATTGGCTGCTGTCGATCCTTCTTTGGAAACATCTATATATCCGCAACTTCATTACAAATGTGATTTGCATCTATCATTTAAAGGCACAGACCTCACTATTGGCATCACTATTTGTTGAACAAAGTGCCACTCAGAAGTGCAAAAGGTCGAGTCAATTGGTCCTTGAATATTTATCTTGAGTTCACAAAAGGTAGATAACATTCATTGATGGCCCATGCATTGTTCTTGCTTCTTAAACACACATTAACTCATTGGCTCCTGCTTTTCTGAATATTATCAATGCTTCATATCTGCAAACATACCCATGTTCAGGTGATTGTAAACTACTAGCAACCTCTAATGCCAGATACATTATGCACATGGGTATGGAACCAGCTAAAAAAATGATAAAACAACTATTTTTCTTAGTTGATAAAAATTTCAATTCACTGGTGAAGTTAGATTTTTAATGAGTATTAAGCAACTATAATTTTGAAAAACTTACCTTTTCCCTGCCTGAAGTTCCTGGATGCTAATTCAGTCAGTCAGAAAAACTTTATTTCGGTCTATACGACCATAAAAGTATACAAAATAGACAACATACAATTAATTGGAATGAGAGAATAAAAAGATAAAATTACATCCAGCCCTGTGATTCGATATTGCCACAAAACCAAATCCAATAGGCTCACTAAAGTGCATGTACAAAATGTACACTGTGCAGAAGGCAATAAATGAGAAATACAAACACTATGTAGAAAGTTTCAATAAAGTCAATACAAAAACAATTTATTAGTTTTAAGCAGCATTAAAAATCTTGTGAATACTCATACATTGGTGATTGGAATAAAATTGCATCGTAAACCAGCAAATAAATAAAGAATTTATACATTTATTAAAAGAATAAAAACTAATTTCATCTTGAAGTTAAAAGACAGTAAAAGGTAAAAAAAAAAAAAAATTAAAGCCCTAGAAAAATTAGGGCAAATATGCTGCTTATGGCTGGGCTATCGATTTTACAAAAGTCCAGCGCCTATGCCACATTGAAATCAAAAATCGTGTAACAGCAAAAACAATGGGCTTGCGAGTATCAGACTTCAGAACTCTAAATGCCTCTGCACAGTGTACAAACCCTAAGTTCCTACAGATTTGGAGAAGCCAGCGCTTCCTTGCTGGTTTATAGCCAGGACAAAAGAAAAGGACATGAAGCTCCGACTCTTCCTCCCAATTACAAGCTGGGCACTCTCGCAGAGCAGAGTTTGACCATTTACATAAAAAGGCACGGAGCGGCAAGGTGCCCAGTCGAAACTGGACATAAAGTTTCCTTGCCAAAAATGGCTGGATGTCATCCAGAAAGGGTTCTATTCTATAGTCATCTTTCAGGAGTAAGAATTGGACCGTCAACTGGCCTGTGGACGAACACCCCTGTACAGCGGCTAGCTTGCTCAATCGGTAGGCTTTTACCACTTCTATGCGTGGAATTGCAGAACATGCTTCCTCCAGGTTGCTCACAGTGTTGGTTTTCCCAACCTATTGCATTCTTCCTTTATATTTGCAAACCAGGGGATTTTTGCTGCTTCTGGGAAACTCAATATCTTTTTTAATTCTGCTCTATAAGTTGCCAGTTCCGGGTCACCCATAGTCTGCGCCAAAAAGTTAGGGGTCTGAGGCCCAACTCCTCCCCGATAGGTCTAATTCCTAAGTCCATTCGCAAGGGAATAAGAGGAGTACTAGAGGGGAGACCCAAGATCTGCCTCATAAAATTACTTTCTACTTTACTCACTGCTCCAGAACAGCAATGCCCCCAAAGTTCCGCCCCATACATTGCCGCAGCCCTGGCCTGCACCTTATAGATCTCTACTATAGGCCCAGCGGGTTTATAGGATGAGTTTCTCAGTAATTTTGCAATTCCTCCAGTGGTCTGGGCTAGCCTGAGCTTGGCTTTGGCAATTTGTGGGCCCCACTCCATATTTTCCGTCAGGGTAACCCCTAAATATTCAAACACCGACACCCTTTCCAGCACAATACCCTCCAGACTGGGGTTAGGACGGGTTGTCTTAGTGGGATTGAAGACCATAAACTTTGTCTTCAGAGTATTAATCTCTAACCCCCTATTGTTGCAGAAAGTGGCAAAGCTGTCTAAGACCCTCTGAATGCCCATCGGAGATTTTGACAGTAGAAGGGTATCATCTGCAAACATCATTGCAGGCACCCTGGTATCTGCCAATTTTGGGGCATCATTATCCTTAACCTCCGTAAGTTGGAAAACCAGTGCATTGACAAAGAGGCAAAACAGGGTAGGGGCAAGCACACACCCCTGCCTTACTCCCCTGCCAACCTGGAAATCGGGGAGTCAGGTCACCTCCTTTCCCACACCTTACCTGGGCAAAATTACCTTCATGCAATCTCATAAGTATGTTCAGAAGGTAGGGGGGAATCCCCATATCTCTAAGCACCCCCATAACTTTATTCTGGGCACCAAATCAAAGGCCGTCTTTGTAATGATGTGATGTAATGAGCACATGCTGACATTGTGATGTATTCTAGGAATGATATGGGAATGGTGTTCTACTCTGGAAGGTTGGGGGGTTTTCAATAGATTACAGGGCAGTTGAAGATTGGGGATGACTAGTGTCAAGAAGCTAATTCATATGCTCTGACAATAAATCATTTAATAACTTACCGGATGTCTTATGTGAGTTATTATACTGGCGACGAGTTGGAGGACCCCACATCAACGCTATCAACGCTATCTGAGGCTAATCTGTTTCCTGAAGCCTGAAAGAAAGCGGTATCTGTGGCTAGCGTCGTTGAGGTGCTCCAAGCATGAAAGAGAGCGGTATCTGCGGCTGGCTGGAGTCATTGAGGTGCTCCGGTTGATAGTCCAATGGAAGTGGCTGTACACAAAGGTGCCGTTTTCATTTTGCCACCGATCATGCCCGTTGAGGACGACGGTGACGCAGTGAGTAACTGACATGATGTCAGTCTAGCTGTGCTGCGCTTTAAAATCAAATAGAAGCAATCGGAGGTGTATCGCGTATCGAGGAATTTCTTTTTGCTTGTTTGCTGAGACTGAGGCATATTTAAAGTTGAATTGAGTGTGCGCGCGCATGCGCAATGCACATCACGCACGTCACGCATGTCGGCCATTTTGAGGTCAGGCATTGCGATCGTTGCAATTGACTCGTGAACAGCTGTGCATCTGCTATTGAATATTAAAAACACGCTGATGCACACAGCTTAATTTCTGAAATACAAGTATAGAGTTATTTTAGAAAACGTCATTTTACCTCTGATACACACAGTTTTAATTTTTATTTTGTGTATCTTGTCAAGAAATAAATAGACATCACAAGGAAACAAATAATATTGAACACTGAAACGCACAGTTTTGCCATCATTTTGTGTGTCTCATTTGGAAACATTAATAAACAATCAAGAAATAATATTGAACATGTTTCTTTAATAATATAACAGTCATGACAACAGACAGAGAAGTAACAATAAATATGAATTCTGATATACATGATGAAGAAAGTGACATAGGAAAAATATCAAGAACTGTATTCAGGAGACCATTGCCTTTTGATCTTTCAGAACAGCAAAATGTTGCTCAAAGATGGGAAAAATGGACAAGAAGGTTCGAACACTTCCTAAATGCAACATGTAAAAATCATACCGATGAACAAGCAAAAGATTCACTGCTCAATCTTGTAGGAGATGAGGTAGAAGATCTAATAATTACATTTCCTCAACAAGAACAGAAACACTTACAAGGGACTTATGAAATGTTTAAATGATAAATTTGATCCTCACAGAAATTTAGATTTTGAAAGATATAATTTTAACATGGCATGTCAAAAAGAGGATGAAACAATGGATGATTTTGTCACCAGACTTAAGAAATTGGTAACGTTTTGTGAATTTGAAAAATTTAATAATGAAGAAGCAACAAGGTTAAGAGTTATACAAGGTTGCAATTCAAAGAAATTCAGAAAGAAACTTTTAGAGAAAACATACGATTTACAAGAAATTTTGCGCATGGCAAGAACAGAATTGCGGGCTGAAAAACATGCCATGAATATGGAAGAAGGAAGAATAAAGACCTTAGAGCAAGTGAGACAAATGTCATCAAAAGTGAGCAATGAAAAGAAAATGGAGACGCGTTATAAAGAGAAAAGAATATGCTATAGATGTGGATTTCAGTTTCCTCATCAAAAATTCTTTCCAGCTATGGGACAACAATGTAAAGAATGTGGGAGATACAATCATTTTGCAAGCGTCTGTAGATTTAAGAAAGAAAAAAAGGAAAACTGGACAAAGAAAGAAAATGGAAGCAAACAATTAAATTATAATGAAAAAAAAGAAATGAAAACATAAAACATATAAGAGAAATGGAAGGAATTGAAAGAGAAGAAGAATTTGAAGAAGACTTTGAACATAGTGAGAGGTTATACATGATGCAAGAAAAAGAAGAAGTACAACAACTTAACATGATAAGAAAAGAAGATATAAAAAAACAACTTCAGTTGATTTGTTAGTAGGTTCTCAAAAAGTGCCCTTTGTCCTGGATAGTGGAGCAACATGCAATATAATGTGTGTAACTGAGTATGCAAAAATGTCTGAACAGCCTCCCCTTAAACCATTAAATGTAAGTGTTTTTCAATGGGGAGCCAAGCATCCTGTCTCCTGTCTGGGAAAATTTGAGGAAGTTCTAACACATCAGGAAATAAGTAGCAAAGAAGAAATACATGTTTTGCAAGGAGAGGTTCCAGGGCCATGCTTATTGAGTAATATAACTGCTCAATATATGGGGCTATTAGCAGTCACCTGTAATTTAACAACAGATCATCCTGTTCTCTGAAAATATCCAAAACTGTTTGATGGTTTAGGGAAATTGAAGGACAAAGCAATAACCTTACATATAAATGAAACAATAAAGCCTGTAGCTCAGTCTCACAGAAGAGTTCCTATTCACATGCAAGCGAAAGTTGAAAAAGAAATCAAAGCATTATTAAAAGAAGACATAATTGAAGAAGCAACAGGCCCAACGCCATGGGTATCTCCCATTGTGATTGTTCCCAAAAAAGACACTGAGGATATCAGAATTTGTGTGGACATGAGAATTCCAAACACTGCAATTGATCGAGAGAGATACCCAGGCCCTCATTTAAACAATATGATTAGCAATATTAATGGTGCAGTTGTCTTTTCAAAACTTGATTTATGTAAGGGATATCACCAACTAGAAATTGATAGTCAATCGAGATACATTACAACATTCTCGACACACCTGGGTCTCTTCAGATATAATCGCTTGAATTTTGGTATATGCTCTGCTGCTGAAATATTTCAAGAAATTATAAAAAACGTCATAAGGCCTGTACAAAATAGCATGAATTATAGTGATGACATCCTGGTCTTTGGAAAAAATCAAGAAGAACATGATCAGGCCTTAGATAATGTATGTCAACAACTTCTTAAAGCTGGTTTGACTCTAAATCTAAAAAAATTTGAAATAAACAAAACAGAACTAACATTCTATGGGCATATATTTTCCCGTGATGGAATGAAACCAGATCCTAAGAAAATAACTGCACTGAATGCAATACAAAGACCCAAGGACAAAACACAATTGAGATCATTCCTGGGAATGGCCAGTTATTGTGCGAGATATGTCAATAATTTTGCAACTCTAAGTTCACCTCTCAGAGAGTTAACAAAAAAGGGTCGAAGATTTGAATGGAACGAAAGCTGTGAACAGGCATTTAGAGAAATAAAGTTACAAATAACTATGGCAGCAAATTTAAAATACTTTGATCCAAATTTATGTACGGAATTGGTAGTGGATGCCAGTCCTGTAGGGCTAGGTGCTATGCACGTACAACATAAGCCTGGAAGAGAAACTCCAAGATATGTAATATCTCATGCCAGCAAACGTCTTTCAGAGGTTGAACAAAAATACTCTCAGCCTGAGAAAGAGAGTTTAGCAGTTGTATGGGCATGCGAACATTATCATGATTTCATCTATGGGAAGCCTTTTGTAATAATAACAGATCACCAAGCCCTCATTTCCATTTTTGGGAACCCAAAAACAAAGATGCCTCCAAGGATAGAAAGATGGGGAATGAGATTAATGGATTATGATTTCAGAATTATTCATAAACCTGGAAAAGAATACAAACCTGCGGATTATCTGTCTAGGCATCCCTGTGATTCAAAGGAAAGACAACAATTGGAGGCAGAAGAATATATCTGTTTTATAATAAAGTCAGCAATACCTGAAGTTGTCTCGCAAAAAGAACTGATTGAAGCCACACATTCAGATGATACCATTCAAGAGGTAATCAAAATCATACATGATAATAACTGGAGATTGATAAATACTGCAAGTCATTTTAAGCCAAATGTAAAAAAAAATGATATTTTGGCTTTTAAAAATATAAAAGCAGAATTATCTGTAGCATCTTCGGGCATATTGCTGAGAGGAAATAAAATAGTTGTCCCAGTTTGCTTACAAAGAAAAGTTATTGATCTAGCTCATGAAAGCCATAGAGGTATATCTGCCACTAAAAACTTCCTAAGAGAGAAAATGTGGTTTCCAAGGTTGGATCAACAAGTGGAAGAAGTAGTTCAGTCGTGTCATATATGCCAATGCACTTCTAGAGAAAAGGAAACACAAGAACTTCATATGTCAGAATTGCCAGATGCTGTATGGGCTAATGTGGCAGCAGATTTTTATGGCCCCTTGGATTCAGGGCATTATCTGTTAGCCATAATAGATGAGTATTCTCGATTTCCCATTGTTAAAATGATATCGTCAACTTCGACTTCAATAGTGCTTCCAGTTCTTGATGAAATTTTCTCTACGTGGGGAATACCCAATGTGTTAAAAACTGATAATGGTCCTCCTTTCAGTGGAAGTGAATTCAAAAATGTTATGAATTATCTGGGGATTGTGCATCAGAGAGTGACTCCTATGTGGCCGCAAGCTAATGGAATGGTAGAAAGGTTAATGGCCACCATTAAGAAAGCTGTGCAAAGAGCGAAATTAACACAAGTATCAATAAATCAAGCCTTATGCCAAGTGTTAAGAGACTATAGGAATACTCCACACACATCTACTGGAATGTGTCCATCGCAATTAATGTTTGGACAATCAAGGCATACTCGTTTACCGCACTTGCCAGCAAACCCGCCAGAAACTCATAGTGAAGTGCTAAAAAAAGACAAGGAGTCAAAAGAAAAAATGAAATATTATGCAGAAAGTAAAAGGAAGTGTCACAGCCAAGAATACCAAGTGGGTGATTTGGTTTTTGTTCGACAACAGCAAATAAGAAAATCGCAAAGTAGATTTCACCCAATGCCATTGGAAATAACAAAAGTTCGTGGAACAGCACTAACTGCAGAGAATGAAAGCAAGACCATAACAAGAAATAAGACATTCTTTAAAAAAGCCAATTTTACTGAATGTGAAAATACTCAACTAAATACTTCTCAAGACAAACATTTAAGCAGAAGATCTGAAAGGATTTTCAAGAAACCTATTCGCTTAATTGAGCATTGCTAAATGTGTTTTTTTTTTTAGTATTACTACTATTCTCTTATTTCTTAAAAAGGGGGGGGAAATGTAATGATGTGATGTAATGAGCACATGCGGACATTGTGATGTATTCTAGGAATGATATGGGAATGGTGTTCTACTCTGGAAGGTTGGGGGGTTTTCAATAGATTACAGGGCAGTTGAAGATTGGGGATGACTAGTGTCAGGAAGCTAATTCATATGCTCTGACAATAAATCATTTAATAACTTACCGGATGTCTTATGTGAGTTATTATACTCTTCAGGTCCACGAAGATCAAATAGAGGCTGCCACCCTCCATTCTCACCGTTTTCCAAAACATGAGTTGGAGTCTATATATTTGGTCAACGGTGGAAATGTTCTTCCTGAATCTGGCTTGGTAAGGGCTTAAAATATCATGGTCTTCAATCCACCCCTGCAGGCGGTCAAGGACTACCCGTGCAAAAAGCTTTTGCGTGACGTCGATCAAACTGATCGGTCTATAATTTGCTGGCAGAAGTGGCGAACCTTTTTTGAAAACTGGGACTATTTCTGCCCCTGCCCAAGTTTCGGGGATCGGCATACCCTTCATGATGGCATTGAATAAAACCAATAGATAAGGTCCCCAAATTTCCGGTTCTTCCCGGAAAAGATCCCCTGGAATCTTATCCAATTCCGGTGCTTTGTCGGTGGAAAGCTGGTCTATTGCATTTACAACTTCAGGGAGGGTGAATTCAAAGGCTTCTTCATGGATAGCACTAACCACTATCATGGGTGCATTGTCGAGAAAGCCAGGGTCTTTCTTTGTAGCATATAGGGCCTGGAAGTGTACTTCCCATGCTTCTGCTGCTATATTAGGTTCTAGTGCTGACTTGCCCTCGCTGCTCCCTGAACTAACTATGCACCAGAACTCCTTCAGATCTTTGTTGGACAAAGCAGTTTTTAGAGCATCCCATCTGTTCATTTCCCACACCTCCTTTGCTATTCTAGTGGTCTCTTTGTACAGCGCCCTCAGTTGTTTTGTTAGTGGCTTGTCTTTAACTTTGATGGCCTCCAGTAAAGCCCATTTTGCCAAACGGCAACTATCATTGAACCATGAGCGAATGGCCCTTTTTTTCCCCTTGGCGTGCATCTTTGGATGGAATACCTCAGCCAACTTAGAGGCCAGACCAGCATGTAAGTCTGCAACTTTCTCAATGAGAACAGTGTTGGCCGCCGCTACAGCCACTTCTCCCAGTTCTACTAGTACCGGGATGACTGCTGCATATAGTGCAGACAGCTTTTCTGGTGACTGCTGGATTGCCCCCCATTTGATTCTTCTCCTATTATTGGAGAGGATTAAACTATTGTCTACGGGGGTACTAGTAGCCAAAGCGGTTCCTAGATCCGGCAACTTCAGTGCTAGAGATAAAGCATTATGATCACTGTCATGTCGTGGAAGGACTGCAAAATCGAGAACTCTATGCCATAGCCTAGTCTCGACTAGAATATAGTCGAGGAGAGATGCTTGTCCTATTTTGTTAAATGTTAAATTCCCAGGAATATCCGAAGGTGTGCGGCCATTGCATGCTCTCAAGGAATACATTAATGTAAGTGCATTAATCTGAATTCCCAGCGGGGACCAGGCTTTGATTGCTGGAATTTGTGGTTCTGGAATTAACCATTGTGCATCCTCCTCAGTGGGAATTGTGCCAGACATATCTGGTAGAAGCTCAAATTGACAATTAAAATCTCCCCCCACTATCAGCCATGTAGTAGGGGGATGGCGGGAATGAAGGAATTCAATTGGTCAAAAGTAGGGGATTCCTTGCTCATACTCACAGGACGAGAATAAATGTTGACAAAAGCCAGTTCCAGGTTGGTAGGAAAACTAAGTGCAACGCATAGAATGTCGCTGGACAAGGAATCTAACTGTTTGGCTGTACAGCCCAAGTGTGAGCCAACCCAGATGCATAAGCCCCCTGACGGTCTACCCCTGCCTCTCGAGGTCACTAGAATGGTGAACGACGCAAACCCCACCCTAAAAGAGTCTTCCCGCGCCCATGTTTCCTGGCACAGGCAGATGTCAAATTGGTCCACGAAAAGCCCCCAGTCAGAACAAGACAGTTTGCTTTTGAGGCCGGCAACGTTCCAGGATAGGATCTTTAAGCTCCTACCCTGGTTCCGTTTATCAATGGAGACCTCGGGAGCATGGAAGTTGAGGGTTTGGGTGCCCCCTGGTAGGGCAAAAGGGAGGATGCCAGGTGGGCAAGCGGGTTGTTTTGTCACCATAGCACTGGGTTTTAAAAAATTGATAGTTGGGAAGGCTTGCTGACCGACGGACTCTACCCCTGGCCTAATTGTGTCACCGTCTACCAGCTGTGTTTGCATATCCAAAGCCAGCCCAGGGCCAATGGGCTGTCTTGGTTGGACATGCCCAATCTCCCCAAGTTCTACATGGGGCCTTACAGTTCTCTTCCCCAATTTCTCTGCATGTCAATCCACTTCCTCAAGGCCTTCAAATCTATTCCTTACAGGTACATTAAAAAGTAGGGGTCTGAAGGTGGAATGTCTACGGCCATTATTCTGGTGGTTCATTGGCCATCTGTCAGGATCTGAGGAGGTGCTAGCACTGGCTAGTGTAGGGTAGCGCGGGTAAAAGTGGTCTAGTGGTAGTGCTTGGATCTCTGTGTGGTGCTCTGGGGGACTGTGATTCTGGCTTAATAGCCAGCATACATTCTGGGTGTTTTTAAAGTTTATAACTACTCAGTCTCCTTGCTTTATCTTTAAGCTATTTCCCACCCAACCAACTCTGCGAACCATTATAAGTTCTCCTGCCCTGTCATAGGGGAATTGTCTATACCTTGCCATCCAAAACAGGCATTTGTGCTAATTCACATTAACTCTCTAGCAGGTACCAGTCTGTGTTCAGCCCAGGAAGAGGCATTAACGTGGTGTGAAATTCCTGCCAAGAGGACATAGTAGGCTGACCTGAATGGGCAGAGATGACTCCACTGAGCTCAATGGAATATGCAGAAGGGGAGTTTTGGGCATTCTGTTGACAACACAGTGTCAAATCCTGACAGGTTTGTTAAGTCACAGAACAGAATGCCAGGGCAATTCTTGTGTATCCCCTGTCTGGTTGCCGAAGGACCCTGCAGTTGTCCAATCAGACTTCTATCTCTGGGTTCATTGTTGGTACAGACTCTGCTTCAAACTGGATTTTAGTTTTAGATGTGGGAGACTAAATCAGAAGGTAAATTCTTTAACTGGGATAAAGTTAGTTGGTGTTTTTGACGAGCGCCCAATGGCGGGCAGACTGAAATTGTGCCTACGTCCCAGTCTACCATGACCATAGACTGTCATTGGTGCTTAGCTCTTTTTGGTGTGGTTTGTACTTAAAACTTTAAAAATTCTTATTTCCACCTCCCCTATTTGATTTCTGTGATTTTGGTGTAACTTTATTCATGACATTTCTCTGTATTTTTCTAATTATGTTAAGGATTTTTATTGCTTTGCATTTTGACTTTATTAATTTTTTTTGCTGTATCAAATCTTTACACATTGCCCTACGTTCAGCCTGCAGACCCCTTAATGCCAAAGCTACTAAGGGGATTGAGCTCAACCTTATTTAATGACTGTAAGGATTCACCCTAACAAAGGATGTGATTATTCCTTGAGGTGGGCAGTGGCCCACCCCAAATAATAATGCAGTGTCTTACTGTATCAATTAGCAATCGATGATAGTATACAGCTGGATAGCTTAGGCTAAATACAACTCTGCCCGTGGGCAGACAGTGTTCCAATTTCAATAATAAAGTATGACCCAGACCAGTTGTCAGTCATTTGTATGACATGTTAGAACTTGCATAATGAGGAAGAAGATTTCATAATCCCGGCATGGTTTTATAATTGTTATGTCCAATAAGAGGGGCTTGAGGTCTCCTCCTACAACTGTATTAAAAAAGATACATGAATTAGAGTGATTGAGGGATCTGCTTGTCTGCAAAGAGATCCAAGCTCTGCATTTTTGCACCTGTGTTGTTATTTGCAATGTATCAATATGATCTCCGAGACAAAATATGTTAAGAGCTGAATTTTAAATTCTCCTTGTTTGCTAACAAGCAGAAGTTAGAAACTGTGAAAGAGTTTTGGTACTTGGAAGTCGTTTGTGCATGTGAAATGAATGCTTTACACTAGCTAAAACAAAGGGAAGCTTCTGCGTTTTCTCTTGGAAATTTCCTTTATAGGTTTAATAAAACTGGAAGCAAAAGATTGATTGGCTTCTTAAAGAGAAAAGAGGAGACAAAAATTTCCTCGACCCTCTTAGATGGTTTAGAGTGCCTGTCAATAAGAAACATGCGGGTACTAGAGTAGGCTGGATTGACAATTTTGAACAAAACCTATTGTCCATTAGTAAAGGCACTTCCATTGAAGCTTTAGAACTCGACCTTGCACTACAAAGTGCAAGATGTAAGGTTTAGGAGTTTTTCGTAAAGGAAAGCTTTAAGATATGTGCTGCTCCTCAAAGAACCAAGACCCAAATGTATTAAATCTTTTTCCCATAAACACAGAATGGGAAAACCCCTTTCATACATTAGGCCCTCTATACACAACACTTCACAGAATATACAGAAAAGTTTCAGCATAGTTAAGGGTTTAAAAATAGTTGCAATAGATTATTTTCCTTAAACCTTACCTGCGGTTGCTTTGATATTTGGAAGACAAAGTCAGAAATGCAAGTAGCAATGAGACAGAAAAAAAATAATTGTCTGTTCTGACTTACTTCACTTACAGAAAATAGATCGCATGAGACCAGTTTGTTTATCAGCACAGGAAGTTACAATGTCAAAGTACTTGTAAAGCTTCAAGAGGCCAAGATTTGGCATTTCTTTATTAGCCTTAAAACCTTAAAGTAAATGCTGGTCATTTGATTAGAATTCATTTATTTAAATGAACGCACATGCACTTTGTGTGGCAGACGCGGCCGAGGAAATGATAGTCTTATATAATTGCTAAATATTCAGGACTTGTTAAAAATCATGGTCATTATATATGAACATTGTTTATCTGCTTTAGAAAATACAGGAGAGGAAGCACTTGATTTTATTTATGATCCTAACAGTGTAAACGCATTTTATAATTTAAAATAAAATATTTAATGTTAAATTATGTTTTATCAGATTATGATTAATGTCTAGCGAAAGTTAAATACCCTTTGCTTTTTGCTTGCAAATGTTTTAGAGCGTTATTACCCCCAGGTCCCTCCTGTCCTCGTCCCCTTCATACTTTACAAGTGAGATAATCTATCTCACCGACAGAAAAAAGAAAAGAAGGAATGCTGGTACCACCCCACAACCCCATTGGGAGTACATAACCATACTCTACCCAGCATTCCTCCTGTTCTTTTTTCTGTCTTCCGACAGTATGAAGAGGCCAGGAGCCTGGAGGTTCCTGGGGCTTACCTGCTGCTGGGCGTTGGGTGTGTTTTGCTGGTGTTTCTGGACTCCCTCCCTGCCGGGCTTGGGGGGTGTCCTTCTGGCTCCTTGGTCGTGGATTCAGTCTTTCACGTGGGTTTCCTGCTGCGTGGTCCTGCGGTGGTTCCTGCTGTTAAGGGAGTCTTTGCCGCGCCTCCTGGGTTGCCGGTCACATCGGGGGCGCGGCGGTTCCTGTATTGAGCTTACGGAGCAACGGCGGCCATCGGGAGGCTGGGGCGCTTCCTTCCGGCATGTTGCCTGTCTTCCTGGGTTTAGTGCAGGAAGTCAGGCGTTTTCTGGACGTGCGGCTGGCCGCGGTAGCGTGGGGTGCTTGCCGGCCCATATGTAAGTACTGCAAAGCGGTTTTTGGTTGCTATTTTTGTTCCCTTCGACTGCTGCTGTTGTATACTGCCCTGTTTACTGCTTGGTGGACCCTGCATTGGGTCGGTCCACTTTGTGTCCTGTGGTCTGGCGGTTGCGGTGTTTACCTGCCTCAGGAGTCTACCTGCTGTACTGTATGACCTGATTTCACGACGTGGCGCTTCAGGTTGGGCTCCTCTGTCTGTGGAGCGCTGCTGGTGTTCTCCTTTCTGGCAGTTCTGCAGCTTTCCCTGTCTGGGTCATTTTACCTGTGTTGGCCAATTTACCTGTGTGGGCAGTCCTGCAACACTACGCCTGTCTCCTGCTCCTTTTGACCATGGGTAAACATGTCAGGAAGAGCAGGCATGTTGACATTTCTTCCTCTTCTTCATCTGTTTCATCTTCTTCGCCCTCTCCTGCGCGCTCCAGACGGCGTAAGGAGGGGAGTGATGCCCAGATTAAACGTCTAATTAAGGAGACATTGATGGAGATGGGTGGCCCTCCTAGAACCAAGAGCTCTGGTTGGGCTCCGCCGTCGCCTTCTTCTGCTTCTGAGGATGAGTGGTTGGGGGGTGATGAACTGAAGGGCAAGTATATTGACAAGGAGATGTTGCTGGACTTGTTGAAGCATGTGAAGTCTAATATGGGCTTTCCCTGTGACTATTCCCCGAACACTTCTGGGGGTTCCTTGCTTTACCAGTTCCAAAGCACCGCTGTGGTTGATGTTCCGCTCCATCCCTATATCCGGGAGGTGCTTAACCAGGAGTGGAAGGACCTTGATCGCATTATGCTTCCACGTTCCATGGCGAAACTCTATCCTCTTAAGGATATGGCCAAACACTTGCCTGACTCCATTCCCATTGATTCTTTTGTAGCCAGTCTGGTGCGTCGTACTTCCTTTGCTGAGGATGCAGTGGTGAGGGATCCCGTGGACAAGAAAGTGGACGCTTCCCTGCAGAAGGTATATTCTGGTTCCCATCTGGCGCTCCGGGCTGGCATCTATGGGACTTATGTGGTTCAGTCGCTTATTTCGGACATCAAGTCCCTGTATGGGTCTATGGATGATTCTACTGACTGTTCGGGACTTTTGGAACATATTGAGAGGCAGGTGGAGTTTCTGTCTTATGTTTCCTTTGATGTGGTGAGAGCCTCGGCTCTCTCTGGCGGGGCTTGTGTGGCGGCTCACCGCAATTTGGGTTTGAAGGACTGGAAAACGGATTCGGCCCAGAAGTCTTTTGCCCTGCGGTTGCCCTTTCAGGGTACCATGTTTGGGGAAGAGTTGGAGGGCAAACTGCATCGTCTTTTTAAGGAAAAGAAGCATTCTTCATCATTCAAGCAGTCCTCCTCTGTGGCGGTTTCTTCAAAGCGCAAGTCCTTTTTCCATCCCTGCAGGGAGTTTGCTCGTGGTAGGGGGAAGTTTCTGTATGGTAAGGGTTGGGACAAGAAAGCGAAGTCTCCTCCTGTGAAGCTTCGTTCCTGACTATCTGGCGGCCGACACCGGATCCTTGGTCGGAGGTCGGCTTCGGTTCTTTCTTCCAGCCTGGATGAACTCTTGTTCTGATATGTGGCTACTGGACATTGTGAAGTTGGGGTACCTCATCGTATTCTCGGATCCTCCTCCGGACTCTGGGGTTCGTCCGACTCCCTGGCCGTCTTGTCCGTCCAAGAGGTCGGAGCTGTGTCTGGGGATCAAGGCTCTGCTGGACAAGGGGGAGGTGCAGGAGGTCCCTCCTGTGGAGAGGGGCCGGGGATTTTATTCCATAATTTTCCTGGTCCCCAAGGTGACAGGGGGGTTCCGTCTTGTCCTGGATTTGAAAGCCCTCAACAAATTTGTATTGCATCTGCCATTCAAGATGGAGACTCTCCAACGGGTGATTCCCCTGGTTCTCCCGGGTCATTTCATGTGCACCCTGGACCTACAGGACACCTATTATCATGTCCCGGTTCACCCCCTGTCTCGTCGGTACCTGAGGTTTTGTTCGGGAGGGAGGGGTGTAAGGAATGGGACGAGGACAACGGGACGAGGAGTAATGAAGATTACCAGTAAGTAATAGAGCATTACCCCCAGGTCCCTCCAGTCCTCGTCCCATTCATAACAAAGTGGAGATAACCCATCTCCCGACAGAAAAAAAGACCAGAGGAATGCTGGGACCCTAACCCCGCCCCTCCCACTGGAACACATAAGCAGTACTTACCCAGCACTCCGCCTGAACCACCAATCCCCCAACAGGAAGGCAGGCCATCCGGGAGGGAGGGCAGGGCGTATGAATGGGACGAGGACAACGGGACCCGGAGTAATGAAGAATACCGGTAAGTAATAGAGCATTACCCCCAGGTCCCTCCTGTCCTCATCCCATTCATAAAGTGGAGAATACCAAAGCAGAAAACCGGCCTTCCAAAACCCCAAAGCAAACCCAGGAAACCACACCAAAGGCAGCAACCCAAGGGAAGCAAAAGTTAGAACCGCCGGAAACCCCAGGCAAAGCACCCAGACAGGAGGGCGCCCCACCAAAGCAGGGGTGCACCCAACAAAACAACGTGAGACCCGCAAGATGACGAGGCAGACAACCAACAGAGGCCATCCAGCACACAGCAAGAGCACCCCCTAGCGAACAAGGGAAGTGGAGAGTACAGACAACAAAAACCAACTGAGGCAGCCAAGAACAAAAAAACAGCGAGGAGGCCACCCAAAGAAGAAGCCCAATGGCCCACCAGGCCAGCAAGCCAGAACCGGGCAACAGGGACAAAACCAAGGACCGGAACCAAGGAAAACAGAAGGCGACAGCGACAGGAAGGAGGCAGCCAACCAGAAAATAGAGAATCAAGGCCATCCAAAAAGAAAGCACCCGAAAGAGACCCCAAAGGCAAAGCCCCAGAAGGGAAACAGGCCCCAAAGCAACCAACACCCAGGCCCGAAGCGGGCCAAAGAAAAAAGAAGCCCCAACAAGACAAGAACAAGGGCGCCCACAGGACAAAAAGGCCAAGAAGCCCAGCACAACCAGGCAGGCCCACACCCAAAGAACCAACCAAGGGTAGGACCACCCAGACCAAACTAGAAGAGGGGAGAAGCAACGGCCAGGCCGGAGCCACCACCCCCGCCCCAGAACGGCCCGGCCCCAGAGAGCCCAGAGGACAAAAACTCCCGGAACACCACAGAAGAGCACCAGGCCCCCGCACCAACTACCAGAGCCAACAGCCGACCAGCACCAAGCACACAGCCTGGAAGGTGAGACAGAGACCAGGGACAGGACAAGAGGGAAAGCCAGGGCACCCACAAACAAAACCAGGGAAACAAGAACACTACCCCGGAAAGCCACCCCACAAGGCCCCAGGAGCCAGAAGGGAGCAGGCCCAGCAGAGACCAGAACCCAGCAGGCCCAAACATAGCACATGAAACAAAGCCCAAACAGAACCAGGGCCCTCCTCCTCCAGCTGGGGTTCAGGGGCATTTGACGAGGGGGTGGCGGCTTCTTGGGCGGAGGTCCATGGGGTGTCCCTGTCTGAGATTTGTAGAGAAGCCACTTGGGCTTCTGCTAATAACTTTGTTAGGCATTACCGTATTCAGAATGTTCTGGGGGATGATGCTAACTTTGGTCTGGGGGTGCTTCGGGCTGTGTGCTCCTGATTCCCCATTCTTTTCCTTGTGTGCTGTATTTCAATAAATCACTGGGTTTGCTCTGAGTCTGTGTCCCGGTGGTTTGTTGTGGGTTGTGGGCTGGTGGCCGGTTGCTGCTTGGGTATTCTCACTTGTAAAGTATGAAGGGGACGAGGACAGGAGGGACCTGGGGGTAATGTCCTATTACTTAACGGTAATCTTCATTACTCCGGGTCCCGCTGTCGCCGTCCCCTTCATAACATCCCTCCCTCCCGGGCTTACCGGCCCTCAGCTGGGGCTTGGTGGTTCAGGAGGAATGCTGGGTAGAGTACGGTTATGTACTCCCAGGGGGGGTAGGGGGGTGGTACCAGCATTCCTTCTTTTCTTTTTTCTGTCAGTGAGATAGATTATCTCACTTGTAAAGTATGAAGGGGACGAGGACAACAGGAGTAATGAAGATTACCAGTAAGTAATAGGACAATACCAGGCACCTTGCTTTTATAGAATGGAAGTTGATTCACCAAAATGCCAGGGTTAGCTGAATGGAAATCAAATACCCTTTGACCTTATTAACATCACAGGTAGGGATGTCACATTCCCTTAGTCCTGACAAAATCACAATAATTGACATCGCCGAAGTTCCTAAAATACTGCATGATTAATATCACAGTACAACACAGACAAGTATCTATTTTAGATGCCACCTATATGAGGGTGCTGACGTGATTTTTGAAAATGGAGGGTGTACAGATTGCCTTGGATTGTAGCAAGAAAACTCAGGGCCCGATTCACAGAACTAATCTGAGACAAAATCCTAAACTTACTACTTTTGGTATTCACAGAAGGCATTTAGTAGTAGTAAAGTTAGGATTTTGTCTTAAGTTTGTCTTAAGTTTGTCTTAAGTTTGTCTTAAGTCTGTCCTAAGTCTGTCTTAAGTTTGTCTTAAGTATGTCTTATGTCTGTCTTATGTCTGTCTTAAGTCTGTCTTAAGTCTGTCTTAAGTTTGTCTTAAGTCAAACTTAAGACAAAATCCTAACTTTACTACTACTAAATGCCTTCTGTGAATACCAAAAGTAGTAAGTTTAGGATTTTGTCTCAGATTAGTTCTGTGAATCGGGCCCTCAGTGAGCAGACCTCTTCTAGGGTTGGTGGGGCTGCAATTCTCCTCTTGAGAAAATTAAGAAAACAATTGGGCCTAGTAGTGAATTTTAAAGCATAATTTTCTCATACATGTCCTAAAAAGCCATAGGTTTTGAAAAGACACATTAAATATTCAAGTCCTGTCAAGGTATGGCAAGCCAATGAAACCTGACTTTCCCCAGGAGTTGCCCCCAAGTTTTTCAAATGGTGCTATGGGTGCCCCTAATATTTCAAAAATGTCCTCCTTTGTGGAAGGGCCAGAGTGTTGTTGTGCCACCACCATATGCCATGGACATCCCCTGATGCCAAAAATTGCATACAATATGAAAATGTCAGAATTTTGCCATTAATGGCATCCATATACCATGGGTGACCATTATATAAAAAATTACCCGTAGTATGTTATTTTCATCAATTTGTCGTGGATGCTCCCTTCCTATATGCCATGGTTGTCCTTCCTTATGCCAAGAACTTCATCCCATGTCTCAGCACAAGAACTTTGCCATGGGTGCACCATGCCAAGATTTTCCTTAAGAATGCCAGTGTCAGTATTTTGTCACAGGTCCCTGCCATGCTAAGAATTGCCTCCACTAACCAGCACCAGTATTTTGTCAGAGGTGCAATGCTGACTCATTGCCCCATGCTCCATGCTCCATGCTGCAGTGGGAGGAAGAAAATGTGAATGACACAACAACAGAACAATGCATGAAGAGAGGTGGGTGAAACGTACTTTAAGTAAGTATAATATGGGGCAGATTCATTAAAGTGCAAGGGCGCCTGTGTTGACGCTAGGCAGCACACAATACTTCAATGCAAGGAGAGAGCAGAAATGCTCCATATCTTTGTAAATCTGGAGCAATTCTGCCCTCTAACATTCACTCAATGCAACGCAGCAAGTTGCCTTGCGGCATTGTGTTTGGTGAAAAAATGATAAATCTGCCCCTAAACATATAATTTTAGTAAAGTCAAAAGGTCTTGACTAATGTCAGACCTAAAAAGGCAGTTTTTTTGTCTTTTATAGTAATTTACTATCACCACCCGATGGCACTCTAAAGCTGCTTCCTTACCCTACTGTATGTAAGTGTCTGGCTCTGTGTTAGAGCTTTTTGATTTGTGTTCACAGTGTCCAGTCGGAACTTTCACATATGTTTTTTTTTCAGACCCCATTCTTTTTATTTTACCCACCTGAATTCCTTACTCCAGTCCTGTGGTTATTTATTTTAAGGTCATTGTAAATTCAGAAATATGCCTTCAGAATGTTAAGCAGATACTTGGGCATTTTACAATTTGGCTGATTTTAATAATTTGGTGTGATGTGTTTTAGGATTTATGTTAATATGGCAAATTGTGAGCTTTTCAGTAAGGGTTGTTGGAATGATCAATCAATCAATCAGGGAATTGTAAGCGCGCTACTCACCTGTGAGGGTCTCAAGGCGCTGAGGGGGGGGGTGGGAGGGGGGTCCGCAGATCTGTTTAGCCGAAGAGCCAGGTCTTGAGGGTCTTCCTGAAGGTGTTCAGGGAGGGGGTGCGTCTGATGTCTGCCGGTAGCTCGTTCCAGGTCTTGGCTGCAATGTGAGAGAAGGATATTCCGCCTGCTCTGGCTCTGTGGATGCGCGGGGTTTCGGCCAGTGCGAGGTTGGAAGATCGGAGGTGTCTTTTGGGTACGTGGAAGTTGATTCTGTCGTTGAGGTATTTGGGTCCGTTGTTGTGTAGGCATTTGTAGGCGCGAGTGAGGATTGTGAAAGTGACTCTTTTCTCCACTGGGAGCCAGTGGAGACTTCGTAGGTGTTGGCTGATGTGTTCGTGTCGGGGGATGCCGAGGACGAGTCTGGCGGCGGTGTTCTGAATTGTCTGGAGTTTGCGGAGTAGGGACTTGTTGATGCCGGCGTAGAATGCGTTTCCATAGTCCAGTCTTCTGGTGATGAGTACGTGGGTGACTGTCTTCCTTGACTCAGGGGAGATCCACTTGAAGGTCTTGCGGAGGATGCAGAGGGTGTTGAAGCAGCTGGAGGTGACAGCATTGACCTGTCGGTTCATGGTGAGTGATGAGTCGAGTACGATGCCGAGGTTCTTGGCGTGGTCTGAGGGGGTAGGTGGGCTTCAGAGGGCGGTCGGCCACCAGGTGCTGTCCCATGCAGAAGGGGTGGTACCGAGGACGAGGACTTCTGTGTGCTTGGCATTGAGCTTCAGGCAGCTGTTGGTCATCGAGACTGCGACGCCTTGCATTCCTTTCTGGAAGTTGAGTTTGGCAGTGGTGGGGTCTTTGGTGAGGGAGATGATGAGCTGGGTGTCGTCGGCGTAGGATACGATGTTGAGGCCGTGTTGTCGGATGATGGCTGCGAGGGGGGCCATGTAGAAGTTGAAGAGGGTGGGGCTCAGTGATGAACCCTGTGGGACTCCGCAGGTGATTTTCGTGGGGTCGGAGAGGAAGGGTGGGAGTCTGATCCTTTGGCTTCTTCCGGTGAGGAATGTTATGTTATGTTATTTTATTTTATAACGCGCACAGATACTCAGGAGTGTCCTGGCGCAGAGCCATTACAAGGGGTGGAGAGTGAAACTTAAGCAAAGAGATGTGTTTTCAGGAGCTTTCTTAAAGCCTGTGAATCCTTGATGTTCCGAAGAGCAAAGGGAAGGGCGTTCCATGCCATGGCAGCTTTCTGGGCAAAAGAGCTGCCACCTAACCTCTGGCATTTAAAGTGGGGAGCCAGAGCCAGAAGTTGAGACGAGGAGCGCAATTGTCTCAGAGGGGCATAGAAAGAGAAGCGTTTCTGCAGGTAAGTAGTGCCTTGGCCATAGAGAGCATGATGGGCAATGACTAATGATTTAAACTTAACCCTTACAGCCACGGGCAGCCAGTGCAATGAGCGCAGTTGGTGGCGCAAACAACTTCTGGAGGGCAAGTCAAGAAGAAGCCTGGCTGCCGCATTCTGGACCACCTGAAGCTTTTTCAGCAGGTAGCCAGGAACGCCAACATAAAGAGCATTGGCGTAGTCCAGACGAGATAGAATAAGGGCACGGATGACCGTCTCCTTCGCAGCCCTAGGCAGAAGGGGAGAAACTTCCTTAGGGTTTTAAGCAGGCCGAAGCAAGTGCCGGCAAGCTTCTTGACCTGAGTGTAAAAGGAAAGGTTCTAATCGAACCACACCCCCAGATTCTCAACAGGCTTCCCAATAGAGGTAGGCAGGGGGGACTCTGGTGGCCAGAGAGTGTCCCTAAACTTAGGTGGAAATTTCCCTAAGAGGAGAATCTCGGACTTCTCTTCGTTGCATTTAAGCTGCGAGGAAGCAAGCCATTTAAAAACGGAGGACAAGCAGTGCTTCGCTGAAGAAACTGAGTCCGTATTTTTCTCCCATGTAAAGAGAAGCTGGGTGATCGGATCCAGTCCAGGGCTGTTCCTTGTATGCCTGCGTCGTGTAGTCTGGCAACTAGTGTGTGGTGGGAGACGGTGTTGAAGGCCGCTGATAGGTCGAGTAGGATGAGGGCTGCGGAGTGGCCTTGGTCCAGGAGGGGGCCGATGTCGTCTGTGGCGGTGAGTAGGGTGGTCTCTGTGCTGTGGTTGCTTCAGAATCCTGATTGGGACGGGTCAAGGACAGCGTTCTCTTCAATGAATCGTGTCAGTTTCCTGTTGACTGCTTTCTCTGCAACTTTGGCTGCGAAGGGGAGGAGCGAGATGGGCCGATAGTTCTTGAGGTCGGTGGGGTCAGCTGTGGGCTTCTTGAGCAGGGGTCTGACTTCTGCGCGCTTCCAGTCATCTGGGAAGGTGCCTGTTTTGAAGGTGGTGTTGATGGTGCATTGTAGTTCGGGTGCGATGGCGGCCGCGGCTCTGTGGTAGATATGAGGGGGAAGGGGTCGGTGGGGGCCCCCGAGTGGATGCTTTTCATGGTTGAGGCGGTGTCTTCGGCCGTGATCGGTGTCCAGTTGGCGAAGGTGGGCTGGCTGGTGTTTCTGGGGGGCGGGGGGCTGTCTGTGGCGCCTGGTGGATGGTTGATGAAGTTGTCGTAGAGGTTTTTGATCTTGAGGTGGAAATAGGTTCCAAGCTTGTCGCAGAGGTCTTGGGATGGGGTGATGTCTGTGGCTTCGCTGCATGGGTTGGTGAATTCTTGAATGACACTGAAAAGTTCCTTGGAGTTGGTGGAGTTGGCCAGGATTTTGTTGTGGATGAAGTTACTCTTGGTGGCTCTGATCTGGTTGTGGTAGTCCGTCATGGCGTCCTTGTAGGTGGTGTGGTTTTCGGTTGTCTTGGTGTTTCTCCAGTTCTTCTCCAGGCATCTGCAGGTGCGTCTGGCTTCTTGGAGAGCAGTGGTGAACCAGGCGGCTTTCCTGGGGCGTTGCCTGTCGGGGTTGGGTAGCAGGGCGAGCTCGTCTGCGCAGTTGGAGATTCAGGTGTGGAGTTCTCTGGCTGCGTCGTTAGCGTCGGGTGCCCAGGTGTGGTTGTCTCGGGTGAGGGTGGAGTTAAGTTGCTCGTCGGTAACCTTGCTCCAGATCCTTCGAGGTGGGCGTGGGGCTGGTTTGGGTGCCTTTGGTTTGTTGATGGCGAAGTGTACGCAGTGGTGGTCGGTCCATGGCGGCTGCATTGTGTGGCTGAATTGGATGCTGTTTCCTGCCACGAAGATGGGGTCAAGGGTGTGTCCTGCTCTGTGGGTCAGTGTGTTGACGAGTTGTTTAAGTCCGATGCTGGCGAGGTTGTCACGAAGGATAGTGGAGTTGGGGTCGCTGGGGTTGTCGAGGTGGAAGTTCAGGTCTCCAATGAGTATGTAGTTTGTTGAGGCGATGGCGTGGGGTGCGATGAAGTCGGTAATGGTGGTGGCGAAGGGTGTTCGGGGGCCAGGAGATCTGTAGATGAGGGTTCCTCGGAGTGTGGCTTTGGGGGTGGTCTGGATCTGGAAGTGCAGGTGTTCGGCGGAGGGGAAGGTTTCGCTGGAGGTGGTGAGGCGGAAGGTGCTCTTGTGGGCGATGGCGAGACCCCCTCCTGGGTGGTTGGGGCGGTCTTTCCTCTGGATCTTGTATCCGTCTGGGATGGCGGTGCTGATGTCGGGACGGAGGATGCGTTGGTCCAGGTCTCTGTGAAGAAGGCGATGTCGGGTGAGAGAGAGTCGAGTAGGTTCCAGATTTCCATGGCGTGTTTGTGTATGGAGCGTACGTTGAGGAGGATGCATTTTAGGGTGTCGCCGGTGCTGGCGTCGTCGGTGTTGGAGGCCGGGGTGGCGGTGAGTGCCTGGCGGCAGTAGAGGCAGGAGAACTGGCCTTGGGATGTGTTCGGCGAGGCCTGTTGGCATTCTCTAAGTCTTCCAGGGTTGAGTGCGAGGAGGATGGTGGTGTCGTAGCGATGGGTAGTGGGAGGTCCAGGGTTCCTGGCGCTGGCCGCGGTCAGGTTGCAGACGGGCGCAGACGGGCTTGCCTTTGGCGTGCCTATTGCACGCCGGCGGAGCGACCACACAGCGGCCGCCATTAAGAAGGGGAGGTGGGAGGGAGGAGAGGCTGGGAGGTGGGAGCAGGGGAATTCCGGGGGGGAATTCCGGGGGGGGAGGGGCCGCAGGGGCAGCAGCGGTGAAATGCAAAAGGAACAGGCAGGCACGAGAAAATAAAAACAGTGGTGGAATTAGAGCAAGACACAGATGGGCACAATAACAGTGGCACAACAGGGAAAAATTAAGAAAAAAACGGCTGAGAAAGGTTACGGTGGTTGCAGTCATGCTGGTCCCAGTTGGAGCGGGCAGCAGCCTCGAACTTCCCAAGGAGGAGGTCGGGGTCTGGAGGCAAGAGACGGCACAGCAGAGCTGCAGGGAGAGATCACAAGGAACAGGGTGTTGCCACACAGGTAACCTGAAATGCCCCCTAAATAGAGAGACATAATGCATGACGTCTCTCTATTTAGGAGGGAGACTCCCAATTACTTACAGATAATATTGACATTTCTCAACTTTTTATTGTTTTCCCATTTTCAACTGAATGTAAGTCAATGTTCTAATAAAACTCTTAGGGGCATATTCTCAAGGAGCTATTGCCGAGTTATCGGCACTTTATCGCAGCCAAAGTCGCGATAAATTTATCGCCCCATTCACAAGCTGGTGCTAACAGCCGATACCACCAGTTTACGTGCGAAAGCATCCGCAAAAAACATCGCCACAGATGACCCCGGCAACTATCGCTAATGAGATGCAGAGTAGGCGTTCCCGAGCAAAGATCCGCGACAACACCACACCCCAACATTCTCAACGACCAGCCACATCGGCGATAAGACCACAAAACAGGCGATAAGGCGTGTTAGCAGCAGGAAATTAACACCTGCTCTGACCTGGTGTATCGACTGCACACATGTCCTACTTGTGCCCCCTGCCGACACTGCACACAATTACCGCAACAGAAAGCACACACATTCCATCAATGTGCAGGCAATAGTGGACCACAGGGGACTCTTCACCAATGTCGTAGCCAACTACCCAGGCAGTGTGCATGATTCCTTCATCTTCCGACAGTCCAACATCAACCAGCGCTTCCAGGATGGCACCTATGGGAATGCACTGCTCGTTGGCAAGTACCAAATGAACACACCACACACCTCAACTCCACAATCATGCAACCCACAACTCTGGCACTGCACATGTCACAAAATCACATACAACATGCCAAACAAGATGCCCAACCACCAGACACAACAGCACAACTTACTGTGGCAACCTTGGTTAGCCATGTACATGAGCCATCAACGGCATGGCACCTCAGCCACACAATAGCGGAATGTGGGGAGAGGTGGGAACCAGGCATGTGCGAAGGAGGCAAGTGACCCATGAATGAGAATGTACACAATGCCAAGTGTGGCGGAGATGTGCTGGACAGACTGCAGTATGCAGATCACAGACATATCCATGTCTACATGCACTGCTGGTGTTTGGAGTGTAGTGGACAGTGGACGTAACCATGTCACCCCAGCCAGTGGGGAAGATCGCGGAAATGTAGCTTGTGACGTCCCCCCCTGTAAGCGTGTGCGGAGTGGGCTGGCCCGGCGTACGCCAGGCCAGCGTAGGGGTATGAATAAAAAGCACGTAGCTTTGGGCGTGGTTCTCTTCCGGAATGCCCAACGTGTCTGCCAGGGCGGCTCCTCCCACCTTGCCACGAGGCTGATGCCGTCGCCATGAGCGGTGTGGCCTGCGATCCTGTGCGCCTGCTGCACCCTGGGCCGCTGGTCCCCGAACCCATCATGCCCGCCTCTGCGCAGCCAGGCCTCACTGCTCACCTGCTGACACCGGCGTGTGTCAAAGAGGGCCCACCACGTGCCGGCGCAAGCTCCAAGCCCAAAGCCCGCCACCTTGGCAGCCTCCTCAGTCCATCACGGCCTCCGCGACACAGGCCCGCTTTACTCCTTTCTCGTTGACGTACTCTACCGTTGCCTCCGGCCTACACTACGGTCAAGTAGGTCACACATTTGGAACTGAGTCTTGATTATGCAATGGCAGAGTACACACTTTATGGCTGAGTTTATATCACTGTACTCCCTTCGATGTGGTGCCACCATCTCTGTGCATAGCATTCGAACTACACCTGTCTGTGGTCCCTTGCTGACTACTGCCTTTGGCCTACACTGCGGTCGAGTAGGTCACACATGTGGAACTGAGTCTTGATTTCTGCATGGCGGAGTTCATATCATTGTACGCAAGGAGACGAGTAAGAGGAAGACGCGGTTCAGTCCGGAGGAGAAAAGGATCATCGTTACGGAGGTGATCGGACACTGCCGACAACTGCTCTGGTGTCACTAACTCTGTGCATCGCGGGCCAACGACACGTGGCTGTGGGCCCCTGCTGACCGCTGCCTCGGGCCCACACTGCGGTCAAGTAGGTCACACATTTGGAACTGAGTCTTGATTATACAATGGCCGAGTACACATATGAATGCAGAGTTCAAATCACAATACTCCCTTCGATGTGGTGACACAAAGTATGTGCATGGCATCCCAACCACACGTGTCTGTGGGCCCTTGATGACTACGCCTTCGGCCTACACTGCGGTCGAGTAGGTCACACATTGGGAATTCAGTCATGATTAATTAATGACAGACTTGATATCATTGTACTGGCCTCATCTCAGACTGCATCCTCTTTCAGCTCCGGTGCCACTAAGTCTGTTCCCCGACATCCATGGACACTTTCTGGTTGAACTTTGGTGGCGACTGAGTCTATGGACTGGGGGTTGTCTTCATCCTCATGTCGGTGATACTGACTTTGTGGCAAAAACGAGGCTGTAGCATTCCACTCCTCCATTTGCCGCTTCCAGCCGGCATCTGCCCTCTGCATCATGCCCTGGAGGACACCTTCCATTGTCCCCCGCAAACCTCTGCTACATTCACCTTCGACATCGACGAGGACCCGCTCACCTCGCGTGGGCCTATCTCACTGCACCGCAAGTCACCGTCCCGTGGCGGTGTGCCTGTGCCGGCCGCAGTGCATCCGGGGCCACTAACTATGTGCAGCTCAAGTCATGGCCCCTGTCTGATAGCATATTGGATGGCCTCTGGGTCGATGGACTGGGGGTCATCAAGGCCATGTGTCTGTGGCCCTGTGCTGTCCGCTGCCTCCGGCCTCAACTGCGGTCCACCTGGGCTCACACATCAAATCGAGTCCTGACCTGCCCGGACGTCGCATCACCCCAGGATGCACACGCCACCACCGCCAGGACCAACTCCAAACAACAGGTGCCAGAGTCGGAAGTGTCTTACTGCCAGACTATCAGAGTTGCTCACACCTGTCGTGGGTGCCATCATCAGCTTGATACCCTGCTCAGCTCTTCAGGTGCCACTAACTCAGTGCACCACAAATCATGGACCATTCTGCTTGCATGTTGGGTGAACACTGTACTTTCTCCGGCTACCACCATGATGCTGCACAGTTGTTCCTGTTATGCTGGTGTTTACTGTTTCTGCTTTAATTGTGATCACTGTTCAGGTTGTTGCCAGCACCAACGACTCCAGGAGGGCTGGCTTACACTCACCCCACACACATCCAGCACTGTACATGTGACCATGCCAATAAAGGTGTCGAGCGCACATGCCCGTAGCCAGTTCAACAAACTATCTGAGTGTGTCCGTGTGCTCATGATGTATGCATTAGGGCCCGGGCCCTACAACATTACATTGTGCCGTGTACAGAGGACGCAGCCATTTCACCACAGGCAGCGGGTGAGACATTGCACATGTAGCTTTGTCGTCCCCCACTGAATATGTAAGAGGAGTGAACTGGGCCGGCGTACGCCAGTCCAGCGTGGGGGTGTGGATGATTATCCCGTGGCTCTGGGTGTGGTTCAGTACTGGAAATGTGCAAAGGCATGTGTCTCTGTCGCAGTGTGGGTCTCCGTTGGGGAGTGTAGGTGGTCCCTGATGGGACTTAGACACCCATGTATGTGATCTAGTTCGGCTTCCATGAGGTAGTACCCCACCCGCACATGTTCGGCCACCCCCTTCTGGCAGTCTGACACCTGGCCTTGGAATGCGATGTGTGCTTCGGTGGGCTGCTGGGAGCCAGCCGGGGTGGTGGGTGCGTCCAGCTGTGTTGTCTGTGCAGGGGGTGGGGTATCCTCGATGCAGCGGTGCTGCCCTGCTCCTGGAGGTCAATTGCCTAAGATGTCCATGGACTGTTATAGGGCGTCGGTGTCGGAAGTGTGGAGGTCCTCTACAGAATCACTGTAGAGTTGTCTGGTCTGCTCTGCTGGAGGTGTTGTTTGTCCCTCTGCAATGTGAAGGGAAGATGCTTGTTGACATTGTGTTGGCAGGTATGTTGCCGCATTGTTCAAGTTTACACACAGACTGCATGACAATGTACATTGTGACTGTTTGGGAGGGGCGGACTATTTGATGCGGGACAGTGGACATTTGGACTACATGACGTAGGTGAGGTTGTACACGTGCATTTGCATCTCACAGTTTCCTGCTATGTCAGATGTGATTGGCCATTTTCTACGCACAGGCGGACCCAGTTGTGTCCTCTGTTCTGCAGTGTAAGTGTTGCAATGTGTACCACATTGTCGTCCATGTGGATGTGCTGTCATTGCTATGTGTGTGTGCTGCATTGTGTGAGAGTCGCACTTGCAGCTGTGATTTTGCTGCCCCTTATCCCTTGGAAGCGGTGTGCCTTTGGCTTTTGTGCTTTTAAGGTGCTGTGATGTTGGCGACTTGGGTCATTTGTGCTCTTGGACGGTTTTTGTACTCTTGTGCATTGTTTGTCTGCAGATGTATTGTTGACGTCAGTGGTTGTTTGTGTACGTGGATGTGTCAGAGTGTGACCTGCTCCTTTCCGGATATGGTCCACACTCAGCCACCTCAACCTCGTTGCGTGCACAATGTCATGGTGATTGTACTCCAGCCATGCTGCTCGTCATGTGGTGTCACTTGCATTGTCAGTGTGGCTCTCACATACGCATCTTTGCTGTGTTTCGCACGGGTGCATGTGTGTGTTGTGTAATTGGTGATGTGTGGGGTTGGACCCCTTTGGGCACATGGTGGATGGGGGCCTACTTGATGTTTGTATGTGTGCTGCAGTGTGCCACGGGGATCAGGGACATGACCCAGGGTCATTGTGTGTGTGCGGTGTGCTACATGTCGTTGTGCATGTGTGCCATTGTGCCCGTCCCCCCCGTCCCCACAGTCCCTGTTTGTTACTCACCCTGTTGATGTTGTGTCAGGTCATGTCGAGCAGTGTCCGGACTCCAGACTCCTTGCACCGTCTCCACACTGATGACTGTGGCCACCATTTGCTCCAGCTCCTCCTGTGGTGCAGGACTCCCACCTCCATTCGCTGTTGCTGCCTTCCTGTTGGCAGCGGGTTTCTGCTTGGTTTGGCTTTTCACATCGTGCCAGTGCATCTTGGCCTCCTCGACACTCCGGCTGCATTCACGATGGAATGCCATTTTTCCATCTGTGTTGCCAATGACACGGTGGAGGTGACGGACAGTAGTTGTTAGTGCTCTGTCACCTCCGTGACGACGATCCGGTTGTCATGCAGACTGTACCCCATCTTCCTCTTCCTCTTCTCCTTGGCCTTCCCCGACCCCGAGGTTCCTTGCTGGTGGTCTGTGGGGCTTGTGGGGTTCGCGTTGACCTGGGCACTCGTTCCGGGTGCATCCATGTTGCTACGCAGTTTATTTTGTTTATGGTGTGTTTTTCTTGTTCAGCTTTTATAGTGCATTTTCCCGCATGACGTGTGGGAATTGCAGGCCTGTCGCTGGTTATCGCTGGTTTTCGCTGGTTTTTGTATCGCGGTTGGCCTCATCGCAACTTTATTCGCGTTCGTGTTTCGCATTTTTGCGGCATCGCGTTAATTTTGACGCTGTCATTTGACGCGTTATCGTGGGACTATCTCATGGTGCCGCCAGGTTGGGAATACTACGTTAACACAGCGATGTTTTCCCGCGATAGACTGCGATATGCAAAGTTGCGTTAAGCTAAACTTGCGGTGGTTATCACACGTTCTTGAGAATATGCCCCTTAAAGTATTGGCTGAAACGTCTCCCTCTTTCCAAAGAGCATCATGTATGATAGTGCTGAAAACAATGATTGAAATGAGGCCTTGACCAACTGCTTGTGTTTCCATTCAGAGGAGACCTGAATTGACGGTTTGGAAATGTTAATTTCGATTGGAGCAGGGCCTAGCTGGTTTGCATAAGGCTTGCATCTGTTTGAAGTGGCACAGGGCCCAATTACGAGTCTGGCTGTCCGAAGACTGCCAAACTCGTGGATGCGCAGCTGTTGTGGTCCAGCCACCGCCGCACCAGTGGTCTGACAGCCCCATTATGACTTGGGCGGTCAGAGCGCCATGAGACAGCCACTGTCGTCAGGGAACCATCATTCCGTGGAGGTGGCGGGGTGGTCCTGAGGCCGCAATATGCTTGGCTGGACTGCCTGGCCCCACCAAGGATATAACGAGTTTCCTCTCCGCCATGGTTTTCATGGCAGTTGCACCGCTATGAAAACCATGGTGGAGAGGAAACAAAGGGGGGCCTACAGGGACCCCTGGTGCTTCACACCTTGTGTATGCAACAGGGAGGCCCAACATGTGCTCCCCTGTGTGCATGAACACCAGTTCCTGCAAGGCATGGACATTATATTCCATGCCGTGCAGGAACATAGGGGCTGATTACGATGGCGGACGGAGGCACATCCGCGGTGCTGGCGGAAAATGTCCTTTTCCGCACTCCAGCAGCGGTCCTCGCGTCCGCCATATTACGATTGGCAAACATAGCCCATTTTCCGTCCGCTGCGGAGTTACGTGAACCGCCAGAAATTTCCGCCCGCAACCTTGGCGGAGGGAGCCAATAGAGACACACCGCCGTGCGGAATGACGTCCCGTCCGCCGTCCAAATTATGATGCCTCAAACAGCCCATCGCACTGCAGCGGAGAATCCACCCACCCGGAGACGGTGGAAGCACTACAGCGGAGAGCGAAACTCGACTCCCGGTCCCCTCCACGCAGTCCTGACCGCTATGGATCCAGCTCTTCAAGCCTTTCCACTGCTGTACCTCATCCACTACCAGCAAATAAGACACCGTCGCGGACAACGCTGCAGGTACGCAAATACACAACTCCGCATACAGCCACAACACACAACTCCTGTGCTGACATACGGTTTCTGTCCACATCAGACACTCTGGTGGGGACAGGAACATATCCCCCAGTGTACCCACACATATCCTACCTGTTAGAAACCCACACCTCCGCATCCGGGTCACCCATCAACCGCGAAATCACTGCAATGTCCCGGAAAAGTCACCACAGCGGTGAAGACGCAGGAAAACCTGCGCACAATGTAGTAGGCAGGGCCAGCGCCAGGCATGGGCAGTCCGGCCAGATGCACAGGGCTCCACCTTCACCCTTCCCACAGTACGCATCACACACCCATTGGGGCACATGCTGTGTGTCCCTCCTGTGCCCCCCTGCACAATTAATCAGCCAGGTGAAGCCAGACCTCGCACCTCACACATCAAAGGACAAGGGAGATTGCCTGGGAAGGTGGGGGTGAAGAGGAACACCCTGCACAGAAGCTCAGGGGCTGGACAACTGTCCTCCTCACACCTACCTTCCACTCATGTGAATCAGACTGAGTATAATTACAAAATGAAGACTCACACTGCATATGAACATCCACTGAACTGTTCACACTGCCTGTCAAGTCACTCAGAAAAACCCCACATTGACACCCAGCCACATACTCATATCATAGGTCAGCAGCAATGGAGGACAATAAATGGGCCAGCCAAAAGTGAAGTGGACAGTGCTGGAAAACCATGGAGCAAGCCACATAGCATGTGTACATCACATGCAAGAGAAGGAACATATCACACCACCCTTAGGCCATCAAATCAGACATGAGTGGCACAGTGAGTGAAATTAAACCAAAGTGACCTCTGTGCAACAACTCAGGGATACATCAAGGCAAGCCATGCATAGGCACAGGAATGATAGGAAGTGTCTGAAGTCATACAGTGACCAGCCACACATCTGTGTCAACTTACTTGACATGTGTATGCCATCAGCACAACACACATGGCTCATTGTCACACTCCCTGACTATCAAACACAAGTAGGACCTTCACACATGCCCCTCATCTACCCATCTCACACCTGCAACACTCAACACCTGTGAGAAACACAGAATGGTGCAAATGATGTCCTGTGAGGTCACTGACAACCAATCACACACCCTGTGGTGCATCCACAAATATCAGACTCACACTCAGGGATGCCTGAACCAATGCTGACACAAAACCAATAGCCAAACACAAATCTCACAAACAACATCCACAGAAGTCCAACAAGCCCAGACATGTGCAGCCAAACAGTGGAAAGGCAATGTGACCCTAGACAGAACAGGAATACACAACATTGTCACTCTGGACCAATGCACAGACACCATACCCCAACACAAACAAGAATTCCATCATCAAAAGCCAATCATGAACACTAACTGGGATCAATGTGTCAAATCAGCTAACACACACATACACACCACACCAGTCATCAAGTGAACATGGTGTCATAGTGTACCACAAGCATGCACATGCACAATCCTGACAAGTGACAGGTCACAAATAGGAGGACAAACCACCATTGTGCACTCAAAACAAGCTCATGAACAAGAATCCACATTGCTGCATGTGACAGACACACTAGTAATGCACACTACACATGCAACACACATCTAAATGTATCACAATGCACAAACTACTCACACACAATGTCATGCAAATAGAACATCACACACACATTGCACCTGTCAGTAGAAAGAGCCAACACAGGCCAAACACTGCATACATCTACAACAAAAACGCAACAGATGCACATACCAAACCATCACATAGCAAACTCAGCTGGACATCAGGGGGATACACACCAGGCAAGTACAAGGCAACATACACTGACAGCACTGCATGCACACCAAGCAGTGTGTGCACACCAACCAAACCAGTAGCACACATATCTGAGTGCCACACCATGAACTCCCACAACACAAATCATCACAGCACAAACATAACATCACATCCAGGAAGGGTAGCAGTACCTCAGCAAACACACATACAGCTTACCCATCACCCACAGATGCACAACTCGTGGGAAACCCAGATACAAACAACATGACTAGAGAACTGTGCTGCTCAAACATGCACTGCACAGGAGCACCCATGACTGCAAAATAGTAGAAGAGAACAACAAATAAATAATTGTGAAACTGTCCTGAGTGGCACATTGGCCCTGTACACAGATCATCCTCCCACAGTATAGTGTCACACTATGAAGTGGTGGGGAGGTTCACACACTGGCAAGCCATGGGGTGGAAGACATGAAATTGAAGTGGTGTGTACTTCAGTAGTGGACAGGTGAGGAGTGTACAGTACACAAACACATAGAGGAGTCACTCACAATGTGTAGGCATCAGAAGTACATATAGGGGATGGCATGACTCCACATACCACATACCATACTGGAGCCAAAAATGGGTCAAGTGGCAGCAATGCATGAGAAAACTCACAAATAATGCCAGTGTGGCTGAGCAGGTCTGCACAGTGAGCACAAACAGTAACAAGACACATGGCTGATCAACAAAACACAACACAGACTTGGCAGTCACACACTCTGCATACTCACACCTGGCAGCGACAATAAGTAGGTGTCCCCCAGGAGTGCAAGGACACAACAACACACTGCACAGTGCCCAACCTACAACTCCTACATGTGCCCACAATCTGAAGCATATGGCTGACAATTTAAACAAACAGGCACTCATTACCTGGATCATACATGTGTGCAGTTGGCATTGCAGGGGCACACACACATCAACACTACTGACAAGGACAGCCCATTCACACTGTATGACCACTCAAGTTCACATATTCAAATGTACCCATGTGACTAGGAAGACAGGCCTACACAAGATGACCACACATCAACACTGCTGTTCACACATCAAGAAAGATCACACAGATATGATGGACCCTGGCCAGCCCGTAAGTAATCCTGTGGATAGAATTCACCTCTGTTGTGGTATTGCATCATAACATGACATGTGTACAATTTAGCAAACCTGACCATATAATGATTAGGATAACAGTAGATCATCACAAACAACCATCATTGCACCCTCAAGCCTCAGAGTCAAGAAGAACTAAAGTGCTTGTCACCTCTGGCAAACTCTGAAAAAGTAAACCAAGCAATTGGCAATGTTAAAGTGGCATACAGAGCATGTGTCACATGAAACCATACCCATACATAAAACCTTTTATTTAGCAAGGACATTGACAAAGCAGACAACAGGAGTAACTGTCTTTATTACATAATACACAGATAGGCATCAAAAGTAGAAAACAGCAAGGCCATTGGCCAGTACAAAATCAAAGTATGTACATGTGTGCATGAGAAACTGCACAGGGAATGGGCATCCAAAGTGACAAACAGCAAGGCTATTGGCCAGTCCATAGCTCAAAGTATGTACATGTGTGCATGAGAAACTGCACAGGGAATGGGCATCCAAAGTGACAAACAGTAAGGCCATTGGCCAGTCCATAGTTCAAAGTATGTACATGTGTGCATGAGAAACTGCACAGCGAATGGGCATCCAAAGTGACAAACAGCAAGGCCATTGGCCAGTCCATAGTTCAAAGTATGTACATGTGTGCATGAGAAGCTGCACAGGGAATGGGCATCCAAAGTGACAAACATCAAGGCCATTGGCCAGTCCATAGTTCAAAGTATGTACATGTGTGCATGAGAAACGGCACAGGGAATGGGCATCCAAAGTGACAAACAGCAAGGCCATTGGCCAGTCCATAGTTCAAAGTATGTACATGTGTGCATGAGAAACTGCACAGGGAATGGGTAACACCGTACACTGCCATGGGAATCACCACAGCTCCGGGGATACAAATGGGCAGTCCAGGCACCGCTGTGGGAGAGATGGGTTTGGGAGGGGGACTTTGCCTCAGACCTGGCTGTCAGTTGAACTGGGAGGTGGCTGATTGTCGGGGCCAGTTGGAGGACTGGACCTGGGAGAGAGAGGACCAGCTGAGGTAGAGGCATCAGTGGCTGTGGGAGCCTGAGGGCTGCTTGGACCGGGTGGCATGGTGGCACAGGGAGGCGGAGACATGCTGCCGTGAGACACAGTGTGTGAGGGTGAATGTGGAGGGCTGGGTCTCCACTTCTTGGGGATTCGATAGGCAAGAATTGTCTTGGCAGGAGTGGGAAGTGGGGTGGGCACAACAGCCTCACTCTATACCAAAGGTGTATCAGGTGCAGGTGGCCCTCCCTATGGGGATTTGCTGTATCTGGTGGTACGCTTGGGGTGGCCTTGCCTTTTCCCCTCCATCCCCTGTTGTCCAGGTAAACCCCCCACTTTGCTCTCCTGTCCCAGCTTCACAGGGGTGTGGGTGGAAGTTGACATTGTGGGTGAATCTGCCTTAGAGAGCTGTTTGTGCTGACTCTTTGCAGGCACCAGCTTCACAGCAGACAGGGCAACTGTTTGTTTGTCTTTGGGAGCAGGTGTGGGGATGGGAGTGTCCTTGGATGGGGTGATTTGGATGAATGTGAGCTTGAGGCCTGCTTCTTGGCCTGATGCCCCTGAGTGTCACGTGAAGGGCTTTTGCCTTTGCGCTCCTGTGTGACTGTTTTTTGTTTTGGGGATGGTGTCTGTGCTCTTGTCCACTTGGAGTGCTGCTGTTGTGTGCTGCGTGTGGAGTACTTGGCGCCTGAGGGCTGTGGTGTGTGGGCACTCTCGTCAGGTGGTGCCACTGGCAGGGTGGTTGCTGAAGGGACTGGAGCTGTACTGTGAGCCTTTGACAGCTGAATGGCTGCCGTCACAGTGGAGGTCAAAGACTGGACAGTTCTGTGTAGCCCCCCCACGTCGGAATGACTGCCCTCCATGAAGGCAACTACCTGTGCCAGCTTCTTGTCATGATCCTGGAAGGCATTCAGGAGAGTAGTCTGACCCACACACAGCTGGTGCAAAAGGTCCACCTCCTCCACACTGAGGACAGCAGGGTAGACAGGGGCAGGGGCAGCGGTGCCTGGGGGGAAGGACACTCTACCCTTCCTATGGCTGCGGGCACAGCCAGCAGTAGTGGTAGTAGCCGGGAGGGTGGACACTGGACGATGTGTGGTGGAAGAAGAGGCAGATTTTGAACTCCCTGTGCCTGCCAACATCGAGGAGTCACTGCTGGAGTCAGATGATGCTGAGGTTGGTGTTTCTGGGTGTGATTCTTCCAGGGCACTCCTGTCCCCCTCCGAGGCGCTGGTCACATCAGTGAGCTCATGTGTAGCAGTTGTGCCAGAAGCTTCACCACTGGTGTCCGTCCCCTGTCCTTCCGTGCCCTTGGTAGATGCTGCAATAGACAGAGATGTAGGTTCAGTATAGTGCCATACTCACAAACATCATATGCAAGCAAAGCACAAAACTAGAATATGATACCCCCATGTTGCCCACCACCCTGTGCAGTCTGCCTGTGCAACCTTATTGCAAAACTCAGAAGATGCATGGAAACATGCATAGTTGACATTAATGACCCATGTGACGTTGACACAGCCAAATAGCTGGCCCGTGCCTCCTTGTAACCTAACATACTGATCTCTGTAAGCATACCTACGTGCCTGTAGGTGAGATAGATATACATCTCAACATGTTGTCTCAGTCACATACGGAGTCACTTTAAGGGAACAACACAGATACTGACTCCAAAATGTCCTTTTACAATGGCCATGAGCTACTGATATCCACCATGTTGTGCTTTGTAGCACAACGACCGTTGCACATTGGTGTCAGATGTGTAGTTCTCACAATTTCCAAGTCAGGCACTTCACACATCTACGACAGCACACTAAGATGATGCACACTGCTGTTCACTGCCCGGTGATATCTATGACACCCATAATGCAGCAGATGTCATAAGGCCACATCTCATCTTGCAATGTCAAGGGCCATTGTATTAAACACTTGAGAAAGTACATGTAGCGAAAATGCATGACAGCTGCACTCAACACAGAGGCCACTTAGAAGCCATTGCATCACACTAGGAACATCACAGAGCTCAGCACTGGCTCAGGGTTGGGATACATGCAGTCACTCACACCCAAAGTCACCCTTCGCAGAATTCTCACCCCCAACTTGCTGCTGATGGGCCCTCAGACGTCCATCCAGCTCTGGCTGTGTCACTGCCAAGATGCGGGCCATTAGTGGTGTCATGCTACTGCACGCCAACCTTCCAGTCCGAGGGAGCATCCCCAGCGTCATCTCTGCCACGTTTTTGCCCCACCTCTTGTGACAGTGTGTGTGCCGTCGGTTGGAGACACCCAGAGCCCGCACCTTGCATGCAATGGCCCTCCATACGGCCTTAGGCTGGCGGACTTTAAGCTGCAGGCATGGGAGACAAGAAGAGACAAGAAGAGGAAGTTTCAGTGACACTGTGTTATGTACCATTGTGTGTCAGTACAGGAGCATGCAAAAACATAGCACACCAATACAGAAATGTTGAGCAGAGGCCATACAGCATGACACGTAGTACATTTGCATCAGATAATCTCATAGAAATGTATGCAGGTATGATGATGGACACAGTACATGACCATCTCATACACATGCAGAATGCCAGCACAGAAAGCAATGTGAAGAAGGCCCTCATCTGTGATGCAGTATGTGAGTGAGCAAGACATACAATACATTGGAAATGATGTGTCGGGGCAGACTCACTGTGTCCAACACTACACACTCCTCAATGTCCTTGCCTGTGAATGGCTATCTGTGTCATGGAGGTCACATTTAGGGACATGATCTAACATTCTCACACTCTTCTCACAAGGTCTGTCTTGTGCAATCCTCAGGCCTATGATAGCTCATTGAGAAATAGGGTGGCAGACAACACATATGTTTCACTCTGTCCATTTACTGATGGGTCCTTGTCAAATTGGGCAGTATCTGTGCAGGCCAGGGGGACTCACACTGGGGTTAAACGTAGGCCATCAGAACATTCACATGCATGTACAATATGAGAGGGCAACAGTGCCTACACATGCGAGTCAAAACACATAATGAAAACAATGGAAGGATGATATCTCCGAAGTACATTAATCTGATGTGTCATAGGTGAATTTCCACCAAGAGTGTTACATTCAGGCATTTCAATCTTGTGCATAATGCATACATATCCATGGGGGCAATATGAAAATTGTACACACATTCTGCAGTACCCTCTGGACGAAACACATTTGTAATGTCACAAATGAGCATGTGAAAACATCATGGACTATGACATCCATTAGCACAGGAAATGTTTGTTCAGACTTCCACTGTCCAAACCAGCAGTGTTACTGTATGGCTGCAAAAACACTGCATGTCCCTCCCATCCTTAAATGCAGCCATGGATCTGTGAAAATAAGGCTACACACCCCATTTACCAGAAGTCAGCATGCTAGGCAGTGTATCACACAATTACATTACCCAGGCTCAGACCAACGTTTGTATTGTTATTGCTGAAGAAGGGCTGTAGAAATGTCCATGTTGCCATCCTCCCCAAATACTCAAGTGCAATATTTACTAGGCCATGTATGGAGCATGGTGTATCGAAAATGAGGATGCATCCACATTAACTTGCACTCACAGGCACATACTACAGCAGAGCAACATCATGTGAGCACTCTTTGCACTCTCAAACTTTCACTCTGAAACACTTACCAGTACATCAGGAGCACCATATAGCCTCCCATACTGTGAAAGCACCTCGTCCACCAGGACCTCCAGCTCCTCTGTGGTGAAGGGACGGGCCCTGATGTTCTCAGTTCTTGCCATCACTGGGTCCAGGAGACAGGAACAGCAGCAGTTGGGGATGAAGAATGTCAGGCAGCAGTGTCTGGATGCAGTGGAAATGTGTGGCTCTCTCACAGACATATATAGCCCCCTGGGGTTGTTTCAGTGGTACTCAGCTGCTGCAATTGGTGTTCCAAGTCAGCTTTTTTCAAATGTAACCAATGACCGGGACCGTGGTGGCGGTGCACGCCTACCGTGGGTTTCAAAAGTGTATTTCACCTCCGCGATCGCGGTTCCCATTGGCTGAAAGGGCATGGGCATTGGCGGTGTCACACCGCATGGCCCAGGCGGTCGCTACCGCAATCGTGCATCTTTCAATTGTACCCAATGACCGGGCCCGCGGTAGCGGAGCACGCCTACCGCGGGTTTCAAAAGTGTATTTCACTACCGCGATCGCGGTTCCCATTGGCTGAAAGGGCATGGGCATTGGCGGTGTCACACCGCGGGGCCCAGGCGGTCGCTAACGCAAACGTGCATCTTTCAATTGTACCCAATGACCGGGCCCGCGGTAGCATAGCACGCCTACCGCGGTTTTCAAAAGTGTATTTCACTACCGCGATCGCGGTTCCCATTGGCTGAAGAGGCATGGGCATTGGTGGTGTCACACCGCGGGGTCCAGGTGGTCGCGACCGCGAATTGGCATTTTTAAATTGGTGCCAATGACCGTTATTGCGGTGGCGGTGCACGCTTACGGCACCTATGGACACATCTTGCTGCAGCAATGGCAATGGCCAGTTCTCATCATTGAACAGTAGACACTATGAATCATGCCACCAGATAGTTAAATTCAATGCTAGTGTGACATTTAACTCACTGATGACTACACATGCCATGTCAATGCACAGGATTACATGCATTGGCATGTACTCCCTCACATGTCACTTATGATGTTGTTGTGCATGTACACAGATCTGTTGTGTGATGGACTCTCAAATATGTAAAAATGTCAATGTGTGAGATGGCTAGGCAACCGACAGTAATGATGGACTGACTACATAATGTGCCTATTTCACTGTGTAGATTGCTGAACTCATGTTGATACTTGATCTTCATGCACACACTGTGCTCATTGTGTTGTTAATGTGTGCCCTGTCTGACTCACGCAAGAAGGTGTGGCAGGCACAGCAGCTATGTAGAAGCCAGCAGTGTTGCTGTTTCATACATGTGCTGTGTCAACTACTCTCAAAGCTGGTGACACAAGATGTCGGAATGTACCATTTTACATTCACACAGTCTGAATCTGTTTTGGGGGTACTCACTATGTACATTCTGGACACGTGTACAACTACTTTAGATCAAGGGGTCTCTGCATGTGACTTGTGCTGTAAGCTGTTGTTTCAGGCCAGTCATTGTTGGCGCTGTGTCAGCCAAGACGTAAGATGTTGGACACATCTCAGAGGGGAATTGAATTGACATGTGTCCCCTTTTATCTTATGTAGGAGGCGACCAAATGTGCATCGTCCATTCATATTGCTGGCGGACATTGAGGATGAGGACATCATACGTAAATTCCGTTTGGATCGACCTACCCTTCAAGAGCTATGTGGTCAGTTGGAGCCCCATCTGAGGCCTCGCAGAACCTATCCGACTGCTTTGACACCAAAATGTAAGGTGATGGTGGCCCTGCATTTCTTTGCAACTGGTTCGTTCCAGTACACGGTGTCCAGCGCAGGTGTGATGTCTCAACCAATGTTCAGCATGGTGCTACATGATGTCCTCTCTACAATGATGACATACAAGGACCGCTACATCCATTTTCCCAGGAGACATGAATTGGCAGCTGTGAAGGGTGATTTTTATGACCTAGCCCACATCCCTAATGTTGTTGGCGCCATTGACTGCACACATGTTGGCCTGGTTCCACCACAGGCACGTGAGCACATATACAGGAACAGGAAGCATTTCCATTCCATTAATGTGCAAGTGGTATGCCAAGCGGATATGATAATCTCCCATGTCTGTGCTAGATTTCCAGGATCAGCACATGACTCCTACATACTGCGTAACAGCATCGTACCACAGCTGATGGCAAATCTGCATCCGGAGCGTGCGTGGATTGTGGGTGAGTACGCAGAGTCAAGTAGTGTGCTGTATGTGTGACATGCTGTCCTCAGCTACAGTTATATTACAAAATTGGTCTGTGTATCTCACACCTAGGTGACTCTGCATATCCCAACCGGCCTTGGTTGCTGAGCCCACTGAGGAATCCCAGGACCCCGGGTGAAGTCCACTACAATGATGCCCATGGGAGGACACGTCGTGTGGTGGAGCGTACTTTTGGTCTTCTTAAGTCTAGATTCCGGTGTCTGGACAAGAGCGGAGGTGCACTGCTCTACTCTCCCCAAAAGGTGTGTCAGATCGTAGTTGCATGCTGCATGCTCCACAACCTGGCCTTGCGCAAAGAGATCCCCCTTCTCCTGGACGATGATGAGCAGCAGATGCCCCCCCTGCAAATCCACACATGTCCAGTGACGAGGATAGTGGAGAGGAGGAAGGTGTTGACCTGCGTCAACAGCTCATCAACCACTACTTCCCTTGAGTGTGAGTGACATTGTACAACAGTGCCATTGTCTGCTGTCTTTGATGGTAGTGAAAAGGCCTAGAGAAGCTTTTTGACTGCTGCCTTTTGTTGGCTCTGTGCTGATGGCTGATGTTTGTGGCACAGGGTAGTCATGACCAGCTACATGATGTCTATGTTGATATTGTTTCCCATTGTAATGTGTGCTGGTTTGTGTTCCTTGATAACTAATGTTGTGTACTGGCTGTGATGCCATCACCTGACAAGTAAATGTTGTTCTCTTGTGTCTTTCTAGGTCCCTTCTGCCTCTCAATGCCTCGTCACAATCAGAGCTTCTGGTACATTGGAATCAGAGTCAACATTGTACATACTGTGATAAACATGGAGCTGACACAAAGACATAGGTGTGTAAAAAGTGTTTATTTACAATGAGTATTTGTGACAGACAAGTGATGTTTTCCAAAACAGGTGCTAAGTGAATTAATGAGTTGTCAGTGATGGTAAATGAGACAATAGAGTAGTCACCACATTGATGTAGTGACCCAGTCCAACAGACACCTGCCATCGACATGGCAGTGTGGGTAAGGATAGTCAACAAAGTCAATGTGAAGGGGAACAGAGGTGCCATCATGGCTGGCTGTGCGACTGGCGTTCGGATGGTGCTTTGCTACATGTTCCTCTCGTGGTGTTTCTCGGACGGCCCCTTTTGCGTTTTGCAGGGGGGGCCACTGCTGCGGGCTCAGCGGTGTCTGAGGAGTCATCCTGTTGCAGCTCACCCCTCTCTGTGGCCACAGCTGAGGTGGTGGGAGTATCATCCTGCGGGCCACTGGAGGGGGGTTGAGCTGTCCTTTGGGCCGCATGACTGTCCTTCAGAACACCCACAAGCTGGCCCATGAGGTCCATGATTTGGCCCATATGCGTGTCCATGGACCTCAGCAGCAGGCAGAGCTCACGCACTTCTTCCACAACCTGGCCCATGTGTCCCTGGGTTTGTTCATATGCCCCAAGGACTCTGGCGATGTTGGCCAGGGCTTCGGTCCCAGTGTCCTCTCGAATTTGTCCACCAGTTGCCCTCCCACCAGCCCTGCTGTCCCGGAACTGTGGCGTTGCCACTCGACGCACCCGCAGACTCGCCCTGCCCTCCTCTGATTGTGTGATGGTGTTGGTTACCACTGAGGCAGGGAGAGTGTTGCAGGCAGCACTGGTGGTGGTGGTGGCTGAGGCAGCACAGGTCGTTGCAGCAGGGGTCAGCGCGGTTGTTGTTGCTGAGGTGGTGGTGGTGGGGACAGTGGGGGCCTGGGACGTGGTGCGCCCTGGCAGTCCGGATGGGCCAGGTTCGGGCTCCTCATCCGAGAAACGTAGGGAGTCTGCATCCGAGAGTCCATGTTCTGGGGAGGGAGACTGGCTCTGCCAGTCGGTGTTGAGTTCTGCAGCAGTCAAATGTTGATCTCCTGTTGAACAGAGGTGAAATGGTCATTGAAGTGCACCCCACAAGCTTGGTGTTAGACGTTTGGATGTTACATGTGATACACCACACAGTTTACGTTGATATCACTTTGTAGGGCTGCAAGGTACTGCGCATCATGACATGATGTGGAGGTACCTACATTACTTGTCCATGGTGTGACATGTAAATAGATACCATGTTCCACGTACAGATTGTGTGATTACAAGGACATGTCGTCATCTAACGACTTGCAGCACATCAACTTTAGGTGATGCGTCTTTTTGGTTTGCTCTGCATGGAAGACGTTAGATCTGAGCAAGAACTGGCCATTGTAATCTTATGCATACCCTTGTCATATCACGTACTTTACTTTCTTTTACCAACTGACCATGCATGTTTTGTGTTCATATGGGCCTTCATGCTCTGCTACCATGGCACTTACACATAGCATTCAGTACTGTGCATGATTGTGCCCTGAATTTCTTCAACATGTGACTTGGTGGTTCAAACTTCAATTTCTGTGACAGTTACATACACTTAGCTGTCTACACACTGGAAGTGGCTATTGGATCTATGCCAAGTTGGGTGACATGTGAGGGCTGGTGTGGTCATATGGCTCCATGCTTTTTGAGAGGAATGACAGGGTGCATGCACTGTCTACCTACCTGTTCTGTGACACAGTTGAGGGGAATTGCTGCCACATGGTTCTGGGTGTGGGGGGTGTACCATCCTGCTGAGCTGTGGGATAAGGGTACCTAGTGGGAGTTGTAGTGCTGGCTTCCCACCCACCCACACCACCTCCCTGTTAAGATGGCTACCTACCTGTAAGTTTGAAGAAAGCAATGCAATGGCTGCCATATGGTTGTGGGTGGGGGGAGTGCTCCATCCTGCTCAGGGGTGGGACAAGAGAGCATGAGAAGGCTACCTACCTGTAAGTTTGAAGAGAGCAATGCAATGGCTGACACATGGTTGTGGGTGTGGGGAGTGTTCCATCCTGCTGAGCTGTGGGACAAGGGTGCCTGGTGGGAGTTGTAGTGCTGGCTTCCCACCCACCCATGCCACCTCTCTGTTAAGATGGCTACCTACCTGTAAGTTTAGGGAGAGCAATGCAATGGCTGACACATGGTTGTGGGTGTGGGGGGAGTGTTCCATCCTGGTGAGCTGTGGGACAAGGGGGCCTGGTGGGATTTGTAGTGCAGGCTTCCCACCCACTGACACCCCTCCCTGTTAGGATGGCTGCCTCCCTGTGAAGTGGAGCAGAGGAAGGGAATAGGCTACACATGGCTCTTGTATGGGGGAGTGTTCCATCCTGCTCAGGGGTGGGACAAGAGAGCATAAGATGGCTACCTACCTGTGAGTTTGAAGAGAGCAATGCAATGGCTGACACATGGTTGTGGGTATGGGGAGTGTTCCATCCTGCTGAGCTGTGGGACAAGGGTGCCTGGTGGGAGTTGTAGTGCTGGCTTCCCACCCACAAACACCCCTCCCTGTTAAGATGGCTACCTACCTGTAAGTTTAGGGAGAGCAATGCAATGGCTGACACATGGTTGTGGGTGTGGGGGGAGTGTTCCATCCTGGTGAGCTGTGGGACAAGGGGGCCTGGTGGGATTTGTAGTGCAGGCTTCCCACCCACTGACACCCCTCCCTGTTAGGATGGCTGCCTCCCTGTGAAGTGGAGCAGAGGAAGGGAATAGGCTACACATGGTTGTGGGTGGGGGAGAGCTCCATCCTGCTCAGGGGTGGGACAAGAGAGCATGAGAAGGCTACCTACCTGTAAGTTTGAAGAGAGCAATGCAATGGCTGACACATGGTTGTGGGTGTGGGGAGTGTTCCATCCTGCTGAGCTGTGGGACAAGGGTGCCTGGTGGGAGTTGTAGTGCTGGCTTCCCACCCACCCACACCACCTCCCTGTTAAAATGGCTACCTACCTGTAAGTTTGGGGAGAGCAATGCAATGGCTGACACATGGTTGTGGGTGTGGGGGGGAGTGTTACATCCTGGTGAGCTGTGGGACAAGGGGGCCTGGTGGGAGTTGTAGTGCAGGCTTCCCACCCACTGACACCCCTCCCTGTTAGGATTGCCGCCTCCCTGTGAAGTGGAGCAGAGGAAGGGAATAGGCTACACGTGACTCTTGGATGGGGGAGTGTTCCATCCTGCTCAGGGGTGGGACAAGAGAGCATAAAATGCCTACCTACCTGTGAGTTTGACGAGAGCAATGCAATGGCTGACACATGGTTGTGGGTTTGGGGAGTTTTCCATCCTGCTGAGCTGTGTGACAAGGGGGCCTGGTGGGAGTTGTAGTGCTGGCTTCCCACCCACAAACACCCCTCCCTGTTAAGATGGCTACCTACCTGTGAGTTTGAAGAGAGCAATGCAATGGCTGACACATGGTTGTGGGTGGGGGGAGTGCTCCATCCTGCTCAGCTTTGGGACTAGGGTGCCTGGTGGGAATTGTAGTGCTGGCTGCCTGTACACATGCCCCCATGGAAATATTACTACCTACCTTTGGGGTGAATCAGAGGGAGTAAATGTTAGATCTGTGAGACATGTGTTGGGGAGAGTGTGGTGCACATGAGTACATTTGGGCCTAGGAGGTGTAGCTTGGTAGTTGTGCAAGACAGTACATAGCAGTGTAATGATGGCCATTTGTTGGTACTTACCAGCCTCCACTCCCCCGGGTATTCCTGTGAGACTCTCTGGATGCAATATGGCAAGCACCTTCTCCTCCCATACAGTGAATGTTCGTAGTGGAATGGGAGGGCCACCCCCAGTCCTCTGAGCCAGCTTACGGTTATTGTTGTTACGCTCTTTCACCTTGGTCTTGAGGTCATTCCACCTCTTCCTGATCTCCTTCTGGGTGCGCGGGATGGTCCCTACTGCATTGACCTTGTTGATTATCCTTGCCCACATTTGATTTTTGGTGGCTAATGGTGTCTGTTGGACCAGGTTTCCAAACAAATGTGGTTTTACTCTGATTACCTCATCTACCATCACTGACAACTCATTGTCAGTGAATTTGGGCATTTTCTTCTGTGACATGGTGTGTGATGTGTAAATAGGTTAAAGGTGCAGGTGTGAAGGTGGTGGTGGTGATGTATGTGGTGTGTGTGTGGTTGTGATGGTGCGATGTGTGCAGATTTGCCTCTCCTTTGTGCTGTGGGGTTGGGCCCTTCAGTTGTGGAGTAGTGCAAATGATTCTGGTCAGGGAAGGGGCTGGTTTTATACTCAGCTATGTGGGTGGGTCAAAATGGAGTATTCATGTCAAGTGTGTTGTGTGTGTTGACCTGGGATTTGTATTTTTTACTTGCCATGGGAATGTGTCATTGGAGTATGTTAGGTGTTTTTTGAGGCTGAGCCAGATTACTGGCCATACTTGGTAGCCTTGTTGTGTGTTTTTTTTTGACCGCCATTACTCTTCCGGAGCGACCGCGGCGGTCAGAATACAACAGCCCTTCCGCCGGCTCTCCCATTCATCAATGGTTGCGATCGTGGCGGTCGGAAACAACTGATCGTTCTGCTGTCACCGCAATCGTATCCTAATTTCACGTGCGGTCAATCCGCTGGCTGTGCGGCGGTTTTGGGTCTTTCTGCATCAAATCCGACCGCGGCGGATGGATTTTCACCTGCTCCACACGCTCCCGCCGGATTTTCGTGGAATCTGCCCACCGCAGTCGGATTTCTCTGGCGGTTCATCCTAATCTGACCGCCGGTTTTCCCGCTGTACAAGCGGACGGTTAACTTCCGCTACCACGGCGGTCGGAATGCTTTTCCGACCGCCATAGTAATCGGCCCCCTAGTGTGGTGTTCCCATTGTGGTGCCTTTTTCAAAGGCACCACAGCCTTTGAAAGAGGCACCATAGCAGAAACCGCCATGCCACCCGCCAGACCACTTTTAAGTTGTAATCTGGCAGTCAACGGTGAACTTGGTAGTGCAGGGGAACAGCGTTGGTGTGCCTCCTGCCCCCGCACCGCCAAAAGTTGTAATCAGGCCCATAGTGTTTGAAAAAGGATGGACTGGGATTTGGCCCACAAACAATTGCCAGTGGCTTAGACTTTTGCAAGCATTCCTGTATATGATAGTGAGTCACACAAATAGAACCCAAAAAACTTGACCAATCAGAAGACACCAGCAAAAATGTCAAAAACAGAACTGTGGAATCGTTGTCTATCTAATGGAGCTACCATACCATAGAATAATTCTAGCCTTCTAATCCTTAACTTTCTTACATTACTGACACAAAGTGATCCAAACTCTCAGTTTTGTTTTTCTGACAATTCAACTTCCATCTTAGCGCAGGATTCATTACTTAACTATTTTATTAGTGACATCAAGGATTATTAAAGATGATGACTCTCTTTTGTAAATGTCACACTTGTCTTTGAAGTTACTTTAAGTCTAGGCAATCCATAATTTAAGTAGACAGTGGTGCAGAAATTATTTTTAAAGAGGGGGCACTGCATCAATGCTATGTCAGTGAAGATATGGAGGTTGCGAAAAATCCAAGTGTTACCAAAAATTAGCAAATAAGCCACGCCAATTCATCAGGAGAATGTGGATGAGTTGGGCGTATTCATTGGTACATTTTGGAGCACGTTGTCCCAAATATACGACTAAAGCATGGCATGCTAGCGTACTGTCATTTACACAGAGCACAATTTCCATTGACGTGGCCTCTTAAAATGCCCACTAGATTTGCACCTGTCATGCAGTTTCACCACTGAGCTTTTGTAGAAAACAAACAATAACGGGTGGAAATCAGATTTCTGCCCATATTTAGCATTTGTGCATCACAGATAAAAAGAGTTGTTTATTAAAAAAAAATTTGCCTCATTAGAACTTTTCTTGCTGCTGATATATTTTAAAGTATATGTAAACTTATTTCAAAAGTATTCAAATATTGTTTTTGTTTTTTAGGAAATATTTGACATCCTGCAACCTTATCTTTCATACTGCCTATGCCCCAGCAAGATTGTCCTTTGTTTCACATTACAAAATTCCCTCACTTCTCAATCAATAAAAACAAAAGTAAACACCAATCTCCATGCTAAACAAGCAACAGTTTGTTAGAAGACTTTGCATGGCATTTGAACTCTGTCATTGAACTCAGGGCAAACGCTACAAGATAACAACCAAACATAAAGGCCTCTTTATTGCTCTTTCCCCTTCTGAACTCCAGCAAAGTTGTCTAGGGGGTGCTCCAGCGCCTGCCCATCCTTAATTCCAGCGCCCATGTTCACCGACATAATGGCTGCTTAAAGAAAGCACATTATGAAATGCAATGGGCATTGGGACATTGTCTGCATTGAATTAATAAAAAAAATGCGTGGTGTGACATCAAGAGTGATCATTCTCTGTTGGGATTAATAAAGGTTTAATGCAGGAATCCTTTTATCATGGCGCATTTCTAGAGCCAGGTACAATAACAGACACACTCAGTTAATGGTCCTCGATTTGGGAGACACAATTAGAAACTCGAAATCAGATTCTGTTATTTTCCCACAACATGAAAAAGATTTGCTGCTCATATCCCAACTCTAATCACATTTTCCTTCCCTTCTCTGTATTATATCAATATCCTGTTTCACATCTCTCAGCCTGCTTCCTGGCAGTGCACCAGTTTGACCCCCTCTCAGAAAGGAACATTATTGTTCCAACCTGATTTGGAAAATGATGCTTGTTATTGTAGATTATCATGGACAACTCTTGTGCAACCTTCTCCTGCGGTGGAAGTGTGACTTTCAGAGACAGTAGTTCAGGGCAACACAGCAGAGGAAGATGAATGTTTAACTTTGGTTTGAGAAAAATACCTCAGATTATGAAGACGTGGAGGCTGTAATGTTAAGATTAAACAGTGAAAAAATAAATTCTCTGTTGCTCAAACTTCCGTGCTGTTCTTTCACCACCTCTGAATACACTGTAGAATTGGTGTTTGAGGTTCCCAGCCAGCAGGATTGTTTAGTAAGTTGAACACTCGCCACTGAAACGTGTGGTGATCAAAAGGTCATGAGTTCAAATTCTGGCAAACCCAAATTATCCTTCCATCCTTTTGTGGTTGGTTAACTGAGTGCCAATAAATTGGATAATAGGAACAATTCACATTTACAGCTCTTCAAAATGATATAATAGATAAGAATTGAGAGACAAATGGTCTGCAGCATGCCTCTGAAGAGCGTGCAGCCACTCAGAAAACAACAATAGCGTCTGCAGAGCTCATGACAATCCTTTGTGTAGGCTGAAGGGCCACCGTGGCATATAATGCAACCCAGAGCTTTATTTCTGTTATACAGAGGGGCACATAATGTGGACTCCCCCTTTACTGAGCGTGACTACTGTCAGCTTACATAACTGGGGAGGATTGACAGTGGTGGCAGCTCCTGGTGCAGGGCAGGCCTTTCTACCTGGTGTTTGCACAAGTTGAGACGACTTCTGACATCTGTTGTTAACATTTGTCTCCCAGTCCCCTGAAACTAGGTATGTTGCCTCCTCCATGAAGGATATGGATGGCACACACACATGTGTACCTTATGCGTGTATTGTAGGATGAACGTGGAGAGTGCTTGCCTCCGGCATCCCAGGAATCCAATGTGAAGGGGAGAAGAGAGGGGGTCCTCTGAAGATTATGGAGAGACCTTGTTCCCTTGTTGGCTGGTTCTTCCCCCTAGGCATTAACCCCAAAACATTCAGAGGAAGCTGAGTGAGGAAACTTGTCCCTCTGTTGTGCCTTTGATTTTGTTCTCCCTGACAGGAAGATTTCCAGCCTCATCCCTCCTTCCTGCTGACACTGGAGGACAACATCTGGTGCTTTACCGCTCTGTGAGTAAAACGTCTGTCCCTGTGTGAAACAATTTCTAGAGCTGGACCTGTGGGCTACACAATTTTGTCTGCAACCTTGGTTCAGGTATGATGCAGATAACTCCGGTCAGTATGCTCTGGTTTATCATTGGCCACCACCAAGCGTCCCACCGTAGTAGAGCCCGGGCAAAAACGTCTGTGCTCCAGACTGGGATCCCAGATTGCCAACTCTCCTGTCCCAAGCTAGTGAACAGAATCCAGAAAGTTCCGTAACCTTCTAAAAGAGAGTTGCCTTCGAAGTACCTTGAAGGAAGGCCCCCTCCGAATTCTAAGGAGTAATGACTCCCTAGGAAAAAGAGGGCCATGAGAAGCTGCTTAGGAAGAACTGAGGCTGCACTTCCAGGGTGTGTGATAATACCTTATAGCCCTGGTACTCGTACAGTGTGCCACTGAATCACGACACTTGTTAATCAAGGGCCTGTTTGCATTGAGCACTCCTGAACTACCTTGCCCAGTCTGCGAATCACCATAGAAATTTGACTGGGGACGGCAGAAGAACCCTAGGAAACAGAATTGCGAAGAAAAATGCTTTGATGACTTGATGACATGAAAACCTCATTATCACAATTAGATGTTTGATTTCTACAAGAATTAGTGCCTCGATGGCTGGTGCTACAACGAAAAATAATCACATTGGGTGCTTCTTGACCTCATCAAAAATATCACTATGACCCCGGGTGGGCTCTTTATTTGCTTTGGTGGTGGGCTTGAGTTTTGACGCTAAAGATGATCTCATTATTAGGATTTCATCCCACCAACTGTCCCAAGTAAGTCTATTATTACCTATATCTGCACTGTTTCTCCCCATCTTTCTTGGAGGCATGCGCCTATGGACAATCTTACTGTCAGAGGGCTATGCAGAAGACCATTTGGCTAGGGCAGAGCCACTCTCGGTAAACATCGTTTACCACGAAAACCTTTCCCCGCAGGGAATTACAACGTGGTTGTTACAACGACCGCGTTGTAACCACGCATACCATTACTCCGCAAGTCGGAACAACGACTTGCGGAGGGGGGAGAAGGTGTTGGATTTGAAATTTAACACCTTCCCTACTGTCCGCGCAGACTGGAGTTGAAATAGTAAATTATACTATTCCAACATCCAGCGCCCCCCCTCTGCAAGTCGTTGTTATGACTTGCAAGGTAATGGTATGCGTGGTTACAACGCGGTCGTTGTAATGACCTCGTTGTAATTCCATGCGGGGAAAAAGGATGCGTAAAAAAGCGGTATATTCGCCACTCTCCCATAAAACTGTGTGAGCAAGCGCACAGCCAAGAGCTGTGCCCTAGCCCCAGATGGGTTATTATGACACAATATTGTGAACAACATTATTGTGATAGCGGAATATTGTGTCAAGAATCGCCTATAAAATATCAAGTTTACATACTTTGCATTTAAAATACCAAAATATCATGTCAAAAATATTGTGGGGAAGAATATAGTCACAAAAGGTTTGGATATCGACATTTTAATATTTGTAGCACTGTAAGTAATTTATTTAAAATACTAAACTAGAAAATATAATTATAATACTTATATATGTATGTTTCAAATAATTAATAATTTCTAAAATACATTAAATAAAATATATTAATTTAAAGGTCAAAATCTACTAATATATACATAACTAAAAAATGTATGCAAGCTATTTTTAAATTAAAATTAATGAAAAAAATACTTTTAATTGGAGGGGTTCATTTAACATTCCCATTTCAAACTAAGCGAAAGCAAGGAACTGTTTGGACTTTGGAGGGGCTTGATTTGCTACTCTCACTCCAACATTAGCAGGATAGTGTTGGACAATGAAGCGGTTAGATTTCCTATTATTACTCCAACATTAGCAACAGTGGGGTAAGGGTTGGAGGTTGAAGGGGTTAGATTTACTATTCCCATTTCAATGTAGGCAAAAGCAGGGAAAGTGTTGGATTTTGAATGGGTTAGATTTACTATAGTCCCACTCTAAACTAAAAACAGTAGGGAAAGTGTTTGATGTTGGAGGGGTTAGAGTTACTACTCTGATTGTAATCTAAACAACAGCAAGGAAAGTGATGGAGTGTAGAGGGGTTACATTTACTATTTCCACTCCAATCTAAAAAGACCACTGGGAAAGTGTTGTGTGTTGGAAAGGTTAGATTTGTTATTCCCTCTTCAACCTAAGCAACAGAAGAGAAAGTGTTAGACTTGGAGGGGTTACATTTACGATTCCCACTCCAATCTAAACAACAGTAGAAAAGGTATTGGACTTTGGAGGAGTTAAATTTACTATTCCTACTCCAAGACAAGCAAAATGAGGGAAAGTGTTGGACTTTGGGAGTTTGGTTACTATTCTCACTTCACTCTATGCAACAGCAGGGAAAGTATTGGACTTTGAACACATTTAAATACCTAACAACATAACATTTTGAAAACATATTCAAAATAACACAATATATACTAAAGAAATACAACCGTAATATACAAACAAAAAATACATTTAAAAACATGTACTTCCTTACCTAATGCCCAAACGAATGCCCCTCAATAAAGTATAATGAATTATAAATGAAACAATATCATTAAAATATTAACCAAATATAACAAAAATAAAAACAATAATAATTATGCAATTCATTTTGCAAATTGTATTATTAAATACACTAATTAATCAACTATGAATTAATTAATAAATGAAACAAATAATCAATTAAAAAGGAATGTAATCCTTAAAGATTGCCTGGCTCTGGATCATGCATCCAAGGTACCATGGCTTAAATATATTGAAAGGAGTCTCTTGAGCCTGGGAAGAGGAGACCTTTTTTCTAACCCCGACGGAACACGAAAGGAAGATCTAGCCCTCCTCAAGACGGCGTTTAGTACACGTCAGATCATGCTAAGGGAGGAGAGGGAGCTCATGAAGCCCAGCGTATTTCGCTTTGTCATATTAAGGACAACAGGGATGGCAGAGCCGTACTTACTGGGTCTCGTGAACTCCTATGATCGATTAGTCCTGACCAGGTTTCGGCTTGATCTTTTTTATCTACTTCTCACATATCCAAGGGGATCAAATAGAGGGCAATCTTTTTTGTCCTGTGGCTGCGATGGTACATTTCCACAGGACATGGTTCATTTTACAATGTTTTGCCCTTTTTATTACACTCTTAGAAAATCCTTTTTAATTCCCATTTTGAAACAGGCCAATTTTAAACAAGTTCGACCTGCTTTTATATTTCTTCAGATGCTGACGGGTAACATTGTATTTCATGTATTAAGATTTTTTAAATCTGCTATTAGGCTCAGGGCGAGATGTGATTAACTGGCCAACAGTTTGCTGACTCATTCAATGGTTTTAACGCACCACTTAATGGGGCATATTCACAAGCCGATATTGCCGCGTTAGCGACACTTTTCTGCCCCTAAAGCGGCGATATTATTATCGCAGTATTCACAAGTTGCCGAAAACAGCCATTAGCGATATATTTCTCTCGTTAGCAACCGATTCTAATATCGCATAACATGTTAGCGATATTTATCGCTAATGATATGCAATGTAGGCGTTCCCTTGCTAAAAGGCAGTCTAACACCACATCGCCCTATTCACAACGATGGTCCTGACCGGCAATGCATTAAAAAACTGTCGCTAAGGCACGTTAGCTGCAGGAACTTAAGACCAGAAAAAATAAGGTCTTAACATGGGTGAAAATTAGCTGTATATAAGGGAAACTATCCCAGAGCCTCAATTGAACACCCACTGATGCCATGGAGGTACTAATCATGCAGATTGGAGTACCAAGAAGGCCACAACATCCACCGCCACTGCCACCCCCGACCACCGCCGAGGCAGTGCAGAATAAGACAGCGTGTCAATCGCAGACGCATCAACCTCACAGATCTAACGCCAGAGGATGTGATTGCCCACTACAGGCTCAAAAGGACAGCCATCCTCCGCATCCTGACACCGATAGCCCACCGGCTGACGGCACCAACACAGCGGATAACCAACATCCCTCCGCAAACAAAGCTGCTGGCTGTGTGCACCTGTTGACCTCTGGTACATTCCAACCAACAACTGCCAGAGTCGGAGGAGTCTCACAGCCATCCCTATCAAAGTTCCTCACAACTGTATTGGATGGTATCAACAGCCTGATATCACAACACCTTCACTTCCCCAATACTCTGCAGGAACAGTTGGAGATCAAGCAAGGGTTCTACGCCATAGCTGGCTTCCCGCATGTGTTGTGGGCAATTGACTGCACACATGTCCTACTTGTGCCTCCTGCTGACACTGCACACATATACCGCAACAGAAAGCACACACATTCCATAAATGTGCAGGCAATAGTGGATCACCGGGCCTGTTCACCAATGTGGTAGCCAAGTTCCTAGGCAGTGTGCATGATTCCTACATATTCTGCCAGTCCATAATCAATCAGCGCTTTGAGGATGGCACATATGGAAATGCACTTCTCGTTGGTAAGTACTAACTGAACACACACCTCAACTACACAATCATAGTACACATAACTGTGAGAATGCACACATTCAAAACTCACATACAACATGCCAATTAACATGCCCACCTAACAGACACGACAACACAAGTAACTGTGGAAAATGGGGCCAGCCATGTAGACAAACCATCACCAAAGGCATAGCCCCTCTGCCACACATCAGCAAATGTGGGGAGAGGTGGCAACCAAGTATGTGCAATGTAGGCAATCGACCTACAAAGAAATAATGTGCACAAGGCCGAGTGTGGCAGTGGAGTGCTGGATAGTCTTGATTGTGCAGAGTACAGACATGTCCAAGTGGGAATAGATAGTGTTTCCGTTGTCCAGCCTGATGGCAAAGACAGCGTTGTTGACTCTCCTACCTGACGGGGGGTGTGAAGCATGTGAAGGCAGCATGGATGATGCAGAGCCTGTTGAAGCATCTGCAGGCCACTGCGGAGACCTGTTTGTACATGAAGAGGGAGGAGTCAAGTACGATGCCTATGTATCTAGAGTTGTTGTGGGTTTGGCTGGCAAAGACGGTGGCCCACCAGGTGTTGCCACATGCCGATGGTGTGGACAGGAGGATGAGGACTAATGTCCACTCTTTGTAGAGCACCCACCATCTGTTGAACATCCATGTAGCAACTTGCAGCAATAATCCCTGGAACACCAGTCTGGTGTGTGGGGGTGCCTTATTGAGGGAGAGTATGAGCTAGGTGTCCTTGTAGGTGGTGATGTCCAATGTTCACCTTCCTGTAGCCAAAGTTCTACTCCAGGCGTCTGCAGATGCATCTGTCAACTTTGATGTTGTATGTTAATGATGTGGCATTCATAGCACGCTGTATGTTGGAATTGCATATTGGGGCAAGTGTGTATGTGCATTAGTCTATACATGTTACAAAAATCTTGACTGCGCTGTTGGTGTTGCCTGCAGCGGTGTGGCTGTTGCTGTTGATGGTGGAAAGTAACAGATCCTTGTTGACTCAGCTCCTGTAAGTCTGTATGGCACCTGCTGTGTGTTTGTTTGTCATGGTGTTACATGACGAGGAATTGTACGCTGTGCTCGTCACAACATGGGCATTAAGTAGTGTTGATGAAGTGGACGCAGTTTCCACATGTGAAGATGGTGTGAAAGGTGTGCCCTACCTTGTGGATCAGTGTCGAGAAGAGTAGTCTCAGTTCGATGTTAGCAAGCATCTGGCAGAGGTAAATGGATTTTGAGTACTTGTGGTATGTGAGGTGGAGCCTATGATCATGGATGAGTACGTAGCCCATGGAGTAGATGACGTGGCGTGTGATGACGTTGATGGTGAATGCTAAGTGTTCACACCCTCTGTGTACCCTGCAGATGAGGGTGCTGCAGACTGTTGCCTTTTGGCATGTCTGTACCTGAAAAAGCATGTTTTGTGCGTTGTGGAATGTATAGTGGCAGCGGCAGCAGCTCAACAGAACGTGAGCCGTGTCTGTTGTGGCCCATTGGCATCTAAACGTTCTCCTGGTGTTGACTGTGAGTAGTGCGGATGTGTGGCAGCGCCAGATGGTATGAGAGCCTGCTTGTGCATGTGTCAGGCTTGTGGACATGTGCAGACAGGCCTGACATTGGTGCACTGTTGGAGTGGCAGTAATGCAACTGTGCAGCACACACAAGTGAATATGCTTGGGGGAGGAAAGAGCATCTGGTAGGCAATGTCATTTGCATTGATGCTGTTCAATTGTCCAGAAGCCACACAGGGCAAAGATTAATCACAAACTAGCAACAATCACACACCACAAAAATATTAACCGTGGCCACACAGCATGCATAACTACTAATGGACACATCTCTCTATTACATGTTACAGGTGATCAAGGATATACACTCACCCCATGGATGATGACACCCCTCCGAGCCACCAACACCCAGGCCCAGAGGCAGTATAATTTGGCCCATGTACACACCAGGGGCATTGTGGAGCGCACATTTGGTGTTCTAAAGTCACGTTTCCGTTGCCTTGACATCACAGGTGGAAGACTGTTGTACAGCCCAGAAATTGTCTGCAAGATGATCATAGCAAGTTGTGTATTGCACAATATATGTGTAAGCACCAATGCCCCATGGATCCAAGTGCCAGATGCACCGTACGATGCTCATGATGATGAGGAAGATGAGGCAGGTGGAGCACACCCCACAGCTACTGCAGCAGGAACAGCCCGAAGGAGACGAATCATAGACAATTTCTTCACATGAGCATGTCACATCGTGACTGTCCTTACCAATAATATATCTCCTCAAATTGAACCAAAGCACAGTATATATAAATAATAAAATGCTACACACATACCCTGTCAGCATGTTTATCATCTGCATGAGTACATCCAACATCTCAAAGAGAAAATGATGGTGGACCTGTCACCTCTGAACAGATATGCTGATCAGTGTGACAGAAGTCATAAACTAAACATGTTAGGGGGTCAAATGTATTATGAAAATCGAATGTACTAAGTGTCACATGTGGATAATAATTACATCTAGGATCCGAATAGTGGTAAACTATGATTATCAGGATGTCCTTTTGTGTCAATTCCGATTTTTAGGGTGTCATTAGTGGTATAAATATGAATATTAGGGTGTCATTTGGGGTAAATTATGAATGTTAGGGTGTCATTTGGGGTAAATTATGAATATTAGGGTGTCATTTGGGGTATAATATGAATATTAGGGTGTCATTTGGGATAAATTATGAATATTAGGGTGCATTTGGGGTAAATTATGAATATTAGGGTGTCATTTGGGCTCAAATAATAATTAACATGTTAGAATTTGTAATTATCAATGATATATCATTAAATAAGATTCCTCTGTGTAAGAAGGTGCACTTAGCGTGCAAAACTGCATGCTTTTGCGACAATGCGATGTATTTTTTCATGCTATCGATGGAAAATACATCGCAAAACACATTGGTCTATACGGAATGTCACTCAAAACCCTATTTGCGTGAAGAATTTAATCGCTAAGTCAAAAACGGGCCGCAAATACACAGGAAGTGATCTCAGCATGCTTCCTGTCTCATGGAGGAGTGCTGTGCACTTTCTGTTTCACTTTTGAGCACATTGCTGGTGAATTTGGAAAGTGTTGGAGGTGTTTGGTGGTGTGGGCTGCAGTTTTGAGAGTTGGAGAGTGTTGCTGTGTCCTGTGTCCTGTCGAGTGTGTCCCTGTGAAGTGTTGTGTCCCTGTATTTACGTGTTTTATTGTCTTCTGATCTCAAACTTGTTGGGTGTTTGCTTTGGGGTAGCTAACTTTATTTGTAGTTTAAGGGGATATAAACTAGGGTTATTTACATTTTTTTCAAGTGGGGTTAGGTGTGTGCAGGGAGATGGTGGGTGTGAGCAGGGAAGGCAGGATGTCCGATGGGGCTTTGGGTGGCTTCCTCTGGATGATCACGTTTTTCCTGCCCTTGATGGTGGAGAGGGGAGAACGTATCCTGGCCGGATACCCCGTCAGTGTACACAAGCAGAGGTGGGAGCGTGTGCGTGCACAAATGAAGCGCGTATATGGAGTAGACCTCACTGTGCGCCAGTGGAAACACCGCTGGCAGGATAGCATGGCCCGGGAGGGTGACCTGTTGGACTACATGGGAATCATGGGTGGCCTACAGTGTGGTAAGTTCAAAGTATACATTTATTCATGAATACTGTAAGAAATAAACTTATATGCAGTGTGGGACACACTGTTGTCCATGTTTAAAAGCGCGTGCAGGATTAATATTGTCTGTGTACAGGAAGGGTGACTGTACATAAACAATCCAAAGGCATTGTTACTGTGACCTGTGTTCTGGCCTAGAGGAAGTGTAAAAATTGATGTCATCATTAACTGTGGTGCGTTACCTACGCTGCCCTTGAACATAATCTCTGTGTGACAATGTTTGAGATAGGAACAAATGCTCTAAGTAAATCAGACATCTCCAGAGTGTCATACACCACCAACATCTGTGAAACTGCCGTGTGCGATCTGCAGCCATGCATTTGTACACAGAGCATGTATTACATCATGTTGTGTGTAGAAATGGGGCCTTGTGAATGTGTCACACAACTAGTATGTGCAGGTTTGCTAAGATTATTGCCTTGTTTTGCCCGACTCAGCATTCACAGGTCTTGTGTGAGTGCCATGCAAAGTAGACACAATAATATAGCCAACATGAAATACAACCCTACAGTAATGTAGCTTTTTATGTTATGGTGATGACTTGTATGATGAATATGACCTGTGTGATTTAACGTCTGATGCCAACACATTTTTCTTTTGTTGTCTCACAGCTGGACAACCGATCATCACACGGGGGGACATAGACAGATTCAAGGACCCACACGCCACTGGTGAATTTGTACATCATATATTGTCACAGTGCTGTGTGATGACTGTCTGGGTCAAATGACCAACGTTGTCGTTTGCAGTATGGGTGTGTATCACATGTACCATGACTACAGTGCCGTGTCTGGTGGCTCAGTGGACAAAAGAATCCACTGCATGGGCTTGTGTTCGACCTCATGGTCACAGGTTAAATTCCCGCCGGGTCCATTCAGCCTTTCATCCATATGCGATTGATAAAATGAGAAGCATTGAGTTGGGTAACAATAAACATCTGTTATTCATTGCCAAGACACCTCTTTGGTGTGAACGTGCGCTTTACAAAGACACATGTCATGATGTATTGTGGAAGACCGAAGTGTGTACAAATCTGTACGTGAAGGTGGAGCTATGCATTTGTCTCCCAGTTGTAACTTTGCACATGCCCAGTCGGTGATACACATGGTGATTGGGTCTATGGTTTCGGTCACAACAGCACATGCATGTGGATTACAGAGCGCACTGATAGTAGAGGAGACATGTAAGTGGGGTTACAGATGAGTATCATCAGACGTGGAATGCATGTACATCCTTGAGTGAGATGACAGTGCAAGTGTGCACGATCATGCACAAGTAGGCAGTGGTTTGCAGTCCGTGCGTGCTCAGACACAGGTCGGCACTGTTATTTAGTAGGTATGCTGTATAACAGCTTCACAGAAGTGGCAGTGCAGCTCTTTGCGCAAAGCATATCAATGGCATGTTCCCCAAACACCTCGCTAAGAAGGCCCTCTGAATCTCATTGCCATGTTTGGCCACTGCAATGGTGTTGTCAAGCTGTCTCCTTGGGATCATTCCATGTCCAACTCTAGATCAGGTGTACAAGCTAATCTGTCACAATTTTTGACATTACTCCACATGCATTTATCAGGCATGCTTTAGCTCTGCGATTATTGCAGTGCCATAATATTTTCACAATTCATACCTCTTGAACGCTATCTGTGAGAAAGCATTACACATAACAACACTATAACCATCGTGACTCCAGGGTGCCGTCACTATGGTGATTGCATTGTTACCGTTTGTGTTGTAAGTGCCTGAGTATCCTGAATGAACACGGTGTGATATTAGCGGATCAAAGACATGCATGAGTGACAATTTAGAGTACAGGATGTTTCACACTTTCAAACATCATTGCATCACCGATTGTGAATTAGTGGTGGAGAGAGGTACAGCACCTCATGTACAAGTCAGTGTTCAGCCACCCAACGTGTTATCATGTCTGCTGCATGGAGCAGCACACATGTAAGTCCAAAATTGGCATTTTCTGTTTGTACATGTGCAGGAAAGGACACCTGACTGTGCATAAACATACATCCCTGCTTGCAGTCACCCTTGCACTCTGGTGCAAGGGTGCCTGCATTGTCGCAAAGTTGTGAAACTTAGCGCTATCGCAGGAGGAAACACAAGGCTGTAACATATCCTTGTGAATATGGTGCAGCCTTGCATTTACAAAGTGGCCAAGAGAGGCGTTAAGCCAAGAAGCCTAATGACTCTCTCAGCCACTTCCTAGTGAATATCCCCCGGTCAGTCTAAATTGGTTGTGACAGTACATGTCCCATGCCATGCACTGTTATGTCAGTCTCCCCAGCATGTAGTCAGTGATCCAGGATCCCACTTTTAGTTGTCATGCTCACTCTCTGACTTCACATAGTGACTTTGGAGTGTAGGCACCCATGTTGAAGTGATCTTGTATTATGTGTTTGAATGGAGAACATTGACATAGTATGAATGACTTACCATTTCACATTGTTCATATTTTACAGACAACATGACGCCAGCGGAGTTACACGCCTTCCAGGTGAGGAAGGAGCGGTACCAACACATTAAGAGAGTCAGCAATGGGTACCGCAACATGGCGCGTAGGTACCAGGAGGAACGTGCGGCTGGTACATGGAAAGCGTTGTCCGGGGTCTCAACACGTGGCCAACCCAGTGGCACACAGCCCAACCCAGGCCCCTCTGGCGTCAGTGGTGGATCCCAGCCTGTACCGTCTGTGTCCCATTCCCCTACTACTACCCCCACACAAGGGACAATCCCACCTGCACCAGCGGATCAGGTGATGCCATTTACTCTCCACGAAAAAAAACTGATCATGGACAATAACGTGATGCTGGCAGAGTTGAGGAGGGAAATGGCAGAGCAGACAAGGCAACTCTCGGACATTAAAAAACACATTGGAATACCATAGTGTCTGGCCACGTTGTGCCCCATCCCCCTCTTCTACCTTCCCCCAAAGTTTTATCTCATAGTTTATTTTGTGTTAGGTAAGGATTTTAAGTGTGAGGTAGTGTAGTTTTAGGTTGAGTATAGTTAGTGTTAGATTTTAAGCTAGCATTAGATTTAATTATAGTATAGTATTTGGGGATAAGTTTCCTTTTCCTTTAGATGGGGGGTTGATGTTTTTCTACAAAAAATATAAAAAAACAATTATACAAAAAAATATATCTTTGTGTAGCTTAAATGTGTAGTTAGTTTATGTATAGCTTAGATGTCTTTGTCCTGTTCCGTGATGTGCCTTAAAGGTGGGAGGGGAGTTGATGTTTTTGATATGTCTTGCGTGATTAGGATTAGTTAGGGTAGATAGTTTAGGTACATTTTCTCTTTATTCTAGTTAGTTTATTTCATCTTAGTAGTAGTTATGATTATACGTAGTTTAGTAGAGATGATTTTGTTAATGTCATAAGAAATGTTCACTATTTTGCAATTCTGCTTGCACTTATGTCAGTGGTGATATGGTTGAGTGTTAATTTTAGGATTGTATGCATGTAATCTCATCACTGGACTCTCCGTTGAATGTGTAAGTGTGGTCATGACATGTTACTTAGCAGGATGGTTTATGACAGGATACCTTAGACGTGAGCACAGTAAACTTGCATGGATAACAGTGGGGCAATTTGGATTTACGACCTAGTCTAGGGGCAGTCGTTTGTGAAGTTCTACATCTTGAGTGTGACTCACGGAGTTGGCCAGCACATTGTTGCCCTTTTACAACACAAGGTAGGGACATGGCATTGAGAGGAGATTGTAATAGCTACTGTTATCCATCATGGAGATGGATGTATGCGCAGGGTACCACAGATTGCGTCATTGCCCGGCATCTCACATGCTCCTTGCACAGAGTCCATCTACATTGCACAGACCTTGGCACACTTGCTGCATTGTGCAAGTGTGTCATATTCATTTTATTTACATGTTCCTGTGCATGGAGGCTGATCCTCAGGGACATGCCAGTATGAGTATTTCCATGGGTCAATTGACAATTGCATATGGCAGTACAGTGGGCATGATTCACGTAAGTCATCTGAGAGTAAGTAATGAGTTAGCGTTTTCAAGTATTCACAACTGGCATCGAGGAGTACTTCAGTTAGATGTACTTAACTTCTCATTAATGCCTTTGATGAATCTCCAAAATTATGAAGTCATGATTTAGTCAGTGTTAAACGTTTTGTACGTGTACACAGTTCTGCTGCACACAGGTGGGGCAATGTTGCATTGCTCCCTGTGGTGCCAGTGTTATGGCCACTTCTCCCAAGTGTTACCTTTTGGCATTGGCTCATAGTGATGCCACCCTTGAAATTTTTCTCTGCTTCTGACTGTATGCTCAGTGCAGTACAACACACATCCATTGTCACATTGCCCTACCCGTTTACAGTGGTCACAGCAAGTCAGTGTTCAAAAGTCAGTAAGCATTGTATGTCCACAGGAAGGGGCTAACTGACGCCTTACATTTTGGTGTGATTCCCTATAGCTAACTCTACTTTACTGAGGCAGACATTGTGGTTCAATTAGTGGGTGGTAGACATTTGCCCTTAGGTATTTTCATCAATGTGTATATGGTGTGCATCATCTTGGGATGTGACATGCAATGTGCACCATCACAACAGGCTTCGTCCACCCTGTAGAGTGTGAGCAGATATGCCAATAGATATTCTATTTGCAATAGTAACGGGGGACACTACTTGGGTCCTGCAACAGACTTTGAATCATTTACACACATTCCTATTGCCTTCATGGCTGTTGGCCTAAGTTGGGATCTTGATAGATTGTTGTATTGGAGCAATGAGGGCACAGCTAGTTCACACATACCCGTTCATCTCACTGCCCATCTGGATCACAGTGAAAACTGTACTTTTGTGTCATTTCCCTGGGTGCACTTTCATTTGGATTCGCTGCTCCTACATTTTGACAGACTGCTATACTGGATTGGTCATGGTAAACAGACAACTGTGTGACTTGGAAATATTTATTCAAATGTACGTCGACATGGTTAGAGACTGGACCAGTACTTGGCCATGCAATCCCCACATTACATTGATGCCCAGTGAGGGCAGAGTCCTTTAGGGTTGAGAAGTCCAAAGGATGAGGAAGAGTTCAGTCAGCAGGCTGATTGCTGTGTCATTGGTAACCAGAAAAAATTATGACAGTCCATGTTGAGGTCCAAGGTGAGTGTCACAGAGTGTATCGGGGGACAGTGGAAGGTGATATTAGGGGGCATGCTGCTGAGCCCAGAACCAAGTTGAAATTGGCCATTTGGCATGGATGAATGCTACCGCTTCCTTCTTTGCAGGAAGGCAGAATCATCCACATCTTCATCCTCTGATGTGTCATGAGCCTCACATGTGGGTGGTGGTATATTGGCTGCAGCAGTGTGAGGCACTAACACATCAGGGGGCGGAGATGTGGATGTAGAAGCAGCAGCAGCAGCATTCATCTTCGCCAGACCTTGCTGCAGCAATGCAGTGATGATGATCTGCAGGGCATAGAAAATGCCAGCTACATCTCGCTGGTGTGCAGTCGTGGCAGCCATTTGTTCCACCTGCATCCGCTCCATGTTCTCCATTATCCTCCGCATGCGGGCCAACTCCTGGCTGCCATCGCTGGGGCCACTCTGACTAGACATGTGTTCCTGTCTCTGAGTCAGGACTCCAGCGATGTCAGCCATGGAGTGTTGGAGAGCATTGAGCGGACTGTGGGTGTCTGTGATGTTTTTGCAGTGGTCCCGGATGGAACTCAGACACCCACTTACAGAATCAAGTTTGGTCACCAGGCTGTCAAACCCCACCCGCACCTGATGAGCATTTCCTGTTGGACCTCTAACACACGGCGTTGGAATGCCAGGTGTGGGTCCGGGAGGTCCTGGGAGACAGCCGTGGTGGTAGGTGCTTGCTGCTGTGTGGATTGTGCAGGGGGTGGGGTTTGCATGATGCAGCTGGGTCGCACTGATCCTGGAGATTGGGTGCTGATGGAGTCTAGCAGCTGTTGGAGGGTGTCCGTGTTGATGGTGGCGAATTCCTCCTCTTCATCAGTGAAGAGTGGGACAGGCTGCTGTTCAGGAGGTGCTGTATCTCCCTCTGCAATGTAAAGGGGAGATGCATTTTAACTGTGTGTTTCATGTGTGTTCATGCATTGGATGTGTTTACAAGCAGACTGCATGACAATGTACATTGTGACTGTTTGGGAGGAGATGCCTATTTTGTCCGGGTTGTAAACGTTTTCTACTACGTCACGAATTAGAGCTTGTACTTGTACATTGTCATTTAACATTTTCCAGCAATGACAAATGTGATTGGCAAGTTTACACACACAAGCAGCACCAATTGTGTCCTCTGTTCAGTTGAGGAAGTGATGCAATTTGTCCCACATTGTAGTCAATGTTGACGAGCTCCGATTTAGATGTGTATGCACTGCATTGTGGGATACTCGCACATTCAGCTGTATTTTTAATACCCCTTATCCCTTTCAGGCAGTGAGCCTTCACTTCTGTGCATTTACAATGCTGAGATGTAGCAACCTGGGGTATATATGTATCTTTGACAGAGTTGGGACACTTGTGCAATTATTGTCAGCAGATGTCTTGTTTACATCAGGGGTTGTATGTACACGAGGATGTGTCAGAGTATGACCTGCTCCTTTAAGGATGTGGTCCACACTCAGCCACCTCAGTGACATGGCCTGCACCATGTTGAGACGTTGGGGGGGCGGGCATGCTATACATCATGCGCTGTCACTTGCCTTGTGATTGTGGCTCACAGACCTGCATCTTTGCTGGGTAGTGCACATGTGCATGTGTTAGTAGTGAGATTAGTTATGGGTGAGGAGGGCCCCCTTTATGCGCATTAGCTACTAAGGCCTATTTGCTGTTTAAATGTGCGCTGCACTATGCTGTACACATGTGCATCCAGGTCGCTTTGTCTATTGTGCTTTGTCTTGCATGCATTGCTTACTGCACTCCTGTTGGCTTACCCATTGTGAGTATGGTGCTGCATGAGTTTCTATTGTTGTTGCGGGTTGGACAGACAGTGTCAACACACATTACCGTCAATGGTGACACCACGTGCAGTGTGTAAGTGGGCCTGGATTTGTGGATGTGGATTTACTATTGCGTATTTGTGGTGCTCAGACATTGTAACCACCAGCCTACCAACTGTTGCAAATGACAGGGTGATGTGTGTTCGTGAATGTGCCACGCAGCTGTTCACATGGATGATACATGCTGTCCTGGCTCAGATTATTCAATGCATGGCTTTGCGTGTCGGTGATAACAACCATGACTGCATATTTGTTCACTGACACCTTTGACTTAACAAACAGATAGGTTTACATGCACATAATGTTGTGATGTGCAACTCACCCCAGGACTGATGTTGAATGGTGTTTTCTGTATGGCATATGTGTACACTTGAGAGTGTAGGTGTGCAAATCGACCTAAGGGGTGAGTGTGCCATTTGGCTAGTTGTCATTATTAGTTGCAACTTTGCTATCCCGGCTTGTTGTCATACTTTGGTTGTCATACTTCTTTACAGGGACATTGTAGTTCTGTGAGTCTGGTACACAGACAAGTAATGCAGTACATATTTTGTTGACACATTCCTGATAGGCATTGTCCCTGCACTGTGGTGTTGGAGGCATTGCCGCCCTGCTCATTGTATTACATCATGTTGTGTGTGTAGTCTGCTGTTTGTGTGCATTGTGGGATATGCACCTTTGAGCCAGTGGGCTGCATGATCATTTTATCATGACAGTGCATGTGTTTCTGGTATGCAGACTCAATAGATGGTTTCTCACGTGGTGTACACACAGTGACGGCTCACAGTGGGAGTGCTGCGAGGCGTTGGTGCGGTGCAGTGGTGCAGGTAGGGGGAGTGGCAGGATGGGGTGTAGTGGTGTTGGACATACGAGGGCTGGAGTTAAGTTAGTGAATAAATGATTTTAACTAGTTACCTTGCACTTGCTGCATCGCCGAGTTGGCAATGCAGCAAGCGCAAGGTAATTAGTGGACTTACCTAACTCAAGCCCGTCGTGTGTCCAACTCCACTACCCCCATCCGGCCACTCCCCCGCCCCGCACCACCGCCCCGCACCACCGCCCTGCAGCACTCCCACTGCGAGCCATCACTGTGTACACAGGACTGCATCTCATGGACAAGCAAGCAGACACATTTACTGGAGATGTGGCAGGATGTATACATGGCCCCCTTGCCTCATCAGCACACATATACATATCGTCTGCACAGGGCCACATCTCTCTGGTACTAGACATGAGGATGCAGTGTGTGTGTGACTGATCATGTGCATGAGTGGGCATGCCACCACCAATGTCAGCAGACATGCAGCATTGTGCACATGTGTCTGGGTTGTGTGCAAGATTGTGTATGTGCAGTTGTGTCACCCTTGATGCACATGCACAATCTTGCACACAACTCCAACATACGGACACATGCATATGCATGGTGTTGGAGTGAGAGGGCCTTTTTGAGAGCCTGCTGCATCTCAAATCAATGTGTGCCTTTGCTCTTTCACGTAGGCCTTATTGTGTCGTGTTAAATGATACTTGGACTATATTTGTTTGACTTTTCAGAGCACATTTCCAGGTCAGTGAGCCCACCAATATGTGTCTTGCAATTTATTGGTTGAGTAGGGTGTTATGTGTCTATGCCATATTGGCCAAGGGGATCTGTGACAAGTTCCGCATTCATTGTGGGTGTGCACTGCAATATATTTAATTGTGCATGGGTGCCATTGGGCCCATATCCCCCGTCCCCCCAGTCCCTGGTTGGTACTCACCCTGTTGCTGTTGTGACTGGTCCTGTTCAGCAGTATCCTGTCCCTGAACTCCAACCACCGTCTCCTCGCTGATGACAGCGGACACCTGTTCCTCCAACGGATCCAGCTCCTCCTGTGGTGCTAGACTCCCACCTCCAGTCTGCATTGCTGCTTTCAGGTTGGCTGCAAGTTTCAACGTGGTTTTGCGCTTGACATCATGCCAGCACTTCTTGCAATCGTCCACTGTCCTCCTCACCTCTCCGACAGCATTCACCTTGGACACGATGGACTGCCATATTGAATTTTTGGTTGCCAATGTCACAGTGGAGGTGACAAAAAGATGTTGTTGGTGTTCGGTCACCTCCGCAATCAGGACATGGTTTTCCTGCTGACTGAACTGCGTCTTCCTCTTCTCCTTGGCCTTCCCCTGGGTCTCTGGCTGGTCCTCCTGGGTGTTTGTGGGGTTGTTGTTGGCCTCTGTGCTTGGTCCAGCTTCCTCCATGGCTTCTCTCAAAACTTCCTGCTTTTTTTTGGTGTTGGAGATGCTTAGCGGGCGTTTTATAGCGATTTTTCCCGCCTACTTTGGAAAATACAAGCCTTGGCCCATCGCCACTTTTTTCATGTTATCGTGAGAATATTTATCGCCGTAACGCTAATCGTATCGCTGGACTTTTGACCCGGTACAGGAAACTATCGCCTGCTAGCGGCGTGTCGTGAATACGCCGCTAACAAGGCAATAATTTCCGGCGTTACACAGCGATAATAAAAGTCGCGCTAACCGAGGTTAGCAATGATTATCGCTGTTTGTTGTGAATATCCCCCAATGTGTTTTAACCTATTACTTTTAGTGGATGTGATATGTTGTTCCAGGTGTCCGGGACTTCAGTTGCAATATGTACATACAAGATGAATTGTCAATTTGTTTACACCTGGTTCGCCCTTGTGATTGTATATATTGTACTATACCATAGTTTATTTTGTTTTTATTGTGCTTTTATGGTTTTATCAAACATGAAACCGAATAAAGATATTTTGATTTTTCTTTTGATAATGTAATTTACATTTTAATATTTCATTAAAATAAAAAAAATTTAAACAAGTTGTAACTTAAATAACTTTCAACCCTATTCCTCTACAAATACAACTCACAACCAAATATAAATCGGTATTGTCACTATACAAAATTATAATATACATCCAAAATACATTAATGATTTAAAATAACAATTAATCAATTATTCAAAAAATATAATTATTCCACAATTATTTATTTAATTACAATTAAAATAATTTAAAAATAAAAAACATTAATTTAGAAATTCAATAATTTCTGATGGTATCCCCCTACAAACTCACCAACCTGCCACTAAATTACAAACTACAATGTAAGGGTAAAGCAAATAGGTTTGCATTAAAAATTGCGAACTATACTTGAAAGAAATATGAACAATGACATTAATACTATTACCACCTAAAAATAGTGTAGTAACTAATATGTATTAAATTAATAAAAAAATAATTGTTGAAACTACATTAAAGTAAACAAATTAAATACAATAATATTTTTTAAACGATATTACATACATAAACAATGATATCATTAGCGTCTTCATTTTATTACTCTATATTGTCACAGCGATTATATTTTGGTAATATATTAATGTCACAAGATATTTTTGATTCAATATTTTTGTCATTCAGCCCCAGCTGAGCTTAATATGCATTCTGAGAAGTGCCCATGCACAGAACTAATGTAACCAGGAAAGTGGAGTATATGAATTATTGCAGTCATATGGGCAGCCACACTAGGGAAATGAGAGGCAAAACTTTGTCCCTTCCTCCACAAAAACAACCTGATTTAAACACAGACACCCTTGTACCATTGTGCAACGGTGCCTGCATTTGTGCTTGGCAGCCATTTGTACGCTAGTGCTGTGAAAGAGGACAGGAATGCGCCTTATCTCATAGATCAACACAGGCTGCAAACCACGACCTAGTGATGATATTTCTACGGCATCCTTTGAAATTCAGTGGCATTACTGGCAGGCATAATCCCATTAATAGGTGCCGAGATCTACACTACGAGTTTCACTCAGGGGATTGGAATAGGGGTGTTCTCATGCACACCAGTGTGTGGTTAACCTTGAAATCACTTTCCAAGGCAGGAAGGCAAAATAATCACTCCCAGATTTCTTGCGGCTTGGCAAATGGATGTTTCCAAAGAGAAAAAAATGTTCGCTCTTGAAAAAAAATGGATCTAATTTCTCCAGTGTGAATTTCTTTGTTATAGAGAACTCCGCACAGTGGAAATGGGATCCCAATAGGATTATCGAATGACCTCCTCGGGATTCGACATATAAATCTGCACCTGGATCAACTTTGGAAGTGGATGTTTGGGAGATTTTGGGAATTCCTGAAACTAGAAACTTCGATGTCGTTGTAGCATTACTTACTTTCTTTGCAAATCGGTCTCATTTTTATTTCTTTTTCCAGGTCAAGGACAATGTTTAGGCATCTGCACACCAGGTTTCCTCATTGCTCAAGAAGGTAGGCTGTCTTAGACAGCATGCACTGGACAATAAAGGCACTAGGGGGCAGATTTAAAAGCCCCTTGCACCGCTGATGCATCACGTTGCGTGACGCACCGGTGGCGCAGCTTGCTAAGTTATATGTACAAGAACAGGTAAAGTCACCCTGCGTGACTTAACCTGTGCTTGTAAATATCGCCCCTGTTCACGCAACACTTTGCGTGTTAGGGGCGTGACATGGGTGTTGCTGTGGGTGTTCCCACGCAACACCCATGTCCACTGATGCATTTCCAGATTTACGAGAAATCGTAAATCTGGAAATGGGTCAGAATGCTACGCCACCCTAGGGGTGGCGTAGCGAGGTGCAACAAGGAGAAATGTTTTCATTTGTCCTCGTTTTTTTCCTCTTTCAATGCGTGCTGCATTCTACAGCACACATTGGAAAAGGAAATCACCTCAATTGATTGTTTTTGTGGAGGAAGGTGCCCCTTACTGCACAAAAACAATCTCCCCACGGCGCAGGCATCCTTGCACCATGGTGCAAAGGTGCCTGCGCCGGCGCATGGCAGCAGTTTGTGCGCCAGTGCAGGGGGAAGCACAGAGATGCGACATATTGTTGTAAATATGTCGCATCCCTGTGCTTCGAAACTAACGCAGCGCGGCGCAACAAAATGACTTGCTGCACCGTGCTGCGTTAGTTTCTTGTAGATCTGCCCCTGGACTGCAGCCTCGTTCTTCTAGATAGTAACAGAACTCATCAGTAAATGTCAGTACCCATAACAATATACATTGGAGGATACTTTATCCCATAAACAAGAAATGGGAGCATGCGATTTCTGTATAAAAACCTGTCTCTCACATCTGCATTATAGTATTGTTGTGATATCAATAGTCACCTTCAGCAAGAGCTGCTTCATTGTAAAAAGTTATTGCAGTTGATTTGTGAAGACATATTGGCGCACAGCAGAGACAGCAGACATTTTGAAGAGTAAGCCAAGGGGCAGGATTACAACCATTATTTAAATAGTAGAAATGAGAACTAATTTTTCAGATTTACTGAACTATTTTTCCCAAATTAACTGTGCTTAGCAGAAGTTAGCCATTTGTAGCAGCATGTTTATTAGTTTCACAACTATAGCTCACCACAGGAAACCAGGAATCTCTCTGCATGCTACCACACATTATGAACTGTAGTTGTGTTTGAAACTGACTTACATCAAACCAAATATAAAATGTTTTGCAACTAAGCACTGGTTGTATATTGCTGTTTCTAATTTCTCATCATATTTATTCTATTTAAAAGGAGGGTGGGAGCACACTGCCTTACATCCCAGCACTCACTTTGCCCCAGTGCATCATGGTAAATGCAGCGCATGATAACACTTACTTTAGTAGTAGTCTTTAATTTTTCACCCTTGTGGGCACAGCCTGGAATGTGAGGCAGTGTGCTCCCACCCTCCTTCTGTTTGAAAAGGCTCCCTTGAGCTACTGAGCTGACGAACTTGTGTTGATGCACCCAAGCCCAGTGAGTCATTGAGGGATTTGTGTTACGCAAGTATGGAGCAGCAATGTGGGACAAAGTTAGAAACATGTTCTCTGTCATATCTTATATTTCACTTGCCCATTCTGAAGGTACACAGCCATATTTGCTACTTAATATCCAGCCCCACCAGAATTTCCTCCTTTTGAAGTTTAGACTTAGGGCCTTATTACATGTACAGCGGTCCTCAGGACCGCCGTACTCGCAGTGGCGGTCCGATCATCGCCACCACTGCAGGTCGCCCACAGTATTCTAAGTGTGGCATTCGGATCGCCACGAGACTGCCAGCTCCACAGGGATCAAGGAGCCCACAACATAGGCGGTATGAAACCGGCCTTAATATGCTGGTGGTGCTGATGCCGGCACTGCCTAGCATATTACAAGTTGACTTTCCACCGCCCTTTTCAAGGTGGTGACCCTGCCATGAAAAGGGTGGCAGAGAGGCAACTAAAGGGGCCCAAACAGCCCCCCCTGGCACTTCTGGGCCATGGGGTGCATGCGGGGGGGGGAGGGCACATGTTGTGCCCCCTGGAATTTCACCCCAGTTCCTGCACAGTGTGGCAGGCATGCCACACCACGCAGAAACATGCTATATGCACTGTCACTGCGCCATCTGCTGTTAAGGCTCTTCTATGAGCCTTACACACTCGCCCGCGTTGAGACGGCTGCCGCCCCCCCCCGCACGCCCTGGATGACACTCATAATTCATCAGGCAGAGGGCTTGGTAGTCCTCCTGTGGGCACAGCAGTAGCGGGCTGAATAGGAGGACCGCCAAACTCCTAAAAAGGCCCCTAATTTATTCCGTTGGATTGTGGCATTCCCCTACTGTAATAATTGGGAGCGTAACTTTGATCCCTGCCCCTGTGACTCGATTTCTCCACAAAGCACTTTACATGTTATGTTCTTTTGTAGATTTTACTCAAAACTCAGATCATGTACTCAGATCAAACTGGATTATTGCAATGCCCTTTTTCTGGGTATTGACAAGACCCAGATGAGGAAACTGCAGTCTCTACAGAATGCTGCAGCACGACTGCTTTTAAACATACCTAAAGGACAATCGACCTCAGCAGGAATTAAGTCACTGCACTGGCTTCCTATCCAGCAGCACGTGGAATTCAAGGCCTTATGCCTGGTGCACAAGGCACTTTACGGTGGTGGTGCCGAGGATATCCAAAAAATGTTCCTACCTTACACCCCCTCTCGAGCTCTTAGATCCGCAAATTTGGGCCTTATCCAGACTGCTAAAATTAGGCGGGCAAGATGGGGTGGCAGGACTTTATCGAACTGTGCGGCAAAGCTATGGAACAAAATGCCAGTGGCCATGAGATTTCAATCTAATCTGCAGCTCTTTAGGAAGGATTTGAAAACATGGCTGTTTACCTCCACCTAGTCCCCCTGGTAATACAGGCTGTACTCCCTTACACATACACTAGCGCCAAGATGCCATGGCAATCGAGCGCTCTATAAACATATATCCTATCCTATCCTATGTACTTTTAAAGCTCTTTTGAACAAATTCTCCTTAAGACATTGCATGCAGGCACTTTATTTCCTTCAATGCTTATCATCTGATAAAATTATAACAACTGTTTATACCTACATCAGATTGGTAACAAAGATTAGAAGGTCCCAGTGGGGAAGTTACCCCTGGGTGCCTCAATGACCACGACCCATAGCGATATGATGTTGCAGCTCTGTGTTGATCAACTATGAGGATTTTCCCCTCCTTTGTTATGTCCATATTGCGGTGCATGAGGCTAGGGCTTTTGCACAGAGGTGGGCTGATCTTCAATCCGCACTTAATAAAATTATTAATTTCTTTAGACTTGTGCACTGACAAGTGATGATTTTTTAAAGTCTTATTTAATTCCTGCATTGCGCTACCAGCACCTTGGTAAGTTGACCCTTCATTGCCAGTTTAGCCTTTCTCACATCTTAGAGCTGTGCCCCCTTGTTTTTGTTTCTATGTCATGAGGTGTTAGAATATGGTTTTAGAATCCGGTGAAGTGGTCTCCATATTAAGCCCACTAATTTAGCACACCTTAAACATTCAGAAGTGACAATTATGTTGGTAGGAGAGTGAAGCGGACCCTTAGTTGATGTTTTTGTTCTCATCCCATTCCTTCTTAACTAAATTCAAATATGTAATGACGTTATTAGGATGTCATGGATTGGGGAATGCCACGGACTGTTAGTGCATTCTTATCAATTGCTTTTATTATGTACTGCCAAAGACATGTTTTGATATTAATTGTATTGTAATGTATTTTCTTTTATTCCACTTTCATGATCTATTTACTTACATTGAATAAAGTGTATTCTGGTTCTGACTTATTGCTCTGTACTGATGAAGGAAGGAATCCAGAAAGACGTGCCTAGAGTTACACAGCACAGGCTGCACCAACAAGGGTGACAAATTAAAGACTACTACTGAAGTGTTATCATGCACTGCATTTAGCATAATTCATTGGTGCAAATTGAGAGCTGAAATGTGAGGCAGTGTGCTTCCATCCTCCTTCTGCATGAACAGGCTCCCTTGAGCTACTGAGCTGACAAGCTTGTGTTGACGCACCTGCACCCAGTGAGTGGTACAGAGACCTGAGGAGACTTTAGGCAGCATGTCCAGCACCCCCAAAATGACTTGATGCTCTCTACTGATGAAGGAGTGAATCCAGAAACATGTCCAGAGTTACACAGCACAGGCTGTACCAACAAAGTTGAAAAATTAAAGACTACTACTGAAGTAAGTGTTCTCATGCACTGCATTTACCATGATGCATTGGGGAACATTGAGTGCTGGAATATAAGGCAATGTGCTCCCACCCTCCTTCTATATTTAATCAATATCTTTGTGCCACACTCATTCACGTGAAGGATCAAGTTGCAATGTTTTCAGGCTTTTTGGGGAAGGAATATGGTGTTTACATATTTTGTAGAGATCACAGTATTTCATGTTAAATAAACATTGTAATTTACATTGGAGATCAATGAACTTTTGAAGGACCTCCACTGTGACTTGCAATATCTATTTAATCCATGGCAGATGGTGTTTTATACCAAGGGGAGAGGATGTAGCCTTACGGATAGAGCGGTCGACCTCGAAGCTAGGGAACCGGGTTCGAGTCTCGGCAACGACGCTCAACATCCTGTGATTCTGGGCAAATCACTTAATCTCCCCGTGCCTAACAAAAATGAATGTGTCCTTCTGTAATGAAACTGGTGCTCATGTAAAGCGCTCTGATACCCGTTTTCTCGGGTCTAGTTCGCACTATATAAAACTCTATAAAAAAATATATATAGTTCACTGAGTGGCACAGCATCTCTTTAAGGAATTGTCCCAGTTTCTCTGATGTTCATCTTTCCTTTACAAAACCACAGCATGGCAGAAGTAGTTATTTGAAGAATTGCCATCCAGATAAGTCAAAACAGTTTCTTGTCCCTGCGAAGTGTTTTTTCCAGAAATGGCATAACAGGAATATCCTTATTCTTCTCCTGAGAAGTTCAAATATGCGCATACTTTTAAATCAGTGCTTTTAACCCGTTTTGACTGAATGTGTTATTTCTTTTGCCTCCACTGTTTACACATTTCACACCTGCGTCACAGACAAGCCCTGAGAAAAATTAATTTAGGACCATACCTAAGAATATCTCAAATCTAAGGACTTCTCCTTAGGCACAGTTGCGCTCACAGCCATCAGGGACCACTAAGCAGAGCTTTAGAGCAAAGCAGTTGGGATTGTATATTCCTATTCTCTCATTTGTGCTGTCTTAAAAATTGCTGTTGTAAGCCATCCCAAAGACCCCATGGGCATTCCTTTACCAGTTAGACCTACAGTATACTGAGCTGTGTCTGACGGTGAAAAATATTGTCAATGCAAGAGATCATTACACATGTTTTTCAGTATTACCAGAAAAAATCCAGGCTGTTATTTTACAGAAATAAGCATTCAATTTACAGGTGTTGCTAAATCAGGAAGCCATTTTATCAAACTGAGTGGTAAAAGTCCGGGATAACCCTCTAGTAATCCGTGGCTAGTAGCTAATACACAGATAACACAAAAAGCCACATCAAACATGTCTTTGATTTATTTGTCCGCTAAGCTATTGCGCTGGCCCGGGTCATTGTCCTTATTGCTGCGCGAACTCTTTCCCACCCAATGGCATCCTGTTTGACAAATCCTTTCAGGCAAGGAAAGAGTCAAGTTGATTTGTATAGAATGAAATCCTTTGAACATAAGAAATAATTTGAATATTGAGCAGAAGTGTGAGAACTCGGAAGTGGACAACATCGGCCTTACCTTAAAAAAACAGGTGCAGTTTCAAATGCAAAACATAAGGGGGCATATTTACAAGCCCCTATCGCCACGGGAGCGTCACTTTTTACGACGTTCCTGTGGCGATAGGGGCTTTGCCTTATTTACAAGGCAGCGTTAAGCCCACTGCCTTGAAAATAAGGCCCCCTTTCACGCTACACTTAGCTTGAAACTGGAGGGCAATGGGTGTTGCTGTGGGCGTTCCACTGGAAAGCCCATTGATTCTGACGCTACCACCTATTTACATGGGAGGCTTAAATAGGAGGCAGCACCAGAATTAAGACCAGGGGAAACCTGGTCTTACCCTGGCTCAACGAGGAGAAATGTTTCATTTTTGCACAACGCAGCACACATGAAAACAGCAAAAGGCCAATGATTGTTTATGTACAGAAGGTCCCCCTTCCTGCACATAAACAATCATTTTTTTAAAATGCTGTTTTGCAACTTCTATGTGTGCTGCATTAAGCAGCACACATAGAAGTTACAAAACCGCATTTAAAGATTGTTCATGTGCAGGTATGCGAATCTTCCTGTACATAAACAATCTTCCCCTGCACGCAGACACCCATGCACTATGGTGCAAGGGTGCCTGCGTTGGCGCTAGGCTGCTAAGTGTAGCGCCAGCGCAGGGAGAAACGCAGGGCTGTACCATATTCTTGTAAATATGGTGCAGCCCTGCGTTTCTGAAGTGGCGGAGTGAAGCGTTAAGCCAGGAAGGCTAACGCCTCTCTCTGCCACTTCCCTTGTAAATATGCCCCATGTTCCTAAATCTGTCATTTAATTATTCATGTTTTCATTAAGAAGGCCCCATGGGTGTTTACAGTTTTTCTTCCATGATGGTACCAGGGAATGAGTGAGAAGTAATTGGAACTACCTTGCAGGTGCCCATGGGATGCTTCTGCACTGCGTTTTACATCAGCTGTCTCTCTTCATGTTTTTGGAATCAGTACAGTAAGCTAGAACAATCTTCTGTTTTGCAGCCATTTTGTTATGACAAATTAGTATTTCCTTGCTTTGATAATGGCACATTTCTTTTTGTCTCATGTTAAATTGAATGTTATATGTTATCGAATCACAGATATCGTCTATACCTCGAGCTCTCTGCCTCGGAAACCTCTGGTCCCAAACCTCAAGTCGCAGTCATTTTCTTACTTAAACACTGGTCACTACTCACAAGATAAAGATTTTTTTCAGACAAATCTGGTCGGACCGTTTTGAAAGAAGAAAATGATCTACTTCAGGCAAAGAAACATTGTCCCAGATTTGCTAACACTTTGTCTCATGTTTGATTTACTTTTGTAACACAAACATGGTGCAAAGTGTTGTGGTGGTATCTACTTTCCAACGCAAATCAGGATTTGTGCTACAAAAAATAGGTACCAAAATAGTACACTACTTCTAGGTGGGTGTATGTGAGAAAAAATGTTTACATTTCTCCTTACTTTTCAAACGTTTCGTGTGCGCTGCATAGCACAATGGTAGGGAGCATATTAAAGCATAGTTTTTGTACTGGATGACTCCCCTTCCAGTACAAAACCTATGCTTGATAGAGGGCACACACCTTTCACTATGGTTCAAGAGTGCCTGCTTTGATAAATGGTAGCCTAAGTGTGGCAGCCTAAAGTGTGCTTGCTCTGGGGAGAAGAAACAGAACCATATAGTAGATATGATTCCGGCGACATCAAAACAATAGATGTCTCTAGAGCTACAAATAAAATCATGGATCATTTGCAAAAGTCAATCTCCTCTGAGCTCCTCCAAAGTCATCAACGACAACAGCGAAGCACAGAAAGCCAAAAACAAAACAAAAATCGATAACATGGTTACTAATCAATAAGTAATCACAGAATTAGTTTGAATAGATGGATGTTATCATCCTCAGCCCTTTAGCTTCAACACCAAAGGCACAACAACGAGCACAAGGCCAAAGAGCTGCCAATGCCAACATGAAATGATTGTTGGAAGCGAAGCAAGATCTGGCACACACTATAAATCTGGCACCACCAGTCCCACTAATCAATGTGCCTTTCACAACAATACTCATACACTCTGTCCTATGGATAATACCTCTATACAATCTATTACCAAATTACCTACCGCACTGACCACTCATCCTTAAGGCACCACCTCTCCAGACAACCACAACAATACATCTTAACCACTTCAGAAGGCAGAGCAGTGCAAAGCATGATGCAAATGAAAGAATCTAGCTATAGCATCTAGCACATCTACATAGTGCAAGCACTTAAACACCCATTGCACATCTTGGAAAGCCACATCAGAACAGAGTAATACTATCACCGTTTTTCTTATAAGTAAAGTTAGTCTATGAAAACATTTATTGTATGATAAATAAAAATCTTTACAATGCAAAATATTGCACTATTCCAAATGATAAAACACTGATGCATAAGATCAATAAAACCCAGAAATATGGTTAAAAACAAGCTGAATAAGTCAAGTATTAAAATGCAGAACTGATAGACATAGTGGAAACAAGAAATTGGCAGTATTAGGTAAGTACAGATAGTATCTCAACAAGGTTTATCCGTCGTCTCTCTCAAAACTGTTTGGGAAGGTTGGCTGATAGGTTGCCAATGCTGAGCATCAGAGCGATGTGAAGCCGCTTAGAAGTCTTTGGCCTGCAGGTGCTTAGAGACACTTGGGGCATATTATCAAGAACAGCGTTAAAAATTATCGCCGGTTTAGCGGCAGAAAACTGCTGCTAAAGCGGCGATAATGGGCTTGATAATATGCCCTTGAGAATTCCAATAGAAGTCCATGTTCTGGTGTGAACATGGGCTTCTATTGGAATTCTCCAGGGCATATTATCAAGCCCATTATCGCCGCTTTAGCAGCAGTTTTCTGCCGCTAAACCGGCGATAATTTTAACGCCGTTCTTGATAATATGCCCCACTTATTCTCAGACTAAGGAGGTGAATCGGCTGGGCAAGACCGGCTCAGTTATTTGTTATTCGGGTCTAGCACCATTAGGCTCCGAGTGAAATTTCTGCCATTGGTCACATCTTCTAGGCATTGCTGCATAATACTGATGCATTTGCAGAATTTTGCCATTTCCATTGGCTCCTTGATGGTGAACACCAAATTTGCAGCCTCATTACACGTTACAGTCTGTGGCGTGGTAACAGAAGTGAGGTACAGCAGCAAAGTAGGTGGTTAAAAGAGTCGTATTTATAATTGCAGAGTCGTCAATTTACAATTTTTGTGAGGGGCTGCCATCCTGGGTTTACTTCCTTAGTTTGTAAGCCCATTAGCTTTGCAAACAGGATTTGTTTTAGGCAGCCTTTGTGGAGCGTACTAGAAAGATATGGTTATGGTCTAAGGGAATCCGGTTGTACACTAATGTATGACAGCCCCACTACTTGCAGGATTCTTGTGTTTTTAAGCTTGTCCATGTCGCTTGCCTTCGATAATGTTTTGGTTTGTTGTTTTTTCAGTGCAGTTTTGAGCATGGCACTCGTGAGCTGCTTAACACATTCTGGTCAAATTGAAGGGTGTCAATTGAGGGCTGTAAGTATTGCGACAAAGGAGTCCCATTTTAGGCGAAGATGGGCTGGAGGGCTGTTTTAAAAAAATAAAAATAATAATTTATTGAGCAGAGACACAGAGAATACAAAGAATTGCTGCAAACGATTTGATAAATAGGTATCCTTGTATACATATAAAATTCAACCACCAACATATATAAAGTGCAACATGCCATATTTAACCACTAAATGTCATTCCAATAGAATTTACATTGCTTCCATTGGTAGATCTTACCAATAACAGTACAATTTGCCAATTTACCATCTAGACATAAAGATGGAAATTAAACTTGACAAAGTGCAATTCAGAGATAGAAAACATGTATAAAGTGCCGGATGCAATATTTAACAAGTATGTGCCATTCCCGTCCAATTAACATTGGTTTCTTATGGGTAAAAATCCCTCTAAAGTGCCATGTGCTGATTCACCATCTAAACATGATGTTAAAAGATCATCTTCCAGGCACACTTGCCGAAGTGCAGCCCGTGCAATTTACTACAGTAGTTTCCAAACTAAAATTTACTAAAGTGCAGTGCTAAAGTGTAAAAAAAAATGTATTTTTAATTTTTTAGAGATTCGGTCCTACTTCTCCGAGAAGTTCTCTAACCTCTCCATATATTTCCATACAGCAATAAATCTTTTATTGGCACCTACTCTCTTAGCATATGCTTCTTCAAATTTCCTAGAACGAATCAATTTATTCAACCATTCCAAATAAGTAGGTATTTTTTGAGACCTCCAATTCTGAAGTACCAGAGAATGTGCCATGAGGGAGGCAACTGCTACAAATATCTCCTCCCCTCTCGACATTCCAAGGTTTTGTCTCTGGCTTGCAAGACCAAAAAGTGCAATCTCAGCGTCAGGATTCAAACCTTTCTGAACTCCCCAGCTTAAAGCTGAAAAGATCCTCTCCCAGAATTGTACTAGCTTTCGGCAGGTAAAAAAAGTATGGAGCAAACCTCCCTCCCCTGGCATCTGACAGCGAAAACATTTATTCTCTAATTCCGGGCATATCTTGTGAAGAGCTTGGGGAGTATAATACGCCATCCAGCATGACAAAAATGCCATTCTTTTAAAATTAGCTGCTTTTAGGGCCTTGCTACCTAGCTGTGCGATAACTTGGCAATCCTGATTTGAGAACCTGCATTGTGTCTCCTGGGTCACTTTTTCTAAGAATTGATTGACCATGATTGGCTCCCCTTGAGACCTTATACAACGATACCAATTGCCCACCCCTCTCAGCTTTGCTCTAAATAGAGCAATCACAAGTGGAGTTGGGCCGGAACAGGGTGAGAGACTGCACTTTTTTAGTAGCTGTGAAATCTGAATTTATTTTTAAAAAAAGAGGCTTAATTTGGTTGCCACACCTTGCTTGGACCTCTTGCCAAGTAATGCCTCTACCACCCACAAAAAAATGCCTTAGCTCTTTAAATCCCCAATTGTTCCAAGACCTTAGATGGCTGCTCTGAATTTGGAGGCCCAAGCTCTTGCATTCGGCTAATTTTAAGAAAAAAGATCCTGTGGAGCAAGCCTGTTTCGAATAAAATGTCTGGAGGCTGTAAGTGTACTCCTGCAAGGTCTTATACCTCGTTTTTTGTGGGAGTTTAGCTGTTTTCAGAAAAGCCGGAATCTGTGAACCACCTTCTTGCACCATCTTCTCTAAAAAAAACTAATCGACGGATGCCTTACGGTCAAGTAAACGAGCTATTAAATCTAAAAAGGCTGCTTCATAGTATATACGAGCTTGAGGGAGTGTGAGACCCCCTGACTGATGTCAAGTTGGAGCACTCAGAGTTTTACTCTTGGAGCCTTCTTATTCCAAACAAACATTCTAAAAATCATTTCTAACTCTTTAAAATAGGTCATATTCATTTTTATATGAAAGGTGGGACTTCAGACGTCAGAGCACGTTTTTGGCTAGCTCAAGCTAGCTCTCTTCGCACTGGAGGTCCTTCTAGGCCACGGGTACTCATAGTACGGCCCGCGGGCCGCCAGCGACCCGGCAAGCCTTCCTTGGCAGCCCCCGGACCTTGCAGACATCGTACCTGTGTTTTTTTTTTTAAAGTGTGTCAGCAAACCCCGCCGGTTGCAGCAGCACGGACTCCGAGAGACTCTGCTCTATGGGGGCCGGACGATTCCAGCGATAGTCAGAGTGGAGATGCAGGGGCGCTAAGAAGAGGTGAAATACAACAAGGCCTCATTAACAAGTAAATGGTCTTTTAAAGACCTGTGAAGAACTTGGGTGCGGCTGTGTCTCAGCCCGGGAGGCTGTCTCAGCCCGGGCTGCCACACACGCAAGGTGAGGTGACAGAGGGTGACAGAGGACAGCAGGGAGTGAGAGCCGGGTGAGATGGCAGAGGGTGACAGAGGGCAGCAGGGAGTGAGGGCAGCAGGGAGTGAGGGGGGGCTGTCTCTGGGCTGGTGATGGGGACGTGTAGACACAGTACGTGTGCACTGCCCGAGGTACAGAGACAGAGACAGATAGAGACAGAAACAGACAGAGATAGAGACAGAGACAGACAGAGACAGGGACAGACTGACAGATAGAGACAGAGATAGGCAGAGACAGATAGAGGCAGAGACAGATAGAGGCAGAGACAGATAGAGGCAGAGACAGATAGAGACATATAGAGACAGAGCCAGATAGAGACAGAGACAGATAGAGACAGAGACAGATAGAGACAGAGCCAGATAGAGGCATAGACAGATAGAGGCATAGACAGATAGAGGGAGAGACAGATAGAGGGAGAGACAGATAGAGGCAGAGACAGATAGAGACAGGGGCAGACAGAGCTAGATAGAGGCAGAGACAGGGACAGACTGACAGAGACAGATAGAGGTAGAGACAGAGACAGAGAGAGAGACAGAGAGAGAGAGATAGAGGCAGGGACAGATAGAGGCAGAGACAGATAGAGGCAGAGACAGACAGAGACAGATAGAGACAGAGATAGAGGCAGGGACAGATAGAGGCAGAGACAGATAGAGGCAGAGACAGACAGAGACAGATAGAGGCAGAGACAGACAGAGATAGAGACAGACAGAGATAGAGACAGAGACAGGGACAGAGACAGATAGAGGCAGAGGCAGGGACAGGGGCAGACAGATAGAGGCAGAGACAGACAGAGACAGAGACGGAGAGGGAGACAGAGGGAGGGAGACAGAGACAGGGACAGACAGAGACAGACAGGGAGAGACAGAGACAGATAAAGGCAGAGACAGGCAGAGACAGGGACAGGGACAGACACAGACAGATAGGGGCAGAGACAGACAGAGACAGAGAGAGGGAGACGGAGAGAGAGAGGGAGACAGAGGGAGACAGATGGAGAGGGAGGGAGAGAGAGGGAGGGAGACAGAGGGTGACAGAGGGAGGGAGAGGGAGGGAGACAGAGAGAGGGAGACAGAGGGAGACAGAGAGAGGGAGACAGAGGGAGACAGAGGGAGGCAGAGGGAGACAGAGGGAGGGAGTCAGGGGGAGACAGAGGGAGGGAGAGGGAGACAGACAGAGGGAGACAGACAGAGGGAGACAGACAGAGGGAGACAGACAGAGGGAGGGGGAGACAGACAGAGGGAGACAGACAGAGGGAGACAGACAGAGGGAGGGAGACAGAGGGAGACAGACAGAGGGTGGGAGACAGAGGGAGGGAGACAGAGGGACGGAGACAGAGGGACGGAGACAGAGGGAGACAGACAGAGGGAGACAGACGGAGGGAGACAGAGGGAGGGAGACAGAGGGAGGGAGGGAGACAGAGAGAGACAGAGAGAGGGAGACAGAGAGAGAGAGAGGGAGGGAGACAGAGAGCGAGAGAGTGAGGGAGACATTGAGAGAGAGAGGGAGGGAGACAGAGTGAGTGAGAGGGAGACAGACAGAGTGAGAGAGAGAGAGGGAGGGAGAGAGAGAGAGAGAGAGAGAGAGAGGGAGAGGGAGAGGGAGAGAGAGTGAGAGAGAGAGAGAGGGAGGGAGAGAGGGAGAGAGAGAGAGAGAGAGATAGTGAGAGGGAGGGAGGGAGACAGAGAGAGAGAGAGAGAGGGAGGGAGACAGAGAGAGGGAGGGAGAGATAGTGAGAGGGAGGGAGACAGAGAGAGAGAGAGGGAGGGAGAAAGAGAGAGGGAGGGAGAGATAGAGAGAGGGAGGGAGACAGAGAGAGAGAGAGAGAGAGAGAGAGAGAGATGTGTGTATGCCGGGTCTGGTGGCTCAGTGGACGAAGGTGTCCGCTGCAGGGGCCTGTGTTCAACCTCATGGTCACAGTTTTTTTTTCTCTAGCTCTGCCCCCTCCCCCACTGACCCCTCCCCCACCGGTGCGGCCCTCGGCCACAAACCACACTGTAAATTTGGCCCCCGAGAGAAAGTTTGTGAGTACCCATGTTCTAGGCGAAAAAATGGGAAAGCATTTAAAAGTGACAAATCTAATGGCTAAGGTGGACTCAGCTGCTGGCCTGAAAGCCAAAACGCGAGCAGCTCAAGCGAAGGCAGCATCTGTGGTGGCAAGAGCAGAGTATTTTTGGAAAACACGAACCGGCTCTAGCATAGACTCTAGCTTTGTGAGCTCAGAAGAGGAGCTGCCAGAGACTAGTCAGGACTTCGGAGCGAGGCTGGCAGTGACAGAGAGTATAGCGCAAGGAGGGCTGGCGGAGAGTACAAGCCCAGAGCAAGAGTTGGGCCCCCATGATGAAATATCGGAAGAACATGACTCAAGTGCAAGGGCGCTGAAGGGTGGGAAGAGAAAAGTAAACTCTCCTTCTCCACAAGGAAAAACTAGAAAGAGAAGATGGCTAATTCCAACAACCAAAACACTAAGGAGTACCTGCAATTTTCTAAAGTAAAAACATCCTTGGCCACCCGGCTCCATTAGTGCTATTACAACGGCTACCTGATGAGACACAAGTCAGTTCCAACAAAATAGCTCAACCCTCTGCGGGACAACTAGTCATCCTTAATGAAGAACCCAAACACAGCTCCCTCCAACAGGACAAAAGCCTCTCCGGGGAGGTACAGTCGCAGGCATTGCAATCACCATTATCACCGCAGCCACGATTTCAGCAGTCTATGCTGGGCTCGTCACCTCCGCAACCGCAGCATCAGCCCCAGATGTCAAGTAAAGCAGGATCAGACCTCTCAGGGCACCAAGCACGGTCTCAGAAAGAAAACAAAGAATTCCAAAGCAGTCCGTCTATGCAACTCCGAGAAGGTGGAACTCTCCTACAATGTGATATAAAAGATATGCTGAATCTCATTTTAGATGAGATAAGAGAGTTCAAGATAACACAAGCCAACGAGATAGCATCCCTTCATCAACGCCTCTCAAAGATCGAGGAGGCAGTGGGTAGTTTACCGGCAAGGATACAAGAGGTGGAATCAAGGATCGCACATCTCAAAGATCAAATGACCACAGTACAGCAACAGGTGAACAGGGTTACTAAGGAGAAAGCTTCATTGGAGAGTAAGCTTGAGGAGCTTGAGAATCACTCACGGCGTGCAAATCTGCGCATAGTGGGGGTCCCAGAAAGGAGTGAAGGGTCGCAACCCCTTCAATGGGTCGACTCTTTCATTAAGAAGAGCGTGCTCCCAGAATTTACAGGCGACCTAACCATAACAAAAGCGCATAGGGTGCCCTCGCATGCTCTGCCGAATTTAAAACTACCTCGAACTATCCCGATTAACTTTGCTGATTATCGCATCAAGGAACAGATATTATCTAAGGCAATCCAGCAGAGACAATTTTCGATCAATCAAGTCGCCAGCTGTCGGATCTTTTCTGATATGTCTGCAGCTGCCGCATGCCAGCGAAAAGAGTTTTTTAAATTGTTGTATCTCTTTAAGGCACAGGGTGCACAGGCGTCAATAGCCCAACAGTCAAAGTTAAGGGTGCTAGTGAGGGGCAAGTTCCATATGTTTGCGAATATAGAGGAAGCACAGGATCTTTTGAAAGACATTTCCTCTGCAAAGTAGATAAGATTCACTAAATGTAAATGCCAGGGGTAGTTTTAGGTAGGGGTCACCCAGGGTGCAGCACCATGGCACCCAACAGGAGAGCCATTTGGGGAGGGTGGAGAAGGGACAGAGGGCCTTTCCCTTTTTAATTTTTTTTTTTAATTAAATTTAAAAAAAACACATTTTGTTAAATACAAACTTTTTTTCCCCCATCCTTTTTTCCCTTTAAACCCCCCTCCTACCCCTTCCCCCCACAGTGAAGTTACATACATATGAAAAAAAGAGGACACGGGTTCCACTAAAAAATACAGTCTATGGCTCAATTATATAAAAAAGCGCTAAGAGAAGTAGATACATATGAATTTCATACAGTGTATCGAATTCAGTGCATTCTATAAAGTGCATGTGCAAGTCGAAAAAAATTCGTCAGAGATCAGCCTCATGATCAAATAAGCCAGATGGTATAAACGGAGAGGATAATACATCCCCGATTATATACTTATTATGTGCGATCAGTCCCATTGCAATTATTCCTTGTTTGATCAACCCAATTGGACAGCTGCTCCCATATTTTAAGGCTTTTTTTCCGTGCCCTAGCACCTTTCCGGGCATAGATGGATTTTTCCAGATTATAAATTGCCAACCACTGCTGAAAAACAGGAGGATCTGGGTCCATCCAGGCTGTGGAGACGCAGAGTCTAAAAATAGTCATCAAGATACATAATAATTCTTTCCCCTCATTAATACTCCCTCCCTCTTGAATACCCAATAGAATTAGGGTTGGTGTCATTGCTACATTCAGTCTTAGTTTATCTCTAAAAAATTCCCCCATCTGGTTGATAATCGTTGTAAGAGACGCACAAGTTGCAAACATATGAACTATGTCCACTTTGTAAAGGGCACACCATGGACAATAAGTTCCTTGCTGTTAGAAATGGGATCTCTAGTTGGCAAGGGCTTGCACCTTTGTCCAAGTAGAGACCCTTCTTCCTAGTCAGGGTAAGGGAGTTACACTCCTAAAATAACCCCTGCTCACCCCTTGGTAGCTTGGCACGAGCAGTCAGGCTTATTCTAGAGGCAGTGTGTAAAGCATTTGCACATAACCAACAGTAATACAGTGTAAGCACTACAAACTGACACCACACCAGTTTAGAAAAATATCCAATATTTTTATATACTTTAAACAAGACCAAATACGATAAAAATCCACTGTACAGTACTTCAAAAATAGTTACTTCTCAAAATGTCTTTAAAAACAGTTCCTTGATGTCGATAGCTCCGTCCAAAGCTATCACGGCGTCGTGAACAAAAAATCCAAACAGTTCTGGCTGACCGCGGCGTCGCGGGTCAACTACGGTGTCGGGAAGACCCGCAAACAGTACCTTTCAGAAATGCAGGGCGTCGATGACCTCGCGGTGAGCTTCCGAAAACACGGCGTCCGCAGGCGTCGGTTCCGGAGGTCGGTGCGGGCGTCGTCGGGGCCCTCGAAGTCACACGCGTTGCAGATCGATCTCCTCTCGGTTGAAGTCAGGAGCGCTGGCGTCGGCCGGCGTCGGGTGCTGCGGTGTGAAGTGCAGCGGTGCGGCGTGCGGTGCCCTCAGGTCGCGGTGCGAGCAGCGGCTCGGTGGCGGCATCGGATGGCGTCGTCGGTGAGACCAGGGTCGCGGTGTGAGATGAAGGTGGTGCTCGTCGCGGTGCTGGCAGGTCACGGTGCAGCAGCGGCGTCACCGTAGCTGCAGCGCTGTCGTCGGCTGACGAACTGGAGTCGATGGCACCGGCGTCGGTGGGCCAAGGCTGCGATGCGGGATGAGGGCGGTGCGTTGTGTAACTTACGAGCGGTGCCCCCGAACCACGGTGCAAGCATCGGCGTCGAGTCCGGTGTGGAGCGGCGTCGTCGGGAAGGCCACGGCGTCGTCGTGAAGGGAGGCGGTGCGGAGTGCGGTGCCCACAGGTCGCGGTGCGAGCAGCGGCTCAGTGGCGGCATCAGCAGGCATCATCAGTGAGACCAGGGTTGTGGTGCGGCATTGCGGCGGTGCCCTCTGCGGTGCCGTCGGGACACGGAGTCGGCAGCGGCGTCGTCGACGTCGTCGAGTTGCTTTTCTTCTGTTGCAGCACAAAACACACAGTCCCCAGTGCTGAGGGCAGAAGAACTTGAAGTCTTTGCTGTTCCTGAGACTTCTTGAACAGGGGGCAAGCTCTACCTCAAGCCCTTGGAGACACTCACAAAGTAGATTGCACAAAGTTCAGTTCCAGTCCTTTCACTGCCCAAGACAGAAGCAGCCACTGCAGGCCAACACAGCAAAGCACACAGCAAAGTGGTAGTTCCTCCTCACAACTTCTCCAGCTCTTCTTCTTGGCAGTCTTCTTGATCCAAAAGAGTTCTAATTTTCTGGGGTTTGGGTCCCCCTTTTATCCTCAATTTCTCTTTGTTCTCTGAAGGCAGAGAGGCCTTTGCCTAGTCCAAACCAGTTCTGGTCAGTCCTGGAGCACTTTGTTGACAAGTCTCCTTCTTTCCTTTCACAGTGCAGGCCAGGGACATCAGACGCACCACAGGAGGTGGAGCCAGCATTGTGGAGGGAAGGCCCAGCCCTATTCAGGTCCCAGGTGCATCTCCTCCCACCCATCTACATGTAGATCTTGCTATTCAGCCCTGTGCTGACTCACCCTGTCTCCTGGCATCCCCCAGCCCCTGTCACTCACACTCCAGACAAGGAATACACAACCTAGCAGAGGCAGGCTTGGATGGTTAGACAAGAAAATACCCACTTTCTAAAAGTGGTATTTTCAAACACAGAATGTTAAAACCAACTTCACTAAAAGATGCATTTTATCATTCTGAGTCCAGGCATACTAAACTCGAATTTCTACCATGTTCCCTGGGTCAGTTAGGATTATAAGCTGTAATAATCAGAACTGCCCATTCTGGCCTATGGGGAACAGGTAGCCTTGCAACAGTGAAAAACGAAATAGGCTGTAATTCACTATCAGGACATGCCACACACACCAGGGCATGTCCTGCCTTTCACATACAATGCACCCTGCCCACAGGGGTACCTTGGGCCTACCTTAGGGGTGACTAACATGTAGAAAAGGGAAGGTTTAGGGACTTGCAAGTGTGTGCACTTGCCAAGTCGACATGGCAGCATCAGGCTGCACGCAGGCTCTGCAATGGCAGGCCAGAGTTACACTTTACGGGCTGTTTGCGTGGGTGGCACAATCCAGTACTGCAGCCCACCAACAGCATTTGATCTATAGGCCCTGGCACTCTCAGTGCACTTTACAAGGGACTGACACATAGATCAAATAGGCCAATCATGGAAACCCGCTGAAAAAGCCAAGTCTAACACTTGCCCTTTACCCCACTTTGAAATACGGTATGGAGTGTAGTATAAAAAAAAACACGTTTTGTAAAATTTGACCTGTAATTTAGCCGACATCAATGCTAACTGTGAGATGGAAAAAGCTTGGTGGAACAAGATGCCTGTAATTCCAAGTTTGGCTTGCCACCTTTCTGAATATTTCTCTAGGTCATCCATCATCGACTCATTTAATAAACAGTATAAAGTCCCGATGCCCGATGCGAGGGGGGGTTCGTTTCTTAACTTCTCTACCAATTCTTTTTTTACCATTTTCCCTGTCCCACCCCCTTTCTTCTGTAAAAAGTCCCTTATCTGGAGGAATTAAAAAAACTCTATATGTGTGAGATTAAACTTTGTCTTAAGTTCGTCATACGTGACAAAGCCTAAAACCGAATAAAAACACCCTATTTTGTTGATCCCTAACCTCAACCATCTGCTCATGTATGTATCCGAGAATATCTCTGGCAGCAGTGGGTTGTTCCAGAAGGGAGTATAATAATTGAGCCTACCTAATCCCAAAAGTCGACAAATAGGCACCCATATTTAGGCTGTCATGAGGGTCTTAAATCTTACCCTTTTATAGTATCCCATTTCTAACTGACGCCATAAGCATCCCCAGGCCTCAGCACCAATCAATAATTGATACGTTGAGGGATGCTGCGGTGGATCATCTATGGGAAAATCTCTCAAAAGGATCGTAAAGTGTACTAATGCCGTGGCCCAATATTATACCTTTAAATTCGGTAAAGCCAACCCACCACATTCTGTCGGGAGTGTCAACCATTTGGCTGATTTTCTGGGTCTCGAATAGGCCCATATAAATTTACAAAATATATTTTCGAACTTTTTATACCAATGGTTAGGGAATAAAAGGGGGATGGCTCTCATAAAATACAACAGTTTGGGGAAGTAACCCATTTTAATTAAGTTACATCTACCTACCAACGTTAAGTGAAGGTTATCCAACTTCCTCAAATTAAGCTTAGTTTTAACTGCGACAGGTGTTAGGTGCGCATCCACAATAGCGTCCAAGTCTGCCTTAGTTATAACTCCCAGATAGTTAGCACTCTCGACCACCCTACTGTCTATTGTTGCAACATGTTCGTTGATGACTATCTGTGTTTTTCCCCCTATTCAGGGAGTACCCTGACAGTTCCCCAAAGACTGCTGCTTCTTCCTCTATGGTTTTTATGGCTAGATCGAGATCTGGGGTGACCACCGCCACGTCATTGGCATATGCTAGAACAGAGGTACTATGACCTTGTGTTAAGATGGGGGATATATTTGGATTACCTTCCAGTTTTTGCAAGAAGGGGTCAATATACAGGGCAAAGAGCAGTGGGGAGCAGGGGAAACCCTCTGCGTCCCTCTTCTAATCCTCAGAAGTCCTGATGATTCCCCGTTTATACTAACTCTAGCCACGGAGCTGGTATACAAGGACCTGACTGCCCTGACGAAGTTTGGACCAATCCCCTTCCTCTGCATAGTGAGCCACAGAAAATGCCAGGAGACCCTATCAAAAGCCTTCTCTGCATCGAGCAAGATTGCAGCCGTAGGGTCTCCTGTCACCTGTCCTACATCAAATAGGGATATTATCCTTCTGATGTGCTCAATGGTCCCCCTTCCGGAAATAAAACCATGTTGGTAATTAACCACTATTTTATCAATTACTCTAGATAGACGTGAAGCCAGTACTTTTGAATAAGCTTTGGCATCACGGTTAATCAAGGTATTAGGGCGATAGGAACCTAGCTCTTGTATAGGTTTATTCTTTTTGGGAAAAACAACAATTTTAGCTTCTGCCTATGACTGTGGTGGAATAGCCCCATTGAAAGTTTGAGTAAAAAGGTCCATCAATACATCTTTTATCTGGTCTGCAAAAGCCTTATAAAATTCAGAGGGTATTAAGTCTGGCCCAGCCGCTTTCCCATCTGATAAGCTTGAGAGTGCCAAAAGTATCTCATCCATCCCCAGAGGTGCTTCTAAGTACTCCTTATCTTCCTCCATGAGTATAGTCGTGGGTATTAGATTTAAGTAGTTGCTGATTAATTCAAGTCGCTGATGGGCCAACCTCTCAGTTTCTTTGGTATAAAGATTCTGGTAAGATTTCTGGAAGGCTGCTTGGATCTCTTTGGGGTCGGTGACAATACCCACATCAGGATCCCTGATATTAGTGACCTTCCTACGTACATACTCCTGTCGGGTTCGTACCACCAGTTGGTGCCCTAACTTCTCACTGTTTTCATAAACCCTTTCTTGGTGGAGTGTGGCCCTATCGACTATTTTTTTTGTGAGGACATCACTAATTGCTGCTTTCGCTATAGCAACCTCCATTTGGGTCTCGCCAACCCCCTTCCCTGTCTGTACAGCCGCTACGAGTTTTAATTCTGCTTGAACAAGTCTTAGGTGAAGTTCCTGTAGCCTTTGTTTATTGTCTTTCCCTTTATTTAAGGAAAATTGGATGGTCTCCCCACGAATGCCGGCTTTAAGAGAATCCCAAACACTGACTAGGGAGGCTGTACCTATATTTACACTCAAGAATCCCGGAATCCAATCCCTCATGTGCTTCTTGTAGCTTTCATCAAGTAGTTGTGCTCTCTCAAAGTCCATATTGGGGAACTTGAGCCTACCCCCATCCCTGTCAATTCCAAAACGAGTGGATTATGATCAGATAGGAGTCTGGGATATCTATCTATTTTGCACTTTGACTGGATCATGGAAGAAACAAAAAAATAGTCCAATTGTGCATGTTTGTGATGGGGAGCAGAAGAAAGGTAAACCTGTCTTCTAATGGCCTCCCCATTGCCCAGACATCCCGCAAGCCGTGTGTACTACATAAAAATGAGAGCGCTTGTAACACTCTGGGTTTTCTCCCTACATACTTGAAGGCGGATTCCGAGTTGTTTGGTAGATTGACATTAAAATCTCCACAGAGGATAATGGGCAAGGGCCACTGTGCTAGTTCATTCGTTAACCAATTAAGGACCCCAGGATCATCCACTATGGACCCATAAACAGAACAGAGAGCAAAAGTGTCCATTCCCACTGAGTTGCACTTAGTGATCACCCATCTCCCCATTGAGTCAACCCGTGTCTGTGAAAATTGCATTCTATTATGTCTGGCAAGAATGGCAACACCCCGGGTACGTGATCCTTGAGTGGTTCCTCCTATCAGCTTATAACCCAATTTTTTTAGCAGGCCCACCCTTGACTCTTCTATGTGAGTTTCCTGCAAGCAGACAACGTCTGCATGCAGTGATTGCAACCCTAGATATCCCCTCTGTCTTTTCTTGGCATCGTTTAGCCCGCATATATTAAGTGTGGCTGTATGTAGCTTCCCAGAACCTATCATTCGTTCCTCCATAGTGTACTATGCAATCCTCGTTCGTGCTTGTGTCTAGAACTGCAAACGTGTCCTATAACAAAAATCAAACACCCAATACAATCACGTTGTGTGGTTCTGTCTGTCCGTGTACCCACCCCCCTCCCCCCAATCCCCACCCTCCTCCCTGAAAACTGAGCAATCAGGCATAGCCTGAGCAATGTTTCCCTAGCCCCTTGCCCCTGCCACCCCGCTCTCCACAGAATAAATAAGGAGAAAGAAAAAAGAAGATGAAAAAGAAAACAAAAAGAAGAAATGAAAAGAAACACGGCCAATAAAGAGAAGAACAACATTCCTTCCCTCATTACTCCTCTCCTACTACTTCCCCCAAGCAATGACTTTGCAGTTTCCTTCTAAATGTCATTGATGTTATTTGACATTTGTATTACTATTCCCCGTACTCAGTTCTGTCAGATATTCTTGGGCCTGTATCTCCGATGTAAAACTACGAATGTGCCCTCTGAAGATGACTTTTAACCTGGCCAGGTTTAAGAGGTAGACTTCGGCCCGATCCTTTGAAAGGGGTTGATCAACTGTCAGAGGCGCCATCTTCTTTCCACAGTGGCATGTGCAAAGTCCGGTTTGGAAAAAAATTACACCCATTCGAAAGATTTTTTTGCATTCCGGCGCGCCTTATCATAGATGTATTGCCTCAGTAAAAAATTGCCGAAGTAGATAAGCATAGCTCTGGGTCTTTCTGATTCATTCTGAGGGTGTTTCCTTGCCATTAGGGGGAAGCGATGTGCCCGTTGGATCTCTGCATTCCAGTCCCAATTTGCTTGATCCGGGAAGGCTCCTCTTAATAGACTATCAACAAAGTCCCTTGGGTTGTCACCCTCCACCCCTTCAGGGATCCCAAGCAGACATAGGTTGTTCCGCCGCTGGTGGTTCTCCTGATCTTCTAATTTGAGTATTACATCAGCCAGAGCTGCACCCTGTGCTGTGTTCTGTGCCTTCAGGGTTTCTACTTCGGTCTCCAGGGACTCTGTGCGTCCTTCGACTGTGGTCAGTCGGTCCGCAAATTCTCCACAGACTTTACTTAGCTTTCGCATCCCAGCCTGTAGTTTTTTAGAGGCAACTTGTGCCCGTCAGCTTTCACTACGGTTCTCTTCCTGCATCTGTTTAAGGGACAGAAAAATGGTAGTAAGAGAAGGTTCTTGTCCCCCAGTGGCGGGCCCTGGCTCCGCGTAGTCTTTGTCACTTATCCCAGGATCTTGGAATGAGAGCTGGGCATTGGAGTAGTCCCATTTCAACTGCTGCTTGCTGTTCCCAAGCGAACCCTCCTTCCCCACCCTCCTATGTTTCTTCTTTGAAGACTTTCTTCTTCTTTGCGTGTTTTGGGGGTCATCCAGGGAAGCACTACTGTCAGAGTCCGGAGAACCTTCACTTTCAAGTGATGAACATTCCTGTTTGGAAGAGTCCGAGCTATCTGTCAGAGAAAAAAACTTCTCGCCTCCTAGCCATTCGGGGGATAGCGTTCCCATCTGTTTGTAGCTTATATCCCCGAGGCCAGGCATGGGAGTATCTTTTAGTTTAATTACTCTGGGGGTCACCTCTTTACCTTAGTCTACCTCTTGCGTGGTGGAGCTCGTTTCTAACCCCAAATTCAAATTCTGGATGGGATTGCTACCTTGTGCAGTTCCGGGGGTAATCGTAGGAGGATTAATATTTCCTCTGCCCAGCTCAGCATTCAGATCCGCAGCGGTCCCAAACACTACAAGGATTTTAGATTGGGGATGCTCCTCTCCTAGTATAGGAGCAGCACAGCTTAAGTTAGAATTACTTGTCTCATGAGGAGGTTCAATAGTTTTCCCATCCCCCCTAACAAGGGGGGGCAAACCAGGAGGCAATAGTTGGTTGGAGAGTCCCCCCTCATGCAGCCCGTTACCTGTGGGTGCCTTTCCCGCTTGCTTTTTCACGCCTCCGGGGTCCCGTCTAGTCCTGGTAGAGCTCTCTTTCTGTCTGGACTCCTTTGCTGCCTCTGATCCCGCACCTGCTGTGGTTGCTCCGGTAGTTTATTGTGCTGAATGGATTATTGCAATACTTAGGTATGAAGTATAGAAATGGAATTTAAATGTCGGATAATTGCGGCCAATGTAAACGGTGTTCTGAAAAAACAAAAGTATGGAGGGATAATAAGGTGGTTAGTTTCTTTTTCACCACAAGTTCTTTTTCTTCAAGAAACTCATCTGAAAACAAATACTCCAAAGCTTTTTATACCTAAATCGTTTTCAAAAGTTTTTTTTGCATCAGCAGGGATGGCAGTAAGGGGGGTTTGCTATATGTTTTAGTCGGGGGTGGATTGGGAATTTCTCCAAGTACAGAGGGATCCACATGGTCGATGGCTATGGGTCACGGCAAGCCTAAACGGGAATACTTTAAACTTTATTTATTATTATGGTCCAATTGTTGATGACCCTATATCTATGGTCAAGATCAATGAGATACTCAGAGGAGCTCAAAGAACAAGAGAGGGAGAAAGAGGTCAAGGATGTAGTGGACTCAGCCTCCTTAGGAAATTATGAAAGAACAAAGGAAGTTCATCCTTCATTCATGGGAAACCTTCTCTTAGGAAAAAAGCTATCCTTCCGGTGATTACTACAAGTACTATCAAGGAAAAATTGTAAGTTTCCTTAGGGAAAACAATACGTTTTCTTAAAATAACCCTCACCCACCAAAAGGTCCCTTGGTGGCATGCTTCATCACATCGGGTTCTTCCTGCCCTTCTGCAGGACGGGGCGTGCTACGACCGAAGGAGACGTGGGAGCACTTTTGTGTAGGAATACTATGTGTTATTGTGAAAGTGGAAGGGTCAGAAGAAAGAGTGAGTCTAAAAAATACCTGGCTATGTGGAACCTACACTTTATTAATTCCTGTAGATGGTATTGTTAAAATGGGGGGAGGAGAAATATGCACTATGATGAGTGGATTTCTCCTTGGTCTACATGTTTCAAGCCTTCCCCTAGGCTTTTCCTCAGGACCAAAGTAAATGATCCCTCTAACCACTCCTGGTTAACCTAATCGGTCCCCCTGATTAGTGTCAAGGTACAACAAGCATTTAAACATGCATAAATACAATACCCAATCGGTGTAACTTGTCTATGCAATGTGTTTGTAGCCTAATTAGGGCCCCATGAGCCTTTCACGGGAGGGGAGAGGTGCTTGTAGTCAAACAGTCATCAAAGCTGCTCTCTCACCCATTTACTGCCTGCCCGTGGCTCCGACGAACTCAGAGGAGCTACAGGACAAATTATTTTTGGTGGGGATTTTAATTATATTCAGGATTTGACAAAGGATACTTTGAATAAAAATAAAAAACAGCTGAAGCCGAAGACTAAAAAAGTAATCGATGTTATTACAGAAGATTATCAGCTAAGTGATCCATGGCATCGAGTTCATCGGGTAGAACGAGAATATACTTGCTATACCCGACAATTTCAGTCAGCTTCCCGCATTGACTTTTTTCTAATATCTCGTTCTTTGAAATATTCTGGATCAGAAATGGTGGCTAATTCATTTTCAGACCATTCGTTGGTCAAAATAGAAATAGAAATAGACGAGGCTAGGAGGATGAGGTCCAGGTGGCAGATGGATCAACTCCTTCTTTCAATTCAACAATGGGTAGTCGATACAAGAAAATGGATATTGGATTTTTTTAAGGTCAATAAGTGTACAGCAGAACTTTTGTCAGTGTAGGGGGCCTTCAAGGCCGCAGTTCATGGGGAGCTGGTCGCCTTTATGACTGCACAGTCCAAAATTCGGAGGACTCATATAGATGAACCCCAGTCGGCGGTTGATCCTGCCTTGCTCCACAAAGATGCCTCTTTGGGAGGAAATGAGCCAGTGGGAGGGCAGCTTGAAAAAGCTAAGCAGGAGTTAAAGGAGTTTTTTCTCTTAGAAGAAATTAATAGTTCCCGGACATTCAAGCAGCGAGTCTACAAAGAGAACCAAATGGTAGGCAAGCTGCTGGCCTGGTCTACCAAGGTTAAACAGGAAGCGGCCCTAATTACCGAAGTATTAGAACCTAACAGAAGAACCCCGATGACTGATAAGGAAAAGATTCCTAAAGTTTTTCTGCAGCATTATGAGCAGTTGTATGCGACTAAATATATGGTGGGGCAAGAGGTAATTCAACAGGTAACTAGACAAAATATCGAAAAAAATATATAGAATGGACAGGATATCAAAGTCAAAATATAGAATGGACATAATATCGAATGGACATAATATAGTGGTTAAAAATATCGAAATGCAGGTAAGTAATATCGACTGTCAAAATATCGAAGTACATAATATAGGCATTAAAATATATCGAATTTTTAATTATATCGAATTTTGTTAAGTGTTTTCTATGTTAGTATATGTGTTAAAAGTGTATATTATTTTTGTAATGTATGTTTAATTTTTTTAAAGTAATGAATTTTATGTTATTTAATTTTTGCGTAATTTAATTCCGTAGCGGGTTGTGGGTTTATAGGGGAATAGGGTGGGAAGTAATTTAATTATAGTAAATTAAATATTAATTTTTAGGAATTATTAATTATTTTTAATTTAATTTTGCGTTTTAGTTCTGTAGCGGGTTGTGGGTTTATAGGGGAATAGGGTGGGAAGTATTTTAATTGTAATTAAGTAAATATTTATTTTCATTTATTTGTATTGATAATTAATTTATTGTTAATTAATTATTAATTGGTAATTAATTTTTATTAATTGGTAATTAGTTTTTATTAATTGATAAATTGATAATTATGTTAATTGTATTAATTTATTATTCGGAGCGGGTTGTGTGTTTATAGGGGAATAGGGTGGGAAGTAATTTAATTGTAATTAAGTAATTAATGAAATTATTTTTGTGTATTGATAATTAATTTATTAATTAAATATTAATTGGTATTTTTTTTATTACTTGTTACATTTTTGGTATTGAAAATTAATTGGTTGTTAATTATTAATAGGTAATTAATTTTTAATAAATAATATTTATTGGTATTTATAATTAATTAATTATTAAATATTTTGTAACTGGTAATTCATTTTAATTACTTTTTTATTGGTATTGATAATTAATTTATTTTTATTTAAATATTAAATCATTACTTTCCCTACTGTTGCACTCACTGGAGTGGGAATAGTAATTTTTACCCCTACGCTATCCAACGTTTTCCCTACTGTTGCACTCACTGGAGTGGGAATAGTAATTTTTACCCCTATGCTATCCAATGCTTTCCCTACTGTTGCACTCACTGGAGTGGGAATAGTAATTTTTACCCCTACGCTATCCAACGCTTTCCCTACTGTTGCACTCTCTGGAGTGGGAATAGTAATTTTTACCCCTACGCTATCCAATTCTTTCCCTACTGTTGCACTTACTGGAGTGGGAATAGTAATTTTTACCCTCCCGCTATCCAACGCTTTCCCTACTGTTGCACTCACTGGAGTGGGAATAGTAATTTTTACCCTCTTGCTATCCAACGCTTTCCCTACTGTTGCACTCACTGGAGTGGGAATAGTAATTTTTACCCTCCCGCTATCCAAAGCTTTCCCTACTGTTGCACTCTCTGGAGTGGGAAAAGTAATTTTTACCCCTACGCTATCCAACGCTTTCCCTTCTGTTGCACTCACTGGAGTGGGAATAGTAATTTTTACCCCTACGCTATCCAACGCTTTCCCTACTGTTGCACTCACTGGAGTGGGAATAGTAATTGTTACCCCTACGCTATCCAACGCTTTCCCTACTGTTGCACTCTCTGGAGTGGGAACAGTAATGTTTACCCCTACGCTATCCAATGCTTTCCCTACTGTTGCACTTACTGGAGTGGGAATAGTAATTTTTACCCTCCCGCTATCCAACGCTTTCCCTACTGTTGCACTCACTGGAGTGGGAATAGTAATTTTTACCCTCCCGCAATCCAACGCTTTCCCTACTGTTGCACTCACTGGAGTGGGAATAGTAATTTTTACCCTCCCGCTATCCAACGCTTTCCCTACTGTTGCACTCTCTGGAGTGGAAAAAGTAATTTTTACCCCTACGCTATCCAACGCTTTCCCTACTGTTGCACTCACTGGAGTGGGAATAGTAATTTTTACCCCTCCGCTATCCAACGCTTTCCTTACTGTTGCACTCTCTGGAGTGGGAATAGTGATTTTTACCCCTACGCTATCCAACGCTTTCCCTACTGTTGCACTCACTGGAGTGGAAATAGTAATTTTTACCCCTACGCTATCCAACGCTAAAAATATTGAATATTTTTTATTAATATTAAGTTAATATATATATGTATTAAAAAATAAAAATGTATGTTTATTTTTTTATAACTTACATTAATTATTTATTAATTTTAAGGTTATTTAAGTATTTTTAAGTATGTTTTAGTTAATTATATTTATTATTCCATTAATTTTACATTAATTTTAAGACATTTAAAAAATTCGATATTTTAACAAACTATGGTGTCCATTACGATGTCGGGCGGATACAAATCCGCCACCAACCACAGTGGCGAAAATCCGCCCGCCTCCACCCTCTGAATACCGACCGAGCAATTACGATGCCGCAAACCGAAAACCGCCGGAGGCGGAAAATAAACAGAAAAAACCGCCCGCCCATGTCCGAGTCCAAGTCCATCCGCCCGCCACGGACGGAAAGACGCACGAAAAGCCAAAACCGCCCGCCCTGACGACCGAGACACCGCCCGTCAAATTAGGATCGTACCGACATGAGCGCGGGAAATCCACAAATACACCGCCCGCCAGCGCAAACAACAGTGACGAAAATGGACACGGCGGAAGCCCTGGCGGCCACCTCCATGCACAGAAACCATCCGCTGACGAAAACAAACACACACAACATGGCTAACAAGTCCACACAGCAACCCACGCACAAAAACCCAAACACAGTACACATCCCTGAAACACCCCCCCCCGGACATACAAATCAACTACAAATCCCAGAACACCAGCCACAACACACCTGAAAACAACAGACCATCATGACACACCCACATAGGTAAGTACAAAACCAGCCCCTCCACAGACCACAACCCCCTGCAACATTACAAACTGAGGACGAAAGCACACAACACAGCGAGACAGAAAGGACAGCAGCACACCACAGACACGCACCTATCACACCCATCACCACCACCACCAAACACCTGACCCACAAACCCCCTGCACATCACACACCACACACCGCACCAGCACCACAAACACCAAAACACACACCATGGCATCACACAGAATGCCCAAGTTCACTTCCACCGAGCTGACGGTCATGGTCGACGAGATCATCAAGGTGCACGCACAAATCTATGGCAACCAGGTCCAACAGACACCACTATCCACCAGAAACCGGTTGTGGAACAGGATCGTAGACCAGGTCAATGCAGTCTGGAACGTTCCACGCAACAGAGGAGAAATTAACAAAAGGTGGAACGACCTCAAAAGCGTGGTCAAGAAGAAGGAGAGCAAAAATCAAGAGCTGGCTGCCAGGACTGGCGGGGGGAATCCCGCGCTATTCAAGACCTTCAAGGCGTGGGAGGAGAAGGTGCGAGTCATCATACATCAGGAGATCCTCACCGGATTACCAGGGGGAGTGGAGGCTGGTAAGTACAAACAAACGTATACCAGCACACCGCTATGTACTCACATGCACCACCACCATGCCATAGCTCCTAGGGACAAATACCCCCATGTCCAGTACACAATACACAAGACATCACCCACACATGCAACAGACACTCATACACACTCAGCCCAAAGCTACCAACTAACAAAACCATGGGGGCATGTGTACAGTCAGCCAGCACCGCAACTACCACCAGGTCCCCTTGTACTCCAGATGCGCCAGAATGAGCACTCCCCACACCCACATCCATGTGTCCGCCATAGCTGCACTGACCGACAATTAACAGGTAAGTAGCCGGAACACAAAGACAGTGAGTCGGAGGGGGGGCAGCTGAAGTTAAACACCCACCAAGCCCCCACTACCACAGACCAGCAAGGTGGAGCACACCCCACATCCATGTGTCCGCCATAGCTGCACTGACCGACAATTAACAGGTAAGTAGCCGGAACACAAAGACAGTGAGTCGGAGGGGGGACAGCTGAAGTTAAACACCCACCAGGCCCCCACTACCACAGACCAGCAAGGTGGAGCACCCCTCCCTCCCAGTACCATGTGGCATCCATTGCATTGCGCACTCAGAAACAACCTGTAGGTGGGAAACTGTACAGGGCGGGGCGTCTGTAGGCATGAGGATTGTACTACGACTGACACATGGGACATGACACGTAGCAGAGGAACACGCAGCACTGCTCCCAGTCACAATCATGAGACCAATGTGCACACTGACATGTTCGACAGAGTCAAACCCCACATGACCTATCACAGATACAGCAACACCTAAGGAGCCACGTCTGCATGTACAAGTCCCACTGGAGCACAGACCCACACGGCAGGTACTGTGCCACCCATCACACACATCAGCAACACCATCGAAGTCCTGTCCATGTAGTCCTCACTGCCTGTCACCCACACATCGTACAACAACACCCACGTAAGACAGACCGTACTAGAAGTAACAGCTTGGAACCACAATATTGCACACAAAGACAACCGGACCCATGAAACACACAGGCACACAATGCACATTCAACATATCATCCATCTCATCTCACAGCCACAATGTCATGATAGGTATGACATCCGAACAGCTGGCCCTCATACAGTAGACATGCAAAGATACCTGCCCATGACAAATCAAGTGCCTGCAGTGACCGAAGCGCACGTCACACTGCGAATAACGACACACATAACATAGTCAACACCCCAAGAGCACAGCACTGATGCACATGTACCAGGGCAGCGCGCACACAAAGGAATTGGCCCATCTTCAATACGACGTGTGGCACACAACAAGCACGAACTCACAACATTGCTACCAATGTGATGTCCATGAATGATAACAGTCAGCAGATATTCCGGCCATGTGAGACAGACACACACCTTTGTCCATGCACTGTCACGTTGCCAGAACACATGTCACGTTCTGCACCCATCACCCACAGCATGTACCCCAAAAGCATATCTCAACCCAAGAGCATTTAGGGGGCTGTACCCCTTCTGGCATCAGCGTACCTAAGCGTACCATCCCTCCCCCTAAACCATCGTTCAACCCAACATCGCCGATGGTCCTGGAGCACGCATACACACGAGCCACAAAATGTAGGAGCATAGCAACACACACCCATCGGCATTGCTAATCCGTCCCATGCCACATGTCCACATCACACAGACCCATTGCCTAGCCCACGCATACACACATCGTACATCCACACACACGCCACTGGGAAACCTGTGCACGACAGTGCACGAACTGTGAATGTCAGACAACCAATACATACTTTGCTAGGTGCAACACAATGACCCATCTCATCCTCCCCACAGGTGCCGAACTGCTGGATGCTGGAGAGGGTGACAGCAGCCAGCACAGCCAGTCCGCAAGCCCCCGACCCGGACTCACGGATGTAGAGGAGCTGGACACCTCTCCGGACACGGACCACCCAGCAGGCCCATCTGGAGTGGCAGGGCACAACCGCTCCCCAGGGCCCCTCCTGCCTACCAACCCATCACCCAGGGCTGCTGACCAGTCACAGACCCCTGCTGCCACGGCCGTTGCGGCCACCACCACCGCCGCAACCACCACCACTGCCGCAACCACCACCACCACGCCATCCCTCGCCACAGCCCCTGTGCAAGGGTCGGCACGGCCGTCGGTCTCCACCCTGGGAGCCAGAGCGAGGACCGTGGTGAGCAATGTGGCTAGTGGGCAGGTCGGTGGCAGCAGTACTGGTAGGAGGAGCAGGGTCAGGCCAACGCCAACTGTGCCTGGGAGCCAAGCCCTGCCGCCAATCGACAGAGTCCTTGGGGCCTATGAAGAGGCCCAAGGCAAATGGGCCAGGTCGGCAAGCGACACGCGGGAGGTCCTTGCGGTGTTGAGGTCCATGGACGCCCATATGGCCCAAATCGCGGCCCTCATGGGCCAGCTGGTGGTGGGGGGGAGTGCACAAGCTAGGCCAGCAACACCACCTCCGCCACCACCTGCTGTGGCACAGGCTCGTGCAGCATCGCGTTCCCCTGCGTCCACAGCGAGTGAGCACTCCTCAACCACCACCAGCGGAACATCAACACCCCCCCTACCAAACGTGGAAGGGGCCGTCCGAAGAGGAAACAGGTGTCCAGAGAGGACTTCGCCCGCACCAAACGCCAGTGAGTCAGCCAGCCACCTTGACCACCTACTGCATTGACTTGGAATACGATCCTACCCCACACTGCCATGTGAATGGCATGTGCCTGTTGGACTGTGGACATAGAACTCCATGGGTACACCTTGACCATCACGCAGCCATGACCGTCAACTCATTGTCACAGCATGCACCACATTTGTCATCACCTTGCACACAATCACATGTCACCGCTGTTAATAAATACACCTTGTTCACAATCGGCTTAATGTGTCCTGGGTTTATTCCATGATGTGCAATCGCCCCATGAGCAGAAATGCATCTGCTGTGTGGCATGTCGATGGGACAGGAGAGGCTGCAGGGACCTAGGGGTGAAAAACAGAACAAGAGTACATTCAATGAGTGTGTCACACACTCATCACACAGTACTTGTCACCAACTACAAGCAATGCACACACATCTCACAGAGCAACAGGGCACAATGCTACAGCCACTGACAGTGGCATACCAACCTGGACATGGACCATTGACACACAGCACTCAGTGAACAAAAGGCCCCCGTAACAGAGCACACATACACCTGCACAACTACAGCTACATCAGCCGTCGTACATGGTCACTCACCGTCAAGTGAAGTAGCGGGCGATGAGCTGCTGACGCACAGTCACAGCTTCATCCTCTCCACTGTCCTCTTCACTGGAGCTGTCCTGGTGTGCAGGCTGGGGCCCTGGTTGATCTCCGTCATCCACAATTAGGGGGATCTGCTTGCGGATCGCCAGATTGTGCAGCATGCAGCAAGCCACAATTATCTGGCACACCTTCTGTGGGGAGTATGCCAGTGCGCCCCGGTGCGGTCCAGGCATCTGAACCTGGACTTGAGGAGGCCAAAGGTCCGCTCAACCACACGTCTGGTCCTCCCATGTGCCTCATTGTAGCGTACATCTGCTGGGCTCCCAGGACGTCGTAATGGGCTGAGCAGCCAGGGTCCATTCGGGTAAGCAGAGTCACCTGGGTGTGAGGGACACAGAGAACCGTTGCAATTCCAACTGGACACAAGACAGCATCGCACAGCCAGCACGCTACACTACTCCACATACTCACCAACAAACCAGCCACGGTCCGGTTGCAGATTGGTCATCAGACGTGGTAGGATGCTGTTGCGCATGATGTGCGCGTCATGGGCCGATCCTGGGAATTTCGCACACACGTGTGTGATCACCATGTCCGCAAGGCACACCACTTGCACATTCAGGGAGTGCGTGTGCTTCCGGTTGCGGTAGAGGTGCTCGGTGGCCTGTGGTGCAACAAGGCCAACATGGGTGCAGTCTATTGCACCAACGACATGGGGGATTCGTCCAAGAGCATAGAATGCACCCTTCACTGCCGCCAATTCACGAGCCCTGGGGAAGCGGATGTATCTGTTCCTGTACAGCATCATGGCTGACAGTACATCCCTGAGCACCATGCTGAACATGGGTTGGGACATCCCACCTCCACTGCCCACTGTGTGCTGGAATGACCCAGTGGCGAAGAAATGCAGTGCAGCCATCACCTTAGCCGTGGGGGTGAATGCTGTTGGATACACCCTGCGAGGACGGAGGTGGGGTTCCAACAAGACACATAGACGATGCAGGGTGGGTCGGTCCAGACGATATTTGCGGATGACCTCAACATCCACCATGTCTGACAGCAATTGGTAGGGGCGATGAATGTCTGGTCTCCGCCTAGGAAAGATGGAAGTGAACACATGTCAAAGCAACACGCCACATGGCATATTCACATACACAGAACATAAATGACTGAGCAGGCAATTGAATGACAGAACGGCTGACAAGTAGGGACAGCACAGCCACAATAAACTTACACAGGTCCCCTACCAATTGCAATGGGCAGTGACACACCCCATTGCTATGAGCATGCACATGGGGATCTAGGCCTCAACAACTTGTAAGGCATGCTGAAGGCAACAGACTGCATATTCGGTAAGCTGCAACACCACGGCAACATGACTAGCTGCTGTGCATCACACTGCTTCCGAGGCTGGGTGTGTACGGCACACACCAACAACGCTATGGACACAGGCTGAGTGGCCAAAACAAGTGGGACCGGTGGCACGAGGGGATATGAGACAGTCATTGATGTCCCTACTGCACCCTAAGTACAGCACTGTACGGAACACACCTCCAGAAACATTGACGGGTGTACACATTGACAGCCCCATGCCGACACGGCTGTGTGCTTGCAACTACACATCACAAGTGACACGTAACATTGCACGTGCCAAGTGGCAGATGCACATAGTGAAAGATGGCATGTGTGTGCATATGCATATCCCATGCTCCCATGCCAATGTGTACATGATGATGTTCCTACATACATGTGGAGGCTGAGCACTGGCCTTCCCTGCCTATGCACACGGCATGTTGTGGCCCTGTCCATTGTGGACCTGCACCCACACGCAAATCATGGCCACACCTGCAGATGCATTGCGCACATTATACTGTGTGGTGCACATGGCATCAGCGGACTGTACCCGGCATGGGCCAGGCCCTTACGGCCAACTCCAATGACCCTCGCGGTTGCACCCTGCGTGTTCCACTGTGGAGGTAGGCGTCCATGGCCAGCTGGGAGCAGGCCAACGTCTGCAATTGCAGCTGCCAGACATGGTACACGAATCGCAGCAGCTTGTACCCACTGAAACGGCCCCAGGGGGTAATATGTGTGTGTGAGTGGGACAGGCATGACCACAGCTACCTGGCACTGCAGCCTGGCACCCCTCGACGACAGCTGCTGCTGCCACCACTACACCTACACGTGGATGACGCTGAGGACATGTCCAGGTCCACTCACCAGCGAGGAGCTGGAGAACCTGGATTCCGTGCTCCACGCACACTGCACATGGCTATTCCTTGCGAAAGTTGTGTGTGAGAGACAACTGCAGTGGGTGTGGGTGTGCATGTGGGGGACACACATGTCGTTGCTCCTCAGCACTATGAGTCAGAGCCTGTGGAGTACAGACATGCACTGCACACCATGCTGGCTGCAGGTGGCATGGGTATGTGAGCTCTCGGGCACTTTGACCTGTCTGTCCCACCAGAGTGGTGGTACATGGCAACTTCATGTCAGACATCCAGTGACACAGACAATTGGCAATGCAGGTCTCAGTGCACTTGTCGGTCGTGTGGAAGTCAGGCTGGGGCCATGCTGCCCTTCTCAGTCCCAGCAGGCCTGGCCTGCACATTGACTGCACAATGCCAGTAGGTGCCGACACAGACTGCCTAGTGGGTTACATGTGTCTCCTGTTCAGGACCCCCCGGATGAGCGCTTACTCTGCACTGTCAATTGGACACACCATGACTCGTGATAGGGATGTGTGTGAGGGATAGTGGCACTGAATGTGACCTTCGTTGCGGGGTGGGCCATGCACAGGGTGAGTACGCTGATGGTTGCGCAGTGTTGGTCACAGTGGGTACACCCACACAGATGTGTTGCCTTGTGATCTTTTTCTAGGTCAGCCTGACAATGGACAGTAGATGTGGGCAGGCTACACATTGCTCGATGTGCTGTCTATGTGCATGTGCATTCACACCAGGCACAACTGTCCCTGCACATGTGACCCCTGCTGCACTCAGTGCTGGGTCTGTTGAGCTGATGCACCGTCTGTGCGTGGGGCAGACAGCTCTGCTCACTTCCGTCATTGCCCATGACATCACTTTGCCGCAGGTGACATGGTTCATGGAGGGCCCACATGTACGCGTGGGTGGACTACACAAGACTGTCCAATGGTTGTCACCCCCAGTCAGTGCTTCGAATGGGAAGTATGTGGTGCTGGTACTCATTTCGCTGTGTCGGGTGTGCGGGGCTAGGTGCGGGGCTACATGCAAGACATGGGTAGGTCATTGGCTTATCTACTAGTTGCAATTCACACGAGACATGTCTTTTTCTGACCACATCAGGGGCATTCCTTAAACTAACTGGAAGTCAAACAGTTATTTTTTACACTGTCCTCATGGCCTCCCCTCGCTCACACCAATATGCATTTGCACATGAGAAGCTAGCGCATGCACAAGCAGCTCCAAGCTCGCCCCAGAGAGGCCAAGGAGTGTATGTGTGGGTCCATTTGTACATGTGGTCTGTCTCACGGTATAATTAGTGGCGTGACGCCGTCCACATGCGTGGTGCCCCGACTCGAGACCCGGGCAACATTGACAATGCATGACAGGCTCCGCAGTCCGGATACACCACCTGCAACACACAGAGGCTGTAGCTGCCCTAGCGGGCCAGTCCGCGTCCAACTGGTGCTCATGGCCCCACACATTCACTCTTTGGCCTCTCTGGGGCGAGCTTGGAGCTGCTTGTGCACGCGCTGGCTTCTCTGTTGCAATGGCATGTAACGTGTGTGGGTGTATTGTCAATGGGTGGCATGGTGCGAGCCACCTTCCGTGACGTCACTGCTGCTTGTGATGTGTGCGTCCCCCCACTACTTCCATTTGACTTGTGCCATACTACACATTGTGGATGTGTTGCCTGCGTGATGTGACAAGGATGAGCGCGCCATGACCTCTCACCCACCATGCTCTACTGCCATCCCGTGCCCTGGATTGCCTGTGCAAGTGGACAATGTTGGGGATACACCAGGTCGACAGGGGATGTGAGTGCCTTGGCAAGGGCCTGGCGGACGCGCAGCAGTATCCGGCATGTCCACGGAGGGTGGGCTGACGTCTACACTTGATGCGGCATTGTTCGTGTGCCCGCCTGTTGTGCACACACGAGTTCACATTCGTCACCAGACAGGTGGTCTTTACAGATTCCCAGGAGTGCGCCAATGTACTGGTCCTGAGTCCTACCAACACAGCGTGTTTCAACATTGCATGTGCGCACCTACCCGTCACACCAACCCACCTGAGCCATGCGTAACTCCCGCTTCACATGACACATGTGTGTCTCCCACAGTTGTGCTACTCATTTAAGTTGACATCCAATGACAGTGGACTACATGGTCATCTCACGACTGCCGTGTACTTCACACACTCTCATCCTCTCTCATTCGTACTTGTGAAATGAATCAGCAGAGACACATTGTTGCTTCAAGCCATGTATTGGGACCAATGTCCTCTGTGATGCAGTATAGTGAACACTACTGGCAGCGAAGTGCATGTGGAGGATATACTCAGCATGATTACACATAGCATAGGGTGTAGGGGTACAGTGATTAGTTGTTGACTGTGGGATGTGGGCTTCAGAGTTCCAACTGCTTAGCCGTTGGTGTGCTAATGTACATTTGCTAATTACTGTGGTGCTGCTGACTGACACAGACAGTATACATTTAGCCTACCAGTCCGCTTGTCATCATGTTACAGGTTTGCTGCTATGGTTACTCATACACACGTGCGTGGAGGTGACATCAGGGCATGGGCTTACGTGCATGCAAAGGCGTCCCACTTGTTGTTGCGATGTGGTGGGTACTGGCCATGTCACAGTCACTGGGCTCATGTTGTTGGTGGATGCACTTGGTGTCCATGCAAAGGTCCTGGCACGGACGTTCAGAGGGAGGTGTGGTGACAGCTCTCACATACTACAGCAGGACGATTGCTGTCCACTGACCGGTGCATATGTTCATGGGTGCAGGATCCATATCATGGCATGGTTGTACGTGCAGTTCTGTCCATGTGGTTGCCATACACAAATCCCATGCCTCTGCCTCCCCCTGTTCATGCAGAGTTACTGGATGTGATGAGGTACAGGGTGCATTTCCCAAATAGTATCAGATGTCATGGCAGTGTAGTTGTTGTTGTGGTGTCAGTTGCAGGTTGCATGGTGTAGTAGTTGTACTGGTAACTGCCTAGTCCGTGCGTAAGCCAAGCATGGGTACGGTGTGGGACATCATTGCTCAATTGGGGGTCTGGCGACGGGGCCCGACGAATTGGCAGGTTGTCAGGAATGCAATACCTTCCAGCAGGGCTTCCATGGCATTGGTGGTGGACATGGTTGCCAGCCAATGTAGCGGATGGTGGCTGTCAAGGTGTTGGTCGTGAGTCGTCCCTTGTAGGAGCATGATGGGACATGTTGGAATGCATTCGATGTAACTGTAATCCATTATCCGTCATGTGGCGGCACAGTGGTCCCATTGCAGTGTGGGTCCGATAGTCGCCACATACGCCATGCCCCCATAGGCTGAACAGGCCCTGTCGTGGACGTCCAGGGGGTTGAATAGTTGTAGCAGGTCCGCCCTTGGACATGCCGGGTTGGAGAGACATAACTCCACAGGATAGTAGAAGGGACACCTCCGACAGTAGAAGACGGGGATGACGCAGCTGAACAATGCGATGCGGTAAGTTAGTCGGTAACTTACGTTCAGCAAGGCCAGATTGTCACATCCCAATATCTGTATCAGGTTATGTTTGTACAGCTTGATCTGTCCGGCGTAGTTTGCTGCAGGGCGCTGTGGTGGCGTGCTCCGGCTGTCTGTGCAGTCTGCAGAGTGCAACCTCCGATGTTGCTGGGAATTCTGTAATGGTCGTAGGGAGGCAGGACTTGTGTTATGTTGGCTTGTGCGGAGGACACAGGCCCCCATCCCACATGCTTCTCTGAATGGTCAAGGTCAGTGGTGTCTGACTCCTTCCAGATAACTTGCATGTGAACCACATGGGGGAGTGTTATCATTTCTTCTTTCCGTTGTGAATGTTCTTTGGTGTTATGCGCTATCTGCCCTGTGGCCGCTTCCCTCTGCATGCCTGTGTTGGGCTTTGTTTGGTGCAATGACTGTTTTCTCCGGCTTGTTTAGTCGGGATGTGGTTTCACAGTGGGAATGGAAGGTCATTCGGTGCTGTCTCCTCTCCCGTGTGTGGGCAGCAGGCTGCTTTTCCGCTGTACGTTGGGCCTTGTGTTATAATTGGTCCCACCTGTTGTCTGTCCCCGGTATCTTTGATGTTACGTATTGCATGTCTTGTTATTGGGTGCAGGGTGGCACCGGTGTTTCTGTGTGGTACTGGCGTACCTTTTCCCGACAGGGTCCATATTCTGATGGGTGTTGTTGCCTCCGCTGTGTGCTTCGCCGTGTTTTGCACACAGGGGTGTGTCCTAATGTGGCGTGACGTCACTGACATGTTCGGGTCAGTTGTGTGACGTCAGGTTGGCAACAGTGAATTGCCGGTTGGGGACATGACTGTGGCAGGGCTGTCACGTGACATGTGCGTTCTGGGTGGTGCTGGTGTGTGTGGTGTTTGGTTGTGACCCTGTGTTGTTTGTGTGCAGCGCATGCATTGCGCTGCCGTTGGCCTCTGCGTTGTGCGCATGTGTGGGTGCAGTGGTGGATGTGTCGTGTCCACGCAGGGGTGTCGGGGTGGGGGCCATATACAGTTTTCCCGCACTTGCACTGTGTGCGCTGTTTGCGTGCCCCTGTTGTGTGTCTGCCTACCTGCATCGCCGCGGTGCGTTGACTCCTGGGTGCTGCATCAGGTAGAGCATGGGGAGGGCCTGCAGTGCTGGATTCATGCTCGGGGGTCCGCCTCTTTGATATCCGTACTGTGAGTTCGGTTTTCCGCCTTGCTTTCACGTGCGGTGTCTCTTAGCCGGAGGAACTGTTTGGTTCTGGCATCGTAATTTGTACGCCGGGCGGTACGTGATTTCGTCGGGCGTTGTGTCTCCATTGAGCCGTGCCGCTCCGTGAACGGGCGCACTTTGATGGCGGACGGCGTCGCTGGCGTACGGGCGGTGTTTGGCTGTCTTTTCGCATCCTAATTGGGCGGGCGTGTGTGCTGTGGCGGGCGGACGGTAACTGGTGCTTTTGCATCCGCCAGCACGGCGGTGGTGCTTCCGCCCGCCATCCTAATGGGCCCCTATATTATTTACAACGATATTTTGGATTCGACATTTTTGTACTTACCTGTTTGTAGATAGGAATTCGATATTTTGGCATTCTATATTTTATCCACGATATTTTGGTAGGTCGATATTTTGGCATTCTATATTCTGTCAGTGATCCAATTCAACAATACTTTGAGGACATCAATCTCCCGCAGCTATTGAATAGCCAGGCAGAGGAGATTCAAGTTGGCATTTCAGCAGCTGAAATTCAGCTAGCCCTTGCCTCAATGTTGGGAGGAAAAGCGTGTGGTAACGATGGGCTGCCAAAAGAATTTTATAAAGTCTTTGCCAAGAAATTAACACCTTTCTTGGTTGAGCTTTTTAATCATCTGAAAATGGGTGGGCTGGTCCCTACGGCCTTTAAGGAATCCATCATCGCCGGTTTTGTAAAGAAGGGGAAAAACCCCAGAGATAATAATTCATATAGATCAATTAGTGTACTTAATTCGGACTATAACATTTTGCTGAAAATTTACTCCTCTAGCACAAAAAGTGATTCATAAAGACCAGACAGGGTTCGTTGCAGGGAGGTTGATGTCCACAAATACAGGGTTTTTAGTACAGGCACTTGACTTTTTTAACAGTAATCAAACTCCAGCTCTCATTATGATGGGCGACGCAGAAAAAGCGTTTGACTTAGTGAATTGGGATGCCCTTTTTTATGGTCTGGGTAGGTATGGGATTCCCTCCCAGGATATAAAAATGCTCTGTAATATCTATCAAGGGGCACAGGCACAGGTGTTTATTAAGTCTAACCTATCAGGGATAGTTAATGTTAATCGGGGGGCCAGGCAAGGGTGCCCACTTTCCCCCGTGCTCTTTATCTTTTTTTATCGAACCCTTAGCCATTAGAATTTGCAACAATATGGAGATAAAAGCACCTATATCAGGAATGGCCAAATTGAAGCTGTTTGCGGACAACATTATCCTCTATCTTAGCCCGGCAAGACAGAATATTGATTTAATTTTAACCGAATTTACACAATTTGAATTAATTGGAGGTTACAAAATTAATCGTAACAAGACTGAGATTTTAACAATGAATACTTCGAATGATTTTCTTCCCGACAATTTTAAACAACAAGCCCTTATTCCCAAGCCAATCCGATATTTAGGGATTTACGTCACCAGTCAATACACCAAAATGTATAAATTAAACTATGAAGTCACGCGGGAAAAAATTATAAAGCTGTTAGAAGAGTGGTCATTACTACTGCTCACATTGATAGGCCGTGTGGATCTTATAAAGATGTCCATTTTACCTTTACTTGTTTTTTTGTTCATAAATGTCCCTGGAGGGCTGCTTTTATAGTGTTGGCTTGTGCCTCAATTGTTCTATTGTAGTAATTTACAAAGGACACCATACTCGCCCATGTGTGGACCACCACCCCAAATTCCAGTCTTATCAGGCAGCTCTGAAGATAGGATGGGAGTCTAAAAACCTTTTTGTAAGCCTTGACTTGGTATTTATCCAAGATGTTAACTAATTGACCCGGGTAGGCTTCCTGGCCGTAGGTAATCCTTTGTAACTGAGTTGCAACCAATACGCGTCTTATTGGGTAGGTGGACAGGCTTTCCAAAGTGTTATTCAATTTGCAGACACTGTTTCTGGTTGACTCAGCTTTTGTGGTGGCATGTCTCAGTTGCTTTTTGTGCCCTCTTTAGAGGTTAATCAGACGCCCAAATAATTATACGAATCAGCTATGTCAATTTGTAGAGTTCCCAGGCTCCATCTTTAGTTTGTTTTATTGATTGGGTTCCTGAAAATTACAATTTTGGTCTTTAAGCCATTTGCCGCCATTTTATTAGCTGAGTTATAGTTGCGCAGAGCATTGAGAGCTCTCTGTAGGCTGATTCTCTAGTGGTCCAAGAGTACGATGTTATCGATGTATTGTAGTATCCCAATCTTGCTCCTTCTGATTTTCGGTGGAATGAAGTTAACTTGTTTCAGCACGGTGCCCATGCCAGCAGTGAAGAGGTTGAATAGCAAGGCGCAAGCACACAACCTTGCTTGAGGCCATTGTTCATCGTAACCTTCCTGAAGAAAGTCATTGGAGTTAGCTTGACTCTAACCCAGTTCGAAGCATATAGGGATATGATGGCTAGAAGCAGGGTGTTCGGGATGCCCCATCCTCTGAGCTTTTTCCACAGGCTGTTCCTGTCTCCCTGGTCAAAGGTTGCTGAATAAGCCACAAAACAGGCAAAGTGAGGGAGTTGCTTCTTGCTTTTTGCCTTATGAGGTAGGTAAGACAGGGCCACAGTGTTCTCCTGTGTAGAAGAGTTTGCCCTAAAGCCTGTTTGAGTGAATGGGATTATATCATTATCTTCCGCCCAGTGCTCCAGTTCTTTAAGGAGGGCAGAAGCATTGGCCTTAGCTTCAATGTCAAGATGGGCGATGAGGTGATAGTTAAACGGGTCCACCCTGTCACCCTTCTTATATATGTGATTCAGAATGGAATGCCTGCAGTTCTCTGGAATCTGTGCGGTCAACTGACACGTTTGGTAGAGAGGGAACAGTATAGCAGACCACAGGACGAGTCGGCTGGAATCGGCTATAACCTCAGGTTTCTATGCCTTTTTGGAGCTAACTTTTAAGCAAGTACTGAGTGAAAAGTGGTCGCTCTCTGAGCGAGTCAGGATGTCAAAGCTTGCTACTGTGTCTTGTATCCTAGCTGTGGTGACCATGTAATCCAAACTGCTTAATCCCTTAAAAGAATTTTGGAATTTAAGCAGCGGAGATTTGTTTACAATTGTGTGCTGGATGGATTTCAGGCTATGTGCTTGGAAGAGTGTGGCTAGCGGACTAACAGTATCGCATCCCATTGCCAGACTTATCAGGTCGGTTCCCAGGGATCACTGATTGAAGTTACTACATATTATAACCTCTTGTGTTGTATTTTCATATAGGATTGGTTTAAGTGAGTCACGAAACTGAGTCAGCTTTTTCACACGTCCTGCGCCAAGGCAGTTAAAGTATACGTTAACAAGCAGGATCTTCAGACGATGGTCATTATTTGCAGCAGTTCACAAAAACCAGGGATTGTGATGGGACTGGTTGCCGAAGGTTCCTGAAAAAATGAGTAGCTCTACAGTCTGAAAGAAAGACATTGCAGTTGGAGACTTTAGTAGCTTTGCTGGACCTGCTACATTCCATAATACAAGATTTATATTTGAGTTTCTTTTGGCTTAAAGCTGAGGTGAATAGGTACCAGGGCTAGGAACGTTTCCTAGTATTACTCAGAAGTGTTGCTAATAGCCAACTCCAGTCATTTCCTTGTTTTGATTTTTGTGATTGATCTAGGCCTATTCTCCAAATTGGACCTGCTTGATTGCCTTAAGCATGTGATATCCTCAATGTAATATATGTTACATTGAGTTGTGAATCTCGTCCCCTTCAGAGGATACTGTATGGCAGGGTCTTGGGCCTTAACTGCTCTCCTTGTTCCTTCACGGGTATTGTGGTGGCTTGTTAGACAGAATAGCTGCAACTAGTGTGGAGGATTTAAGTATTACAATTGTTGATTCTGGCTCATTCGGACCATTTGTCAATGTTGTAAATTCTACTCCCAAAATATCTTCTGTGGATATTCTTGCTAAGTGCGGAGTGGTTTGGAACAGTCTCAGCAGGATGGATCTAATTAGTATATCATGTTGGCCCTTTGAATGAAAAAGGGTTGTAAAGATCAGTTTTGGCGGTGTTCGTTCGTCTCTGAGCTCAATATTGGTGCTATTGGTACTTGAAGAGTTGACATCATGCTTGTCCTGAAGTTTTCCATCCAAATGCCGGTTTACTCAAGTTTGAGAAATGCCCACTTTAGGGGGGTTTTCAGTTTTGAGTTGCAGTATTTTTCTTTGTGGGTGAATTTCTGACCCTGGCCCGGGTTGAGCATTTATTACTTAGGTGGTCCCTGGCTGGGCTTGCAGCTGGGAAGGGGCTTCCTGAGTATCTAATTGGTCCAGTGGGTTTTCGGAGTACCCTGGTACTGAACAGGAAAGTACATGCAATTCTTGAAGTTGGTTGGTGTCGCCCCCATTGGCTATTGTTTTTGGGGCTGAAATTCCCAGGAAAATGGGATGCATGTTAGTGGAGGTTTCACTTATAGGGTGCTTCTGAGTTTGGGACACCAGGTTTTGTGACACTAGTTGGTTTTGTTATATGGTTTTGTTTGAAGCCGTTTTCATTCTTTTCCTTGATCTTTTGAACATTGGTCTGCTCCAAGAATTTGCTAACTGAGGTGGCACACTTTGATTGTCACAGTTAGTTGTTACTGCATTCAGAGGTCCTCCAGAAGTTATAGGAGCAGCTGTAACAAAAGTGGCCAGACCGACCAACTGAGTAGGTATGATATGGGTTACGCTCGTTTGGCCTTCGGTGGAAATAGGGCTGCAGTAGTGTTATATCCCGCATAGAGGCCCTAATGTAGACCCGTTCGTACATGCCCTAAAATGGACGTATTCATATTTACCCTAATATGGTCGTATTCGTACTTGCCCTATTATGGTCATGGCCACATATGCCCAATTATGGTCATAACTGTACATGTCCTATTATAGTCATGATTCCTTATATAGGCATGATCTTTCACCTACATTGGTCCCAGCTAGTACACAATGAGCTCTGAGGGCTGAACGTTATCTATCCTGTGGTTTTGAATACAGCAGGGTTTTTTCCAAACACAGGCCCACACTGTACTCATTAATTATGCATGGATCTCTAGGAATACACCACTGGCATAATATGTATGTACAAAGTTCACCCCTGACGTCTTCCTCATGTCCAATACAAACCATACTGAGGACCGAGACTTTTTAGGGTATAAATACACCACATCTTGCCCCGGTAAGACAGAGGGAACCGAGACTTCCATGCTGACACACTGACCAGAGACGCTGAGGCTCCTGCATGCAGTCGCTCCAGCTGACAGCGGTCTGACACAGCCCTGACAGGGTGTCCAACTCGAGACCAGGAAAGGGTCCCACACTCTCTCTATTCAGGTATGGGGGTACGACTATCCTAGAAGGATTCTTGGCTCTTAGGCTTCTAGACCTAAACATATGCTAGTTACACACAGGTACATCTAGTTAGGCATCGTAGGAGTACGCGCACTTGCATAATGCTTTTATATTCATGTATGTATTCATGATTATTGCAATATGGTAGAACTGTTCTATCCCTTTGCTTTTATCGTACTGCTGATAATATATCTCTGCTATTGTCTGCTGGTTACTACAGCACATCTATTTTACACTAGATTAACAACTGTTCAATAAATACTTATTGAAACGCCGACTGTTTATTCTGTGTAACTCTCTGAGACAAACCGAATAAGTGAGCACGAGTGACTGAGCGAATGGTAGTACATTGTTTCCACGATTCTGAGGGAATCAGGGTTGTCATGTTCTAAGGTTGTCAGAAACTAATCTCTCCCCGATAAGAGGAGACACTAGTGGCACTGCGAGCTAGCTAATGCAAACTAGGCTAACATATACAGTGGGGGTGCTCAGAGTTAGTCTGCCACCAAGCCCGCAGTATATGTTATCCAAACACGCAGGTCCTGCAGGGGTACTATAGGAACTACACGACAGTAGCTAGAGTGACCGGGTTATCCAACATAGAGGCTGTGTTTTGGGGGTCATGCCTCTAAGTGGATGCTGTGTTCTTGGTAAGCCCTTATTGGTTGTGAAATAATATAAATAATAATAACCTGCTATTTGTAAAGCGCGAACTAATCACCAGTAAGGGTCTCAAGGCACTGGGGCGGTCAGGGAGATTAAGTGAGCTATGGCCCAGAGTCACATGATGCTGAGCTGTTCTGCCTCCGGCGCTGGGGATCGAACCTTGAGCCCCCGCTCTCTGGAGTCAGCCACCCTGGCCGCTGCACCACACCTCTCCCTGAGCTTCCATTTTGGAAGTAGAAAAAGGTGAATCTTCATGGCTGGGCAGATTTGGTTGCACCCCGGAGGCCGGAATGCTTAAAGGTGGTTGCAAGCAGGGTGCTTTTATGTCAGAAAAGGTTTCTGTGGTAGTCGGGGCTTGATGTGGTCTTCGAGTATCTGGTTTGACCTGCCCTTGTAAGGCCTGTTTCTAGTCCATTATCATGGTTGATAAAACCTCTGGGAGGGTGCTTAACTTTTCAACTATTGGATGGCACAAGCAGGCACTAACTCTCTCCCTGGTTTTATGAGCAAGTTGCTAATCTAGCTCCAGATCATCCAATTTGGACTCCAGCCTGGTTATATATGTTGGTAGTGTGTTTACCAGGTCCAATTGGCGATCCAGTTTGTCTGACTGCCAGATCAAGGCGTTTATCATAGCAGCCAGGGTGGATTGATTGAGGGCAGTAGAATACCTTTGTTGATGTTGGAAAGAAACATAAACTGGTCTAATCTCATGCAGCTATTTTGTGACTCTGTCTGCTTAAGATTCTGAGCCAGCAGTGACCAGCCATTTTGCAGTGTTGAGTCTTTGATAATTGCACCACAGTTGGGATTTGGGGTAGCTGCGCCCTGTTGAGAACTATTGCCCAGCTAGTTGCTAGTTGCCTAGATAGTTGCCATTGTTCAAAGCCTCGAGCCACTCCGCATGTTCCTCTCCAGCTCCAGCACATCATATGTGGGGTTATGTGTGGATATGTGCTCCCTGCTGATCTCAAGGGTCCCAGGAGTTTCTCCCTGGCCTGGTTCCTTTACTTGGCATCTGGAGAAAGGCATAGCTATGCGGGCATGCGACTCAGAGGATGCTCGGTAATGTTGGGTTCTGGGAGTATTTATGTCCTCTTAAAGACTGGATCCAGCCTTTGAGTTAGATGGAGGCTGGTTCCCCCTCACTTTCATTGGGTTGAGTTCCAGTGACGCACTTAATGTGCTTTCTGACAACGGTTCAATGATTGAGCAGGACAGGCATGAAGAAAGAGGGTGACGTGACAAAGCTTGAGTAAGCACTGTTGGTGAAGTTAAATGCTTGCGCTCGTAAATACGAGGATGCAGCCTGAGAACACCGACCCTTCCGAAAGAAGAATTAAATTGACTTTGCCTTGCAGGGGTGGTGATTGTCACCATTATTACTAGGGTTGAGCAGCGGTTTTGTCACAATGGGTCTTGGGGCAAGCTTATACCTCTTCAGGCAGACCCCAGTCTGAGTACCTTTTGTGCTGGACTGCCCACTCACTGGTATCGATGTTGATGTATTTAGTGAGGTCTGTGCGGGGGCTGGGGCTAAGACTGGCCCGCTTGGGTTTTGGCGGGCGCTGCGCCCTTCTTTTTTACCATGGCACTAGAGCATCAATAGATGAAGAGCTTGTGCAACAGTTTCCAATCCGATAAAAACGGGTTGTATGCTCTACTTCTTTTCCTCTGGGTGAGTAGGGACCTATGCCTGGTCATAGGGATGCTGGCGTCATCCGGTTTGCCCCCCAGGTGCTTTCCCCCACCTGAGTTGAATTTTATTCTTTGGACTTTAGGCTTAACCTTTAGGCTAAGGCTTGGATCCTTAGCCACTTTAGCAGTCCTGCTGGACACTACTGGCCAGGGTAGATCAAAGGAGTGCAAAGGAAGGGTAGAAGGAGAGCTCACAGAGTAGCGCAAGATGCACTGGGAATCCTAGCCCTGCCACTTCTGCACCACTCCAGCTCTTCCCTAGAGCCACAGGACTAGCACCGCAACCACACTCACCTCCGCCAATGCTGCCTGCACCGACCCCCCAACAGTATTACACCACCTTGCTATATACTCTGCTTTGCTCTTTTGCCCAATGCTGGCTCACCTCACCTGCAGATTCCTCAAGATGCAGATGGTGAACACCGAGCCGTCGGGGCCACACCATGGAGCCTAGAGATCTCTCCACCTCGGTCCGGAACTTCAGGTGTCCAGGGTATGGTGGCTCCCATACCCCCCCTGGGCCTGTACGACTATTCAGGGTTTTAGCACCTCAGCATCTTGACTGCATGGGCGCTGCTCGTACGCCTACCGGCTCCCGGTATTGAGGGGGCAGTAAGGTCGCCACACAGTGGCCCAGTTGCATGCCGACACGCTGCAGCATCACTGGCCCCCACCGAACAAGGCAAGACGTTGGGACACCCTCCTGCGAGGCTCACCCTGAGAACAGGGCCCGGACGCTGTGGAATGAAATGAAGCAGGCTCGATAGCTCTGCTCAAGGCAGCGCCTCCTTGTCCTGAGTTATCTGTGTTGTCCACTTTGATTTCCAATTCTGGGCCAGACAAGTAAAGTTAGTCATGCAAATACCTACAGCCTTGAATCACAACCTAATTAAAATGGCTTACCACACAAACAACGAAAGATGTGTAGCTATCTTTTATGCACCAGAACAAGTGACTACACGTGCCATCAATGGTACTCGCACCTCCAACTGGGTAAAATCAAATTATGTAGGAAACATTAAGTGCCAGCTGTAAAAGGACAGTACACCTGAAGGGCAAGGCAGTCCTGAATCTACATGCTCCTTTGCCATTTGCAGGTCACAGAAGCACTCTCAGAAAAGCAAAAAAGCAAACACCTCCAGGAGTAACAGACCTTGACCACTGACATTGACTCAAGTTAGCAGCGATTACCTTTGAATTGCAATGCTTTACCTTGGTCCATAAATTATACCTCTGATCTCCATAAATACAACATATGCTAGTTACTACCCTCAAATCAGAGCATGGGATGCTGCAGGTAGACATGATATCCACATAGGACAACATTTGTGAGACAAATGGCGATGAGCAGGTGACTTCAGCCATGAAGGATACCAAGACATAATACTAACCCTTTTGACACACAATATGCTTTGTGAACAGTGCACAAAACCTTGAATTTAGGGCCAGGTTTACAAGGAACTGACGCATCTGCATAGATGCGTCAGTTTCCTTGCGCCTGCGCCAAATGTCCTTGCGCCACCATAGATGCGCTGTATTAACAATACAGTGCTCCATGGTGTAAGGATTAACAGATGCGTCAGAAATCCTGACGCATCTGTTGGCCCAAAATTGACGCATCGCTGGAGTTGCTCATGAAAGTGATGCAACTCCAGCAATGTGCCACAACAGATAGGTGAGTCCCATTAAAAAAGCCCTGTGTCATTCCTTACGCCTGGTCTGAGCAGGCGTAGGGATTTTGACACAGTTAAGACGTAGAGTGACGCAGTGAAATTTCACTGCGACAGTTCTACATGGCTTTTTGCGTGGGAACGCCCACCCTGCATACAATATACCTGACACAGGTATAATGTGACGCAGAGCTTTACAAAGTGACGCATCTCCCTAGATGTGTCACGTTGTAAATTGGCCGCATTGTTTACGCCGCCATTCTTCTGGCTCTGGATATAATGAACTAACAACACAAAAAATGTGCTAGAAAGTGAATTAATGATGTGTTTTCATTTGAAAAAGAAGCTACAAAAAATAGCTCCTCTGAGATACTTACATACACACATACTTAAATCCATTCATTTGGACATATTGTGTATTTCCATGGGTCTGGGTTTGGTCTAGAGTATTATTGAGTATTGTATCTAGATGTTGGGTTAGATAACTCAAAAGGGTAGTTAAGAAAATAGTTTACAGACAGCAAGTAGGTTTTGTAACAAGCAGAAACCGGTAACATAACATCAGATTGCAATTAAATATAGGATAAGTGAAGAGAAATAGTGAAAACAGACATTTCTACACATCATAGATGCTGAAATGACTTTCTATAATTTAAATTGGATTAATGTAAATGCTGCAGAGAATGGGTATTTGTTCTCATTTTGAAAAAAGAGTAAGGTCTTTATATTTAAGAGTAATAGTGAATGGAACCAACTGGGAAAAGGTCAGTGTACAAAATGGCATGGAAGAAGATTGCCCAATTTTAATTCTTCTTTATAATATTGACTTCTAATTGTTAGCTCTGGCCCTAAATCAAAATAAAGTTTATAGAGGTATATCATAGAGAGGACTTGAAATTAAAATACTAATGTATGCAGACCCTATGACGCTACTGGATTCAGTGCCAGAGAGATCAATACTGGAAATTTCAGCTGTGATATAATGATTTGGGTGAAGGTGAGGCCACAACGTTAACTGGGGCAAAACAACAGCTTTGAAAATTGCTAAAACAGGATGATGTGAGAAGATGAATGGGCCTTTTAAACAGGCAAAGAGCTGCATTAAATAGGATAGTATTAACAAGAAAAACAAGCAACATAAATGAAAGCTAGAAATGCTGTTTACCAAATTGAGTGAGGTGATAGAGGCCTCAATATATAGTTGTCTTTAGGCTTGAGAGAGAAATTAAATGTAATAAAATAGATGCTTATTCCTAAAATTCTATATATTTGAAAACATTTACTGTACATTGACCATTCAGCTATTTATGTGACTTAGAGAACATAGTATGTTCATATTGTGGGAGGGGTGGGGGCATAGCTTCCAACCCAATCTCTTCAAATATCTTTATCTAAGGGGAGACTGTGAATTTTTAAAAATGTAGAGAAAGATTCATATTGCATCATTCTTCGGAATGTTAAGAGAAACATTGTAAGAAGGAAGGTCCCACTGTGATTATAGAAGAAAAGAAGTTGCTAAATGGAATTCCATTAGAAACATTTCTTAGGGAATTTGTAAGACCCACAGACATGAATCTCAATTTTGATATTAACAGGAAAGATTTTTTTACAGTTAAAACTGTGATAGTTGAGGGATTATGTGGAAAGGGGAAAGGTCACCATTTTCCAATTTGAAGCAATCCAGACATAAAAACAGAGAGTAAGATGAGGTTGTGGAACATGTGGAAAGGCAAAAGCATAGCCTGAACAGGACAATTTCATAAGAGAGGCACAGTCTGAAAATGTGGGGAACTGAGGGACACAAAAAGTATTGAGATGGAGAAAGGCCCCTTGCATGGCTCTGGAGAGCATGCAGCCCTGCCTCAAATTCGCCTTAGCACGCTGTGGCTTTTTAACCCCTACATCAGGTCACACTTCATTTATGCATGTGTCCCTGAGGCGCCTTTTGAGGAAAGGATTGAGACCCAGATCAGGGCTTAGTGGTCAAAAGCTTGACTACCCTCAGCTCACAAGGCAGTAGTGCACTGAAATTGATGGCAGCGATAAAATTCCAATAGCTTTTATATCTGCTAGGGGAAGGCTACCAACGTCTCCTGTATTTTTTAATTTCCAGTACCCTGCACCCAGGTTCTGTGCCTATCCATGCGGGACATGGAAGTGGCATGTGTAGACCATTTAGTGTGTTCAGAGGGTTCGTGTACAAAGTTTGTGTGACACAGGTGGCCATAGCCACCCTAGCATTCCTTTTCCCCTTGCTACATTTTCATGAATACATAAGATGGAGTGTTGGAGAGAGAGTGCAGACTTAAACAATAATGTTGTCAGCTGGTTGAGCATACATAAAAACTTTTACCCAGAGGATAGCTGTGACATCCTAATGGTGGGAAGAGTGGGCTGGGTTGGACCATCAAGGAAAAATATAGATGGGGATTGCCTTGTAGGCAACTTCAGGCACCCAGTCATGGTGAGGAAGCTATTGAAAGTCCACTCATGGGAAATCTTCAAAAAACCAAAGAGTGCCACATTCCCTTTAGGGCATTTCTACAAACTGATCACACAAGGGCCTCATTATTATCTAAATTGCCACATTCAGCAGGGGGGATGGAGCCTGCAGTGCCAAAATAGATTCGCTCCTCTATCAAACTGTAACGAGGTGGATTGACTGACCCCCAAGAATTCTGGAGAATGCTCTTTGCTTGTCTCGGAGAGAAGGTCTATTATTTATAGATTGTGGACCCGGGATATTAATGCTTGCCTGGCAAACGTTTGTAAAAATGTATAACATTTTTCTCTTGAAGGAGACCTGGGAAACTAACTTGATTTTTATGGTTTCATGTGTTTTACTCTTCCCGCTATCCCATCCCGCTCTGGCAGAGCCTCTGGAGGACTGTCCATATGGATTAATCTTTTGACAGGGGGCCATGTAAGCATTCCGGGCTCTGATTTTTAAGCTGTCATTTATAAGGGTGCTTTGACGCTATTTTTGATTAACTTCTATACCAATGATTTTGTGAATGTGCCCAATCAAAACTTTCTTGGCTTATTTTCATACAACTCTACACTAGTGGAGGTCAAATCTCAACAGGGTCAGCATGTATATCTCTGTCTAGGGGGTGATTTTAATGCCAGGGGCCTGGGGGTGTTTTAGACGCGGTCAGTCAACTCAACGAACGGGGAAAAGAACTGCTGGCTCTAACTGCATCTGCTGACCTGCAGAATGTTATGGAGGAGGTCGGCAAGGATATAAGGGGTCTGTCCACATTTAGAGGAGGGATTAGTCCCTCAATTATAGCCTTTATTTTTATCTCTCACAATTTGAGGGAAATGCTGTGGATGGTGCAATTGTTCCAACTGACTATGGGGATCATAATCCGATTGAAATAACCCAGAAGGCACCATATAGGGAGCCTTATCAAGAGATGTTAGTGCTAGAAAACTTAACTGCATTGACGGACAATCTTAAGTTATGCTGGAAGCTGCTGACCCATCTAAGGGGCTGATTACGATGGCGGGCGGAGGCACATCCTCCGTGCTGGCGGTGGTGGAAAATGCCCTTTTTCACACTCCATCGACGGTCTTTGCGTCCGCCGTATTATGGTGGGCATAGATAGCCCATTTCCCGTCCGCTGCGGTGTTTCGGGTTCCGCCGAAAATCTCCATCCGCACCGGTAGTGGACGGAGCCAAAAGAGAGGTACCGCCGTGCGGAATGCGGTCACGACCGCCGGTCAAATCACGATGCCTCAAACAGCCCACCACACCGCTGCGGAGAATCCGGCCATTCGAGAATGGCGGTGGCAATACTGCGGATAGCTCCATGTGTTCCAGTCCGCTGGGAAAATGGCGGTCTTTGGCCATTCTGCAGCAAATCCGACCGCCGCGGACGGATTTTCAGCTTTTCCGCTGCTGAATCCTAGAATCCGACTGCCGCGGTAGGGAGTTTCTGGTGGTGCATCCTAATCTGGCCGGCGGTTTTGCCGCGGTACCTGCGGGCGGAAATTTCCCGCTAGCACGGCGGTCGGAATGCTTTTCCGTCCGCCATCGTAAACAGCCCCTAAGTTCCTTAATTGGATAGTAGCTGAAAACTTTTAGATGGTTCTGGACTGCCTATGAGAGAATGATGCCAGTGGAGTAATTGTCACCTCCTTCATTGCTCTCTGTGAGAGGATAACATTCTCTCACTCTAAACCCCTCTGACCATGGTATGATCATGATTGTTCCTGGGCAAACCGACTCCTTTGAAGGGCTTTAAAGCTTTAAATACACAGCCCCACAATCACAGCTTAGTGGCCTCTCAGTGTAAAGCCCATAAATTAACTATGAATAGGAGGAGGAAAGAAGTTATCTCCAAGCAGTGGTTCCTCCTAAGTGACACTGCCTGCACAAAGGACATTTTGGAAGGCTGACTCTTGTATGTGCTCTTTAGAACAAGGTGGATCAGCGGTTAGTTGTCACATAAATGGAAAGGACTGGGAGGCACACTTTGGAAATATTTACTCTTTCGCCAATCTGGTCGGTTTGAAGCTATGGCCTTGTGGTGCCCCATTATTCACATCCATTTCAATACAGGAAGTGAAGGCTGCCATCCAGGAGAGTGGTGGAGGGAAAACACCTGGGCCTGATTGTGTCCCGATTGATATCATTAAGTGTAACTTGAATCTCTGGGCACCATTGTTGATGAATGTTTATAACAGCCTGAACAGGCTCCTTGGCTTCCTTAGTCATTGTCCCGATTTTTAAAAAGGGCAATAGGGTGGAGCCTAAATGTTACCACTTGATCTCCTTGTTAGACATACCAGCTGACATTTTGGGCAGAGTTTTGTATAACAGAGTAGTAGATTAGGTCAGTGAAAATAACATGTTAAATAAATGTCAATATGGATTTTGAAGTGGCATAGGGACGATCGATCAATGCCTCAACTTAAACCTGATTATTGGGAAATACACAGTGGCCAAGCAGTCTGCATTGTACTTAGCCTTTATGGATTTGACAGTGGCCTTTGAATGTGTTAATTGTGCTAAGTTGCGGCAATCCCTTATTAATCACCTGTTGGTCTTCTTGAACACAGACACTTAGGGGCCGATTCCGATCTCGGTCGGAAGCTCTCCGAACGGGATCCGGCCGGAAAAAGTACGAGCCGTACGCGTTTTTTCCAACCGACTCGTACAGCTGTCCGACCGAGCGAGTACGATGCGAATGTACGCGTGTGTTCCGACCGAACCGTTTCCGGATCCGAACCGCTCCGACCGACTCGTACGGAAACGAATCGCACCACGCAATGGAGACATTATCCGACCGAGCGAGTACGATGGACGCGTCGGACAGCCGGATCGAGTCAGAGCGTCCGGCTCGAAAAAGCTCCCGGAGCCGGACTTGGGGGGTCCGTGCCGGACCCCCCTGCACCCGTAGCCGTACGAGTCGAACACAGGGGGGACCCAAGGGTCCCCCCTAAACATGCATGTACGGTGCGAGTTGCACCGATGCGTACACACTGTAGGGGGCGCACTTGTTTGCGACGTACCCATTGAGTCACTGGGAGCCCATGTACGCGTCGTACGACCGGCTCCCATTGACTTCAAAGGGAGTCTGACCGAATCGAGTCCGGCAGCATGCGGCCGCATCGTACTCGCTCGGTCGGACTGCAGGAGTCCGGCTCGGTCGGAAATCTCTCCGGATCCGGCTCGGGCGGAATCGGCCCCTAAGGCTTGAGTCAGGTTTGGGAACAAAGGAGAAGTCACTGATGAATTTAGAATTGGTCGGGGGCTTTGCCAGCGTTGCGTTTTGCTGCACTTCTTTTTATTTGTATATTCCTGATCTTAGTAGGGAGCTTAGTAAGTGCACCCCTATGGTGAATGGTGAATGGTGAATGGTGCCCCCCTTCCGGCATTATTGTACGCAAATGACATGGTGTTAATCACTTGCACCCCTAATGCCTTGCATCATCTAGTGCATTACTTTGTTAATTTTATGGCCAGGCTGGATTTATTAACTAATTTGACTAAATCCTTTATAATGACCTGTGGCCCAAAGCACATGCGACCCTTAATTATTACGGTGGATAAGAAAGTGTTTTTAAGCACTAGCTCCTTCTCTTACCTGGGGGTCACTTCCAGCTCATCTGGGACATGGTCTGTGAACATCGAACAAAGTAGGACAAAGTTCTCAAGGGCTGTTCGCTCTCTGCTAAGTCTTCTTTCACCCGAGGGAGAGAGGGTTCTCACAACCCTCTTGCAAATATACTCTGCACAATGTATTCCTATAGCAACCGATGGGACAGGCATATGGGGCCTGGGTGACTCAAATACCCTCTAAAGGGAGGAAAATCAATTCTGTTGGAGAGTATTTTCAGCCCCTGTGTCAACTTCTAGCTTTATTTGCCGCAATGAACTAGGATTAGACTTTCTGAGCAATTTTATTCGTAGCCGCCCAATTCTTTTGTGGCTGTCTGTATGGTGCTCAGAAGAATCAAAATTAACTAGAGAGATAGTTTTAGCTGTTTGGCATGCGATAACGGTCTTGATCCGCTGGATAGCATGCATCAGAAAACCTCTGGAAGCTATTGGATTGGCTGATATGTTTTTAGATAGAACACCGCAGGCAGCCCCGTCAGAAAACAAGTGCAAATCTTGTTGCTAGAGCAAGCCAAAGAAGAAAAGATGAGGGCTGAAAGTAAAAAATCAGGTGTTAAGCATTATTTATATCTTAATCCCAGGGCCATTTCTACTAACTATATGCAGAATACTAATAAGAGCTGGGAAATGCTTTTATTGTTCAGCTTTCAGGCTGGCACAGTGAAATATTTTCTTTGTTTTCTGGCTGGACACCAACCCCAGCTCGACACTAGAGATTGCCCATGTACTAATTTGCACAAACAAACTATGATACATTTTCTCTTGTTTTGTGAATATTATAAAATGTATACCAAAATATTTCTCATACCATTTTTGAGGCTTAGGAATCTGGGGCTTAGTATGAAAGCATATCATTTTCTACTAGCATTAGCAGATGACAAAACGTGTGGGCATGTGACTTTATTTCTTAAAGCCACAGTCTGCTCCAGGAGGTCGATGGTTTTGGATTAATTTTACTAGATTGATGAATTAGTACTCGATTCTGTCTTAATCTTGGTTTTGTTTATTCCAGTCAGTTTTTATTCAGATTGTTGATTGTTGGTCATTAATATCCTAAACCTGATGTCTTTATGTTTTAAATATTTTTATGTATTCTATTGCTATTTTGCACATGTATCTCATGCTTGTTTGCAGCCCAGTAAAAAGAATTTTGATTGACTGATTGATTGACTTAAACATGCTTACATAGCCGCATTTAAGAGTAGGAATTCCCTCAGAGCATCAGGGTATCAATGGCGAGTAAATAAGAATTACTAGAAACATCTCCTATTACAAATAATAAACATTTTTCAGAATATCATGGCAATAATATATTATTATTAAAGGAACTTTTCAGTTCATCACAGAATCCAACAACTGTGTTGTACTCAAGATAAGTTATTATATTTCATCATTATGCATACTGGAGTTTATTGGTGTACAGCTGCAGATGTCATACAATAAAGTTAGAAACTGACATGTATACAAATTATTATATTGTTTGTGTCACATTTGCAGTTTATTTTCCTAATACATTTACACAAACAAATTCCCAAAAGCAACAACAACTATATGCTTTTAACACCAAAGCAAAGGTTGGTTCTGGAGTTTTCCTGCTCAGAAGTATGGTTGATATGTCATATAAGTGCAGTGGGTATTGTAAATCCAAAAACACTGTTTAGGAGAAAGGTAGATGGGCCAGAACACCTAAATAAACTTACTTTATGCCTAAACCAGGTGTTCCATTGGATGAAGGAGATTTTTCTGCACATGAATGGAACCTAATACAAGCATAAATGGAAATTCTAAGCCTGACTCTTTACCATTTGCTTGGCCCTCAGATCTTGGTTCACCTGACCAAGAGTAAGAAATCTGGGGATTTCCTTTGATGCAAATATCAGCTTTCACCTCAAGTCAACACAGTGGCAAAGAGTGTGAATCTAGAGTTTTCATGCTTGAGAAAAATTTCTCTCTTGACTTTTAATATCCAGACAGTTGAATTAACAATAGCTGTTTTTTTAGCTCGCCACAACCAGTGTGATATCATTAGTCTAGCACTCCCAATAAACGTGTCACCAAACTCCAAAGACTTCAGAGTCAAGCATCCAGATTGTGCCTCTACCTGCGAATGGGGAAATTACATCACATCCGCCTTTTAAGCACTTGACTGGCTGTCAGTTTAATTTAAATTAAATACGCAGGGGCCTATTTACAAGCCCCTTGCACCTTCTTGCGCTGCCATTGCGTCAAAAAAGGTGACAGCGTGGGTCCCGTGCTCTCCATGCCACAGGAGTCATACTATCCAGGCTGGTGAAGACCTGGCCTGGCAGTTCGGGCTGGACTATTCCCATTGGCCGCAGGGTCAAGATTAATTTGCATATGGCTGGGTTCAAACCGGAATGGCATGGGGAGCAAAAAAACAATGGATTTAGGCCCAGATCTCTGTACTAGGGTGAATGTATGACATTGTTCTGCATTCTGTCCATCAATTGTTCTTTTTGCATTTGTCACCCCGAGTGGGATGGGTATGCCCAGACGTGGGTCCCGTGCTCTCCATGTCACTGGAGTCATGCTACCCTGGCTGATGAGGGGTGAAACCCTGAAACTGGTCCTAGGATGCTTCTTTCCAGTCCAGGGATGACCTGGCCTTTGGCTGGACTGTCCCCATCGGGTGCAGGGTCAAGACTGATTTTCATATGGCTGGGTTTAAACTGGAAAGGCATGGGGAGCAAAACAACGTTAGATTTAGGCCCAGATCTCTGTACTGGGGTAAATGTATGACATTGTTCTGCATTCTATCCATTAATTGTTCTTTTTGCAGATATAGGGAGAAGGCCAATAATTTTTGCCAGAGTCTTGAGAATGCAGGATATTTGGGTATGAAAAGTAATATTGGAATTAAACAAGATATCTACTTTTTTCACTTTGGACTTGGGGGCTGGAGTGGGACTGAGTGCCTCAGGCCACCAGGCTGATGACCAAACAGAGGGTTGTTGTCCAAAAAAGAATACCTCTGTTTTATTCTTGTTAAGCTTGAGGCAACTCCTGTTCATAAATTCTGCAAGTTCCACCAGGCAGGATCTAAATTGGGATGCGGCACCCCCCTCCTCCTGGGAGAGAGTGACAATCAGCTGTGTGTCAATGGCATAAGACACCATGGTGACAATGTGTCGCTCGATGACATCTGCCAGGGGGCGCCTGTAAAGACTGTACAAAGTCAGGCTCAACATAGAGCCCTGAGGCACTACCTGCAGCACATGCAGCACTTCCAAGAAGAAGGGACTTTTCACTACCTGAAAGGTGCAAGGCCAGCCACCTCAAGGCTAAGCTCCTGATACTGCAGTTCCATAGCCGTTCTACCAGAAGGCTGTGGAATACAGTGTCAAATGCTGCACTAAGTCAGCACAGAGTCTGACAGAGGTCAGCACAGAGTCTAGGAGATTCAGAGGCCACCAATAAGGCTGACTTTGTACTGTACTGTGCCCGGACACCTGATTGCGTTTCATGGTGTAGGTTATTAGACTCAATGAATTTTATCAATTGAGCATTGGCATGATTCTCTGCAATTTTCGAGAAGAAGGGGAGCAGCAAGATGGGCCTAAAAAGTTTCTTACAGAGACGGATCTAATGATGGTTGTTTAGGGAGCGGCTTAAAATAGCATGCTTCCACTTAGAAGGAACTACACCTGTTGAAAAAGAGATGTTAAGCAAGTAGCTCAAACTAGGCACAATTATCTCCGTCTCATGAACCAGAATTTTGGGAGGGGCCGGATCGGAGGGGGATCCTGATTTTACCTTGGTGAGAAGCACACGGAGCGTATCTAAGGAGGGGGAGGTGAAAGTGGCCAAGCCTTCCTTTGAGGCTGGAGCACCAGACCATGCCTTTTGGCACAGGAAATCCCTTGTTGTCTCGGAAAATGTGTCATAGATTTTTGCGACCTTGTCAAAAAAGAAACGGGAAATCAAGTTACAGCTCTTTAAGGACAGAACAATGTGAGCGGATACACGTTCCAAAGATGATAGGGCTTTAACAATTGGGAAAAGTTCTTTGGAGGAGTTGGGCAAGGACTCAATCTTATGCGCTTAAAATTTACTTCGCATAGAGCGGATTAGCTTATGGTATTCCCTCAAGGCCAAGGAGTAGTTGGCTTTACTATTGGTACTGAAATATTTTGTGGATGGTTTGGAGTGGGTCGCGAGGTGTTGCGTCAGTGGTGCAATCCTATTGAGGGCCCCCGGAATCCAGTCTTCAAGATGCTTGTTGGCCTAATCGATGTCATTTTTGAGAGACATCGTTTAGTTCGCATGAGATACATCACATGCTATTACAACTCGGTCGTTACAACGACCGAGTTGCATATGATTACATCGCAAGTCGTTACAATGACTTGCTGTATGGGGCAGAAGGTGTTGGATTTACAATCCAACACCTTCCCTGCTGTTGCACAAACTGGAGTGGGAATAGTAAATTATATTATTCCTTAAGTCCAGCGCGCTCCCTACAGCAAGTCGTTGTAAAGACTTGCGATGTAATCATATGCGATGTAACAACGCGATCGTTGTAATGACCGCGTTGTAATGGCATGCGATGTATCGCATGCATTCTAATGACACATATTCATCATTTTTAGGCTGAGATCCCTCATTCATAAGTGCGTCGGTGAATCAATTGGGGTGACCTTCGCCCATTTCCTAATTTTACTTTTCACACCCTCCTTGCGGGTTGAAATGGGACTGGCCAGTGGGAATTAGAATGGGGATAATATAGTGGTTAGACTAAATAACTGGTATGGATCCCCAGCTATCAATGCATAATCTTTCAAAAGAGTGCAAATATCAATTGAGAAATCATGTATGCATATAAATGCATAACAAGTAACAAGTCTCATATGGTCTAATTGCCATCTCGGGATTTGACCTTGTGGTTTATAAAGACACCAGAATCCCACAATAGTAATATAGACATATATTACACAGTTACCTTTTATATATGTTCATTCACTTGCTCTCTCTCTCTCTATTATGCCCCGGCTATGCACAGTGTTGTCATCAATGTTATTTAAGATGTCATCAATTATATTTTCAATGATGTCATAGAACATGTAATGACTGGTGTAATATGAGATGTAATAAGGAATGCATGGCAAGGTTATGAGTTATAGTTACTTCCGCTAACTATAGCAGGTGAATTTCACCTAGCCCGGTGGTGCCGGTCTTTGGAATCCACAATTTGCAGGGGCTGTGGCTTATATGATGAATCATTTCAGTGCATTGTTTGTAGCTGTTCAGCCTTGCTAGAACAGTGGAAAGTACTCCTAAGACTAGAATGTAATAATTAGGCATGCGTACATGCCAGCAGGTAATTATTAATGAACTCTGAACCACTCTGAACCGCCTGCTGGTCAAGTTTGTGGCACTGGCAGTCAAAAAGTTAAGCGCAGATGTAACAACGTGCGGAGTGGTTCCAGGTATTAGTTCTTGCACTTCACAAGACCGCCCCCCAGTTTCAGAGCTCATCAAGGCAGTTCCTATTTGTCAAGTGTCTCAAGTTTAAAGAGTAAGCGCCCTGCCTGATCTCAGCACAGTATCCCTTATATGATTTTTGGCTACAGCTGAGCTTGTCCATCAACTCTTTGACTCATTGTGCTGTGTGGAAAGCGCCAAGAATGCAGCACTTGTTTTTTTTTCCGATAACTTCGAAATGTGGGAACACTAGGCCTTAATGCCAATTTCTTTCATAAATGTACGCTGCCATATCAGATATTGCTCTTTGCACCTCATTTTTGCTACTCATTGGAGCAGTTGCCTTTTGCGCCTTACCTCTGTTGATAAAGGTTTGCTGCTATTTTATATATTGCACTCTGCTTTCACCTTGCTTTTACCAGTCATTGGAGCAGCCGTCTATATCACTGTTACCCATCCATAATTCTGGTAACTAGACACAATATCAAAACAAAAATATAGAATGGACATAATATCGAGTACAAAATATAGAATGGACAAAATATCGAATGGACATAATATAGTGGTTAATAATATCGAAATGCAGGTAAGTAATATCGACTGTCAAAATATCGAAGTACATAATATAGGCATTAAAATATATCGAATTTTTAATAATATCGAATTTTTTTAAGTGTTTTGTATGTTAGTATATGTGTTAAAAGTGTATATTAGTTTTTGTAATGTATGTTTAATTTTTTAAATTAATGAATTTTATGTTATTTAATTTTTGCGTAATTTATTTCCGTAGCGGGTTGTGGGTTTATAGGGGAATAGGGTGGAAAGTAATTTAATTATAGTAAATTAAATAGTAATTTTTAGGATTTATTAATTATTTTTAATTTAATTTTGCGTTTTAGTTCTGTAGCGGGTTGTGGGTTTAGAGGGGAAAGGGGTGGGAAGTAATTTAATTGTAATTAAGTAAAAAAAACTTTTTATTGGCATTGATAATTAATTTATTGTTAATTAATTATTAATTGGTAATTAATTTTTATTAATTGCTAATTAGTTTTTATTAATTGATTAATTGATAATTATGTTAATTGTATTAATTTATTCTTCGTAGCGGGTTGTGGGTTTATAGGGGAATAGGGTGGGAAGTAATTTAATTGTAATTAATTAATTATTGAAAATATTTTTGTGTATTGATAATTAATTTACTGTCAATTAATTATTAATTGGTATTTTTTATTATTTATTAATTTTTGGTATTGAAAATTAATTGTTTGTTAATTAATCATTAATAGGTAATTAATTTTTAATAAATAATATTTATTGGTATTTAGAATTAATTATTACATATTTTGTAATTGGTAATTAATTTTAATTCATTTTTTATTGGTATTGATAATTAATTAATTTTTATTAAAATATTAAATCATTACTTTCCCTAATGTTGCACTCACTGGAGTGGGAATAGTAATTTTTACCCTACGCTATCCAACGCTTTCCCTATTGTTGCACTCACTGGAGTGGGAATAGTAATTGTTACCCCTACGCTATCCAACGCTTTCCCTACTGTTGCACTCTCTGGAGTGGGAATAGTAATTTTTACCCTCCCGCTATCCAACGTTTTCCCTACTGTTGCACTCACTGGAGTGGTAATAGTAAATTTTACCCTCCCGCTATACTACGCTAAAAATATTGAATACTTTTTATTAATATTACGTTAATATATATATGTATTAAAAAATAAAAATGTATGTTTATTTTTTTTACTTACATTAATTATTTATTAATTTTAAATTTATTTAAGTATTTTTAAGTATGTTTTAGTTAATTATATATATTATTTCATTAATTTTACATTACTTTTAAGACATTTAAAAAATTTGATATTTTGACTAACTATATTTTTTACAACGATATTTTTGATTCGATATTTTTGTACTTACCTGTTTGTAGATAGGGATTCGATATTTTGGCATTCTATATTTTTTCCTCGATATTTTGGCAGGTCGATATTTTCCTCCTCGATATTCTGTCAGTGATCCCAAAATTCTATATATGACGAAGTATCCTTATAAAAATACACATGACAATGCATAATAATAATTGTCAAAAAATATTTAAAACAATAAATTTATAATCCAAACAACTATAAATGTATGTTTGAGTCTTTCTTTAACCTTCTTCAGGTCAGAAAATGCAGCCACAGAACCGACCACAAGGAGTCCCTGCACTCCAGCTGAAGAGCATAGAGCTCCAGCTCAGAGTGCTTTAAAATGGTATTTTTTTCAACTTTCCTGTGGGGGCTCCAGTGCTCCTTATAGCCCCCCTGAACATTTTTATAAATTGATGGTGGTGCCCGTGTCCCTCCTTGGGGCACTCCAATAACATCGATATCTAAAAACAAAGCCCACACAGGGCATTTTGGGGCACTCCTGCGATGGAGCAGTGAATAATTAATGAGCAGACTCTCTGCTTCAATACTGAAGTGGTGAGGTCATCCCTATTTTTAATATTATGTTTTTAAATATTCTGGGTGCCCGGGTCCCACTCCTGTACTACTGTGCCACTTTTTCTATTTTGAAGGAGACCTGGCCGCACCTAGAGCACCCACAACTTGATAATATAGGAAAAACAATGTGAGAAGGTGCACCCAAAGATGAACAATCAAAATTCCAATCCAAAGTCCAATTTTTAAGAATCTTTATTTTTCTTTCTTTTTTCAATTTTCATAAAGACAGCCTCTAGCCAACGCGTTTCGTTCATGAAATGAACTTCTTTTGGACTGTAAACACATATACAAAAAAAGCAACATATAGTGCATGGACATTACAAACAAAACCAAGCATACTATTTTAAAAAACAATATATAGGACATAATAAACATCCTATCACAAAACATAAAACTAAAAACCATAATCCAACATGCAAGGAGAAAATAGACTAAATATATCTGGCTTGACAAAAAATGAGAAAAGTGCCCTTATACCCATTGGGATACATACACCTGTTCATTCATATTCATATTTATAACATCTAGTGTATAGATAAAGGTTTTAACACAAGGGCTAAGAGAGGAATTTGAACAGAATTTGCCGTTATTATTCATATTCATTATACAATCAGTATGTAGAGGTATTTAAAAACCATCACACAAAAAATAAATCTAACCATGTCAAAATATTGACCACATTCCTTTTAGTCCAATACATCACATGGCATTATATAGATGAAAAGTGATAAGGTTTGTGTGGTTTGTTCCAGCTAGTTATGATTTTAATATACTTTTACCATAATGATCATAGACACATCTTAATCCAAATGTGTCGGGTCAGTTGTACTCTATGATGGCACCTGATAGGTTGAAAGACAGTTATAAGTGTCAGTCTTACATAAAGATTCAATAATCATTTGTCTCTCAATATGTATTGGGTTAAGTAAATTAACTCAAAACAAAAACTGACAAGGAATGAGGAACAACCAATATTAAAGACAGAAATAGTGACATATAAGAACGTGCCCGATGCAAAAAGCTATATTGCATTGCACCCAAAATGTGAAACAACTCAAAAAGACCAATGTGTGATGCTGTACGGCGTTAAAATATAAATTGTCGCCAATATCCACAACCTTAATATTGTGTAGGGACTTTAAAGGCCCGATTTGTGTTTAGATGAACCTCGTTGCACAAATGACCCTTCACAATCATGCATATCACAACGTAATAATAGGTTGGGAGACGCAGTGGGAGGCACAAGGCTCCTGCAGTACCACCAGCTTCCCAACTAGCACCCATTCTGGGTGCAGTTGGGAGCCAGCAATTTCTTTTTTACATGGCTTCATTCCACCCGGATAGTGATTCTAAAAATAGCTCCAATTCCAACTCAAGTAATGTTGCGAGTACCGAAAAAGAAGAAGCAATAGAAGGGGAACTGGATTTGGATAGTGACAAGGCGGGGGATGGGTCCCATACAATACCACTATGCATCTGATGCCATACTATTATTGTCCACCGCAAACACCTCAAATGCATCCACCTCAGTTTGAACAATGAGATCCTACAGGTGCTTTCCCTCCATACCCTCACAATCAATAGAGGCCTTATTTATGGACAGACCAAGGCCACCAGTGAGGCAGAATAAAGAGGAAGATCCAGGTCCAGTGGGTCCACGTAGAGGAACAAGCAGGAATGACGACCAGGAGCATGGTGAAAGAAGCACAACCAGGCCCGAGCAATTGACCAGTCTAGTTCTGAGCCTCGCAGATAGGAGACTCTCGACTCCACAAATGCGGGTTCTACAAAGAGGCTTAGGTGTTGTACCTACAACTAGCATGTTGGCTCAGTGCATCAGCAAGGCCCAAGCAATTGACCAGTCTAGTTCTGAACCTCACAGATAAGAGACTCTCGTCCCCACAAACACGGGTTCTAGAAAAAGGCTTAGGTATTGTACCTATGGCATCCCTGGACACATTCAAACTCAACTGTGAGGTCAAAGAGTTTATCAGGAGCTGAAGCTCAGGGCCTTTTTTTTAAGGGAAAACCAAAGGAGATGATGCACTAGGGGACACAGGACTACGAGTGAAGTCCACCTTCACACCACCATAAACAGTTGTCCCAGTTGAAATCTCCCTTTTGAGAAAGCGGTCCTGAAAGACATAGGAGAAATGAACCCGGCTCTCCTAAGGACTTTTCATAACACTACAAATTAAGAATAACTAGCCATAAGAGAACTAGCCACCGACAAGGCCATAGTAATCAAACAAGCAGACAAAGGGGGAGCCATTGTCATCCAATCCACAGAGGCGTACCAAAGGGAATGCCTCTCGCTCCTTACAGATGAGAGGAACTATGAACGTCTACAAACCAACCCAACTGACCACCTTAGGATTGGTAGTATGACTGAAAAAGCTGTGGCAAAAGAATGGATTTAAAAAAAGAAGGGGAATTCTTAACTAACAATAACCCGACTGCACCATACTTCTACACCATCCCGAAGATCCATAAGAACCTGGCAAATCCAGCAGAATGCCCAATAGTTTCTGTGCTAGGCTCAATTGTGGAACCCCAATCAAGATTCGCTGATGCCTTCCTCAGACCTATTGTTCGCAATACAAGCACATACCTCAAAGACAGCCCTTTTGAAAGACAGCCCTTTTGACCCAGGCACCAATCTTCTACTGGGCCTGGATGCCCAGAGTCTTTATACAAGTCTTCCCCACAATGAGACCCTTGAAATAATAGAGGAAGTCCTATTGAAGTGGACTGGGGATACCAAACACCCAGGAATGTTGTTATGGAGTGTTGCAAATGGGCATTAACCAACAACTTTTTAGAGTTTGAAAGGACCTGCTTTCACAGAAATACAGGACCAGTATGGGCAGTACTTTGGTGCAGAGTAATGCCGGACTGTACATTCATCACCTTGAAACACGCAGGATGATCTGGGAGGGGAATGACCTAACATTTAAAAAATTCTTGAACTGGTTCAATTCACAAAATGAATTTTTTTGAAATGTACATATACTGTAAGTAACAAGGAATCCTGGATCTAAATATAATAGCTGGTCAGGGCACCCTCAGAACCACCATTCACAAGAAGCCAACAGAAAAGGTCTGCTTATTACTTTATGACAGTTTGCATCCACGCTATCTAAGGTTGAACCTTCCCTTTAGCCAATTTTTGAGACAGTGCAGGAACTGCTCAAACATAGAGGACTATAAAGCATAACCAGACCGCCTGGCAACTAAATTAGAGGCTAGGAGGTACCCACCTAAAATAGTAGCACAGATGAAAAAGCAGGCACATAACAATAGAGAGGCCTTACTAGATCAGGTCCCATTAAAAGAAAAAGAAGAGAGACCAATTTGCATCGCCACTTTCAATGTAGCCTCTAACCAAGTGAGTAACATTATAAACAGACATTGGGGGAGTTTGAACAGTGGCTCTATGAATTTTCCTAAACCCATGTTCTCACACGGATGAGGACATAGTCTGAGGGACCTACTTGTATACACATACCCACACAAACAGACAGAAGAGAATAGACTGACACATGGCTCATTATCCTGAATAGTTAGGCACTACCCCTGTGGCAGTTGCAGTGTGTGCCACTTGACAAAGAGTACAAAATCAGTTACCTTTAACAACCACATGACATGGGAATTGAGAAATTTCACTAACTGCAAAAGAGTGGTGTACCTAATCACTTGTACATGCAACCTACATTACGTAGGTATGACCTCTCGCAAGGTGAAAACATGTATAAGCAAGCACAGGGGTAAACTTAGATGAAGATGGGCGACAACAAAAATGTCGACCCATTACATTGAAAAGAAGCATATAGTAGAAGACTACCAATGGGTCATTTTAAAACACCTATGCGATACAGCAAATTGTGAACCCAGATTTTTTTTTTTTAAAACAATCCCTGGGTGTTCAAATTTAGAACACATATAGGGGGCCTGAATGACAACATGAGTCTCAAAGGGATAGATCACTCAGTGTGAGTCTAGATTGACCCTTTTTCCATACAACAATACTGACTGCGGCAGACGTTCCCCCTTTCACCAAAAGGACACTTATTTTAATAAGTAAGTAGCAAATCGATAACCAGGATAACTGAAGTATGGCAGGATCCTGGTGTACACAGAAATGATAAAAGGGGGTGATGATAGTCCGCATGAACCTGACTGGTTTTTCCAAAGAATTTATATTGTGGTCTGACAATTGTTACATTTTTTACAATTTTCACCCTCTGTAAAAATCATGGTCTCCTTTCCACACAAAAACCCACCTTTTTTTACAGCCATTTTCCAGCAGAATGCCCTGTATAGGTGATTTCTTGTAACATGAGTGAAACCAGGAAATAGTTCCACTTGCAGCTGCCATCTTTGTTAGGAGGCAGTCTAGTCTTTAGTGCGGTGTGCATCTTTCTCTAGGTGAATGGCAGAGGAGATGGTTTGATATTGTGTGTGGCATAGCCGTTTTGAATATCTAGATCGCTCTTCTCATCATATATTGAGCCAACAGACATTATCTTTACATGATAAGCATAATGTCTTTAACCCGTACACTGTGACTATAATCTCACCTTGATTACCGGTAGATCAATGAAGTAAAACTGTTGCCAATATAATGCATGTAATGTGTACAATTTTTTTTCTATGTTTGGTGTGATACATGTTGTGCGCCCAGGGGTACATTGTTTTTTTTATTAGAAATGTTCACCACTTTTATTGTCATGTATTGGCTCACAAGGTAGAACACAAAGAGGTGGTGTTCTGAGTATGCAGGACCAATATATACAGCACATATTTTTAGTTACACTGCAAAAAACATGTTGATGAATATGTTTTCTGCCAATCTTTGGCAGACTAACCCTCTTATGAGTATTTATTGCAGATCACAAAGCAGTAAATACCAAGTAGGTATGATCATGTTTCTATGTGTAGCAGGCAGAGTACTTGAGGGCAATTTGCGCCAACATACCTGTATGAGTGGTATCAAGGAGGTAGATCCTTGGTCCTGATGAAAAGCCATGGGGATAGCTTGAAACATGTCGACCCTTAGAAAGGCAGGTTCATTATAACCTATACCTTCTAGCTCCCCATTTTTAATCATACTGCCCTGAGGATGGTATAAAGAGTATTATTTACCTACCAGACAAGTATTTTTAAACCTTCATTCATATAGAACCCCTCCCCCTCCTATTGCTTTCATCATCTAGAGTACAACACTTAGGGGCTGATTATGATGGCGGGCGGATCGTCATCGCCAGCCAGGCGGTGGCGATCCACCCGCCATCTCTACCCTATTTACCCCCTGCCATATTACAATGGCAAGGGTACCGCTGCGGACGCAAAGTGCGTCCGCAGCTCGGCAATCGTTCCGATTGCCGGCTGGGCGGAATTGGGGCCTGATATGGTGGCGGTGCCTAGCCAGCACCGCCATCCATATCAGAATGTGTGTCTCAAAAGGCCTTTCCATGGCGGCGATGCCGCCATTGAAAGGCTGGCGGAGATGTGTTTGGTGGCCGTTGAAGGCCCCCAGGAGGGGGTGGGGGGTGCACTTGGGAGGTACTCATGATACCCCCCTGCAGTTGTAAACAAGAGAGGTGGTATGCAGTTCCTGTAGGGTTCGTGCAAGTGACGGGGGGAAGAGAACTACAATAAAAGGGTTTAGCCAGAAAGGGGACGGGGAATTCCTCCTTTCGGATAAAGTGCCCTCACACACCCAGCCCGCTGGGTGTCATGCTTCATCATTGGGCATGCTCCTCGTCGGGTCGGCGGTGCAATACCCGACGGGCACCCTCAGTGGGGGCTCTTTGGCGGAGATCTTTTATCCTTGCCGTATGGTGAGTGTGTGTAAGGGGCTCTAAAGTGTAGAAGTGTAGTATGTGAAGAGGTGAGTTAAAACAGGGGACGGTGGTCAGGGCCAATTATTTAATAATCCTGCCTCCTACCCTGATTAAAAAGGTGTGTGGTGGCTAACTACAGTGATGTTGCAGCTAGTGGCTCTTTATAAGGTCAACATGTTTCTTGCCTATCAGTCCCAAAAAAATAGGATCAAGCGGCAATTCTTCAGGACCAGGGAATAAATGAAACAGTGATATAAAATCTACACTGGTTTCTGGTAAGGTGGTACGATAACCTAGATATTACCAGTTTGTGTACACCATCGGCTTGAGATGTCCGTAGGTGCTGTAGCCAATCTAGTAGATAGTAAGAAATGGCCTCATCGGTCATCGGCAATAATGGGCGCATTTAATCAATGCGTAGTTTCAGAGACTCGCGCCCACTCGGCGGAGAACCTGACCCGAATTGCAGTTCCATGTACAAGGTGGCAGGCACCGCGCGGTGCCTGCCATGTTGTGCATGGGAATGCACAACATGCTCATTTGGCATTGCGGCGGGTGGTGCTGTAAGCAGCACCCGCCGCAATGTCAAATATGCAGAATGCGACCTTTTAGATAACATACTTATGCAATAGGCATCTAAAGGAAAGGTGGACAAATGGAACATGTGCATATTCTGTCCTCCAGTATTTTTGTTTCCTCATCTTCATATAGTGTTGTTGATGGTCCTCTTTCTGCAGTGTCTCCTATTACTTCTGTGTTCTAAATAAAAGATACCATCATTAAAATTACATGTTCCATCAAAAGTGCCCTGACCAAAATTTTGGCCTGATTGGCTCAATGTATCTTTTCCTTCAGAATCTGCTGAGAAGGTGTCAGAAAACATAATTACTTTCCTTGCCCTAATGTCTCTAATTAGAGAAGTCGAATCTCCTGCTTTGAGCTGCTGGTAAAAGCACTTTGTCAAAAAGTGTACACTCATTCGCTAGAGAAAAAGTTGATATCTTTTCTCAATGTATTACTTTTTTCCTTCATAAGGTAGTTGTTGGAATACTCCATCTATTGATTCATTTCTTCCAATATTTTCTTAGCCTCCTCTAGCAATTTTGAATGGTTGTATGTCTTTATCAAGAATGCCGTTACCTCAGTGACAACATTACCATTTTGAACCCAAAAAAACACAGATGCTATATTACCTTTAATTTACACACTCCAGTTTACACCACTCTAGTGTCTACTGTTCACTTTACACCACTTCACTGTATGCAATTTACAGTATGCTAGTCCAGTTCACAACACTACAGTATATGCCACTACATTCTTCGCTAATCCACTGTACATTACTCGGCTCTACTCGACCCAACTGGACTGTGCGCCATTGAAATGTACACCACTATACTCTACACTATTATACTGTTCCACACTGTATTCTATTACACTTTCGTGTATGCCACTAACATTGTAAAAACCATTGAAATTTACAAAAAAAACAAACGATAAACATACGTAATAGTTAGGAAAACTTTATTTAGGTTTGGTATAGAAACCAAAATTGAACTCTGCAAACATTAGAAAGTCTACAGTTATAATTAGCTCTTAATTGTATGATTTATGCACCACTTACACACTTATATCTATCTGATTTGTGTCAGACACACCTTAAACTACACACGCATAACAAAATCAGAACTTGTTCTCATCAGTTGAAATGATCATTTACGCACCACATGCACATTACTATAAGTCATACTTATAACTCACATTTGTACTTATGCACCAGCTTTAAATTAATATCTCTCACTCACTTCCAAACACATTCTTCTCAACTCACTCACTACATTACATTAACTAAAATTCGCCACTGTACCATGCACGTTGTTCTGGCAAATAATATAATTTCTGATGTCATAAGTGTTTTATTTACAGCAATGATTTCATACGCTATAACTTAAGTAATATCCCAGGGTAAAGCTTGAGCATGGAGAAGGGGCCTGGGTGGAATTTCAATTACGCTGGAGTAATCTGAGTTTCTTCTGCAATTCTGCATTACTCTTCGGCACAGAATTACCAATAATAACATGATTACACCTGCTCAAGTAATCAAGAGTAATTTATTTGGGGACAAAATTATGTTATTTGAAAAAAATAACATTGCCTGGTAAAGGATAACAACACTTACCGCTGTGGTAAAGACTACATGATGAAGGTCCTGCATGGTAAAGGCTGAGTGGTAAAGGCTGTTTCCCATTTTGAACTCTTCAACTTTTAATTCCTATTCTTCTATTTCCTTTTTCAGAGTAATAACTACTTTATTACTTATTTTCGATAGAATAAATCTTCCAATCCCTGGAACAGTGATTAGAGATCAAAGACCATTTTTCTAAAAATGTGTGCATTTCCACAAACAACCCAGGGATATTTCTCACTCTTTGCTCGGGCTCCCATTGAACTCTATGGGAGCCCGTGTACAGACGCGCACACGGGCTCCCATAGCAGAAAAGGGGTGGGTGGAGAAGAGCATACACTCTGTGGTGGGCACCCCATGGCGCCCGCCACACTGTGCATGACTGGATCGGGGGGACCCATGGGCACACCCCCTTGACAGATTCGGAGGACCCCAAGTGAAGGGGGGCCTGCTACGGCCCCACGAAGTACGCTTCCGACAGCCGTTTCGTCTCACTGAGACAGAGGCGAAGTGGCTGTATGAATCGTGCATCGTACTTGCTTGGTCAGAATACGGCTCCGTAGCGCGGCACGATTAGGCTACAAACGAGTCGTACGGACAGGTTCGGGTCCCGGAAACGATTTGGTCGGCGCGTATGCGATCTTCGCATCGTACTTGGTTGTTCGGACCTGTGTACGATTCAGTCGTAAACAAGGGCTACAAATCGTATCTGGGAAAGCCAAATCCGAATCGGAGGCCTTCCGAATGACATCGGAAACGGGCCCTAAGTCATAAGGGAATAATCCTCATTCATAAATATTCTACCATAAAATGTACACGTTTTCATTTTTCTTGGCTATTTTCTCAGGTTAAGGAGTTTAACACACTCCTCATTGTCAACATTGGTAAGAAGTAATGGTTTCTCAACTGTCAAGGTGGTTATCTATTAATTTGCTAAACTCCTCCTCTGAGATGCCAAACATTTTTACGTAATCCAGCTGGCATTTTTCTATACCAATATATTACTTAGCTTAATCACTCACTTGCTGTAGCATCTTTGTGATTTTTAGCTAGGGATGTCAAAAGTGCCTGATTTCCACATCCTACCCCTGAGGATAAGCCAAATGAAGGGTCACATATCACACATCCAACAGTCAAAATACTGTGCTACATCCAATTTGCAGAAAGGTCACACCAACCCTTATGGGCAGAAAACAGGGATATATTTGCATTAACATAAAGGAAAACCCTGTACTCATTTATTATTTTAACATTATTCCCTGATGCATTTTTGCGACAAAACCACATAATGAATCTAAAAAATAATCTTTTTATTTTCACATCCAATGAAGCTATTTTTTATCTGTATTACAAAATGTTTATGATTATCATTAAATCAACACAACATTTATTGGCACATGATAAAAAATTTCAAAAACCATTCACAAACAGCCCCCAAAAAACCCTTCTCCTCACACACATACATACTCTCATTCACACTCTAAAATTAACTCTCAACTAATATGGATCCTAACCAATATTTAAAAATATTTTACACAAATATTGGTGGTAATGACTAATGTAATCTGAGGAACATAAACATACTTTTCAGTGACCCACACCCATGTATTAGGCCACCATCTTCAGAACAACATTCCAATATTGAGCTGTGGACCTTCAGGGGTTTTTCAAAACCAAACAGGGTCTTGAAATAAGATATATTTTATTGTCACAAAGTGCATGCTCAGGAATATTTCAATATTTATTTTACGACTCAGCTTCCCTCATCATTGCTCAAATATTTTGCTATCATTTTGATTTTATCCAACTGGGCTAGGGGCATATATAATAAGACATTGTGAAGTAAGAATCTATAATAACATTTATATAGGCATCTATATTGTCTGCATCGTTTGAGCACTGGTAAATCTACCTAACTCCCTAGTTTAAAATATCGAACCTTATATAATACTCTTTTGTCCTCCCTATATTATATGATGATTGTAGACATTTCCTTTACCCAACCACAATGTTACTGTGATTATTTCAAGAACTCTTAAATATTCCTGGGGCTGATACATAAGAATAATTCCTATTTAGAAAATATATTCCCATTAGTTTTAATGTTTAAATATCAATCAATCAAAACAGCTTTATTCGATTATTACAAAATAATCATAGAAGCACAGTTAAGAAAAGACATCAAGTTAGCACATATATAAAATTCACATATTAATACACATAAAATTCATCACATCATAATTGATTTCCTACATCTTAAAACATTCTTTAAGAATGATAAAACAGTAGCAACTATTTGTATATCCACTAAGGATTGTAACATCAAATAGGCTGGACGACATTGTCTTAAGCCACTGTTTCTTAAAATTGGGGAAATCCACCTCTTCCTTTGAAAGGAGTAAAATTTACAGAAAAACAGGACATGGATTGTCGTTTGTGAAGATGAATCGTCACAGGGGCATTTGCACAACGTCCTTGCCCAATCGTTCTGCACCGGGAATGTAACTAATCTATGGAATAATCCTAATCTCAGTCGGGTCAATAAAAATCTATTATGATCACTTATCATCAAACCTAAATATGGCTGGAATCTGTCAGTAGACACAGTGAGCTGATGGGCTAATACAGATACTTTCTTCAATTCATCATTGCTTCTAATACCCTCCAAATGATTCAAACATATGGCTCTCAGATCTTTCCTCGATATATCACATAAACTTGTTGGATTCAGAAAATATTCGGGATGGCCTAAGGTGCACACAAAGTTTTTAATATACATAAGCCATCTTATGTGCGCCACCCCATCGAGACTGCCACAGTCCTGTAATATCTGTCGGTTCAGCCCCAACTGTTCCTTCGTCCAGATCCTATGCCACATAAGTACAGGTTGAATTTTACAAATATCTGATAAAAAGGTCATCCCCAATTCCATGTGACAAATATAGGTAGAGGTACTCTGTGGAACAAGCAAAAGAAATCTTAAGAACTTATTCTCAATTAGTTGTAATGAGTGAACCTCCTCGTAACCCCAAATGCCCGCCCCATAGGTAGCGATGGAGATGCACTTTGCCTTATATATTTGTAAAAGTGCCTCGGGAGCCCGTTTCCCTAGCTTTCTACTAAAATTCATTAAGGCGGCAACAGCTTTTGAAAACAACAGCTTCCTAGACTTTATCGCTTGGGTCCAGCTCCCCCTTCTATCGAAGAAAATCCCCAGATAGGAGAAAGTTTTACAACTTTCTAATTGATTGGTGCCTAAAATTACATTTCTACATTGTTCGCTACCAACCCCACATTTCATTACAAACGTTTTTGAGATGTTAATATTTAAGCCTAATTTTGCCATAAAATTTGAAAAACTGCAAACCAACCTCTGGATGCCCACTGGGGTGCGGGACATGAGAACCGCATCATCGGCATACAACAATGCAGGAATCGAACGCTTACCTACTCGCGGGAGGTCCTGGCATTCCTCCTCCAACGTTTTCCCCAGATCATTTATATATAACGTAAAGAGGAAGGGTGCCAGGACACACCCCTGCCTCACGCCCTTCATCACCTTAAATTGTTTCGTACATTCCCCCCCAGCCCAAATCGGATCCTTGCATTTGCCCCAGCGTATAGTTGTCTTAAAAACACTATTAGAGGAAGATCCACCCCTATATTCTCTAAGATTCTCCATAATTCTTCATGAATTACGGAGTCAAACGCCGCTGTCAAATCGACAAACGTCAAAAACAGCCTGCCCTTTTTTGCTTTTGTATATTTGCCAAGCAACATATTTAAGTTTAGGCCTTGGTCCACAGTTCCAAGGCCCTTACGAAATCCGTACTGTAAGTCACTCAGGATGGAATGATCTTCCGCCCAATCTTGCAATCTGGTTAGCAGGACCCTCCCGATAATTTTAACGGTGGAGTCGAGCAAAGATATCGGCCTATAACAGGCTGGGTTTGACCTGTCACCTTTTTTAAAGATCGGAACCAATACCGACTCAGACCAAGATGTTAAAATACCAGAGGAACTGCAGGCGTTTAAAACTTGAGTCAATATTGGGCCCCACAACCCGATATTATATTTAAAAAGGTCCACCGGGATCCCATCTGGCCCGGGGGCCTTCCCCCCGCACATGCCTCAATAGCCAAATTGACCTCAAACAAGTCAAAACTTAATTTATTGTCATCACTAGATTGTGCACGTACTGAGGGCACTATAGTCAAGTCCTCCTTGACTAACATTAGTGCATTATGACTATAAAGCTTGGAAAAATGATTCACCCAATCTGCCTCCGTAATAGCAAGCTCTACAGAGGCCCTATCACTCTCCAGAAGAAAAGGTGCATTAACAGCCTTCCAAAAGGCAGAGGAATCCCTAGTCTTTGTACTGTGATATAAGTCCTGCCAAGCTTCTTCTTTAAGAGCCTTTTTTCTTATTTTTAGTGCCGCATTGTACTTGCTTCTGGCATCCCTTACCTCCTTCAGAATTCTCGGTCTGTTATGTAAGGCCTTTTTAAGTCTAATATGGGCTTTGGTACACTTTGCATCAAACCAACCTAAATTAGGCTGTTTGTTTTTATTCGTCTTCCTGAATAATTCCTGCTTAATGCAGTCTGCAATATTTAAAAACCCATCAATTATATTTTTATTCGGTGAATCCTCATCTAGACAAACCAGAACCGACTTCTTACAATTTAAAATAAGTTTCTTCAAAAACATATCCGGGTCGATTTTATTCCATTTTAACGCATACCCATTCTGCCTAGATAGGGCTATGGTACCCACAGTATTTGTCCTATGATCTCTCTTCCCAGTCAGACTAGACTTCAACTGTATTGAGATGCTCAAAGGAAAATGGTCGCTCACGGCTATCTTATGAGTCAAAAAATCTCGTACCCTTGATTTATGTCTACAGGACATTAAAATAAAATCAATTAAAGAGGTTTTGCCACGACCATTATAAGTAGAATTAAATGGTACAGACTTAAAACATAATAAATTGGCAAAACCCAAATCTGCATTGAACATAATTTCATTTAAAATTTCTCCATGATGATTATGTGCAAAATGTTGGAAAGACTGAGATTTATCGCAAGAAATCCCACAACACCCAGTATCAGCATAATTACAAATGTTACAATTGAAGTCCCCGCCCCATAAAATACATACATCTCTATTGGGTAAAATCTGGATATTTTGTATAATAGTACCAATTGATCTCACGACTCCCTCAAACCTATCATGGGGTAAATTATTATAAAAGTTGACTACTAATAGGCTAAATGATTTATCAATAACTAAACGCACAACCTGGTAATATGGATCATCACCTATTATATCAATTTTATCAAAATTCAATAAATTTGCGACATATAAACATAGGCCCCCTTTTGCTCTACCTTTGGTAGACGGGACAGCCGGGGTGTGAAAGGTTCTAAAACCATTAATATGGATAGGATCCTCAATCCAAGTCTCCTGTAGACTAATAACATCAAATCGATTCACAAAATCACACCAAGTATGATCTGTCACCTTGGATCTCAGGCCTGCGACATTCCAGGATAAAAACTGACAGCAGTTCTTCCTGCTATCTCTACTAGCTTCAACAGTTGAACCAACTTTGGCTACAATAGTAGGAGGTGAAGAGTGCGGGATAATGGAAGGCCAAGAATTGATAGAAGAGGTGGCCGCACTTGGGGTAGATTGCACCGCATCTAACAAGTCTACCACGGTTAAATCACCTTTCTTGCATATAGGGCTCCCAGAAACACCATCCAATGACCTTAGTTCCTTACACAATTGTGCATTTACAGTGTTATCCTGCTTCATACCATAATAGCTATCCATCCTCCTCACATGATCTAAATCCAGTCAATCTACCTCCTCTAAATTAGGAAGAATGTCAAACCTATTATGGACTTGTACATTGTACCGATGTTCATGAACCAATAAGTGGGAGTCAGTGGGTACAGTTGAACAGGTTTCGGTAGTAGGTTTATAAAAATAACCCAGGGGAAAAATATTAATATCGGAATTCAGAAGAACCCGATTACCTACCCTGGAAAGGATCATTTGAACGAACTGAGGATGACAAAATGATAAAACCACACAATCACCACTTAACTTCTTAGGGCCTCTACCCACCCAGCTTATCCTTCTTGCCATTTTGAACTCAGAAAATAACCTTTCAGTCTGGCCTAACTTAGTTCCCAACCAGCAAAGGCATTTATTTCTGAGTGAGTCCCAGGATTCTTCAACTCCTGGAGATAAACACGGGACGTTCGCTAATACAACTGTGTATGGAGTGACCTCTGGGTGGAGGTCCAACGTCGTCTGTGAATAAAAAATCTCCTGGCTGTCACGTACGGGGTATGGGTCCTTGCCTCTCTTCTCACGAGATATTAATGGACGCGGGCCAAGGTTGATCCTCTCCTCTAGCATATCCCTGTTATGTGACCTCATAGTAGATGTACTAAGTGAGTTAGATGACAGTTGTAAGCCCGCCAATGTGGGTTTGTTCCGGCCCCCTGACTGAGAAATATTCCTACTCGGAGCCTCAGGACCCTCAGGACCCAAGTCAACCCGCTTTATTTGTTGACTGCATAATCTAAGGTCCTCACCACAGTTAGATTGAGAAGGAATATGCCCGTCCGTGTCTGTACAATTATTGTGCGGTCCCACTAAGCTTGGTAAGCACGGTTGATAGAGGACCGGGCGTTTAGACAACGCCGCCTCAATATTGTCTAGTCTAGTGGACAAACCTGCCAAAGTATCTCGGAGAAATATATCCAGTGACTCTAATCTGAGTTTCAAGAAGTTGGAATCAATTTGGTTATTACGCAGGGCCCCAACTACTGGTCTCTCCTTCTTACTAAGTTTAGGCTTATGATGGTGCTGAGCTTTCTTAAGTGTGTTACTCGGGGTTTTAACGATGGTATTAGTTGGAGCCGGTACAGAGTCCGGACTTAAGATATGTGACAGATCTATATTACGAGGTCTCTTATCCGGGGGTTGAAGGACACTCTCATGGTCACTAATAGAAATTTGTTCCACAGTGTTTACTATACACCCGTTACTAACGCCAACCTCGCTAGGTACACATGACTGTTGGGGGGCAGAGGAGGGTTGCTCTGCAGGTATCACCTCCGCTAAAGAGACGGGCTCGATACTTAATTTCTCCGTATTGATGACTTCCTCAACTGAGATAATCTGTTGTTCTATAGCCCCCATAGCCCCGGTCAAATAATTTAATAGGGTCTGCCGGGGAGCCGCCTCCCGACCTGGCCTTGGTGCACTCTGTGTTTTTCTTTTCCCCATAATAAACTAAGAAAGGCACACTAAAACCCAACTTATTATTAAAAATAGAGCTGAGGATTAAAGGTGAGACAAGGCAGCTACTAATTCTATGAGTCAAAATAAAATATAGAATATATGACACAGTGACCCCCACTCAGATATAATCCCTCTACATATACTACGCACAACAATGCACAACAACCTGAAAACACAGACTACAAGCTTACTAGTTGAGAACAGTCCAGCCAAATAAGAAGTAACCCAGACCAGCCTCTTCCGGACTATGATGGACTAAGACGGGCCCGGGGGCAAGGTGCAACGTGCGTTGCGTTGCGGGCTGCAGCGAGTACGACTATGCTGTGTCTTGAAAGGCTTATCCAGATGGAAATGTTCAAACCAACTTGTTAAGGGGTGGCCCTACCCTGCCTCTTCCTGACGATGACGGGCAAGGACGGGCCCGCCCTTGGCCGGGCTTCGCCCGGGCGCGGCCCGCGCGCGTCCCGCGCCGCGAGGTAAAGTCGGCGCTTTTCAGCGCGGGTGATGGAGGCTCCTCCTCCTCCCCCTCAGTCCGCAATGCAGCAGGGCACTTTGGGGCTTGTGGTCTCCCCAGCAAGATGCTTCCGCGACCAGCAGCGCGTCCCGCGCCGCGAGGTAAAGTCGGCGCTTTTCAGCGCGGGTGATGGAGGCTCCTCCTCCTCCCCCTCAGTCCGCAATGCAGCAGGGCACTTTGGGGCTTGTGGTCTCCCCAGCAAGATGCTTCCGCGACCAGCAGCGCGTCCCGCGCCGCGAGGTAAAGTCGGCGCTTTTCAGCGCGGGTGATGGAGGCTCCTCCTCCTCCCCCTCAGTCCGCAATGCAGCAGGGCACTTTGGGGCTTGTGGTCTCCCCAGCAAGATGCTTCCGCGACCAGCAGCGCGTCCCCGCGCCGCGAGGTAAAGTCGGCGCTTTTCAGCGCGGGTGATGGAGGCTCCTCCTCCTCCCCCTCAGTCCGCAATGCAGCAGGGCACTTTGGGGCTTGTGGTCTCCCCAGCAAGATGCTTCCGCGACCAGCAGCGCGTCCCGCGCCGCGAGGTAAAGTCGGCGCTTTTCAGCGCGGGTGATGGAGGCTCCTCCTCCTCCCCCTCAGTCCGCAATGCAGCAGGGCAGTTTGGGGCTTGTGGTCTCCCCAGCAAGATGCTTCCGCGACCAGCAGCGCGTCCCGCGCCGCGAGGTAAAGTCGGCGCTTTTCAGCGCGGGTGATGGAGGCTCCTCCTCCTCCCCCTCAGTCCGCAATGCAGCAGGGCACTTTGGGGCTTGTGGTCTCCCCAGCAAGATGCTTCCGCGACCATTCATTCACGTGCTCACCTAAACTATAATCCACCTTAATAACAATCTTTTTTTATAATTTTATATTACACCATCTTTGTCTTTCTTTTTTTTTTACCAGTTTAGCCGTCTGTTGTTTGTGGTTAGATTTTATTGGTTTGAGAGTTTGACCCAGTAACATAACAAAGTTTTAAGGGATGGGTATGGAAGGCAGAAATCTCAATCCACAAAACAATAAGCCCTTTGCTATTCAGAAACCGCACTTCTAAAGTTCCTGCAGACAAAAATGTCCCAAAACACTAGTAAATGTACTCCGTTTCAACTGTTGATGAAGGCTAGTACCACACAAGACCACTTCCAAGAACCTAGTGAATAATGAAGAGACCGAATAACAATAGAAACATTTTAGAGAAAAAAAAGAAACATTATTTTTTAAAGAACCAGTACATTTTTTCTTTAAAGCAAATCCTTTTGAATTTTATACCAAGGCTGTTGTGTAAGAGCTAACAGAAATGTTTTTCTTTAAAGCAAATCCTGTTGAATGTTATAACAAGGCTTATTTTTTTTTTTGTAAGAGCATATTTTTTTTTCTCTAAAGCAAATCCTGTTAAATTTTATTACAAGGCTTACAACACTTGTAACACACTTGGTAATGCAAGGGGGGATTTTTCAGAACTCAACCACCCATCTAGAGATTAAACATATTTCAGCGCCAATCACATAAAGGCTGACAAAACAAGAAATGGACTCACACACCAAAAAGCTTTTTCTACATTCACTATGTAGGTGAATGTGTTTGCTGCTTGACCCTCAGTCTGAGGAAAAATTATTTGAGGAGGACAGAGAGGGTTCCTGTAAAGGATCAACATCTTTGGGATGCCCAGGAAAGCAGTCATTGCACAATACTGCTTCTTACCTGAAGTAATCCTTTACATGGTTGCAGACTGGGAGCAGGAGCGTGATTCACCTACTGCTCACTCTCAGACTATCCCAGCCATTGTCAAAATACTGGCTGCACTCTATTTCTTGGCACTGAATATTTCCAGAGGGTCATTTTTGACAATGTAGGCATCTCACATTCAAGGTAGCCTCGATGCTTGCAACAGGTATTGAGATGCATAACCAAGAGTGTGCCAGGTTATCGACATGCTACTGTAGAAAAGCATAGGGTGGCAAAGGAATTTTATGCCTTAACCCACTTCCCTTCTGTGGTAGATGAAAGTAACTGCACCCATGTGGTACTTCTGCAACCTCATCATACAGCAAACCTTTTCGGCAACAGAAACTGCTGGCATTCCTTTAACATGCAAGCAGTCTGGAACACCAGGGGCTGCTTCACTGATGCATAAACTGACTTTCCTATAAGAGCACGCAACAGCTACGTTTTCTATCAGCCACTTCTTGCACATCACTCGATTGTTGCGAGTGTTGGAGACATATGGCTCATTGGTAAGTAAGAACAACTAACATGGTGGCTAGGTGGGCATCTGGGGGGTGGGATCTCAAACAAACTCATTACCTCAGGAGGTGTACAATAGGACACACATACATAAACAAGGCATTATTGAACAAACTTTTGGGATACTTAAGTCATGATTCAGATATGTGGAACTTATGGGGAGGGTTCTAACAAGAAGTTGTGTGCTAGATTGCTGTAGACTGTTGTGTGCTACACAACATCGTCATGTGATAGTGCTTATATATAGACATCGACCCTGATCTATGCCCACATGAATGTTCCTGGCGTGAGGTACAGAACAGAGGTGAGGGTATACTTGTGGAGGATTGACTAGTAAACCTTTTTCTAAAGCTTCTACTTTGGATGCTGCATTTATAAAGTTAGACAATGATGAACAGTGGACTACAGCACTGACTGCAGTTGCGGAAGAGACCTCTGCCTACGGCATCAAATAGGAAATTACATACAGGAAGAGGAGGCCAGCCATTTTGGGGTCATTCTGAACCATCCTTTCCACACAACAGCATCTGCCTCACTAACACGGCTCCTTACTACATCAAAATCCTCAACATGGCTGAGGGTTAAGATGAAACGGCCCCCATTCACTGATGCAGAAATAAAAATTATTTGTGAGTGGGTCCTCGAAAGGTAAGCTCAGCCTTATGGGACTCTAGACACCTAGCTGAGCAATTCAGCACAGTTCCAAATTTGGAGGGATATCAGCACATGAGGCAGTGCAGTTGGTGTCCATACCTGGCAGGGTAAGATATCCCAGAAGACTTTCATCGACTTCTATTAAGGCCCAGAACGATGTAATAAATATCGAGTAAAAAATATAGACAACAAAAATATCGACTCCTATACTTAAACAGGTAAGTACAAAAATATTGACTAAAAAATATCGATGTAAAAAATATAGATGTATAAAATACCGACCTTTATATAAATATTAAATAAATTAATATATATTAAATATATTAGATTTAATTTTAACAAAATAAAATAAATTTAAACACACAAACATAATTATTTATACACATATATTTACTTTAAAACAATTAATAAACTATTATTTTTAATTTATGTTAAAAGTTTAAAATTATATACAAATTAAAATATATATCAATGATTTAAAATTTAAAAAAACAAAAATCTATAATAAATTCAAAACTATAAACTACTAAAAAATATTTAAACTTAAATTTCACAATACAGTCAGTGCAAGAGTAGGGAAAGTGTTGGATATTGAAGGGGTAAAAAATAACTATTCCCACTCCAGTGAGTGCATTAGTAGGGTAAGTGTTGGATAGCAGAGTAATTAAATTAACTATTCCAACTCCAGTGAGTGCAACAATAGGGAAAGTGTTGGATAGCGGAGGGGGAAAAATTACTATTCCCACTCCAGGGAGAGCAACAGTAGGGAAAGTGTTGGATAGTAGAGGGGCAAAAATTACAATTCCCACTCCAAAGAGTGCAACAGTAGGGAAAGTGTTGGATAGCGGAGGGGTAAAAATTTACTCTTTCCACTCCAGTGAGTGCAACAGTAAGGAAAGTGCTTGATACCGGAGGGGTAAAAATTACTACTCCCACTCCAGTGACTGCAACAGTAGAGGAAGTGTTGGACAGTGGAGGCGTAAAAATTACTACTCCAACTCCAGTGAGTGCAACAGTAGGGAAAGTGTTGGATAGCAGAGGGGCAAACATGACTATTCCCACTCCAAAGAGTGCAACAGTAGGGAAAGTGTTGGAGAGCGGAGGGGTAAAAATTACTATTACCACTCCACTGAGTGCAACAGTAGGATAAGTGTTGGATAGCGGAGGGGTAAAAAATTGTATTCCTGCTCCGGTGACTGCAACAGTAGGGAAAGTGTTGGATAGCAGAGGGGTAAAAATTACTATTTCCACTCCAGTGAGTGCAACAATAGGGAAAGTGTTAGATAGCGGAGGGGTAAAAATTACTATTCTAACTCCAGTGATTGCAACAGTAGGGAAAGTGTTGGATAGTGGAGGGGTAAAATGTACTATTCCCACTCCAGTGAGTGCAACAGTAGGAAAAGTGTTGGATAGCGGAGGGGTAAATTTACTATTCCCACTCCAATGAGTGCAACAGTAGGGAAAGTGTTGGATAACAGATGGGTAAAATTTACTATTCCCACTCCAGTGAGTGCAACAGTAGGGAAAGTGTTGGATAGCGGGGGTAAAAATTACTATTCCCACTCCAATGGTGGCAACAGTAGGGAAAGTGTTGGATAGCAGAGAGGAAAAAATGACTATTCCCACTCCAATGAGTGCAACAGTAGGGAAAGTGTTGGATAGCGGAGAGGAAAAAATGACTATTCACACTCCAACAGTTAAAAACAATTAATTTTTTTTAAAATTAAAACATTTTATAAAAATTAATACATAGGGGTCGATTCCGATCCCGGTCGGAGGCGCACCTAATACCATTCGGCCAGGAAAAAAGCCAGGCGAATGCCTGTTTCCCGACCGATTCGCACATACGTCCGAGCGAGCAAGTACGATGCGCACAACTGCCCAAATCCCGACCCAGTCGTACTCACCCAATACAGGTCCAGTTCTCCGACCGATGCGGATCCGGAAACGCAGAATCGAGTCGCACGGAAGCCAAAATGCAGCCCCGTCCGGCCAGACAAGTACGATGCGCTTTTCGTACGCGCCGAACCCGTCACTACGCACGGCACGTCAAAGCATCCGGGAGAGGCGCACATAAGCTCCGATTCGCGCCACAACACGATCCACGGCTACGAGACAAACACGCCAGCGACGAGGACGAGGCGAAGCAAAGAGAAAGACGAACGAGACGAACCAACCATGAATCCCATCGTGCCGATCCTACCAATATTCTACATCTATTACCGGAACAGGCACGGACGCGTACGGCGCAGAAGGTAAGTCAGACACCAAACACAAAAACAAACTACACGTACCCGACATATTACACACACACAGAGGGATGCAGAAATTACTTACACCAGCAACAGCAGCACCATAGGGGCTTGATGGCCATCACCAATGCCACATATACACATAGGGGCCTGGATGCCAACAACTAACACCACCCCTACCCAGGGGGTGCTAGATGCCTACCACCACTACCACCCCTACTCAGGGGGTGCCAGATGCCTGTCACTACTACCACCTCTACCCATGGGGGGCTGGATGCCTACCACCACTACCACCCCTACTCAGGGGGTGCCAGATGCCTACCACTACTACCACCTCTGCCCATGGGGGGCTGGATGCCTGTCACTACTACCACCTCTACCCATGGGGGGCTGGATGCCTGTCACTACTACCACCTCTACCCATGGGGGGCTGGATGCCTGTCTCTACTACCACCTCTACCCATGGGGGGCTGGATGCCCACCACCACTACCACTCCTACTCAGGGGGTGCCAGATGCCTACCACTACTACCACCTCTACCCATGGGGGCTGGATGCCTGTCACTACTACCACCTCTACCCATGGGGGGCTGGATGCCTGTCACTACTATCACCTCTACCCATGGGGGGCTGGATGCCCACCACCACTACCACCCCTACTCAGGGGGTGCCAGATGCCTACCACTACTACCACCTCTACCCATGGGGGGCTGGATGCCTGTCACTACTACCACCTCTACCCATGGGGGCTGGATGCCTGTCACTACTACCACCTCTACCCATGGGGAGCTGGATACCTGTCACTAATACCACCTCTACCCATGGGGGGATGGATGCCCACCACCACTACCACCCCTACTCAGGGGGTGCCAGATGCCTACCACTACTACCACCTCTACCCATGGGGGGCTGGATGCCTGTCACTACTACCACCTCTACCCATGGGGGGCTGGATGCCCACCACCACTACCACCCCTACTCAGGGGGTGTCAGATGCCTACCACTACTACCACCTCTACCCATGGGGGGCTGGATGCCTGTCACTACTACCACCTCTACCCATGGGGGGCTGGATGCCTGTCACTACTACCACCTCTACCCATGGGGGGCTGGATGCCTGTCACTACTACCACCTCTACCCATGGGGGGCTGGATGCCCACCACCACTACCACCCCTACTCAGGGGGTGCCAGATGCCTGTCACTACTACCACCTCTACCCATGGGGGGCTGGATGCCTACCACCACTACCACCCCTACTCAGGGGTGCCAGATGCCTACCACTACTACCACCTCTACCCATGGGGAGCTGGATGCCTGTCACTACTACCACCTCTACCCATGGGGGCTGGATGCCTGTCACTACTACCACCTCTACCCATGGGGGCTGGATGCCCACCACCACTACCACCCCTACTCAGGGGTGCCAGATGCCTGTCACTACTACCACCTCTACCCATGGGGGCTGGATGCCCACCACCACTACCACCCCTACTCAGGGGGTGCCAGATGCCTGTCACTACTACCACCTCTACCCATGGGGGGCTGGATGCCTACCACCACTACCACCCCTACTCAGGGGGCTGGATGCCCACCACCACTACCACCCCTACTCAGGGGGTGCCAAATGCCTGTCACTACTACCACCTCTACCCATGGGGGGCTGGATGCCTGTCACTACTACCACCTCTACCCATGGGGTGCCAGATGCCTACCACTACTACCACCTCTACCCATGGGGGGCTGGATGCCCACCACCACTACCACCCCTACTCAGGGGGTGCCAGATGCCTACCACTACTACCACCTCTACCCATGGGGGGCTGGATGCCCACCACCACTACCACCCCTACTCAGGGGTGCCAGATGCCTACCACTACTACCACCTCTACCCATGGGGGGCTGGATGCCTGTCACTACTACCACCTCTACCCATGGGGGCCTGGATGCCCACCACCACTACCACCCCTACTCAGGGGGTGCCAGATGCCTACCACTACTACCACCTCTACCCATGGGGGGCTGGATGCCTGTCACTACTACCACCTCTACCCATGGGGGGCTGGATGCCCAGCACCACTACCACCCCTACTCAGGGGGTGCCAGATGCCTACCACTACTACCACCTCTACCCATGGGGGGCTAGATGCCCACCACCACTACCACCCCTACTCAGGGGGTGCCAGATGCCTGTCACTACTACCACCTCTACCCATGGGGGGCTGGATGCCTACCACCACTACCACCCCTACTCAGGGGGTGCCAGATGCCTACCACTACTACCACCTCTACCCATGGGGGGCTGGATGCCTGTCACTACTACCACCTCTACCCATGGGGGGCTGGATGCCTGTCACTACTACCACCTCTACCCATGGGGGGCTGGATGCCCACCACCACTACCACCCCTACTCAGGGGGTGCCAGATGCCTACCACTACTACCACCTCTACCCATGGGGGGCTGGATGCCTGTCACTACTACCACCTCTACCCATGGGGGGCTGGATGCCTGTCACTACTACCACCTCTACCCATGGGGGGCTGGATGCCTGTCACTACTACCACCTCTACCCATGGGGGCTGGATGCCCACCACCACTACCACCCCTACTCAGGGGGTGCCAGATGCCTGTCACTACTACCACCTCTACCCATGGGGGGCTGGATGCCTACCACCACTACCACCCCTACTCAGGGGTGCCAGATGCCTACCACTACTACCACCTCTACCCATGGGGGGCTGGATGCCTGTCACTACTACCACCTCTACCCATGGGGGCTGGATGCCTGTCACTACTACCACCTCTACCCATGGGGGGCTGGATGCCTGTCAGTACTACCACCTCTACCCATGGGGGGCTGGATGCCCACCACCACTACCACCCCTACTCAGGGGGTGCCAGATGCCTACCACTACTACCACCTCTACCCATGGGGGGTTGGATGCCTGTCACTACTACCACCTCTACCCATGAGGGGCTGGATGCCTGTCACTACTACCACCTCTACCCATGGGGGGATGGATGCCTGTCACTACTACCATTCTACCCATGGGGGGCTGGATGCCCACCACCACTACCACCCCTACTCAGGGGGTGCCAGATGCCTGTCACTACTACCACCTCTACCCATGGGGGGCTGGATGCCTACCACCACTACCACCCCTACTCAGGGGGTGCCAGATGCCTACCACTACTACCACCTCTACCCATGGGGGGCAGGATGCCTACCACCAACAACACCCCCACTCACAGGATGGCTAATGCATGACACAACAAGCACACACCAACATAAGGAATGCAACAAAAAGACATCCCCCCAACACCATGACAAGCGTGTGTAGACTGTGTCAAATGCCTACAACACTGAACATGACTTTGACCCCCTATCACATGTGTCGCACATAAATGTGTGTGGCCCATACAATGCAAGCAGACCATGACCACTGTGGCAATGGGGTCTAAACCCCCATCATCACAGTGACCAAAAGGTAAGTGTGGGGTCCATAGCTGAAGCACATTTTGCACATTGTGGCAATGGGGTATAAACCCCCATCATCACAGTGACCAAAAGGTAAGTGTGGGGTCCATAGCTGAAGCACATTTTGAACATTGTGGCAATGAGGTCTAAACCTCCATCATCACAGTGACCAAAAGGTAAGTGTGGGGTCCATAGCTGAAGCACATTTTGAACATTGTAACAATGGGGTCTAAGCCCCCATCATCACAGTGACCAAAAGGTAAGTGTGGGGTCCATAGCTGAAGCACATTTTGAACATTGTGGCAATGGGGTCTAAGCTAGGCCTGGGTGGTAAATTCCGTTCCGCTCGCGGAATTTGCGGAATTTGGGTAATTTCGCGTTCCGCGGAGAACGCGAAATTGCCAAAAATTCCGCGATCCGCGACTTCGCGGAGTTTTTTGCTTGTTCGCGCCTTCAAAATGCGTGTTCGCGAGATATTTCTCCCCGAGCACGCAAACAGCGTTCGCGAACAGGAAAAAAGCATCGCGAACGGGCGGAACGAGCAATTCCGCGTGTTTGCGGAACTTTTGCGTGCTCGCGGAGATTTTTTACCGTTTTGCGGAGCTTTGCGTAGCGCGATTGCGCAAATTCCGCCCACCCCTAGTCTAAGCCCCCATCATCACAGTGACCAAAAGGTAAGTGTTGACATTGAAAAAGCTGCAACTGCCAAACTGCATGGATGATTCCTGGTCACAGAACAACAAACACATCAGTGGCAAAGTAGTGCCTGTGTCCCATAGCAACATAGATTGGGTGAGGCAAACAGTGCAGTGCAAATAAGACATACCTTTGGCCATGTGCAGACAAACATCACCCATGGGGGCTGACACTGTCAACATCCATCAATGACACAATGACAGAAGTGACCATCATAATGCAGACCCACATATTCGCACCAATGGGCACACAAATGTAGATACCCTGTGGAGCCTGTAGATGTGAGGTGAACAAATAACATACCATGGCAGCAATGGGATACACAAACAATGATCATTGTGCTGACTGATGACCTAGGAGTCCCAGGGACAGCAGGTGAAACCCACCAAACAACATACAGCCAATAGCACACTAAAGATATGCCAATGCAGTGGTGCAGATGCACAAACAGGCAGACCCACACTGCACAACAAACACAACAGGTGAGGGGGGGGTGCGAGTGTCCCCAGGCAACCACACAACACATGATGAGGCCTGAATACCAATTACACAGATGCACATACAGTGCCACACAAAAGTAACTCATGGATCCAAATCCCCTATGTGGGCAATCAGGCATTGTTAGATGAGAGGGAGCACAAATTACACATGTCACACAAGCTTGTAGGAACAGCAACTAACACAGCAAGAGACAGACCCACCACAGCACTACCCCCAGGGACCCCATATTGTGCTGACACTAGCCTGCATGATAATCCCACTGTGATGACAATGTCAGATGACGTTCACACTGTGAAACCCAGCCATGTGTCTTGAGCAACGAACTACCATCACACCTACACAAGCTCCAATCAATCAGCACGGCCTGCCAGCCAAGGCCAATATGGAGGTAGGGGTCTGGCCGTGCAACAACTCACTTTTGCACACACTCAACACCACACACCCTGATCTCCACCAATGTGCAGCAGTGAAGCTCACATGGACTGGTGACATTGCACATGCACCCATGACAATACCAGGGGTGGTGGTGGGAACCAAGGTGCAGAAACCCATCACACATGGCCAGTCAACAAGACTTGTCAATGTCTGACACACAGCACAGTATGCTGTACATGGGCATGATGTGAAATCCACCACAATCAATGGGATCGTGGCCATAGTCACACACCAATGAAGAAGCCAAGGTGACACACGAAGAACACACGTACACAACTACCAACATTGCAGCTCTGACCCTGAGGAGTGGCAGCAGTCACACACACAACGTGTCACAATCACTGTAAGCTAACACAAACTGTAAATCACATTACTTGTGTAAACAACAAGTCCCAAGGGGAATCCTGAATGTGTCCCATCTGCGTTTGCCCACATCCCCAGCACTGACAACAAAGACAACCTGGGATGACAACCTCATGAACATTAGTTTGCCATGCACCCACAACACAGAGAAACCAGGTCCAAGATGCTGGATGAACACAGAACAACTCAGCAAGCATCACAAACAGGAACATCCCTAGGGACACAGCCTGTGTAGGAAAAGGGAAGGGAACACGCACAGACATGCTTACACAACACAGGCCCACGCAATGTCACCAGATTACACACTGCCATGAGGGCACACCACTCCTGTGGAAGGTCCGCTGTGCCAAACCTTGTCTGTGCACGACCCAAACATGTCAGCAGAACACTCCGTCAGTGAGTCAACAACCACAACACACAGAAGGCTCTGCTCACATCAGCCTGGGTACGGGGGTGTCACGTCAGTCATCTGCACACACACCAAACACGTGTCAAGCAGGTTGCACTGTATACACAGATGAGTCCTTCTACATTGATGTGCAAAACTGCATGTCCAGTGGAGCTTGGCACACAGTCAGGGAAATCGGAACATTGAACAGTGGTAAGCCCACCAGATGTGCATCAGTGTAAGACAAAGATGTTCATTTACAAATGCAAAAAGGACATCCCTGTGTCAAATGCTGAACATTACACCCTCAGACTGTAGCAAAGGATGCCATAGATCCAGAATACAACAGGACACATATCCCATGGACCACATGGAGTCCATCACTGCAACACTTCATCGTCCTGATGTGAACACTATTACAACTGCAAATGCAGGATGCTACTCATCCACATCATGTACATCAAAAGAAAACCCAAAAGTAAACAAAAAGAGGCATTATTCAGCAAAAGTCAGGGTAAAAACGGAAGTCCAAAAGAAACTAAGGCCAATGGCCAGTCCAAAATCACAGTACCAACGGGGTGAGAAGTGACAACTGGTCACACATTGCTTGCCTGCACTGGTACGGTTGGGGGACATCACCCTTGGAGGGGCATACAAGGGGCAGGCCAGGCACCGCAGGGACAGGATCAGGGGATGGCAGAGTGAGGCAGTGAAGGGGTGGTGGGTGCAGGAGTGTCACCAGCAACTGCAGTGGAGGTGTCTGACTCAGGGGGGGCCGGCACCACCGTGGTACACAAGTCAGTTGGTGTGGGTGCCGCAACCACTGCAGTGGGCTGGACTGATGTAGTGGACTGGGTACCCACTGCAGTGCCCAAGTCAGACGTGGTGGTTGTGGACTCCACTGCAGTTCATGACTCCAAGGGAGTGGAAGGGTGGGCAGATGAGGTGGGCAGGACAGAGGGGGGGACCCGGTCCCCACAACAGTGCCACTAACAGGCAGAGCGTCTGGGTTGGGGGTGGAAGAGCAAGTGGCAGGGGGGGAGGGCCTAAGCAGTCTGGGGATGCGGTATCGGTGTGTGGGGGAACCTGGGGCAGGGTTTGGCAGGGGAACCTGTGCAGTGGTGGCCTGGGGGATGGAGGAGAGAGACTGGGTGCTGGAGCTGCGTGGTGGTGGTGGTGGGGTCTTGCTCTTCCTGCTCCGGGGGGACTTCCAAATGGGCTCCTGTGTCTACCTGCGCCTGGGGGAGGGTGTCCGGGGGCGAGGGGCACTCCTCTCTGTGTGGGTGGACTTCCTCTTCCCCTGGTGTGCTGGGTCAGCAGGAATGGTGGGGAAGAGGCCGAGGTCACACAGGAAGACCTGCTGTGTATGTGTGGTAGCAGGCGAGGCAAGGGAAGGGGTCTTGGAGGGAGAGGATTTGGAGGACTGTGGAGTGAATGTGGATGCCTGTGTGTGTGTGTGTGTTCCCCATCCCCTGTGTCTGTGGTATCAGTCCCCTGAGGATGCTTGTGTGCACGTCTTGCCTTACTCTTGGGTGTGTCTGTGCTGCTTGTGTCTGTGTGTTTGGATGACTGTGCAGGTGTGCATGTGCCTTGGACAGGTAGGGGGGCAGGAAGTGTGGATGGGGCAGAGGTGGGAGGGGTGAGGGACTGTTGGAGGAGGGACACTGCTGCCGTCAGGGAGGAGTCCATGGACCTATTGCTCCTCTGTAGGGCAGACATACCCGTCGAGATGCCCTCCATGAACGACACCAGCTGTGTCAACAGAGTGGTGTGTGCATGGAGGACACTCAGCATTGCTGTCTGCCCTACATGGAGCTGCCGAAGGAGGTACACAGACTCCTCACTCAGGGCAGCATGGGACACAGGGGCAGGGGCTGCGGTGCCTGGCATGAAGGAGACACGCTCCCGAGCACGGGAGCCTCCACGGACCTCAGGAATGGGAGCCGATGGGAGGGCGGTGGTGGTGGTGGTGGTGGCGGGGCCAGACAGACTAGCTGGCCTTTGGTGGCTGCCGAGACCCGCCTCCACAAGGGAGTCATTCTCCGAGCTGCTGTGGTCCCCAGCTGAGGTGGATGGTGCTGAGGACTCCTCGGTGTGGCTCCCCTCACCCTCCGTGCCACTGGGTCCCTCTGACCACTCGTCCGATGCTGACCCAGTCTGGCTCCGCTGCTCCTCCTGGTCCGTGGAGCTGTCCCCTCCTGTGGCCGTGGATGTATCTGCAAACAATTATGGAAACAGACAAACATCAGTCACCTGCACTGACCGCACACACCACAGTAAGTACAGCACATTACAGAGCAAGCCCTGGCATCCTTAGTTGAACATTGCCTAAAGTCCTCGCACAGATTCGGGGAAGCCAATTGTCATTCTGATGGTCAACCATGGGACTCACACCCCTCCTGCCCTTGCACCCATCTGTCTGGTGCCTGTCTGATGGTAAGACCCCAGTGTGGACACATGCACCACCTACACAGTTGTTGGACATTGCAGGGAACACGGTGAAGCATGTGAACATGCACACATCACATCTCTTGCCACTGAGTCAGTGCAGGTGTCCGGATAAAGGGATGGCCAGATTCTAATTAGAAATGCATGTGATGCATACCAGCACCAGACACCATGATGCACCCATGTCCGGTTAGTCAATGCCACAATGGGGTGCATGTTGCACATGTCACTCCCCTGCAGGATCAGTCCCAGGAAGTTGAATGCCATGACACAGGAATGCGTGCAAAGTCATACATTACTGTCTCAAGTCACATGGCCATGGCAGCCAGACAACAACAGTCTGCACTGTGTCACAATCCGAGGGCATGGGGAATGCAAGTTATGTGACTGACAAGTGCACATGTCCATCCCCCAAAAACCACATAATCTGTACTACTATTTGTCCACGTCATACCAACTGGACATATGGGGGACATGAAACACAACTCCCTGAACATGAGCACCTCACAGTGTGCTGTGAATGAAAATACAGCTTCCTTAAAGTCACAGTCGCAAACACCTGTGTGCACAGTCAAGTGATCAGACACCTATAAGACACAGAAGTATCGTCTATCATGGTCACATCTCAGATGGCATGCTGAGCCCCAAACGATGAACATACCAGTAGTCCTGACAATGAAGACACAGCACAATGAGACAGAGGCAGACACCTGAGGGTACATTTCACTGATCACAACATGCCAGATGATACACGGGAGTGGGAGTACAGAGTGTATTGTATGCACTGGAGTAGGCATGACTGTCCAGCTCCACCTGTAAGAGGGATGAGTCCTGGACAGTAGGCAGGTGGCTAAGCATGTGTGACACACTGGATACACATACTCCTGAGGCCCAAATATTGTTTCCACCAGCAGCATGGGTGTGTGCCACATTCCCAAGGGACATGTGGTGAGTCAGAACAGCAAGCGGACCACATATCAAAGTTACACGCAGATCACATGTCAGAACTTAGGCATTGTGTAGGCAATTGACCCACCCATGAATCGCACAACATAGTCACGGGAACAAATGCTGTCCCCCACCTTGAGCAAAGCAAAATGCAATGACACAGTCCCCAAATGACACAATTTCCTGACTATAAGGGCCACACATATGCGTATCAGAGGAGAAGTGGGCATGTAACAAATGAGGGACATGGGTCCTGGACCACATGACTGATGTACTGTGGAAGTTTAACCAGGCCAGAGGAGGGCACATAGCATGTCAGACAAAGTGCACAGTGCAGTCATGGACTCACCCCCTCCTTGCTGCTGTCTGTCCCTCAGCTGCCCATCCAGGTCAGGGAAGACCACCGCCAGGATACGGAGCATGTGGGGGGTCAGGGTCCAGTGTCCGCCCCTCCTGCAAGGAGGCGACAGCTTCAGCTGGACCCTTGCGATCCTCCGGGTCCAGCCACGAAGGTCCTGCCACCTCTTTTGGCAGTTGCGGATCCTGCGCCTGTAGACCCCCACGGATCTTACTTTCCGGGCGATGGTCAGCCAGATGTCCTGCTTCTGGTGGGCATCAACCTGTGAGGATGACAAAGTGAAAAGGCCATTACTACACATGCAACATATACATGCATCACACCTTTGGATATACATGTCTCAATTACAGGGGCATATGATGTACACAGGCAGTGCAACAATGGCTATGAACAGTTTGCCAGCAGTCACTACATGGTATCATTGCATGGGAATTAAACCTAGTTGGAATGCACTGTTACTGCACTGTACCAGTTCAGTGCATGTAACTACACACTTTGGGGTGTGACAACTACTCAGTGGGCATGCTAGCCAGTGGTGTGCACACTGAAAGTCCTGCTAGTCAGACAACATGCACAATTAGTGATGCAGTGGACAGCACACTCACCTGCTCCCCTGGTTTCCCATACAGCTTGCTGTACTGTGGAAGGAGGCTGTCCAGCAGGGCCTGGTTCTCCTCAGGGCTGAAGGCTGGGGCTCTCTCCACAGTACGTGCCATTGCAGCAGCCAGAGGATGCATAAACAGCAGCAGTGTTGGTGGCAGATGTCGTCCTGGAGCATGTAGTGCAGGCAAGTGAGCTCTCAGGGGAACAGCCAGCATTATATGTGTGCTGCAGAGGCAGATACTGTCCCATGTGTCCAAAGTGATAGGTCCAAGTCGTTTGCATCTTCTAAATCTGACCAATCCATGGTATAGCAGCACTAATACACGCCCAGAGCATCCTTCAAATCTTCAACTTCATGACACCCATGATTTTGCAACATTGTTGTTGCTGGCCAACTGAATTCACTGCATCAGACTCGTTGGAGCTTCGAAAACGCGTCCGTTGCTATGCCAGGCCCCAGCCAATGTGTGCGCACCGATCGGTCCATTGCTGTACAACGTGTACCCGCGATACAACGCGTACCCGCTCACATTGAATGCAATGGGCCGGCCGGGCACACCGATCGGTCCATTGCAGTTCAACGCGTACCCGCGATACAACGCGTACCCGCTCACATTGAATGCAATGGGCCGGCCGGGCACACCGATCGGTCCATTGCTGTACAACGCGTACCCGCGATACAACGCGTACCCGCTCACATTGAATGCAATGGTCCGGCCGGGCACACCGATCGGTCCATTGCAGTTCAACGCGTACCCGCGATACAACGCGTACCCGCTCACATTGAATGCAATGGGCCGGCCGGGCACACCGATCGGTCCATTGCTGTACAACGCGTACCCGCGATACAACGCGTACCCGCTCACATTGAATGCAATGGGCCGGCCGGGCACACCGATCGGTCCATTGCAGTTCAACGCGTACCCGCGATACAACGCGTACCCGCTCACATTGAATGCAATGGGCCGGCCGGTCACACTGATCGGTCCATTGCAGTTCAACGCGTACCCGCGATACAACGCGTACCCGCCCACATTGAATGCAATGGGCCGGCCGGGCACAGCGATCGGTCCATTGCTCTACAACACGTACCCGGGATGCAATGCGTACCCGCTCACATTGAATGCAATGGGCCGGCCGGGCACACCGATCGGTCCATTGCTCTACAACGCGTACCCGGGATGCAACGCGTACCCGCTCACATTGAATGCAATGGGCCGGCCGGGCACAACGATCGGTCAATTGCTGTACAACGTGTACCCGCTCACATTGAATGCAATGGCCAATGTGTGCGCACCGATCGGTCCATTGCTGTCCAACGCGAACCCGCTCACATTGAATGCAATGGCCAATGTGTGCGCACCGATCGGTCCATTGCTGTCCAACGCGAACCCGCTCACATTGAATGCAATGGCCAATGTGTGCGCACCGATCGGTCCATTGCTGTCCAACGCGTCCCTGGACAAGTCACTGGCATATGTCACCATGCCTGTCACAGGTGAACATATGCCAGCCACATATACTTCCCAGGGAGTGAGGGGCACACCTACAACACCACAGCCTGTCCACACTGTATCCTAAGGCATGTAAGGCTGCATTACCTATTCCGTGTATGGGGGTGAACATGTTGTTCTGTGGGTGTCACTTCGGGGCAGCCACTCCCAGGCTGTGCACGTGTTCATGGGGACAGAATCCTTGGTGTGTCGTGCACATGACCACTGTGATGTGCAACTGTTCATTCCTGAGCATGTGGCATGGTCACATTTCACGGTGGTGTATGTGTATGTCATGTCACATACCCCCTGAGTCCCATGTGGGATGTTATGTACGTCCCAGGGTGACCCATTGGCACAATAGTGATGGTCCTCCACAGTCTGTGTGCATGTTGTGTTTACAATGTTTCTGATTCCATGTGCACAATGGGAGACAGTCTCCACATCCACGTTGTTTGTGCATGAACTTTGATGTTGTGCGTGTGTGTGTCACAGACGTCCATGTCTGTCCTGCCGAGGCAACAGGGACCACTACCTGTGGGGGTCATGGTTGTTTAGCTGTGGTGTATTCATGATGCACCATGTCATGCCAGTGTCCATGTGGCAATACAGGGTCCCTGGGAATCTACCTGTCGATGAGCTGTGATGCCTGGGGCACATCTGTCCACACATGTCACTGTGGGGTGTGTTTGGAACGTGGCAGCAGTAGATGGGAACTGTGACACAGCATCATGATATCCTATGGCACAACATGGGACTTGTTGATGCCACTTGTTGAACTGTGATGTTAGATGTTGGCCATGTAGGTGCCATACATGTCCTTACGGAACTGCACACATCATGTACTTGTGTCTCATAATGATGTATCATGTGATATTGTGTATGGTCAATGCCACATATGTGGGGTGACTGACAATCTTTCTTTCTTCACCTATGCACTGCAGGGCACCAGCTGTCCATAGACCATTCCCTGACCTTGCATCCATGGTGGAACGGGACTGCATCCGACGGTACCGCTTCACCAGGCCGCTGATTGAGGAATTGACGGTGCGCTTGGCCCCACATTTGCAACCTGGCCGGACATACCCCACAGCGCTGACCCCCAAGGTGAAGGTGATGGCAGCCCTACACTTCTTTGCCACTGGTACCTTTCAACACACTGTGGCATCTGCTGGTGGGATGTCACAGACCATGTTCAGCCGTGTGCTACGCAATGTTTTGGAGGCTATGTTGAGATACCTGAACCAGTACATCTATTTCCCTAGACCTCAACAACTCACTGACGTGAAGAGTGACTTCTATGCCCTGGGGAGGATGCCGCATGTCATTGGCTCCATTGATGGGACACATGTGGCTTTGATACCACCACAGGCACATGAGCAGGCATACAGGAACCGCAAACATTACCATTCGGTCAATGCACTGGTGGTATGTCTTGCTGATATGAGTATCTCACACGTGTTTGCCCGTTTCCTCGGTTCTGCACACGATGCCTACGTGATGAGGAGTAGTCGCATCCCGAGGATGATGTCACAGATGCGGAACCAGCGTGCCTGGCTTGTCGGTGTGTACTGACTTTGTACCATTGTGTGTGTTCTGCGATGTAGTATTCCACCCTCTTTTCCAAATCAGCTAATGTGCAATTGTCCATATGTAGGTGACTCCGGATACCCCAACATGCCGTGGTTGCTGACGCCCCTCAGGAACCCTGTGACACCAGCACAGATGCGCTACAATGAGGCACATGGTCGGACCAGGAGAGTGATTGAGCGGACATTTGGTCTCCTGAAGAGCCGCTTCCGCTGCCTGGACAAGACAGGAGGGGCCCTCCCATATGCCCCAGCAAAGGTGTACAAGATTGTCATCGTCTGCTGCATGCTACACAACCTGGCTGTGCGGAAGGAGTTGCCTCTCATCCTGGATGACGATGACCAACATCCGCCACCTGTGGAGGATCCTGGCCTGGACCACGATGCCAGTGATGAAGATGATGATGATGGTGATGTCCGCACACAGCTCATCACCAACTTCTTCAGCTGAATGTGAGTATCCGGAGATGTCATGTCAATGATGTGAGTATGCATGATATGTGTTGGTGGTGCTCTGGTGCTGTTTGAGTGTGGCCATGTGCTACATGACTGTATGCGTGTAGCGATGCGTCCTTACAGGTAGTCTGTACTCCCCAACAGTGTTGACATGCTAACTTGGTTCTGGGTGGGTATCTTGTGACATGTATTGGGCATGAGTATTGCAGTTCTGTCCTGTTCTTCAGTGCTTTTGACTGTGTGTCATTTCTGTCCTTCACAGGGTACTTTCAGAGTTGTTTGGTCAACTGTGATCCCCCAGCACTGTGATTAAACATCCAGGGTGGTAGCTGTTGTGTCCCTACAGGTGATGTGCGCCACACCCATGGACTTCCTTCCTTCTACACTTGTTGACTTGTTGTCCTTCACAGGGTACTTTCAGAGTTGTTTGGTCAACTGTGATCCCCCAGCACTGTGATTAAACATCCAGGGTGGTAGCTGTCGTGTCCCTACAGGTGATGTGCGCCACACCCATGGACTTCCTTCCTTCTACACTTGTTGACACAATGTGTCAACAAGTGTAGAAGGAAGGAAGTCCAAGTGTGCCCACTGCCAGGTGGGATTACCTTGCATCTGTAGTGGTTACAACATGTTGCAAATGTGTAATAAACCTGTGCTTCACTTTGTGATGTGCGTTGTCTGTGGTCACACATCTGACTGACATTTGCTTACTGCACCAGTGGGCTAGTTGACAAAGACTGTGAATAGGTGTTGTGTCTGTGCATTGCACCGTATTTCCTGGCAACATCAGTGTAGGCGATGAGTCAGGTGGCCTTGGTGTGTATATGTTGTGTAGCCCTGGTGGTGTGTCTCCCTCATATGTGTCACGTGCCATGACTCACATGCCTGTGTTGTACTTGCTGTAGCAGTTAGCATGCACAGTGTAATTTCGCAGGTCATCATCTCCATGACAGAAACCACGTTGGAATCACAACAGAGGCAGGTATGGTGTATTAGTGTGTTTATTGTCATAAATGTGTGAGTATAGTGCACAGGATGGTGGGTGCTGTACATTGTGATTGTAATCCAAAGTTCCTAGATGATTTGGAAGTCCTGGTAGCAGAAATGTCCTGAGTAAAGTCCACAGTCATCTGATACATTGGTCCAACTTGTACTCCCCATGTCATGTGGGGGAGTTGTGTTGCATTCAACAGGGTGAACAATTTGCGCACAAAGGTGATTATCCAGAACAGGTTTTGGCTTCCTGGGGGTTGCGCATGGCCATCGGCCTCTCAGTTTCCCTTCCTCGGACGACCCCTCTTCTTTGGGGGGGGACCCTCAAGTGCAGGGGACTCTCCGCCAGAGTCATCCTCCCTCCCTGTGGCAGTTGCAGTTGTTTCAGCACCAGATGTTGTGGGCACACAGGGAGGTGTTGACATGTTGCTGCTCATCTGGCGGAGGCATTGTAATATGTCCCTATGCACCGCCGTCATCTCTTGCAGTGTGTCCCACTTGGACTCCATGCGGGACATGTGTAAGTCCAAGCGGGCATGATGGGCAGCCTGCTGCTGTTGTATCTCCCTGAGGATCCCCACTACCTGGCTGAGCTCTCCGGTGCTGGTCTGGTACGCATCGGCTATGCGTACCAGTTGTGGGTCATCATGCAGTCCAGACCCCTCTGCGAGCAACGACCTATCTCTACCACCCCTCCCACCACCCCTGGCGACACGTGCAGTACCTGAGGTGGCACGCACAGGTGACCCTGGGCCCCCTTAGGGGTTGCTGGTGGTGTTGGTGTCCATAGCCCCACGTTGGGCCAGGGTCCATGTGCTGGTGGTGGTGGTGGTCCTTGGTCTGTCCGTGTCGGCAGGGGTGGTATGTGTGTTGACAGTCATTGGAGGGGTGGGTGCAGGGGGTGCAGCTGGTGGTCCTGCTGGTGCTGCATGATGACTCGCTCCGGAGGTGCCAGGTAGGTCTTCGTCATCCGAGGAGGGCAGAGGCTGTTCCACACCAGTGAGCTCCGTTTCCCCTGGATCCTGGGACAGGGACTCCTCAGCGTCTGCTGCTGTGTCCCCATCATCACCTGTTTTTGGGAGACACACACAATGTATGTTATGTTTCTGCAGGCATCAATGGTTGACACACCTGACAGTTGTGACTGTACCTCTGGATGCGGGCCTGTACATTGCATTGTCCTAAGTTGTCACAGTCAGAGGTTGATATTGGTGTAGCACATTGTCCTGCATACTTTGAGCATTTCAATTTGAATGTTGGGGTGTGTACATGGTCTGCATTGGTTGTATTTGGTTGACATCCGGACCTCCTTCTCCCCCCAGCCCAGTTATCCCACCATGAAGCATGCCACCCTTGCAGTGGGTTCAGGTTGACTCTCAGGATGTCAGTGAGTGGTGTCCTGCTGTTGGTTGGTGCCCAGTTCCCAGCAGGGCCTTGTGCTCCCCACAGCAGTACCCAGTGTCAGCCATCTTGTCAGTTCTTTGCCACTCCCTGTGATGTGCGCATGGTTCAGGGTGGTGTTGATGGGACAGTTGTGGGGGTGACCAATATCTGTGACTGCCACTCCCATCATGCTATTGCCTCCACCCCCTTCCCAGCATGCCCATGCTTCCTTCCTTTTGACTCTGCTTCCCTGTGGGGTTGTGTGCCTGTGCTGACAAGATGGCTGACAGTGTTATCCTGGGGTTAGTTTTGCTACAAGTCCCATGTGTGTCCCTGTGCTTCACACAGCATGACCCAGGGTTGTGGTTCTTTGTGGGATATTTGATTAGAGTGTGAGGCAATGCATTCTCCCAGGTGAGTTGTGTGGAGTTTGTGTTAGGGGTGTGTGTGAGTGGAGCTGCTGGTAACTATGGTCAGTGCTGTCAGTCCTCCTTCCCACCCAGCCAGATATCCCACCATGGAACGTGCTTCCATTGCAGGGAGTGCAAGTTGTCTTTCAGGATGTCAGTCAGTGGTGTCCTGCTGTTGGTTGGTGCACAGTTCCCAGCAGGGCCTTGTGCTCCCCACAGCAGTACCCAGTGTCAGCCATCTTGTCAGTTCTTTGCCACTCCCTGTGATGTGCGCATGGTTCAGGGTGGTGTTGATGGGACAGTTGTGGGGGTGACCAATATCTGTGACTGCCACTCCCATCATGCTATTGCCTCCAACCCCCTTCCCAGCGTGCCCATGCTTCCTTCCTTTTGACTCTGCTTCCCTGTGGTGTTGTGTGCCTGTGCTGACAAGATGGCTGACAGTGTTATCCTGGGGTTAGTTTTGCTACAAGTCCCATGTGTGTCCCTGTGCTTCACACAGCATGACCCAGGGTTGTGGTTCTTTGTGGGATATTTGATTAGAGTGTGAGGCAATGCATTCTCCCAGGTGAGTTGTGTGGAGTTTGTGTTAGGGGTGTGTGTGAGTGGAGCTGCTGGTAACTATGGTCAGTGCTGTCAGTCCTCCTTCCCACCCAGCCAGATATCCCACCATGGAACGTGCTTCCATTGCAGGGAGTGCAAGTTGTCTTTCAGGATGTCAGTCAGTGGTGTCCTGCTGTTGGTTGGTGCACATTTCCCAGCAGGGCCTTGTGCTCCCCACAGCAGTACCCAGTGTCAGCCATCTTGTCAGTTCTTTGCCACTCCCTGTGATGTGCGCATGGTTCAGGGTGGTGTTGATGGGACAGTTGTGGGGGTGACCTATATCTGTGACTGCCACTCCCATCATGCTATTGCCTCCAACCCCCTTCCCAGCATGCCCATGCTTCCTTCCTTTTGACTCTGCTTCCCTGTGGGGTTGTGTGCCTGTGCTGACAAGATGGCTGACAGTGTTATCCTGGGGTTAGTTTTGCTACAAGTCCCATGTGTGTCCCTGTGCTTCACACAGCATGACCCAGGGTTGTGGTTCTTTGTGGGATATTTGATTAGAGTGTGAGGCAATGCATTCTCCCAGGTGAGTTGTGTGGAGTTTGTGTTAGGGGTGTGTGTGAGTGGAGCTGCTGGTAACTATGGTCAGTGCTGTCAGTCCTCCTTCCCACCCAGCCAGATATCCCACCATGGAACGTGCTTCCATTGCAGGGAGTGCAAGTTGTCTTTCAGGATGTCAGTCAGTGGTGTCCTGCTGTTGGTTGGTGCACAGTTCCCAGCAGGGCCTTGTGCTCCCCACAGCAGTACCCAGTGTCAGCCATCTTGTCAGTTCTTTGCCACTCCCTGTGATGTGCGCATGGTTCAGGGTGGTGTTGATGGGACAGTTGTGAGGGTGAACAATATCTGTGACTACCACTCCCATCATGCTATTCAATCAATCAATCAATCATGTCACTTATAAAGCGCACTACATACCCGCGAGGGTCTCAAGGCGCTGGGGGAAGAGGGGGGTGGTGCTGCTACTGATCGAAGAGCCAGGTCTTGAGGAGTCTTCTGAAGGCCAGTAGGTCTTGGGTCTGTCGGAGGTTGGTGGGGAGGGTGTTCCAGGTCTTGGCGGCGAGGTGGGAGAAGGATCTGCCGCCGGCGGTCGTTTTCCGGATGCGGGGGACTGTGGCGAGGCTGGTCGAGCGGAGCTGGCGGGTGGGGGTGTAGAAGCTGAGTCGTCTGTTGAGGTAGGCTGGTCCGGAGTTGTGGAGTGCTTTGTGTGCGAGGGTGAGGAGCTTGAAGGTTATCCTCTTGTTGACAGGGAGCCAGTGCAGGTCTCTCAGGTAGGGTGTGATGTGGCTGCGTCGGGGGATGTCGAGGATAAGACGTGCAGAGGCGTTCTGGATGCGTTGCAGCCGTCTCAGGAGCTTAGCCGTCGTTCCTGCATAGAGGGCGTTTCCGTAGTCCAGCCTGCTGGTGACGAGGGCCTGGGTGACTGTTTTTCTTGTTTCGGTGGGGATCCACTTGAAGATCCTGCGGAGCATTCGGAGGATGTTGAAGCAGGATGAGGAAACGGCGTTGACCTGCTTAGTCATGGAGAGGGTGGGGTCGAGGATGACCCCTAGGTTGCGTACGTGGTCGGTGGGTGGCGGGGCTGTTCCCAGTGATGTTGGCCACCAGGAGTCGTCCCAGGCTGAAGGGTTGGAACCAAGGATGAGGACCTCCGTCTTGTCCGAGTTCAGCTTCAGGCGGCTGGTCCTCATCCATTCGGCGACGGCCTTCATTCCTTCGTGGAGGTGGGCTTTGGCGGTGTGAGGGTCTTTGGTGAGGGAGAGGATCAGCTGGGTGTCGTCGGCGTAGGAGATGATGTTGAGGTTGTGCTGTCGGGCGACGTGGGCGAGGGGTGCCATGTAGATGTTGAACAGCGTTGGGCTGAGGGAGGAGCCTTGGGGTACGCCGCAGATGATCTTGGTGGCCTTGGATCGGAAGGGGGCGAGGCGGACGCTTTGTGTTCTGCCGGAAAGGAAGGATGTGGTCCAGTCCAGGGCCTTCTCTTGGATCCCGGCGTCGTGAAGGTGTGTTCGTAGTGTGTGGTGGCAGACCGTGTCGAAGGCGGCTGATAGGTCCAGGAGGATGAGGGCTGCTGTTTCTCCGTTGTCTAGCAGGGTCCTGATGTCATCGGTGGCGGCGATGAGGGCGGTTTCGGTGCTGTGGTTGCTGCGGAAGCCGGACTGGGAAGGGTCCAGGATGTTGTTCTCCTCGAGGTAGCGGGTCAGTTGTTTGTTGACGATTTTCTCGGTGACCTTCGCGGGGAACGGGAGCAGAGAGATGGGTCGGAAGTTCTTGAGGTCCTTGGGGTCTGCCTTGGGTTTCTTGAGTAAGGCGGTGATCTCGGCGTGCTTCCAGCTTTCCGGGAAGGTTGCTGTCTCGAAGGAGATGTTGATTATTTTCCGGAGATGGGGCGCGATGGCTGTACTGGCTTTGTTGAAGATGTGGTGAGGGCACGGGTCTAGCGGTGAACCGGAGTGGATGGTGTTCATGATCTCGCTGGTGTCCTCGTCGTTGATGTTGGTCCAGGAGAGCAGGCGGTTGGTGGTTGTGGGGGCAGTGGTCTCGGTGGTTGCCGGGGCGGTCGTGGTGTTGAAGCTGTCGTGGATGTCGGCGATTTTGCGGTGGAAGGAGGTGGCCAGTGAGTCGCACAGGTCTTGCGACGGCTGGATGTCGTTGGTGTTGGAGCTGGGGTTGGAGAGTTCCTTCACGATGTTGAAGAGCTCTTTGCTGTTGTGTGCGTTGTTGTCTAGGCGGTGTTTGAGTGAGGCCCTTTTGGCGGATCTGATGAGGTGATGGTGATTGCGGGTGGCGCTCTTGTGGGCGGCGTAGCTGTCCGCTGTCCGTTCGTGGAGCCAGATCTTCTCCAGTTTTCGGCATGTTCATTTGGAGGCCTGGAGGTCTTCGGTGAACCAGGTGGCTTTCTTGCTGGTGTGGCTGTTGGGCGGATTCTTGAGCGGGGCGAGGGTGTTGGCGCAGTCGTCGATCCACTGTCTGAGGTTGCGGGCGGCGGTGTCGGGGTCGGAGGGTTCGGCGGGTGGGCTCAGGGCGAGGGTTGTGGTTAGCTGGTCTTCCGTGACTCTGCTCCAGCAGCGGCGAGGCATTTGTTCGGTGCGGTGGTGAGTGGTGGGCTTCCTGTAGGTGAAGTGGATGCAGTGGTGGTCAGTCCAGTGGAGTTCGGAGGTGTGGTTGAAGGAGACGTGTGGGCTTGCGGAAAAGATGGAGTCTAGCGTGTGGCCGGCGGCGTGGGTGGGTGTAGTCACGAGCTGTCTGAGTCCGAGGGTGGCGAGGTTGTCGATCAGGGTGGTGGAGTTGGTGTCCTTGTTGTTCTCGAGGTGGAAGTTCAGGTCCCCGAGGAGGATGTAGTCCGTGGAGGCGATGGCGTGTGTGCTGACGAAGTCAGTGATGGAATCGCTGAACTGTGGTCGGGGTCCGGGGGTCTGTAGATGAGGGTTCCTCTGAGGGTGGTGTTGGGATCGGTGTGGATCTGGAAGTGCATGTGTTCGGCGGTGCTGAGGGTGTCGTCGGTGTTGGTTGAGACTCTGAGGGTGTTCCTGTGGACGATGGCGATGCCTCCTCCGACTCCGTTGGTGCGGTCCCTGCGGGTGATCTTGTATCCGTCCGGGATGGCAATGGCGATGTCGGGGGCTGAAGCGGGATTCAGCCAGGTCTCCGTCAGGAATGCGACGTCTGGGGAGGTTGAGTCGAGAAGGTCCCAGAGTTCGATGGCGTGTTTGCGGGCGGAGCGGGTGTTGAGGAGGATGCATCTGAGGTAGTTGGGTTCTTTCCTGGGCGGTGGTTTGGCGGGGCGGGTGCTGGCGAAGCTGCAGTTCCGGCAGGTGAAGGGCCCTTGGGTGCGCTTCGGGGTGGCCTGGTAGCAGGCGTGATCTTTTCCGGGGTTGAGTGCGTGGAGGGTGCTGGCGTCGTATCGGCGTCTGTTGAAGTGGCGGGCGCGGGGGATGCCCGGACCAGGGGGTCTGGCGCTGGGCGCGGTCACGGCGCGGACGGGCGCCATAAATGGGGAGGTGGGAGGGAGGAGCAGGGAATGGGGCAGTGAATGGGCAGTGAGGGGGCGGGGCCACAGGGGTGCAGCGGCGGGAAACAGGCACAGAAAGGAAAAAACGATCACAATCAGGGGCAGCAAGGGGGCACAGAAAGGAAAAAACGATCACAATCAGGGGCAGCAAGGGGGCACAGAAAGGAAAAAACGAGCACAATCAGGGGCAGCAAGGGGGCACAGAAAGGAAAAAACGATCACAATCAGGGGCAGCAAGGGGGCACAGAAAGGAAAAAACGAGCACAATCAGGGGGAGCAAGGGGGCACAGAAAGGAAAAAAACAAGCACAATCAGGGGCAGCAAGGGGCACAGAAAGAAAAAAACGAGCACAATCAGGGGCAGCAAGGGGGCACAGAAAGGAAAAAACGAGCACAATCAGGGGCAGCAAGGGGGCACAGAAAGGAAAAACGAGCACAATCAGGGGCAGCAAGGGGGCACAGAAAGGAAAAACGAGCACAATCAGGCAGCAAGGGGGCACAGAAAGGAAAAACGATCACAATCAGGGGCAGCAAGGGGGCACAGAAAGGAAAAAACGATCACAATCAGGGGCAGCAAGGGGCACAGAAAGGAAAAACGATCACAATCAGGGGCAGCAAGGGGGCACAGAAAGGAAAAACGATCACAATCAGGGGCAGCAAGGGGGCACAGAAAGGAAAAAACGAGCACAATCAGGGGCAGCAAGGGGGCACAGAAAGGAAAAACGATCACAATCAGGGGCAGCAAGGGGGCACAGAAAGGAAAAACGATCACAATCAGGGGCAGCAAGGGGGCACAGAAAGGAAAAACGATCACAATCAGGGGCAGCAAGGGGGCACAGAAAGGAAAAACGAGCACAATCAGGGGCAGCAAGGGGGCACAGAAAGGAAAAACGAGCACAATCAGGGGCAGCAAGGGGGCACAGAAAGGAAAAAACGATCACAATCAGGGGCAGCAAGGGGGCACAGAAAGGAAAAACGATCACAATCAGGGGCAGCAAGGGGGCACAGAAAGGAAAAAACGAGCACAATCAGGGGCAGCAAGGGGGCACAGAAAGGAAAAACGATCACAATCAGGGGCAGCAAGGGGGCACAGAAAGGAAAAACGATCACAATCAGGGGCAGCAAGGGGGCACAGAAAGGAAAAACGATCACAATCAGGGGCAGCAAGGGGGCACAGAAAGGAAAAAAAAACGAGCACAATCAGGGGCAGCAGCAGGGCACACAGACGGAGCTGTGTGGTGGGGGAGCGACCTACCAGTCAAGGTCAGGGGTCGCTCCACCGCCCTTCCCAGCATGCCCATACTTCCTTCCTTTTGAGTGGACTTCACTGTGTGTGAGTGTGACAGCAATGGCAAGATGGCTGACAGTGGTGTCCTGCTGTTGGTTGGTGCCCAGTTCCCAGCAGGGCCATGTGCTCCCCACGACTGAGCACCAGTGTCAGCCATCTTTGATGTGGCTTTTGACTCCCTGTGAGGTGTGCATGCTTGGGTGTGATCTTGCTGGGCCATGTGGGTGGGGGATGTTGGGCTGTGACTACCACTCCCATCATGCTATTGCCTTCCACTCCCCTTCCCAGCATGCCCATGCTTCCTTCCTTTTGACTCTGCTTCCCTGTGGGGTTGTGTGCCTGTGCTGACAAGATGGCTGACAGTGTTATCCTGGGGTTAGTTTGGCTACAAGTCCCATGTGTGTCCCTGTGCTTCACACAGCATGACCCAGGGTTGTGGTTCTTTGTGGGATATTTGATTGGAATGTGAGGCAATGCATTCTCCCAGGTGAGTTGTGTGGAGTTTGTGTTAGGGGTGTGTGTGAGTAGAGCTGCTGGTAACTATGGTCAGTGCTGTCAGTCCTCCTTCCCACCCAGCCAGATATCCCACCATGGAACGTGCTTCCATTGCAGGGAGTGCAAGTTGGCTTTCAGGATGTCAGTCAGTGGTGTCCTGCTGTTGGTTGGTGCACAGTTGCCGGCAGGGCCTTGTGCTCCCCACAGCAGTAGCCAGTGTCAGCCATCTTGTCAGTTGTTTTCCACTCCCTGTGATGTGAGCATGGTTCATGGTGGTGTTGATGTGCGCATTGTGAGGGTGGGCAATATCTGTGACTACGACTCCCATGATGCTATTGGCTACACTGACTTGCCCAGCATACACAGGATTCCTTCCTTTCAGTGGGCTTCACTGTGAGGTGGTGTTGTAGTGGTGGCTACATGTCTGGATGTGTTTGTTAGTTATATTTGTGCCACTGCCTAGCTGTATTTGTAGTTGTGTTTGTACATGTGATGACACAGTTACATATCACTATGAGATGGCATGTGTTGTGTTTATCTGACTGACATACACATCTTGGGATGATTCTGTTTTGGTTGCTGTGGATTTGCTAAGGGTGCATGGTTTGACTCCCCCTTGACAGTGATGTGTGTGTATTGTCGCACAATATTGTGTACATTTGTTGTGTACTCACCAGGCTCTGGGATGTTTTCTAGTCCATATACGCTCACTGGTGGTAGGATGGCCCGCACTTTCTCCTCCCAGGGCCTGAGGTATACTGGTTTGGCAGGAGGGCCACTGCTGGTGTGTTGGCTCAAGAGGTAGTCCTTCTTCAACAGGTCCCTGACCCTCCTGCGCACATCATACCACCTGTTCTGGATGTCTCCCTTTGTGCGCAAACATGGTGATTGTGCGTTCACCCTGTCGACAATCCTCTCCCACATCTTGGTTTTCTGCGACATGGGGGTCTGTTGGACCAGTGTACCAAACAGCTGTGGCTCTACCCTGAGGATCTCATCTACCAGGACTTCCAATTCACTATCTAGGAACTTTTGATTCTTCTTTGGGGGCATGGTGATGGGTGGTGGTGGTGTGTGATGTGTGTGGGGGTGTGCAAGTGAGGGTGTGTGAGTGTGTGTTTTGCTGGGTGTATGTGAGGGTGCTATTTGTTGAGGTGCTGCTGGTGTGTGGCTTGTGTGATGGATGAGCTGTGAGTGTGTGTGTGGTTGCTGTCTGTTGGTGTTGAGCGCTGGCAGGTCATTTGAATTTGCAAAGGATCATGGTAGGGATTTGTGTCCTTTATATGGGTGGAGTTGTGGGTGTGTCTTTGTTCCCTGTTCCCCCCCCCAGTATTTATTGGCTTTGTAATTGCTTGTTTGGCCTTTTTTGTGTGTTTTTTCCTTTGTACTTTTTGTGCATGTAGGAGACGTTCTTCTGACCGAGTCGGACCCTGCAGTTGTCTCGTGCGAGCTTCTCCGATTCGTTCCTGCTGTGTTTGTGCTGTTTTCTGTGCTGCGTACGCGTCGGTCGCGGTGTATTGGGTTGTTTCGGCTCGCAGTTTTGTATGCGTGTCGGTCGTACGGCTTGAGCTCCTTGCGACTCGGTCGTGTTTTCCACGCGTTGCATCATACTTGGCGGGTCGGAGTTCGCGGGTACGTTTCGTTCGGGATTCTTCCTGGTGCGTGTCGGTCGGTTCGATTCGCGTGCTTTTCCGGCCGGATAGCTGTTTTCCGCACGGTTCGGTCGTTCGTATTGTGTTCCGTACGAGTCGGTCGGATTTTGCACACTTTTCATCGTACTTTGCGGGTCGGGCTGCACCGGTACGTGTCGGTCGGAATGAATTCCGGCTCCGAGTCGGTCGGTACGTTTTCCGGCCCGAATCGGAATCGGCCCCATAATATTTAAAAAATAAAAAATAAAATATATTAAATATATAAAAAGAAAACATATTGTAATATTGATAACATATAACAAATACCTACAAATATTATATAAAATAATAATAAATACATTTTTAAAAAAAATTCTTTTAAACTAGAACATATTTACAAACAAAAACATGAATTAATACATTAATGTATTTTATTTCCTACCCTATAACACCACACCAATAACAACACACTTCAACATTTTAAATTAAATTTACTTCCATTATTAACATAATTAATAATCAATTAAAAAATATTATTAATAAAAAAAACTAGTAAACATTAAGGGGTCTATTACGATGGCGGGCGGACTCTGTCCGCCCGCCACCGCAACGGCAAACAGGACCGCCCGCAAGAGGTGCGGCGGTCCCGCAATGGCAATTAGGATGCTGTAAGCAGCACCCGCCACAATGCAATATATGCATGTTGTGCATTGGCATGCACAACGTGACAGGCACCGCGCGGTGCCTGCCACCTTGTGCATGCCAATGAAGGGGGGTACCATGGGTACCCCCCAAGTGCAGGCATCCACCCCCCCACCCCTCCCTGGGGCCCACAATGGGCCCCCGAAGGCATTCTCCGCATGCCTTTCCATGGCGGAGTCTCCGCCATGGAAAGGCATGTCACCGCAGGCACCGCCACCATGTTGTCTGCCTTTTCCGCCCAGCCGGCATTCCGACCGGCGGAAAAGCAGCGGATGGTCTTTCCGTCCGCCGCAGTGCCCCTCGCCATGCTAATATGGCGGGGGTGGAAAAGGATATTTGGCGGGCGGATCGCCACCACCGGCCCGGCGGTGGCGATCCGCCAGATATCCTAATAGGCCCCTAAGTAACTACATTCACTTTAACACTATAATGTCCACAACACACACCTAAATTAAACTATAAAATAATAAAACACAATTAAAACTTATTTTTAAATTAAATTTTTTACTATTAACAACTAATTATAAAGTAATTAAAATGTATTTAATACCCACCCTTTACCACTTTAAAAGTAAAAACAACACACAAAAAATAAACAATTAACCAAAATAAATATTAAATAATTAACATTACTTAACAACTATAAATTAATTAATTAAAAACAAATTACTTCCCATCCATTACCCCTATAAACACTACAACACACACCTAAAATTAATTACACAATTGTCATAATACAATCTATATTAATTTAATTAATATCAATTAACAAATAATTATTAATAAAAAATAAATAAACTACTTAACACCCTTTACCCCTATAAACCCCAAAACACACACCTACAATTAATTCCACAATTACCATCATTAATTACCAACCAACTATTGATTCATCAATTAAAAATAAATTACTTCCCACCCTTTTCACCTATAAACACCAAAACACTCACCTAAAATTAAATACACAATTACCATAATTATTTACAAATTAAATAATTAAGATTAATTAACAACAAATTATTAATTCATTAACAATAAATTACTTTACACATTTAACACTATAACATCTCAATTAAACAAATATTAATAAATAATAATAAAATATAATCAATTAATTTAGTACTGTATGTGGCCTCATGATCTCCTTGTTAGCAGGTCTAACTTCCTCTTCCAGCTCCCCCTCCTGTTGTCCCATCTTTCAGTTTGTCTGTCATGCCTGTCATGCCTGATTCCCCTGCTATCGATATGTTTCCTTTATCCCATGGGGTGTTTGGTCCTGCCCCAGCCAGCCAGTTAATGTCCGCATTGTTGTGGTGAAAATTGATACAGAGGATGGCCATGAAGTTTTGCCCCCAAGCCAGAAACTTAACTGTGACACCCCTGTGGCTTGGAGGTATTACATTACGGCAGTGCTAAATTTGAGCCGGTTTTTTCCGGTGCTCAGCACCGGCATTTAAGTGTCAGCACCGGCACTTATAACAGCCTGCCACATGGTGGTGCTGTTTGTGTAAGTTGGAGATGAGCATAACAACTGTTATTTAGTGGTTCAATATACATAAAAAATACTAATACATGCCTCCCAAGCCAATCTTATAGCTTTGGGGTCTGGAATAGTCACACCTGTAGGAGTGTGATGGTCAATAGTTGTGTTGTTACTGGTACTGGCTGCACTGGCGGGGGCAATGTGTTGTGCAAGCGATAGTGGCCTCCTGACAGGGCCCTGGCACTTATTTTTTTGCAAATTAAGTACTGCGTTATGGTTGTTTTGGCAAGTAGACATTGTTTGTAAACGTTGGCATTTCCTTTTTTTACACATTTTTTATTATTTTACTAGACTAAAGTTTGGGACACCTTATGGAGATTTTATTTTAAATTTGCCCCTTTTTATATAGACTTATTCCCTTGACAATTCCTGGTGTGTTTTTATTGTTTGCCATTCCCCGTCTCCACGAGTTTCCATTTCCTTTCTGAAACAAGACTCTATGGCCCATATGTACGAAGACATTTAGCATTTCTTAACTTATCGAAACGCTATTTTGGGCTATTAAGAAATGCTAAATAGGCTTTCCATATGTACAAAAGCAGAACCGCAGTCACAAATTGCGATTTTGCGATTATCCAAATAGAAGATCGCAAATAGGCATTTCCTATTTGCGATTTTCTAAGCACATGTACAGAGCATTTCCTAAATGCGAAATGGGCAATAAGCATTTCCTAAATGCGAAATGGGCAATTAGGAAATGCTATTACCATTGAATCCAATTCAATGATAACCATGTGCAAAATGGAAAAAGGCACACAAAATGCACTTTTTGCAGTGTCATGTGTGCGCACTCACCACTTTATTCATTTTTTATATGTAATGGGGCCCGAGGCCCATAGGAATGATTGCTTTTGTATTTCCTAAATAGAGATTTCCTAATATCGATTGCAACCCTGCAGGAATCTTTATTAGGGAATCGCAATATTACTACAATCAATTTTGCATTTCCTAAATAGCAATTTCTTAGGATTCGCTATTTAGGAAATGCAAAATGGAAGTTTCGTACATATGGGCCTATATTATTTAATTTTGCCCATCCAAGAACAGTTTATATGTTTTGCAAACATTTTTTTACTTACTTCTGAATTTATTATGTTTAAAAAACTTAAAAACGTTTCGTACATTGATGTCTTTCTTGTTTTTCTTTTTAAATTGCAGATTAATGCTTTGCATGTCATGAAACAGAAACATTTTAAGGATGCTTTCAATATATAATTTGCATTTTTTAATGCAATACTCTTTGAAGATGAACAAAGATGAGAACATAAATTACACTTCCCTATGTGGTAACTTCAGCATCACAGAATTATTACAAGGACTCCCACTAGACATAAATGCTTTCTCTATAGGCTCACTAAAGCTCTATGGGCTGCCCATTGCTAGACATAACAAATCAAGCAACTGCTTATGTTAATTTTATCATTTTATTATATTAGTGAATTCATTCTTATTTTTTAAACTTCTCTGATTGTACAAAAGTTAAAAACACATTTGTGAAGCCACAAAAGATTCATAGGAGCAAATCTCCAATTATTCAATTTAGATATACATGTCACAATTATTTTAGTGCATTGTCATAATTTGTAAAAGGTGCATGTATATTGAACATTTAGATATATTGTTGAATCAACCACACAACCATCCTCACCTCTCACACAACACAACACCACACTAACACTCTTACTTCATATACATAGCCAAACCTGCCTAAAATGGCATACACTGATGGAAATGGATATATCAGAAGGTTCAGTCTGAGTTAGTGGGGGTAGAGTTGCAGGTTATTGAAATGGTGGTGGCTTAGGTGGTGGTGGCGGACGGAGTTTGAGGTGGTACAGGTAGAAGTAGTGCAGGAGGAGGTAATAAATGTAATTGTGGTGGCAGGTGTTAGATGGCAGGTGGTGTGTCCCTTCTAGGTTGAAGTGTCTGTAGAATCTTGTGCATGCAATGCAGAATGTCATTGGCATGTTTTGCTTATAGCCTCTATCATGTTCATGACGAAAGCACTTTGCCCTGCACTCTCTTCTCTCTAACTTCGAAAATGTTCTGGGTGTATTTTTGCCATCTCTTCGTAATATTTTGCAATGCTATTCAAGGCTTGGATCTGCCTGTCAATCATCTGAGGGCATCTTTTAAAGGAGACAGCTGTCTCACAGAGAGTAGCCCCTTTGCATGAATAACCTCCTGCATATTAAACTGTTGTAAACAATGATCCTCCCAGAGACCAGGATTATATCATGCCAATTTCCCCCACCACGTGTTGGCATCTGACTCAGTCATTGGGTTTATTATCACGGAGGGGAGGGGGCTGCCACCTGAGTGTTTGTGCGGGGGAATGATGAATGTAGGATACTTGTTCCTCACCTGGGGTGTTCTCTCCTCAGATGAAAGACATAAGATCAGAGATGCACCTTCATGGAAGGGTAATGTAGGAGATTTTACTAAGGTACCCATTAGTTGATGGCTGTATGGAGGTAGGTCTTGTGTAGTTTAAGCAATTATCCATCACTGTTTGCTAAAGGCTGGGGTCTGGCATTTGTCAAAACTAATCTTAGAGGAAGACCGCTGCTTAGCTGTGAAGTGGTCTTCTTGGAGATGTACTCTGTGTGGGCAACAATGTCCTCTTTCTCATCCAGGACTTCCTCCTCCACGGCTACCGTCTCCTCCTCATCATCATCCTCTTCTTCGTAGACAATTTACAAGCGAAGGATGATGGGTAATCCAAAGAGAGAATGTAATCTTCCCCTAAGTTACTTAGGGGAGAGAATGTAATCTTCCCTAAGTTACTTAGGGAAGATTATATTCTCTCTTTGGATTATCCATCATCCTTCACTCGCAAATTGTTCATCATCATCGTCCAATGCAATGTCCCCAGTATGTGCACGAAGAAGATGTAAATAGTTGAAATGCATCAAATACAGTTTTGTGTCACATGCTCTACCCAGTACTTAAGTTGGAATGGTTCTAAAAAAATAAAATTTAGTACCATGTGAATATAAAGGGCCTAATTCACAAAGTAAACTTACACGTTTGTGTAAGTTTACTCTTTTGGTATTCACAAAACTGTGATTTAATAGTAACTTTGTGACTGCACAGAATCCGCAGTTGGTGTGGAGAACTCTGCACATAAAAAGATAGGCCTGTCCTATGTATGTTTTTATGTACATAGTTCTCTGCCCTTACTGAGGAGTCTCCACAGTCCTAAAGTTGCTATTAAATAACAGTTTAGTAAATACTGAAACAGAATAAACTTACTCAAACATTTAAGTTGACCTTTGTGAATCAGACACTAAACAAAACATAAGAAGTTACAGGTTAATCTGTGCATTGGATTATCATATCTTTACTATGTCAACTCACCAATTTGAGACACAGATGTTTCACTTTTGTATGACCCCTGTAACATCACCTGCTGAACCAGTGTCCTCATAATTGATTCTCCCAAGATATCTCCTGATCCAGCAGCTACAGAGAGAAGAATTATGTTAAAGGATTATTGACTACTTTCACCTCAATTGAAGACACATTAAAGGTAAATACATGAAAGGAAAACAACACCAATGAAAACACTTTAAGCTTTGTGTATGAAATGAACAATAGGAAAAATAAGAGAGTGAAAAAAATAATGATGAGCTGTAGGATTAAAGGTCTGAGGTTGGCAAACTTACCTGACCAATGAATGGTAGAGGGCGCAGTTGTTGCTGTTACTATGTCCCTTGATGTCTTCAATTTTGCTGTTAGCAAGTTGGCTGAAAAGGGGCTGCTATTTGACAGAACCTTACAAAGAGAGAGAGAGACATATGTAGAGGAGCAAGCCATCTTAAATCGTACATGATGATATTTTGACGGCTTAAAGGCAAAGTTTGAGGCCCACAAAGATTCCTCTCCTGCATGTTTAAACTGGACCCAATAGATATCTAAAAGTGTATCCCTTACAATGCCAAGTCTAAGGATAATTTTAAAAGACAAAATATAACTTAAATTGCTTTACCTATTGCCCAGGTTGCAAATAGGAATGAGTGACAGAATGCATACAGCTACCCTGTAAGTTACAAACAAAAAAATAGGTTAGACCCAAATCTAAAACAGCAGACATTTAAATTAGCTGTCTCTCTCATCTGTGTGTTCTGTGATGCCATTCAGGGTTTTGGTGCAGTGTTAGAGGCAGAAGTAGATGTTGTGGAAGGTGGTGGACGGGGCAACAACATAGGGCCTTAAAAAGATTGAGAATCAGTATAAAATGGTTTAACAATATAAATGTCACGGTCAGATTTGACTACAATCATTGGAGTATTAGTTGATGGGGATGAGCACCCACTTCAATTAATAATCACAATCCTTGTCAGGGTGAATTACTAAAGTCACTAAATAAACCTGTGCCTAAGCCTCTGGTATCTTGGCACAAAGCAGTCAAGCTTAACATAGAGGCAATGTGTAAACTTTTTATGCAGTACTCAAACAGTAATAAAGTGAAAACACAACATAAAAACATCCCAAAATACTTTAAAATGATAGGGAATATTTTAATAAATAAAGTAACAACAAAATGACAAAAGCCCAATAAGTAGAACCGGAGATATGAATTTTGAATGTTTGAATTAAAAATAGATGCCAAAAAGCACAAAGCACCAACCGTGGTTATCTAGTCACACCAGACTGGGTCAAACTCAAAAGTTAAGGCTGACCTTGATGAAGTGCGGCTTGAATACAGAGGCCAGATTTGTCCCAATGGAAAGTTTACCTTTTGATTTAGAAACTTTCATGGAGTAAAAGTGATCTTCAATGAGTCATTGGGGCTAGCTACAAGCTGGATCCGATGCTGGGCTTAACGACAATGGGTTGCTGAAGAGCGGACTCCAGTAGCTGTTGCCGATGAACATAGAAAAGCTCTGAATGGGCAAAGTCCAAAAATCTGTGCCTGAGAAGGCCTCTACATCAATCAGCTACTGCTCTGCATTGGTTCCATGAAGCACTAGGGGGCCGATTCCGATCTGGGTCGGAAAGCTCTCCGACCGATCCGGATCCGGATTGTTTTCCGACCGAGCCGGACCCCTGCAGTCCGACCGAGCGAGTACGATGCGGCCGTATGCTGCCGGACTCGGTTCGGTCGGACTCCCATTGAAGTCAATGGGAGCCGGTCGCATCGACGCGTACATGGGCTCCCATTGACTCAATGGGTACGTTGCGCACAAGGGGGCCCCCTGTAGTGGGTACGCGTTGGTGCCATCCGCACCGCACACGCATGTATAGGGGGGACCCATGGGTCCCCCCTGTGTCCGACTCGTACGGCTACGGGTGAAGGGGGGTCCGGCATGGACCCCCGAAGTCCGCCTCCGAGAGCTTTTTCGTGTCGGAGGCTCAGACTCGATCCGGCTGTCCGGATCGTGCATCGTACTGGCTCGGTCGTAAAACGTCTCCATTGCGCGGTACGAATCGAGCGCGAACGAGTCGGACGGAGCAGTTCGGACACGGAAACGAGTCGGTCGGCGATTTCACGTTCAATCGCATCGTACTTGGGCGTCCGGACCTCAGTACGACTCGGTCGGAAACAAAGCCTCCAACTCGGATCCGGTAAAGCCGAATCCGATAACTAGCCCTACCGACCGAGATCGGTCTCGACCCCTATATGTTCGGACTTAAAAACTTTATCGGACATCAGATCACCTTCAGCAAGATAAACAAGCAAGCTGAGGTCAGCCAATGATCCAATGGCTGCAACTTTGGTGGCGATCTCGGTCTCTGTAGGTTCTGAAGGCGGAAAATTGTCAAAAGGTTTCTAAGTCCCACTTCTTGTAGCTTGGGGACATGAAGAGTACACTCTAACACTAGCCAAGGGTCCAGAGACTGGGTGGGGACCACTTGGGAGTTAGTACTCACTTCAGCAGAGGCTAGCAGCAGGGTTCAGGGCAGGTCCAGTTTGAACTGGTCAACTGGACAGTTGCAGGGAGAGATGCCTCTGGAAGCTTTCTGTGTCCCTGGAGCTCAAACAGGAGGTCAGCTGACTGACCCTTGGAGTCACTTCTGTGGCCCTGGGTTCAAGGCACGCAGGTCAAGGCTTCCTTCAGGTTCTTCAGACAGCAGGGCAGTCCTTCTTCTGATTCTTCACAGGTCCAGGAGAGGCCTTTTGGGTCCAATTTTGTGCCCCGTGCCAGCCTGTGGGTGGAAGGCAAGCCTTTGATCACCCACTGGACCAGTTCTGGCAGCACCTCTACTCCCATTGGGTTTGGTACTAATCTGACTAGAGAGTCAAAGGGAGGCAGGCCTAGGTATGAGCTTCATCTGCCAGTGACAAGGTAGGCATCCTTTGAAGCTCAGGAAGGGGCTAGGAACAGCTCCCAGCCCATCCGTTCAAGGGAGGAGCCCCCCTCTCCACACCCTGAGCCCTTCACCTACTGTCTGGGAGCAAAACACATCACACCACAGGGGACCCATCCGTGGTCTTGTGACAGCTAAACACTGACACAAAAGCCTTTTAGTTTTAGGCAGGAAAATGACAAGTTTCTAAAGGTGTCATTTAAAAATAGTAATATGAAATCTAAGTTGACCATTAAGTTGGATATTAAATTACTATTAAAATGAGTCCTTGAACCATTTTTCTAGCTATTCACAAACTGAATTTAGCATTTATTAATGGTAATATTGTGAACAACTGTTAAACTATGGGAGAGCCAGCCTTGTCACAGTAAAACATGGCTTCAGAGGTTTTTCACTGTCAGGACATGTAAAACATTAAATATAAGTGTCCTACTTTTAAAATACCATGCACCCTGCCCTATGGTCTTTTAAGGCCTACCTTAGGGGTGATGTCTAAACATTAAAAAGGAAGGCTTAGGCCTGGCAAATTTTGCCAAGTTGAAATGCCAATTTAAATTGAGATTTGTTTTTGTTCAATAGTTTTATTAATTTAAGAGAGAGAGTATAAATAGTTAAGATACTACAGCATGTAATACATACAAGTCATCTTGACCAATAAATAGTTAACAAACACATAAATATGAGCAATATGATAACTAGTGGGTAAAATCTAAAACCAGCAGGAATAAAGGAACCTATTCATGTGAATTCATTTGTATTACATTGACTAACAAGAGACGAACACACAAAAGAAAATAATAAAGAAAGAGAGCGGTAGCAGAAAAAGGAAAATAGGAAAGAAAGACCGATGAAAAAAGAGAGAGAAAGGGAGAGAGAAAGAGAGAAGAGGAGAGAGAGAAAGAAAGAGAGAAAGGGACTCCAGCCTTAGTAACATAAAGAGGAAAAAATCAACCAGCGGTAGAAAAGGGGTACTGAGCGATTAGGCCCTGAGAGGCTAAATGTATATATTTATCAAGCGATCTCCAGACACCAGAGGAAATGGAGGGAGTATAATGTTTCTCCTCTACCGAAGTATGGGCACCACGGAGAAATTATACCCATGCCCACCATGTATGGTACGATAAGGCATTAAATGATTTCCATTCTGACAAAATAACTTTAACAGCTATGGATATCAGTAAATCCAAGAGTTGAAAATCTAACTCATCTAAAGGAAGTGGAGATGGAGCTGCCCAAGGACCCAACACGACTAAAGGAAAGGAAAGCTCAAATTGAATATCGAAGATTAATAATAAGTGCTTATGGATGAGTTCCCAGAACTCATGGAGAAGGGAGCACTTAAAAACATATGTTGAGGAGTACCAACAGCACTTTTACAATTCCAGCAAAGATCATCATCTTTAAGTTTGAGTGTATATAGACGAGCTGGGGTCCAATGTAGAAGGTTGATAGTAAAAAACTTTGATTGAATCAGAGAGGGAGCAACTTTATTCCGTAGGGAGCGTTTCCCAATAGTTTTCCAAGTATCCGATGTAATATGTTTGACTACATCAGTGTCAAAATGTTGCATCCATTTGAGCTGTGTGACCGTAGAGGATGATGATGGAGAAGTGAACAAAAATGTATATATCCTAGAAGCCATATGTCCTACCTTACCCCAAAGCTGTAGGAGAGAGACCATATGTGAATCTGGATGAAAGGTACTCTTGGACAAAGCTACTTTAATTTTAAGAAATGAGTAGAAATCAATAGAGTTAAGACAATAATCTGGGGCCAACGAGGAGAAAGGCAAAGGATCATTGTTAGCATTATAAAAATGCTTGACCAATGTAACACCTTTGTTGGCCCAATATGACCTTGTCTCCGCGTCCAACTGAATCTTAATCTTGGGATTGTGCCACAAAGAAGACCACCTAGAATTTTGAATGTGTAAAGAAACTCTCTTATCAATCTTTTTTAATGCTAAAATCGTGTCTGATATGATACGTCCAGAGAAAGGAAAAGTCAATGTAGACGCAGTCATCAAAGCTGAGGTGGGTAAGGGAGAGCACAAATGTTGTTCAATACATAACCATGGTGGAATGTGTCTATTATCAGAGGGAAACCATAAGGCCCCCTGAGAGGCTAAAAACGCCGACTGATATAAACTCCAATCTGGGAAATTACAACCACCCATATCATAAGATTTCCTTAATTGCTTGTATGCAATCCTAGCACGTTTGTCGCTCCAGAGAAATTTAGAAGTGATCACATCTATCTCATGAAAAAGGAAGAGGAAAGATTTACAGGGAGCATGGATGACACAAAATTGACAATAGGAGTTATCATCATTTTTAATGACTGGAGCCGTCCCCACCATGAGATGAACTTAGGCGACCAAGCGTCCAATAATTTTTAACTTTATCCAGTACCTGAGATTCATTATAAGAGATAGTATCCGATAAATTCGCAGAAAACCAAATTCCCAAGTATTTAAGCCGTTCAGACTGCCATTTGAATCCTGCATCTCCCATGTGAGAAGAAAAGCACAACCGATTAAGAGGAAACATTTCGGTTTTGTCTCTATTTAAAGTATACCCTGAGACAAGAGAAAATTATTTGATAATAGTGGAAATAGCAGGAATTGCTCTTTCTATATCTTCAGAGAAGACAAGAACATCATCCGCATACGCAGCTGTTTTAATGCGCTGTGAACCAAATTGAAACCCCCGAATGTCCTGATTAAGGTTAAGTAGGCGAAGTAACGGGTCGATAGACAGTAAAAGAGAAGTGGTGACAATGGACAACCTTGTCGAGTGCCCTGGCCTAGATCAAAGAAGGGTGAGGTAATTCCATTAATTCTAATATTAGCCTTAGGTTGAGTATATAAGGACATAACCATACCAATAAATGCATCCCCCAGGTTATGGGATTGAAGTACCGCCTGAAGAAAAGGCCACGAGACCTTATCGAAAGCTTTCTCGGCGTCAAGTGCAATAGCTGCCGCCGGCAGAACTAGAACTCTTAGCTTTCTCTAAGATATGGCAGAAAGTGCGGATATTATCCCTAGCTAGTCTTCCCTTGACAAAACCCGTCTGGGAGGAATGAATGAGAATAGGAATATGGGACTCTAGTCATTTTGCCAAAATTTTTGCCAACATTTTTGCTTCCATGTTTAGCAAAGAAATTGGGCGAAAATTTTTAGGGTCCGAATGATCCTTACCTTCTTTGGGAATAACCACTATAATAGCCTCCGTTGCCGAACCCGAAACCTTCCCAGAAGAAACAAAGGCATCAAAAACCTGTTGCAGATGTGGTACTATAGAGGAACTAAATTTTTTTAAAAACTCTATAGAAAAACCATCCAGTCCTGGCGCTTTCCCTGATCTAGTTGCCTTAATAGCTTGAACAATTTCCTCAGATTCAATCGGTTTGCTTAGAGAAGCAATATCCGTGTCGGCAATGGTGCTAGTAGGAATAGAAGTCAGAAATTGTTGGCACTGCGCTAAAGAAGATTGGTGCTCAGGGGTGTATAGATTAGAGTAAAAGTCACGAAATACCTCCAGAATATCTTTAGTCAGGAATTTCCGCGTTCCCGCCGTGTCTGTGATACAAGTAATCTGAGTTGATCGAACACTAGTGTCCTGATATTTTAAAGTAGCTGCCAGAATTTTACCTGCTCGGTTTTTAGTAACAAGCGTTTTGATTTTTGTAATTGTACCCCAATGTGTGCCCTCTTGGTCAAAATAGAATTATATTTATATTTAAGATTTTTAATTTCTTGCAGTATCACTTTATCTTTAGAACCTCTGTACAATGATTCTTTTTGTTTAATGTTGTCTGTAATCGAGAGAAGCTCTTTTTAATAATACTATTTCTTCGTGCCATAGTTTGAATAATGTTACCTCTAAGGGTGCACTTGAAAGCATCCCATAGTACTACAGGAGATGTCACGGATAATTCATTCTCTCGGAAAAAAATTATGTATAGCTGCATCAAGCAACTCAACCTCTTTGTCGTCCTGTAAGATTTCTGTATTGAGACGCCAAGTACGCGGTCCGCGACTATCTGTGAGATTAAGAAGAGTGAAAGAAACTGCGGCATGATCAGAGACAACTATAGGGTGGATTATCACATTTGTAGTATGTTTCAACATATTTGCTTGAACCAAGAGATAATCAATGCGAGAGAAGCTGGAGTGAGGAGAAGAGAAAAAGGTAAAGTCACTGCCAGTGGGATTATGCATTCTCCACACATCAATGAGTCGTTGGGAAGAACACATGTTAAGCATTTGTTTATGCGCCCTGGGAGGACGGAATCGGAATGCAGAATATCTATCCAAGATAGGATCCATTGGCAGATTGAAATCTCCCCCGACAACCACTTTGTCACAAATAGGTATTTCGGAAAGCTTCTTTGTTATTGTTCGCCAGAAAGAAGGATCATCACTATTGGGAGCATATATATTCATAATATAGAGATCAGAGGACCCATTAGACAATTTCGTAAGCAGCCACCTACCCTCAAGATCATGTTCAGCCGAGACAATGGACAGTCCCGAATTTTTAGAAATAAGAGTAACCACCCCGTTCCTTTTCCCAAAAGCCTCTGAGCACGACACATCAGAAACCCATTGCTTACGCAAGAATAAAGCCTCCTTATACGCAATCTTAGTTTCTTGCAATAACACAATATCAGTAGAAAGGCCTTTGCAGTAATCCAAAATTTTTGATCTTTTTACTGGGTGGTTCAAACCACGCACATTAAGTGACATCACATTTAAGCCCGCCATAAGTAAAGGAGATCAGTAAAGATCAGAAAGGTCAGTAAATAAAAAGCACTAAGGGATGTAGATTGCATGAGATGGACGTCACGGGAAGAAGACTTATACACATAAAAATAAGAGAGTAAGGCTGAAGTCCGTAGAAAGAAAGAACTCAGTACAGCAAGCAAGAAGCAGAAATGGAAGAGAGAAAGAAAAGGTGAGGAGAAAAACACATACTGTAAAAGTAAAAGAATAACCCCACCAGGGAAGTCTATAAGAGACCAGAACCATATATGGGGGGAACATGAAGTAGCAGCCAAAGAGGCCATTGTTTACCATTAGCCATAGAAGGGATAGGGTATAAACAGTATATAACATAATCCATTCATTATTATAGATTACACAATGTTTGTGTAGATAATCATCAGACAGATTGCAATTTAGCTAACATGTACTATATTATTCTTACAATAAGAAATTAATCCAGGATATGAGTGAACACCCTTATTATTGATAAAAAAGGGGAAAACGACTAGAAAGAATTAATGAGTATACTCGCAACATTACCATTTGATAAAAACCTGAATAGCGAGTCACAATTTACGTGTCATACAGATATTATAAAATACATATCTAAGAAAGAGTTAAATAGATACACTCTTAATGGCTGCGAAAAAAAGGATTCTACAAGGGCATCCAGCTGTCACCATAAACATATCACCTAAAAAACAGTTGAGCAGCCACCTAATAATCCTCAGCCATACCTAGGAAATAAATTACGCTCTGAAGCTAGATAATGAGAACTGTAAGAGCGTCACACCAGCTATCAATACACAATGAAATGAGGAAATAGAAATTAATATAACTGTTTCATTAAAAAACCTGCAAAGGAAAAGGAATTAGTGGAACATACCTACCGAAGGCAATTAATATATCTTGAATAAAAAGCACTAAGAGAAGGGCCTAATCTTATGTGACATCAACCTTCCCTCAAAAAAAGATATCGTTAACCTGCAAGGAAAGGTTAATATACAAAAAAAAGAGGATAACAATAAACTTGAAGGGCCCATAACCGTGGATGAAGTAAGGGGGCTCCAACTTCCCACAGAAAAAAGACGCCTCAAAAACCTGTAAGAGGAAAAATAGGCACAGAAAATCCTAGAGTCCAGCCATAAAAACAATGATCCCTTCAAGAAGAGGCCATTGTTTACCACTAGCCATAGAAGGGATAGGGTATAAATAGTATATAACATTCATTGTTATAAGTTACACAATACTGGTGAAGATAAGCATCCGACAAATTACAACTCAGCTAACATGTACTATATTATTCCTACAATAGGAAATTAATCCAGGGTATGCGTGAACACCCTTATGATTAATAAAAAAGGGGGAAGACGACTAGCAAAAATTAATGAGCATACTCGCACCATTGCCATTTGATAAAAACCTGAATAGCGAGTCTCATTTTACATGTCATACACGTACTATAAAATACATATCTAAGAAAGAGTTAAATAGACACACTCTTGACGCCTGCGGAAAAAAGAATTCTACAAGGGCATCCATCTGCCCCAATAAACATATCCCTTAAAAAACGCTATGAAGCTAGATAATGAAAACTGTAAGAGCGTCCCACCAGCTATCAATACACATGAAATGAGGAAATAGAAATTACTATAGCTGCTTCATTTAAAAACCTGCAAAGGAAAAGGAATTAATGGAACATACCGACAAAAGGCAATTATTCTATCTTGAGTAAAGAACACTAAGAGAAGGGCCTAATCTTATTTGACATCAACCTTCCTTCAGAAACTATTGTTATAAGTTATAAGCGAAAAAAAGAACCTGCAAGGAAAGGTTAATACACAAAAAAGAAAAAAAAAGATAAAGATAAACTTGAAGGGCCCATAACCGTAGGTGAAGTAAGGGAGCATCCAACATCCCACAGGAAAAAGAAGCCTCAAACCCTGTGCGAGGAAAAATAGGCACAGAAAATACTAGAGTCCAGCCACAAAAGCAATGATCCCTTCAAGAACCAGAGGAGACTGAGGGAGAGTCACATTCCATTCGCGATTCAGATTGATTATCCCAAAAAGTTGTTAACTCTGATGGTGCATAAAAAATTTGAGATCGACCTTTAACAGTTATTCTGAATCGTGAGGGACCGGCGAAGGAAAAGGGAATGTTCATGTCCAAAAGTCTCCGCCGCAGGTTTAAAAACCCTTTCTCCTGATGACAGTATCTCTAGCAAAATCCTGAGATATAGCAATCCTGTGGCCTTCCCATGTAATCGATCTGATCTTCCTCATCTGAGACAGAATCAGTTCTGAGTGTTGGTGTCGTAAAGGCTTGAACACTATAGGCCTAGGATGTGGCGAGGACTTAGGGCGAAAAGAGGGAACTCTATGAGCCCGTTCTATTTCAAAGTCTTTCTGAAAAGAGATATGGAGAACCGTAGGGATCCAGTCCAGCAGAAACTCAAGCATTGAAGGAGCACCCTTCTCCGCATCTTCTGGTAGACCAAAAATACGTAGGTTACTCCTACGATTCCTATCTTCCTGTTCTGTAAGGTGTCTCCGCAAAGAAGCCATAGAGCGCTCTAAATTCTGTACCTGCCTGGTCTGCTGATGAGATGTGTCCTCAACTGCGCTTATGCGAGATTCTGCATTTGAGACACGTAATGATAAACTTTTGAAGTCACTTCTAATCGCAGCAACTTCAACCTGAAGTAGATCTGTATTTGTTTTAGTACTCTGCGCAATATCATGAACCGTATTTAGACGTAGAAGTATTGTGTCCAAAGTAGTAGTAGAGTCTTTAGATGTTACCTCTGGCGTGGGAGACGTTTGTTTAGATCTCTTAAGAGCACCTTTTGCATCCTTATCTTTAACAGGGAGGCCCATATTATCGGCCATTGGTAAAGACAAATATAGGTGAAAAGAAAAACAGCACTGCCAGCCACTCCCCGTTCCAGATCACCAGAGCGTTACCTGGGAATATGGCGGAACAAGTCCCTCAGAGGACAAAGAACAGTGACCAAACACATAAACTGTGCCCTACAAAAAGACACTGTCCAGACAGATAGCAACCTCTACCTCATGGTTAAAAGGCACTTAAATAAATGTGCGCCACTGAGAGACTAGTGTCCAACCCGCGACAGAGGTAGAGGAAACAGGTGCAGCCGCAGCAAATCACTGTAACAAAAACCAGCTCATTAAGGCGTAGGTATTAATCCTCTGCCACTCCAAAACTGGTAGACAAGGTTATCCTCGCAGTGCCCCTTATGAACTTCCAGCCAGGTCTTAAGCACAAAAGGGTTGTTGCTGGTCCTGTGTTAAAAAAGTGCTCCACATAGCTGGTGAAGAGAACAAACATTGCACATCAGCGCACATTCAAGAAGCTTCCATATTAGATGTGTTGCCCCTCAGGAGAAACATATCGCCTCAGAAAAGAACAGCGCTTCATTTACAGGTGAAAAACAACGCTGCAAATATTCGCACTCTTTTGACCCCTGGAGATCCCCTCAGGGCAAGCAGAATTTCCCATACGCAGCCACTGTCCGTTTACATATACAGCCTCTCAGCGCTGCTTAAAATACACTTCATTCGAATGGACTTTAGCTTCAAATGTCTCAGAGCATGTATTAACCTTCAGCAGCAGCGTGGTATGCGATTGAGGCGAAGCGCTCTTACTTTGTCACTCGCTGTACCCTGGAATCTCCAAGTTGTGAGGGTTAATGCGCCCGTGTTCCTCGCGCCGCCGCCATCTTAGGCGCCACTCTGAGGAGAACACAGATGCTGCTGGAAAAGGCACCAAAAGCGCTCCAAATGCGCCGCAAATGTTCCTGAGTGCCCTCGCTACCTTCCGCTGCCGATATCCATCCTCAAAACCGCCCTTCCAGGACTCCGTTTACTGAAAAACCGGACGGCCTCACGGAGGCTCTCCGGAGCTTAAGCAGGTGCGGCCATCTTGTCTGCGTGCGCGTCACGCCCCCTTAAATTGAGATTTGTGAAGGTACTTCAAGACCAATCCTTTCAATTGTAACAATAGATGTAGCATTGATGAACTCCTGATACAAGGCATCCATTTTCAGATGAGAAATAAAATTCAAATAAAACAATTAACTTTTGAAAAAAGACTTTTACACTAAACTTTTATTTTGAACTAGACCGTGCAAAGATTTCAATTTTTGTTGCAAATGATCTATCCAATAGGATTATAAATTCTGCAGGTTACACTCATCTTGGTTAATTCGTCAATTTACAAGTGTAAATTTACTCATGTGTAAACCTGCTACAACACTTAGGGCCCGATTAAGATGTCGGACGGACCGGAGTCCATCCGACATCGCTCTGGAAATGGAACCGAACGACCTCCTGTCGTCGGTTCCAGCCTAGCTATTTGGAAGCGACCGAACCCTGTTTGGTCGCAATCCAATACTTTGCTATGGGAGCATGCATTCTGAATGGAATGCATGCTCTCATAGCAAAGAACAGAGTTGCAGTTCATCCCTGCACCCCATGGCAGGCACTGCCTGCCACCGGGTGCAGCAATCAACCGGGGTCACCATCGGTGCCCCCTAGGCCACCATTCGGTGGCCTTGCATTGGGGCCCTGCTGGGGGCCCCCAAAGACAGTTTCCCAATGCCTTTCTGTGTCAGAAAGGCCAGCACAGAAAGGCAGTGGGAAACTGCCATTGTAATTCCTCGGCCGGAAAGAGCCGGCCGAGGGATTACTGCAGGCCTTCCAAATGGCAGACTGGCTCTAAGAGCCCGTTGTCAGCCATTTGGAACTCCTGTTAGTAATAATTTCCAACCGACTCCATCAAAATGGGTCGGTTGGAAATTATTACAAACAGGAGATTACGATGCTGTAAGGATGGCTCCGACCGAGGGTCGGAGCCATTCCTTACTGCATCGTAATCGGGCCCTAAGTAGTAACATTACTTTTTTGTGATTCACCATTTCTGAGTGTTAATTCACTACTAGACTTACATGTTTACACTCTCTCAAAATTGGGTGTGGAGCCTGCTAAAACAAATTTTAAAGGTATAAAGTTAATATTGGTACATTTCACATGTTGGTGGAGGTCTCCACCACCTATATCACTAATATTCCTAATAATATTTATAATCTTTTAAAAAAATATTTCAATGCAGAAACAGAATTTAATAATTTTTAAAAGAAATTATTCATTTATTTAATTACACATACACACACACTAAAATTTGAAATACATTCATAAAATATAATATCATTTCTTGTTCCGTAAAGTCCCTGCCTCCACTGTTTTTATAGGAGGGAGCTGCAGTATCTGTGAGAGGTCAGATGTGGTGCTGGATGTTTACAACTGTTCAAGCCGTTTATGGTTGTATTAGCCTAAGAGGTGAAGTTTGTAAATACCAATGGGCATACTCTTTAGTGTGTGGGTGTTATATTTACATGCCCCTCCTCGAGCCTCTCCTTTTCCCTTCCTAATGTCCTTTCATTTAGTACTAGATATTCCTCATTTTCCAGACACTCCCCCAGGTTCCTACCACATTTTGTACTAAAACATATCTACCTGTGTGGAGTCATATGCAACTGGAGTGGAGACCACCACAGATAGGAGAGGCAGATGTCTTCACACGTAGGTTTGTAAATAGTATTTTGAAAGTGCATGGGTGATACTACTGTAGTACTAGTACACGTACTACAAAGTGCAGTTTGTGAATAGCCCCTATTTTTTTGTTTAAATCTGTTTTTATTTCTTTAACATAGTGAAACAGTTACAAGTTCAAGGAAGCACCATTACAATGTGAATGGCAGTGCTAGATGCATAATGTTCCATCACGTTGCATATGACATCTCATCTACATTACAGTTCCGACTTCAGTAACAATTGTGTGCGTGCGTGAGATGATGTGTGGGGATAGATATGTTAGATGTGCCATGTTCAAGAACATGCAGTTAGAGATGACAATGGCTATGTTGGGGACGCTTCTGCGCATCGGTAGCAGCATATCTTTCCCATCTGAACTTGTGAGTAATAGGAGGCGGGTGGAGAAGGAGTTGAACAAAACAATATTAACGGGAGGAACTCGGCCCAACTGGAGTGCTTCTGGCCCTTGTGCATGACAAATGTGAGTGCAATGTGCATTTTCAAGACTGTGGTCTTCGGGCTTAACTTCAACTACAGGAGGCAATTACACAACCCCAGGTACGGCACCTCCAAGTCAGCTATATGAGCGTTGGTCAGGGCACTTCTGCTCTCATCTCTGTTGGTGGATGGTGTTTGGGGCATCTAGCTCTAACGGCAGCTCGTTCTGAATATCATGCAGTAAAGCACCCCAATTCGCAGCTATGGGGATTTTGCTGAGGCCTAACGTGTCTTCTGTATGCAATGCCACACTTTCCGCCCTGGCCCACACCAGTAGTGAACGTCACCAGGCTATAGAGTTAGGGGGTTCGGTGATTTCCACCGTTTCATGATCAGTCGCTTGGCCACTAACATACCCACTTCAAGGATTGGGCAGGCCCACAGCAGGTGGAGTAGGCCAGCTTCGGTGACGCAGCATCTCGGGCAGGTTGTATCTGTGCGGTGAAAGTACCTATTGATTTTGGCTGGGGTGAGGTATGATCTCTGTACAATGCAGTATTGAATGAGTCAGAAACAAGCATTGCGGGAAATGTGGTTGAGGCCTTCCAATATCTCTGCCCATTCTTTGTCGGTATAGGGGAGATGCATGTCTGCTTCCCAGCGTTGCCTCAAGGGCAGTAGTGACACCGCTTTGTGATGTCGCAGTGAGGCAGCAAACCATTTAGTGAGGTGCCTTTCCTGTCCCATGAAAGTACTGGAGGGTCAAATGTGTTTGATGCTCATTTATCATGCCCCCCCATTTGTCACCCAAGGCAGCAGTCAGTGCGTTATACAATAATGCAGGCCATTCACTTCTATCAGCATGTCATAGGGTATTAAAGTACCATCTTGATAGAGATCACCTAAAGAGGGAAGTCCGGCCTCCAGCCAGGTGGCCAATTTGGCAGGTGTGGTAATGAGGCAGCCTCACAACGTAGCCTGCAGAGGAAGTGCCATGACATATGGTAGCAACGAATGTGTTATGTGTATGCTTCTACAGTAGCACCGGTGCGCCACTCCCAGAAGTAGAGGTACCAATGGTCTCCCTCTTGTGCAGAGGTAAAACATCTGGAGTATTGATGTGATCGACCAGGGTGGCGAGAGAGTGTCCATGTCAGGCAGCTGAAATCCCGCCATCCACCTAGCCACCCAGCTGTGAGGCGAGGTAATATTGCTCTCTGTTCGGGATTGCCAATCCTCCCCGGTGTGCAAGTATCATTTATAAAGTGCCTTGCAGCAACAGGAGTTATTCCATATAAATTTCCTCATGACACGTTCCAACGCACGGAAGAGGGGAGGTGCGATGTAGAGGGGCAGGTTGGTAAAATAGTATAACTGTCTGTGCAGGGCCACCACTTAAAGGAGAGCTATCTGGCTCATGACCAACAAGGGAAGCGTACTCCAGAAGGACATCTGGGAAAAGAGAGCTGTGATCATTCTCCCAAAGTTACCGTCCAGTAGATCAGTTTTTTTGGTGATACACTCTTATCCCTAAGTAACGGAATGTGGCAAGTTGGCACGCAATGGGGACACTGTTGAGGGTGAAAGCAGGTTTGGGGTGCTCAGAGGCAAATGGGAAGAGGCAGGATTTGGTGCAGGTAACCTGCAGTCCAGAAAGGGCTGCAAAATCGTTGCGTATTTGGGCCAAAAGAGGGGGGGATAGACCGCACATCTCAGATATATAATAGAATGTCGTCAGCATATAGCTAAATCATGTGTGTGCCGTCTCCCAGGGGGATGCCCCAGTTTGTGCCCAACATTTGGATGGGGGCCGCAAGGGGTTCTATAGTCAGGGAGAAAAGTAACAGAGACAGCGGACATCCCTTACGAGCGTTGCAGCCCACCAGTATTGGGGTGGAGATGTAGGGGCCCGTCTTCACCCTAGCTGTTGCCGCTGTATATAGTAAGGGGATCAGGCGAAGGAATCTGCCTCCGATGCCATATCGAGGTAGCGTGGCAAAAAGGAAGTCCCACTCCAGGGAGACGAAGGCTTTCTCAAGGCCAAGCACCAGACACCCATAGTATAGCCATTGCAATGTGAAGTAAGTGGAGACCCGAAAAAAAGTCAGGTTCAACGATGTGTTGCGGGATTGGTGGACCAGTTGATCAACAAGCACCTTAGCCAGAATCTTATAAATGTATTTAATAGGGCCAGAGGGCGATAAGAGCCCAGGTCATTGGGGTCCCTGCCGGGCTTAAGTAAAGAGACTAGCAAAGCCTCGCATAGAGACATGGGAAGGGTAGAAGCCTTGAGCGCAGCAGTATATAAGGCATGTAAATGTGGAATCAGTGTGTGGGCATAGGTCTTGTAGAACCCGGTAGGTAGGCGGTCAGGCCCAGGAGTTTTACCTAACGCTAGTGCTCTGATGGCTTCGCGGATCTCAAAAAGTATGATTGGTTCGTCCAGCTTTTTGCATTGTGTGGGAGTGATGGTGGGCAATTGCAATTGGAAGAAGAACGTTTCAAAGTGGTCTTGGTTGAGTCTGATGGTCGACTCATAAAGAGATGTGTAATGTCGAGTCAGTTTGGCGTGGATTTTGTGTTGTGTGTAAAGGAGGTGTCCCATTTGGGCTTGCAGGGTGTGGATAGGGTATCAAGGTTGCTCTTGGTGTATCAGCCATGCCAGCAAGTGTCCCATTTGATCCGATGCTGCATGGGTGCGAGAGGAGTGCACTGTATAGTTTAGGCATCTTAGGTGCTCTAAGAGAGAGGAAAGCTCGCTGCGCATTTTGTCTAGTTGGCGCGTGTAGTCTGGTTGTGTTAATGACTGTGTCTCGAACTGTAGATGCATGCGTTCAGGTGTTCAAATGGTTTCTTCCAGTTGCTTATGAATGCTCCAGCTGTCACCAAGACTTTGCCCCCTCATGGTCACCTTGAAGGCGTCCCATTTGTTTAGTTTATGATTGGTTGAGCCATTGTGAAGCTCAAAGTATTCTGCTGCCACAGCACCAAGAGACTCCCGGAACGGTAGGTCCTCCAGCGCTGCTGGTTAGATGGGCCTTGTGGTGGAGCTATCTCCCATGTGAGTTGCAGAGATTGAGGGTTGTGGTCTGAGTATTTGCGGCCTAGGTAATTGGTCTGCCCGATTTTGGGAAGGAGCACAGGTGACCCTACAATGTGGCTGATTCGACATGTAAATCATGTGGTGATGAGTTATATGAGTATACCTTTGTTTCAGCATTGTGCACACCCCATATGTCCACAAGTGACCAGTGGTGCAGCCTACCAGGTGTGTGAGGGCATTAAAATCTGACCATTCGGACCCCCTGAGATCCCGGAGATCGGCCTTGTGATTCCACCTATCTGTGGACTTTCCCACTTACTGGGAACTACTCCCCCTGAAGTGTTTAGCAAACTGTATTCTAGGAGGAGCATGGGTGTAGGCCCTCCTTAAATATAGAGCTCTTCGTCCCTCTCTTGATGATATAAATATCAAAAAGCACCATGTTGCTGAATCACATGGTCACGAAGCTAGGAAGGTATGCCCGTAAAATACGCTTCCGACCAGTTTCACCTGCCCTAGAAATTTGGCGAGCCCAAGCAGTGTTGGGTTCCTCATATGGAGCAGAACTGTGGGGCTATATCAATGACGACCAGCTGGAAGTGGCGGAGAACAAATTTGTTAGGTCTTTCTTGAAACTGCCTCAAAGCACCCCTATTACCTTTTGCGAGCAGATCTAAACTTAAAATCAATAGGAGCTTTATTTAAATTAAAACCATCATTGTTTTGGATCCATATCTAGACTGTCCCATATCTTAAACCACACAGGAGCTGTCTGATCATCATCTTAAACCTGCCAGGAGCATTGAATCTACTTTGGCTTCGGTCTGTTAAGACAACTTTTGAAGACCTACAGTTCCTGGAATTTAAACTAGCCCCCAGCTTTGAAGTTTATTTTTACTACAATCCATCTCCCAGTCGCAAATTCAGTCTTTGTCCGGTTCAGATTGGGTACATTGCCACTTGCCCGTTTCACAGGGAAATGGAAGCCCCACCCCTCTGGGCAATCCGATCACTGCGTATGTGATGTCGTCCTGAAACTGAGGCTCATTTTTTATTCTTTTATAAGGTCAATGAAAAGCTAAGGAAGCGTTGGATCCTACCTCTTTGCAGACATCTGGGAGTCAGACAGCACAGATTGGACTGAGGATTTGCATGGTAGATACTAACCCTTGCATTGTATTCTCGTTTGCTAAATTTGTGAAAGCAGTCTGGCCCATTAGAATGTGCAATATGAAACATGTAAGTGCAGAGTTAGATATTCTGGGGGACTCAACTGGATCGAGCTATCTTACAAGTTTTAGTCCAGTATGCATAACCTAGCATTGTTTCAGGATTCTGCCCTAAGATGTTTAATTAAACATTTGCACATTAGACTGATAACCACCTGTGGGCAACCCAAAATTACAGTAGGATCCTGACCCCGATCCAGATCCAGCACAAGTGGTGATATAGGGGGTCTAAATGGCTGAGGAGCCAAATTGATTCTTTATAACTGCGACCCTTGTCCAAGGCTTTTTAGTCATTTAACCACCTAACCTCACCAAGCTGCAGTCCTATGTTCTTTGCAAAATGGCTTCTACATAATGCCTATACATTTTTTAATTGCCCAATTTAACACGTTTTAAATGTACTGCCCTGGGATTTTATTGAGGGGTCATTGCAATGTTTTTAAAAAAAATTCTTTCCTAGGCAAAATCTGGTATTCCCCTTTTGGGAAATTCTGGGATTTTATTGTTGGATGTGGACAGGGAAATGGTTGGGCCTCTCTTTAATATTAGGCCAGAATGCTTCTGAGGTTTGTTCGCACTTATGTGACCCACCATCGCACTGTATCATTTTACCCATGATGTTTGTATGCATGCATATCCTTGACAAATTTGTTGTACTTTTTAGGTATGTTGTCTTTGTATGTGACTTTTATGGCCTTTGGCCGAAATAAAGTGCTTTGACTTTGGCATGTGAGAACTGGTGTATGAAGGTCTGTTTAGCATTATCCATAGTATCTCCTGCAGTGTATAAACAAGCATTGACAAAGTTAATAGGTTCAGCTTTTGTATAGTGTGTGCACAAGTTTGGCATGTGAGGACTGGTGTATGAAGGTCTGTGTAGCATGACCCCTAATATCTCCAGCAATGTATAAACAAGCAATGACAAAGTCATAAGGTCCAGCTTTTGAATAATGTGTGCACAATGAGAACACACACATTGCAAGCACCAAACACACGCACATACAGGCATTTAAACACATTGAATCAAATTACTGATATAGACCCCAATGTGCAAAGACAAGCACAAAATACAATTGTACATGCACATAGAAGCATGCATGCATACTTAGACAACACACATAGAGGCCATACCCAAACAATACTTATAGTGCCACTATGTGTACACAGACATCCCATACAAGACACCCATGTAGAACCCATAATCATAGACACAGGAACAAACACACACATACACACATAAATTAGAAGGGTGGATGCTTGGATGTGGGGTTTCAAGCCAAATTAATTAATTAATGAGTGTCATTGGATAGATACATGATCCCTGTGATTTGCCGAAAGGATGAACGATGAGTGCAAGTAAATTGCACAATGAATCCATTATTGGTTGGTTAGATGAATGCATGAATTCAGGCGTATTGCTGTGTGCATGACTATAAACAGATGGACAATGGTGTGGCTTGTGTGGATAAATGTGTAATTGTTGGGTGGATGGTGAGAACTGTGTGAATGTGTGTGACTAGGTAGATAATAGATTGATGGATGGATACAGACACATGAGTATACAGCTAAAAGGAGAGATCAATGCAGGTTTGTGGGTGATTAGATAGATGCAGAGTGTGGGCTAATGGATGCATGCACTGTTGTGGATTGATTCATTTGCAGGTGGATGGATGGGTGGAGACATAAATGTGTGTTGATGGATTGATAAAAAATTAGTGTGTTTTGGGGATATTGGTATGTGTGAATATTTAGGAATGCTTGTATGAGTTTGTGAATTTATGGATGGAGGCATTAATGTATGAGCATAGCAGGAGAAATTAATATAATGCATAAGTGTAGGTGGATGAAAGATTTAGCATGGGTAAAATAATGGTTTTATGTGTGCAAGGGAATAAATGCATAATGCAAGAGTGTAGAAAAATAGGGGGTGCATGCATTTATGTGAGTGAATTAGACAGAGTAAGTCGATCTGTGTATAACATTATGGGGCCGATTCCGATTCGGGCCGGAAATCTCTCCGACCGAGCCGGATCCGGAGAGATTTCCGACCGAATCGGACCCGTGCAGCCCGACCGAACGAGTACGATGTGCACGTATGCCATCGGACTCGAGTCGGTCGGACTCCCATTGAAGTCAATGGGAGCCTGTCGTACAACGCGTACTCAGACTCCCATTGACTCAATGGGTGCGAGGCGGACAAGTGCGCCCCCTACAGCGTGTACGCGGCGAAGCGACTCACGCCGTACACGCACAGGTAGGGGGACCCATGGGTCCCCCCTGTGTGCGACTCGCGTGGCTAGGCGTACAGAGGGGGTCCGACACGGACCCCCAAAGTGCAGCTCCGACTGCTCTTTCGAGCCGGAGTGCGCGGCTCGGTCGGACTGCTCGCGGCGCGCATCATACTTACCCGGCCGGGGAACGTCTCCATTGCGCGGTGCGAGTCGAGTCCGTGCGAGTCGGTCGGTGCGGTTAGACCCGGGAACGAGTTGGTCGGAGCGGTCGGGACGCCCGGACGAGTCGGTCGGCGATTTCGCATCGTACTCGCTCGCCCGGACGCGCGTACGAATCGGTCGGGAAATAGGGCTCCGAATCGGATCCGGTTAAGCCGAATCCGATTCGGAGCCCTACCGGCCGAGATCGGAATCGGCCCCTAAGTGTCCTCAGTCCTGTACCTGCTCCCCATACTTTATTGCTTTCATTCCGTCACTCTTTCTCTGCCAAGATATTCGCAATCCATCTATTAGGCAAGAAAGCTAAATGAATAGATGCATAGGTGTGAGCATCTACTTAATAATTTGAGGGATGTAACCAGTTCTAGAGATGAAGACCAAGATTATGGGTAGTTGAATGAATGGCTGAATTCCTGATTGTGAGTGGCTATGTGTAGAGGTGGGCGAGCCAACAAATGAACAGGGAGAGTGTAAAGAGGAAAAAGACACGGTTAGAAGTGCCTTTATTCCTTCAAATAGCTCTTAGTCCCAGGCAGCAGTTGCCAATCCCAATACTCTGAGCTCGCCTTATTTCTCAATAGTTCCAGTGCACAGAATCTGAAACAGAGTGTTGTGAGATCCCCACCCAATCCCCCCCACCTTTGATAGCCAAGAGAAATAACAGAAGAACAGCAAAGTGTGTAGTCAAACTACTAAAGAGAAAACATATAAGTGCAGGCAACACAAATTATTTTTAAAAAATCACCTATGAAAATGCAATATTACCCTGTCAAATAATCTTTGTAACATACAGGCAAGGGCATGTTCCTCAGTGGGATTCTTGGGCATTTGAGCTCACTCCCTTTGTCCCCACCTCATGTGTGACATTTGCCTCTACACTCTCTTTAGGAAAGTCAGCATTTTCACCATGACATAACTTGGTATGAACAATGAGGCTTTCTCAGGAGGAACTACAGAAATGTTACTCTTATTCCACACCATTTCTCCTTCCACAACTACAACATGGTCCTTTTCATCAACAACTCACTCAGGTGCAGAAAACTTCAACCAACCCTTCTTCACATTAATTGATTTCTTGATACTGATCAAATCACCAATTTTTACTTTCAAACTTCTACCCGTATTATTTTGACCTCTTGAAGTGTCCAACAATGCCTATCCACATCTAACACCTTGCAGACTACATCGCAATTCACCAATTTGTGATTCATCCACTCTCTGTTAAGATCAGTACCCGCTAACTTTCCCCTCATAAGGGTAGAAGATAGCACACAAGTGGTACTACCTAGTGTACATCTAAAGCCCACAACATATCTTTCATAACTTGCATCCAGTTCATATTATTCACCAAGGCAAGTGGTAACTGATCTTTCAACATAAGATTGATTCTCTCAACCAAATCGTTACTTCTGAGATGTTTTGGTATGTTGAATACCAGACTATTTAAAAACTCTTTCATCTCCAGGGACACCAGTTGGGTACCATTGTCAGTTACCAACTCCCAAGGATATCCTTTCCTTTACAAATACTTCCTGTAAATATTCAAGTATAGAACAAGTAGGCACAATTTGTACTATTTTGACTTAAGGCTACTTTGACACAAGAGCCAATGTGAGAATACTACCTATAGCCCCAAAGGAAGCTGAGCAAGTTTGTTCCAAGGAATAGATGGGGTCTCAACAGGTACAACACAAGAGAGTACAGTAGCCTTAATCTAATCGCTGATTACACTCATTACAATCCTTCACATACGTTTAACTTCCTTGTCCAAATGTCCTCTCTTATTCTGAGTTTCAACGCTCTAGTACCCCATGACCATTATGCACGAGAGAAAGTATTTGGCTTCTTATGCCTCAGGCACAACCAACAGTCCTCCACATCTCAAAATTCCATCCAACACTGACACCTCCTCGACAACTCTTGATATTAGGTCAATGGTGTATGCTAAACTCCATCACTTTACACAATGTTGTGTCAGTTTGCATAGATTGTAACCATTCATCTCTAAAAAATACTCCCTTTGGCACTTCACCAACTGCATTTACTATACAAATTCTATCCAATTCATCAAGTTCCCCGTCACCCAGACTCTCATCAAAACTCATCAGCAATCTTAATAAACAATCAGCAGAAAAATGTCTTGCTCCTGAAACATGTTCAAGTTTGTTTTGAAACTCCTGCATATGATATTGCCACTTGGCAATTCAAGGTGTAGCTTTTCCTCCTCCACGAGTGCTAAGTAAATCCACTAGTAGTATGTGGGTGGTTTTCAAAATAAAGTCGCTACTCCACAGAAAAGTCTTACAATACGCCACACCCCAGAACATTCCGATTGCTTCCTTCTCTATAGTACAGTATGTGGTTTCTGCACCACTCAAAGCTCTTGAAGCAAAAGCAATTATTTTTTCACTTCCATTACTACCTTTCTGCATTAATACTGCACCTAATCCAGCATAGCTGGTATCAGCCATTGCTATGCTAATATCAATAGTGTTAAACAATTTAAGAGATTGAGTAAACACAATACACTTTTTAATTTGGTCAAAAACTCTTCCACACTCCTGAAACCATAGATATTTCACGTTTTTCTTCAACAACTCTGAAAAAACATCTGTTTTAATTGTAAATTGAGGGACAAATTTAGCATAGTACTTGCTCAATCTTTAAAAGAATCTTAGTTGAGCATTATCCAATGAGGAAGGTGCATCCTCAATAGCATTCAAGATTTTTCAACTTAGGTCAAATACTACAAGCAGATACATGATGGCCCAGATAATCAACCCAGAGCAAATTTGCATTTGTCTTTCCTTGATGTCATTCCTCTTCTCTTCAAAATTTCCAAAACTTTCTCCACTCTAAAGTATTGTTTACTTATATTCTTTATTTTTTATTGTTTTATTTAAGCGTTCCACAGTAAAACATTACATATTTGCAGAAAGCAATACCTTTTACAAGAGTAGAGCACACATGAAGTACAGAGGACAAGAGGAACCTTCTCGTTGTACAACTCGGAACAGTAGGAAGAAACCGCGTTGGCGCTCCATAAATAGCGGTGTAAAAGATGCAAGTCACAATTTGATTAGAAGTGTATTTGCCTATACATATGTATATACCTCCTATCGTGTGTCTCCTGTTTTAGGTGGCAGGGGCCCAATCTACCTTCAGCATGCATGGAATCTTAATGCTCCTCCTCTGTCGCCTCTGCTTCTTTTCCAGTGGGGAATTATTTATACAGTCCCCAAAAGCTCTTAGGGCGACTCTGAGGGGGTAACAATTCATTATACAACTCAGTCTATGTATTGCAGTACAAAATATCTTTAGACCATTCTGATACCGTAGGAACAGGCCCTCTAGCCCACCACATTGCTACTCTGTAATTAGCGAGTAGCAGCCCCAATGCCATTAATTTATGGACATCTCTCTGTAGCTCCCTAGTGTAACCCAACAGTGCCAATAGGGGATCTGGGGCGAGCGAGAGACCAGTGATCTCGTTAAGCCTCTGGAATAGTTGACACCAGAACTCAGCAATCCGAGGGCAATGCCAGGCCACCAGGAGAAGGCCCGCAGGGTCCTCTCCACATCGATGGCACCTGGCTGAGTCTCTCAATCCATATCGCATCAGTTTCTCTGGTGTGTAGTATACTCTGTTTAGGAATTTAAAATGTATGAGTCTGTGTCTGCCGTTTAATTAGAGCTTCTGTGTGACCTCAATGGCAGTATCTCGATTTATCATCATCTATTGTTACCCCTAGATCACTCTGCCACTCTAATCTGGACTTACTATACTGAGTTCTCCTAAATTCTTGTGATATACTATATAGATTAGATATTCATTTTTTGGGGGATTCGGAGCGAAGCAAGTATGTGAGGGTAAGTAATTCAGGTGGTTCCTGTAGATTGTCTCCCAGAAGTGCCCACAGAGCGTGTCATACCCTGAAGAAATGGAATTGTGAGAGTGCAGTAAAGTCCTGTCCCTCTGCTGTTACCTCATCCCACGTTCGAGCCCTGCCCTCAGTGAATAGATCACCCACAATAGAAATGTTAATGGATCGTAAAGCCTGCTCCGTCTCCCTCTCCACACTCATTGGAAACCAGTGGCACCACTCCACAGGCAGTAGTGGAGAGTATAGCAGTGCAAATGCTTGCCTCTTTGACAAATCATGGCAAGTATGGACTGTTGAATTGACCGAGTTAAGTATGCTATGTCGTCTAATCGGATTACGACACATTCTCTGAGGGAGAGGGTCCGGTTCAACCACCACCCATTCGATATACAGATGAGCGAGATGCTGCGGACCATGCACCCAGAAGAGTGCGTGTGAGCATTGAGCAATTCTGTATTATAATTCTAGATCCGGGGCTCCTAATCCGCCCATTGAATAGGGAAGTGTAAGATTATCCCATTTGACTCGTGGCTGCTTACCCGCCCAGGTGAGATTTCTCACCATTAGCGAACGTAGGATCTGAAATGTGTGTTTGGGGAGAACCATGGGAATGTGTAGGAATAGAAATAGAAATCTAAGCAAGACCACCATCTTCATAAGCGAGATATGTCCCACCAGGGTCAAGGGAAGGCGGATCCAGTGGTCAATATCTTCTTCTAATTTCACAATCGCCCTGCCGTAATTCTCACTAATTACTAATTCTGAATTAGTGTGGATTTGAATCCCAAAATACCGCATCAGGTCCGTGGACCACCGTAGAGGGAAGTCCTGGGCGACTTGCTTTGTAGACGGGTCAGCAGGAATACAATAGATTTAGCTCAATTAATTTTCAAGCTAGAAACCCCCCCAAACCTCATCACTTCGTTTATTATCGGTGTCAGGTTGGATCGCGCTCCCTGACATACAGCAGCATGTCGTCTGCGTAAGCAGATACTATGAGATTGTAGTTTGGAAAGGGAATTCCTCTATGCCCGTGGTATTCTCACAGCGCACAAGCCAGAGGTTCCGCTACGATTGCATACAACAGCGGGGACAGAGGGCAGCCCTGCCGCGTGCCTCTCAATATCGTAATTGGTTGAGTAATGACCTCCCCCACCCGTGTTGGATAGTGGTAAATACTGTTCTCAAATTATATGTTAAGATACGACCCGGAAAAAACCCTGCCTGCTCCGGTCTCGCCGCTGTTGGGACCAGGGGGGCTAGCCTGTTCGCCAGGACTTTGGCATATATTTTAGTGTCCACATTTAGGAGTGATTAGGGCCTATAGGTTGAACATTTATCAGGAGGCTTCCCTGGCTTCAATAAGGTGACTATTAGTGCCTCTCTCATTGATTAAGGCATCATCCCAGCTTCCCTCATCTCTCCAAACAAAGTACACAAATGAATCCGACTGTTAACCCATCTTGTCCTGGCGCGCTCCCATCTCGCATTGAATTGAGGGCAGCCAGAATTTCGGAGGGATCCAGGGGCCTCATAAGATATTCCCTATGCCCGTTTGTGAGCCACAGAATTTGTATATGTTCCAGGTATTCCTGAATTACAGTGACGTCCAACGCCCCTTTAGAGCTGTATAGGTCTGAGTAATACCTGTTAAATCTGCTGGCTATCTCCTCAGGATGTTTTAGCAATTCGTCCCTGAATCTCGTATTTCAGTTACTAAGCAGGCTTCTCTCTGAAGACGAGCAATTGCTGTGAGCACTGAACCCAGTCTCTCCCCCTCTCCGTAGGTTTTAGTGACCGCATATTTACCCATATGTTTTAACTCGCTATCTGCTGCCTCATGATACTCCTCGAGAATTTTCTTGAGTTCCTCCTCAACTTGGGCGCTTCTTCTAGTCAGAGCCTCTTGTTCCAGCCTACCCAGTTTTTTTTCAAGCGTCAATAGTCTATTTCTAATAGCTCAAAGAACTCCTGAGTGTTTGGAGATGGCCACCCCTCTTATATACACTTTGAAAGTTTCCCACACCGTGGAAAAGAGCTCGACTGAGTCTATATTTATGTTGAAAAAGTCCTCTATTGCCGTGTCAAGTTCGGCCTTAAATGCTGCATCTAAAAGAGAGTATGGAGGGAATCGCCATGTAATGGGAGCCGGTCCCTTATGGGCAGTGCTTAATTTGTAAACTATTAAGTGCAGGTGCTTGCTCCAATTTTTTTAGGAGGCCACACCCACTTCCTCCGGCTCCACCCACTTCATCCACTGGCTTCACCCACTTGCTCCATCGGCTTCACCCACATCCTCAACTGGCACTGCTGAAAGCCAGATGTAATAGTGTGAAATAATCTATCCTGCAACCCTAGGTAGTGTACGGTGGTAGGAGGTGTTCCCCAGAGAACTGAAGGTGGAATAGTGGTGCAGGTGCGCCACTGCTTTAATAATAGGGTTCCTCTTAAGTGGTTGTGATAGGCACCCTCGAGCAAAAGGGGATAGAGGGACTTTGACTGAGGAGGTGTGTACTGTGAGGGAGGGAGGGCTGAGTGAGTTGCTGAGTGAGTTGCTCTCAGGGCTGGAAAGGCAGACTCTTCCTGAAAGCAGCCTCCCAGTCACCATTGGAACGGGGTAACTAACCCCTTACAATCCAGTTGCTCAGCCCCTCTGTACATGTTCAAACCCTGTGACACATACTAGAGGTAGTTAGATAACACTTGGAACTTCATTACATTTTGGAAAATACATATGCTAACATGGTCTAAAAGTGACGTTCAGTGTTATTTCTGTTTTGGTACCTGCTTGTATAAGTTTTTAGTTGTCTTTTTTAGATTCTTGCACTCTGAGGCAGGCCGCGAGTTGCATGTGGCGTGATATCTATAAAATACCACATAACACATTATTGGATAACTGCTCTCAAAACTATGCTGAGGCCTTGTGAAGGCAAAGTTAAAATGAACTATGAGGAACTCAAGTTGCAGAGCTGAGATCCCTCGCTTAAGCGGCTACATTGCTTTGCTGGAATGCAACCAACCTTGGTTTTGCTGTTTTTTTTACATATACGCAAATGCGACCTGAAGGTATTGGAGTGTTACATGAGCACCAGATACATTACACAAGGAGAGGTTATTTTTTTTGTAGGCACAGGGAGATTAAGTGATTTGCCCAGAATCACAGGATGTTCAGTTCACGCCATTTCATTTATGCAGTGCTTAATACCTGCATTTATCTCTTAGCCTGTCGCCCTGCCTCATCATCTTGTATCCGTGACGGTGACACATGATTCCTTACATCATGAGATATAATCTTATGAAGTTCCATTACTTCATGTATTGTTACGAATACAATATCATTACTTACTGACTTTTAATTATTCTGAGGCCTGCTGTACGGCACCCTGTTTGCTTCGTTTGCCTAATGCTGCAGCTGCGCACTATGCTGGGGCCGGCGAAAACAAAGTGGGGACACTGATCACATTGATCCACTCGGGACACTTGACTGTTGAACTCCAAGGAGAGACAGGCTACTAATTATTTGCAAGTAGTCATTGGTAATGCACTAGCGCTACTATGATTGATGATCAATGGACCTTTTATGGTCACTGAGGCAGGGACCCCCCAAGGCAGTTTCTGGTGCTATGTGCCTCATCATAATAAGGCGGGCGGCTGCAGTGTCAAATTTAAAAAAGTTTACACACTGTCCGGCTCACAGCACCAAAACCAACCAAATCAGTGACCCAGTGGTTCTTTTTCCCACACAAATGAGAAAAATGTCACCCATTTTTGTGGGAAACTGCACAATCTGGCAACACTGAACACAGGCATGGATTTACCATGTGTGTGGTATCAGCTCTTCACCGGGAGTCTGGAGACCGTTTGAAGTGAGCTGATATCGCATGTGACACACATTCCCACCATGTGAGTTGGCACTTTGCAGGCAGGTATGTCAATCGACCCAGCCCTGAGAAATAAGTGCTGTTGGTAAGCACCGGAAACCACCGGCACAAATTAAGCACTGAAAAAGGGGAGTTACTCTAGGCCCCTGGGTTAAATGACATTTGGACTGTGCAAACTGTTTATGCCATTTAGTATGGGATGTGAGCTTAATGCCCAGATAATCTATGTCCAGAACCATGTCAAGAGAATGACTGTAATGGTGCAATTTGTTTTTAAATGAAGGTTTAAAAGAGGTTTTTCCTCAGTAACTGAAAATGAAGTTGGTGCATCACTCCTTGTTTTCAGTTAAGTAATCTGCATATAACAATACATTTCAAAATTAAATCTCAGCACTGGAAACATGATCCTCTTTCAGCACTGACAGATGTGGCAAAATTACTAGTAATTGTCAGCACAGGGAGCATGCTAACAACCCAACAGATGAAATTGCAAGAAAGTTGACAGACTGCTGTACCCAGCTGCAGTACAGTTTGTCACTCACTTTTGTGTGTTGCCACCTCCAAGATGCAGAACTGACTTGCTGCATGAAACATAGCTTCAACACCAGTTTACATTGTGGTGGGTACCTTTATGTTAACCTTTATTTTAACAAATGCACTTTGCATTACAGGCACTATGTTTGTCTGCTTTCTTGGAGTCATACATACATACCGTCCTAGGAATAGTCAAATTGTCTTACAAGCACAGTGGAAACGTATGTGCTCGTTTAGAGCCTGACAGGTAGCCTGCCAGCCTGTCGGGTCAAGAGAGGATGTCTGCCCCATTTAGCGATCACTATCCACCTGGTGGAAATCTCTAGGATAAGCGTATCCCCCACATAGGCAGATGCACCTTCAACACAACTCGTGCAAGCCACAATGGGGCATATCAGCAAGGGCCGGCGATAATTATCGCTAAGCGCACTTAGCGCTAGGATAATTATCGCCGGCTATCGCTGCTTTCTATCGCGGAGATAGCGTGCTATCAGCAACGCTTATCTCCAAAGCGATAGAAATGCAAGCGATAGCTGGAAAACAGTGTGATTATCGCTGGGAAACCAGCGATAATCGCACTGTGACCGGCGATACCTTGCTGATAGGGCAGGGTGGTCTTAGCCATGTAATCCACCTCCCATTGGATTACATGGCTAAGTCAGAATTAAAGCATGCGTAAGGAAAGTAGCGATATCCCTTGATAATAGGAGAAATGTCACTTAGCGACATTTCTCCCATTATTCTGGGGGGGGAACGCCCACTTTGCATCTCATTAGAGATGCAAAGCTGGGCGATAAGGAAAGGGCGAAGAAGCATGGATTCACGCGTTAGCGTGTCCTTGCTAATAGGGCGTTAAAATTATCGCCGCTTTTCGTCCGAAAACGGACGCTAAAGCGGCGATAATTTTATCGCCAGCCCTTGTAGATATGCCCCAATGTTTTTTAGCCCACTCTGCATTTTAACCAAGTAGAGAAAGTTTATAATACTCCAAAGTTGGGTGAAATTCATAACGTTTGCATGAATTCCATATGAAATTGCTTAGCTCTAACATTCATACATGAAAGCCTGTCTCACCAATCAATAAGACCACTTAATAAGCTCTGAACATGTGGCAAGCAGATTATACACTGAACTCAGCATGGCAATTAACCTATTAAACTATCATACAACATGCGAAAGATTCTGACAAGTAAGGCAACGTGTGCAGGAAATGCACGACGAGTGAGAAATTAGAACAGAAGTAACCATATTTTGAACTCTTTCTTGGAGAGCTGTAGCTTGACTATTTAGTAAAGTACTAAAGTATCTGTTTTGTCTGTATGCTTCTGCTGATAAACAAAATTAAAAAGAAAAAAAGAACGATGTTAACTGTTCTCGTTTTATAAGTAGTCTTCTAACAGCTCATACCCATTAGCCTACTCTTTCAAACGTTTGGAATAAAAAATAATGTTTCGACCTGGAAAGCAAAAAACAACGTATCAACTGTTTTTCACCAAAGTAGAAAAGGGTGATGAAAGCCTTTAGGACAAAGTTGCCTGACAGTGTGTTTAATGCCTCAAACAATAAATGGAGGATTTAATTAGGACGCACCTTTGCTCGAATTGGAACACTGTGGACAAAGTGTGAAATACACTGCTACGGAATCCCAATGCACATGCACGAGCGAGGGAATCAAGAGGAACCACGTAAACTGCCTAGTCAAATAAAAATATTAAGCTGGTCAGACCTACGATGTGAACACATCTCATTTTATAGCTGACCAAGGCAATGACCCCAATAGAATATCAAGTTATTTGTCCTTGTTCGAAACGGCCCGCAAGACAAATGCTGCCGTGTTAGCGCAAGAGTGAAAACTGGGCGTAAGTGCCGTCGATGGTTTTTGAAACGTCAGATTGCTTAAGTGAATATGATGAAGATGAAAGACAGACCCAGTTTGTGAGAAATAGCTAATCTATTGTGAGTGTGAACAGAATCCGAAAAGACAAAAACAGGAACGAAACAGAAATATGCCTCTTGATGCGCAGTGACTGTTTTTCAAAAACATTACTACACATAGAATATAAATTCAATGCCACAGAACCCAGTAGAGTTACAACGGGTTTGAGAGGGCTCCTTAACATGTGCAATTAAATGAAAAATACGAACACATACATAGTTGTCATAGACCCGGCCCTGAGAAATAAGTGCCGGTGCTGAGCACCGGAAAGCACCGGCACAAATTAAGCACTGCTTATGGGGAACTACCACATCTAGCACAACTGGTGAGTGGTCAGAAAATGATCGTGGCAGAATGGTGCAATCCTGAACCCGGGGGAGTAGTGACCTAGAAATCAACCAGTAATCTATTCTAGTGTGCAAATCATGTGGGGCTGAATAGTGTGTGAACCCTCCCAGGCTGGGAAATCTGGTACGCCAAACATCCATTAGATCTAATTGCGTGGCTATGTTGTATATAGTTCTAGCAGACACAGATGGGTGCCGTATAGGGCCCCCAGAGCGGTCCAGGCATGGGTCAAGAACACAGTTGAGATCGCCTCCCCATAGCTGTGGCAAAGCAGTGTCCCCATGCAATCTGGAGAAGAGAGAGTCATAGAACTGTGGGTTGTCAAAATTGGGGCCATAAATGTTAACTAGTATCAAATCCGACCCTTTACCAAAACACCTAGTGAGTGCGTATCTACCATTAGGGTCAGTCTCTCTAGCTTCTATCGAAATCCCTGATCTGGGGTTAACCCATGTTAGTACTCCCCTGGCATGCAAAGTGAACCCTGCAGCGTGAAAATTACCGATTAGTTTCTTATAGGACAATATATTACTACTCCGGGATAGGTGTGTCTCTTGGAGCAATGCAACATCTACATTATGCCTCGTCAGGTATGTAAGAATTTTACGGAGCTTCCAGAAGTCATTTAAGCATCTCACATTCCAAGTTATAAAATGAATTCTATTGGGTTGATCACGTGCTATCCTTTGTTGTGACATTTAGGCCTTCCTAACATGGACATCATCCCTCTGTATCTTACTTTGGTGTGAGAGATATGGGATTTGTACTCTGTATCTATGTATACTGTGGATTCAAAACTAAAAAACATTCCAACCCCCACCCACACTATGCCAACCCCAACTGGGCATAGTCGGTACATAGAATACCCACCCAAAACAAGCAATTACTTCCAAAGTTACAATAGCAATCAAACAGTAAGAATGGCAATTCGCCATTAGTGATAGACACTTAGGGGCGGATGTTGCCGGCCGCACTACTTAATGGGCCTGAGCCTCCTTGCCGTCCGTCTATAGTATAACAGCGACCAGTGGGAGGTGTCGCCACCCTGCAGTCTGGCCACGCCATGTAGACTCGTGCACCCATCCCAAACCAAGAACTCTACTGCGATATGATTAAATGTAACACTTTTGGTTATAGACATACATTACCGGCTAGCGTCCATAATTCGCTACATTGCTGCAGCCTATCAGAATGTCAGATCTGTTAGGCCCACCTTCAGAACATTACGTGGCATTCAGAAATGTATTATCCTGCATATGGCAATTCAGGTTTGCTCGATGAGCTAGGGCGAAGTTCACTTATAAGTCTCTTTTAATCATTTTCATCTAGGCTTCCCACGGGGCTGTCGATGCGCTCCGCCGGTTCTGGTTGCAGCTCCCGCGTGTTCGGTTTGGGTAGTTCCTTTAGGGCCTTCTGCAGTGCCTTGGGGTCCGTGAAAATTCTAGCTCTGCCATCCATCACAACCCTCAATTTGGCTTGGTATAACATAGCATATTCAAGCTTTTGTTCACGTAGTTTCCGTTTTATGGGAATAAACTGGCGTCTTGCCTCTTGCACTTTTAAGGTGAAGTCCGGAAACAGTGAAATAGCTGAACCTTCAAAGTTAAGACCACCCAGGTCCCTGGCTTTTTTCAGGGCACAGTCCCTGTCCCTGTAGTTTAGTAGTTTGGCGATCACAGGTGTAGGGGGGGTCCCTGGTGGAGGTTTAGGACCCAATGAGCGGTGCGTACGTTCTACTATAAACATTGCAGAGAAAGTGTATCTTCCAAGTAGCGTCACCAGGAGCTTTTCCACAAACGCCTCCATGTTCCTTGTCAGCGTGGTCTCTGGCAAGCCTACGATGCGAATATTACTGCGCCTGGACCTGGCTTCCAAGTCCTCCGCTTTATCCTGAAGCGTCGTCAGGAGCCTTCCCATTTGCTTCTGGGCAGTGTCCGTCGCTGTTTGGGCGTCTTCGACTTCCGAAACACGTCGCTCTGTCATGTCCAGGCGATCTGCGTGCTTGTCTAAACGCTCCGACATGCGATCCATTCTGTAGGACAGAAGGTTTATCTTCCCGTCTATTGTGGTAAGGCTCTTCTGCATGGCTGTTAATATTTGCCGTAGATCGCCGCTTGCATCTTCGGTATCCTCCACTTGTCCCGTCGCCGCCACCTCAGTCTCCTCTTCGCGGTGTCTGGATTTACGCTGTTTGAATTGAAGTTTGGGTTGGGACTTGTCGACTTTTTCCATTGTGGCGCAGTCAGCAAGATCCGAGCCGTGGCGTTGTTTTATGGGTGCCCCCTTAGCTCAGCTCTGTGTTGCAATCACGCACCGCAAGTTCACAGCTCTCCAGCCGTACAAGATCATGCACACCTTTGTTGAGCTCATGCTGCAGTTGCTCCACGTGGATGGAATCACAAAGTGTATTTTCAGTGATAATTAAAGTGCGTTAGTCCCTGTATTTATATAATCCTGAGGGGAGGGGGAAGCGCCAAGAAGTGGCCCAGTCTCATGTGCCAATGTGTACTGACCAGGCTCTCGTAACAGGCACCGAGAAGATCCCAGCTGTCAGAGCGCTACTGCCACGGGGGAATGGGGATGCAAGCCCCATGCGGTGCAGCCACCGAGTCCTTCCCTCCTCACAGCGCTGGCGTTTGTATGGTCCTGCGATCTCAGCAGACCTGCAGTACGCTCTCCAATACTGCTCCGTGCTCAGGGGCTGTAGGCCACCGGGTTGCTCACTATGGCGCCGCGTGGAGGCGAGCAGCCACAGCCAGGCCTCAGCTCTATGAAAGGTCGCCGGCGCTGGGCCTACGTCGCCCCCCGCCTTCACCGCAGTGGCCTCCGTCTCCGCTACACTCCACCCCACTGGTGCCGCCCTGAGCCCGCAGCACGCACCGGCCTCACCATAGCCGCAGGTCCGGGCGCCTCGCTTGTTCTGCAAAGGGTTCTTGTCCGCCGCCTCGTCCCAGGTAAGACGGGCGTGCCGATGGGCCCAACTGAGTCACGCATCCGTCCCAGGCCATAATCTTCACCTGCCTAGATCTTGATGCTGGGAGCCGCTACAGGGTCGCCGATTACCTCCGCGGTGAGCCCTTGCTTCGCATAATGTGATGCGATGTAATTGAATTAGTTCCCCTTTCTGGATGCTACTAATTATTGACGGATTGTTCCGACGGCTCACGAAGCTCACTCAATAAATGTAAATAAAATGTAAATCCAGTACTTGTATAGCGCACGAATCACCCCCGAAGGGGTATCTCGGCACTGGGGGCCGTTGGGAAGATTAAGCGAGCTATTGCCCAGAGTTGCATGGTGCTGGGCAGACCCCTGCCGCCGGAGCCAGGGATCGAACCGTGATCCCCAGCGTCCAGCGTCAGTCGCCCTGGCCGCGGCGCCACACCTCTCCCCTTTGGCCATCTTTGGTCCAGGCAAGCTCCGCCCCCGTTTACTTATATCCTTGCCGTGTATTATTAAGTCATTTTTAAAACGCTCTATTCCCTTGAATAAAACATTCATCACTTGTTGGAACACAGAGTATGCAGATGCTGGCTCAAACAGCATTCGAATATACTCAACACTCCTTCCGATGTTTCAAATAAAATGAGATGTTTTGAGTCTTGGTGTAAATCTATTTTATGATATGTTGCAGACATCTAAAGGTGTGAGAACCACATCATAACGATTTATCAGCCTTGTGTGCCAACACCACAGGTGACTACTTATCAGACCCTTCAATGTGTTAAATTATGGGCAGTGAACATAGTTTATCCAATTCCGCTTTCAACTCCTGTCTCAAGCATGAAGGTAACTTGCATGTTTTGTGTACTACTGATACAGAGTTATTTTTCAAAACAATATGATGCTGAAAACCATGAATTTTCCTAGAAGATCAAAAAAAATTCAGGAAGCTTGTCAATCTACTTTACACTTTCAACATCTTTTCCTATGGTAACAGCACTTAAATTAGAAGCTAGCAACTAGTCCTTGGTAACGACCAATTCGGGGTGATTAGGATCAAGAATTATATTAACTTTTCGCTGGTTGTGCCACCACAACATATTTGAACCATTTTTCACTACCTACATATCCCCTTGGGCAAAATTGTTCTGGAATTTGTGTTTTGCACTAAAGTTTCCCAAGACGTCAAATTTTGCACCCCCATATGCAAACAATTTAATGGGCAACTCTTTCAGCATCACTTGACAAAAATGTTCAAAGTCAGCTTCACATATCAGAGTAAATGGCAAACCTGAATCTGCCACAGTGTTAATGTTGTAACCGTTGTTTAGTACATTGCAATAAGGAGGCTACTTTTCGTTACTTGATTAATCTCAACAATACCTGCCTCATCAACTTGAACATGTCTTTTGTTTACCAACAAAATATAACTATCATCACATTTATCCGATTCATCCTCCAAAGCTGTGACTACCTGAGGTGAATTATATTTTCTGGTAATGTTTGCTTTACATACTTATGCATAGTGCCCCTTCCCATTACACTTAAAGAAAACCTGATTTAAAACTGGACTTTGTTTATAGTTGCCAATATGTGTCCTGCTACCACAACGAAAATAAACATTTCCAATACTCCCATGTTCAATATTAGAACATGACACCACAGGTTTCTGAAACTGCTCTGACCCAACCACACTTTGTTATAGTCATGTCAATACTCTTCTTTTTAATACCTTTTATCTCTTAAGATCCTGCCACTCATTCAACATTTGATAAGTCTTTCATATATATTTCTGACTATTCAATGCTTCTGCCTAAATTGAGGGCAGTCTCTAAATTTGGATGTTCAGTAGACAAAAGTCTTCTGTGGGTGAGCTTGTTATTAGTTTTCACTATGAGTTGGTCTCAGATAAGCTCATCCTTTAAATTATGATAATTGCAATTTGCAGCTAATGTTCCCCAAGCTGCAACAAAATCGCGGATGGATTCTACTGTATAATGTCCCATTGCAAAAATGTGTATTTTTCAAGTACAACAAAATGGACGGACCCAGTGTTGGAATCCAGAAATACAGATAACTCAATGTCATGCACAATGATGCGAAAAACCATTAGGTTTTTAAGAAGAACTCTCACCCACCAACCTGGTTGGTGGCAAGCTTCATCATTGGGTTCCCAGCTGAGCTGCCGAATGCAACCCAGCTGTGCTGCGATGCCTGAATTACACCGGAGTGGGTCGTTTTGTGTGTGAGAGAGGTGAGTTTTTTGGTGCAGGTTAAAAGTGCCTATATGATCCTCTGTCACAATTTTATTCTTGAGGTCCCAGGGCACAGTTACAAAAGTGGAGAGGATACTGTGAAGATTTTGTTACTCTTCGTTATCCTCATAAAATGGTCGACATGTTTCAGGCTCACCAGAGGTACTGAGGCTATGGACGGACTACCTTGATGAATGTGTGACTACAGGTGTCCGCCTCCTCCGGGATCATAGAAAGCTGCCTAATCTACACAGCCTTTATTATATACTGAACGGTGGAAACCCTAAGTACGGCTGCACCTCGCACTCACAGCACATCTTAGTGTGTGTGCTGATAATTTCAAGTGGTCATTTCAATCGTGACACACTCCACTCTTGTGGTCCTGAAGAAAGTCTCAGTACCTCTGGTGAGGCTGAAACATGTCGACCATTTTATGAGGATAACGAAGGGCAACAAAATCTATACAGTATCCTCTCCACTTTTTTAACTGTGCCCTGGGACCTCAAGAATAAAATCGTGACAGAGGATCCTATAGGCACTTTTAATCTGCACCAAAATACTCACCTCCCTTACACACAAAACAACCAGCTCCGCTGTTATTCAGGCGTCGCAGCACAGCTGCGTTGCATTCGGCAGCCCAGCTGGGAACCCAATGATGAAGCTTGCCACCAACCAGGTTGGTGGGTGAGAGTTCTTCGTAAAAACCTAATGGTTTTTCGCATCATTGTGCATGACATTGAGTTATCTGTATTTCTGGATTCCAACACTGGGTCCGTCCATTTTGTTGTTAATTGATTTGATCTGGGGATAAGGACATACCACCCCCCCCCCTCTTTTCCTCGCTCTCCTTTTGTTCTGTCCTATTTTTCAAGTACAACATTACGTTTGGGAAAAAATTATTTTATCAAGGGTCTTCATTACAGAGGTATACTCATCCACTAGTTAAATATCACCTTCACCACTAGAAAGTAATATTACCATTTGTACCAGCAATGCCGTTAATATGAATCTACCTTCAGGTCCTTACTTATGAATTAATAATGCAATTATTTCCTGTGAAGGTATGACATGGTAAGAGAGAAGTGCCTTTATTCCTTCCAGCAGCTCTCCATCCCAAGCAGCAACTGGGAATCCTGGAACCCTGTGCTTGCCTCAATTCTCCGTAGTTCCAGGATACAGAATCTGGAACACAGTGTTGTGAGATTGCCACAGAGAAATGAGGCAAAGGCCATCTCTGATTCTAAGAGCCTGTACATGAATGAGCCAGCCTTGAAAACATTTGGCATCTAAATCATGCAACAAATATGATGTTAAAACGTGATAATGTGTCTTCAAAATACAAAAATAAGAGTATTTCTTTAACAAACTGAAGAGTTTTATTTTAGTACATCAGACTATATATCTGCCTTGAGAAGTATTCATTATAGGTGAGAGATTTTAAACATGACCTAAGAAGCATTCCTGTCCCCTCCCCAACGACAATGTTCTTAGTAAACTAAGAGTCAGTTGTCATGTGTACCCTACATGTTGCTTAGATTCTTATTATACATAAAGCAACATTATAGGCTATTAAATAGGCTAAAATATACAACACAAGAGAAGTTATTGTCTGATAATGAACAAAAAGGAGACTTGGTGAATTAAAGTATTTGTCTAAGATCACACAATTTGGTCAAGCAGGGAAATTGGGATTTATCCCAGATTTTCCAGCTTCACACTTTGAAATTCAGCCATTACATAGGTATTTCTTTCTGATATCAAAGGTTCCTGCTTTGTCCTTTATTCTTGGAAGATTAGATTAGAGCCTCGGTGATGGACAGAGGGCCAGATGTATGACCATTCAGTTTAGCGAGTCGCAAATTGCGCAGAATTGCAACTTGCTAAACTGAATGTACAACAGTGTCACAGACACTGTTTGCGATTCCCAATGGGGTCGCAAATTGCATGCCTCATCAATATTCATGAGGCAAGCGCAATTTGCGACCCCATTGGGAATGGCTAGCACTCCCTGGGATGGTGGCCTGCTGGGGTCAGCAGACCACCATGTCTGTGACTGCTTTTTAAATAAAGCAGTTTAAAAAAAAAAATGCATCCTGTTTTCCTTAAAGGAAAACGGGATGCATTTAAAAAAGAAAAATGAAACATTTTTCCGTTTCAGTTTTTAAGGGCAGGCAGTGGTCCCTAAAACCACTACTTGCTCTTAAAAAATATTTTCGCACCCATTCACAAAGGGGAAGGGGTCCCCGTGGGACCCCTTTCCATTTGCGAGGGGTTTACCACCTACTTGAAGTAGGTGGTAAAGTTCGATTGTTTTGGACCGTAAATGCGGTTGCAAAGCAATCATACATTGGTGTTAGACTCGATATTAGGAAGGGATGCCCTTGGCACACCCCTTCCTAATTCAGAGTCGCAAACCATATTTTGCGAGTCGCTAATAGGTTAGCGACTCGCACAATATGGTTTGTGCATGGGGCAGACCACTTTTGCATCGCAAATGGGCCGAATTCCCATTTGTGACCGCAAACAACGGTTGTACATCTGCCCCAAAATCTTTTCTTGACAGTTTTACATAGGGCAAACCTTGTGCAAGAATATAAGAGCGCTTCACAACAGACATCATTACAGGTTTTTCCCCATAGGGAGATTTGCCAGGATTCACAAGATTCTGAGCTGAGGGGGGCCAGGAATCAAACTTAGTTCCCCATTTTGCATGGTCGGTAGCTGTGACCACTAGACCTTCACCTCCTGTGCATGCTCAGCTCGTTTTGGGCTTGAGATTGGAAGAGGACCTTGGGCTGACCCAGAGACGGACATCTGACTTGAGCCAGGTTCGAGCTTTTAGTGTCTCGACCACCTCTAGGTACACGCATGAGTCTGATAAGATTAGCTGATGTAACCACGTGCGTGTAATCATCAATTCTTATATTTTCTCTTCCCTCGTTTGTGTGCTTTCATTTTCCCTCTTTCAACACAACGGTCCTTTTTTTCAGGTAATTGCATCTGTCAGATGATGAAGGAATGAATGTGGGTGATGATTGATAGATAAAGGCATTGATGCGAGCTTATAGAAGAATGCATGGATGGCTATGGAGGATGGTGGTAAGACGAAGGTTCATTTGGATGTATTGGTTGCATGAGTCCATGAATTCAGAGGTATTTTTAAGTGGTGTTAGTGAGGATATGTGGGAGTGTTTGGTTATTTTGATGGATGGACGGAGGAATAAATGGATAGATGAATAGTTGGATGAGAGGGTATGCGTGATTGGTTAAATGAATGAATTTGTGTGTAAATGAATGGAAGGATAAATCTATTTGTATACGGTCATGGATAGGGACATTATAGGTCATTCTTGGTTGGAAGACTTCATGGATGTGGGCGAATGGAAAAGTGAATGCATACATGTGGTAAAATTGTTAAATCCATTTGATATATAATCAGTTTGTGAATGGATGGGTTTGAATTGATGGTTGTGAGTGCTTACCTAAATGAACAGATGACTGAATTGGCATAGGTGGATAGGTAAATGAATACATAAGTACATAGGTGTTTGGCAGACGGCAGAATTAACAGGAGTAAAGAGAGATGGAAAATGTATTCTTGATTGAGAATGCACAAATGAATGCATAGAATTGAACTGTTGAAGGGTTTTTGTGCATGTGTGGATAATTGTGAGTAGTTGGCAGATGCACCCCCCTCCTGTTATCACTCTTCTCTCACTTATTTGTTCTCCTTTCTTTCATAGCCTTCTCCTATGACCACCAGGTTAAGAAAACACATGAATGGATGCTGGTGCTGGTGAATGGAAGTGTACATGCATCAAGGTGGACAGACAGCTGAATGTATGGGTGTGATTAAATAGAGGGAGACATTTGTGTTGCGGGGGTGAGTATGTGAGTGGGGAGGTAGACAAAGGGATGTGTGTGTGTGAAAGAAAAAGAGGTTTGTGGATTGATGAATGGGTGGATATACAAATGGTATGGGGCTCACACCTTGATGAATACATTTGTGTGGGTTAATGAATGTATGTGTGTGTCTTGATGGAGGGATAAATGTCCGGGTCGATGGATGGAATTATAGGAGTAGGGAGATGAATGGGTGAATGGTTGAAATAGTTGCTGTGGGTACATGAATGTGTGAGTGAGCGACGAGCTCTCCCTCCTTCTGTTATGTACTTTCCCCAAACCATAACTCTTCCTCAGACCTTAAATTAGCAAAATTAACGTGCAGTCTGTGAGAAGAGTTGACATTTATAGTTCGTTTTCTTAGTAAAGCTTTATTCTTCAGACATTTGATCAGGGAACACTATTTCTGGCAGAAAATACATGATGGAGTCGTCTTTGAGTCAGGCGTGTTTTTCACATTAAAAAAGGACTGCCTGACCATAGCATGGCCTGTCCGAGGGCACAGATTCCTTTACATCATGCAGTACTGACATATGGAAATGTTGTTCATCAAGGGTGCCTAAGATCCCGGGATATTAAAAGGTATAGAAGGCACAGAGATTATGATTGTCAGATGTGAGAATTGAGAAGTTATTGTGACTTGTCATCAGCAGTTCCACCTAAGATAGGGAACTTTGTGTGAATGGGACGTATGGGAATTGTCTAGTGGACCCTGTGTGCAAGGGTTAACTATACCAATTCTGGTGATCCATGCTGGTCTAAGGTTACTGTGTGTGAATGTTCTTGAATGGCTGAATTCTATTGATCTTTTAGAATAGCAGACAATTACTGATTTAAGATGGTTTGGTGAGTGAATGCGTACAGAGAAACTGTGAAGGAGGGTGAGCTGCTGCGGGGAGTGAGAGTGACGTCAATTTGTGCAACGATAGGTCGGTTGGTGTAACGCCACGCTGGGATTGGTTGGTAGTCATCGGGAACTCTGTGATTGAAAAGGATTGTTTTGCCGAAATTAACTGAACAACATTGCATCTTTGAGGGGAAAGTTTGGAAGTGTCAGAAATCATGCAATGCTTTAGGGTGTTAGGGAATCTTTTCAGAGGGTACAAATGTGTTGTTACTCGAATGGGCGAAGAGACGCCACCCGAGGATCTCTGGCTCATTATTTGGCAAAAAAGGCAGAGCTCCATACTATAATTTGGCTCCAAAATTGGCATAAAATCACTGAAAAAGAAGGGGAATTGTCATTTCCACGCTTTGGCTCATTCAGGTTGGATCTATTGAATCAACTTAGAGGGACGATATTTGCGATGAAACCCTTGCCAAGACCCACACAGTTTGAATCATTAGATGCATGGATGTGTGCTGCTCAAGCTAAACAGAGAGAGAAATACCAAGGGAGAATGAAGAAAACCATGAGGGCGTATCAGGATGCACAGTGGGATGCTAGGCTTAAGAGGTGGAGAGAGGATACCAAAGGTTATATCCAGTACTGGTTGATGGAGAGTCACAAAACAGAGAAACAGGGAGAAGGGCAATTGGAAGTAACAGCAGTGATAATGAAGACAGATTGTTGGTGGGTTGCTAGCTGAGCATCTGCCACCTTACAGTTCACAATCGGGAGAAGTGGGGCAAAGTTCTGAAGGTACTGATAATGTGGGAAATGTATCAGCCCCACTGGCTACTGATCCAGGGGTCATGGGAATTATATTAGCAGGAGCAGGGGGGATAGGAGTGTCAGTCTTGGGAGGTACAGAATGGTGCCACTGCTACTTTACGGTTGCCGGAAGCTCTTACAGTATCGATCACCATTGGACCTGTAGTTCCTGTTTATGACACAGGCCCAACAGGAAGCATTAGCCAGAGACAATCTATGCATGCAGAAGGGACTCCTTTGGGAAGGACAGGGAAATGCAAATGGTAGTTGCCGTCCTTTTTTACCTATGGAATCTAGTACCCCTTTTGTGGCTACTGCCGACCCTTCCGGAATACACATTAGTTCCAGCACTATAAGGTCTATATCTATGGTAAGCACCAGTTCAGATTGACAAATGTGGGAAATTCCTGGGAGAGGACCTAGTGGTATGCCTCAAGAAGCGAGCACAAGTCAGAGGACATCTAAGAACCAACATGTCTTAGACGTCGCAGACTTAAAGTCATGGTTGAGGGACCATAATAAAAGCAAGGAGAGTCAGAATAGTAATCTGAGTCAGGATATCATCAAGGCCGCAATGAAGTTGAAGCTAGTGGATGTGGTGAGAATGAAGGCGGAATTAGAGGAGAAGATCCGTGGGAATCTACCTTTAGACATAATAGAGAATTATGCGCCAGATGAATTGTTGTTCATGGTTCAGGATGTCACCCAGAGGGCAAGACTAACACATGAGAAGCTGTCAGATTTGTCTCAGAGGTATAGGGTAGATCTATCTCGAACTAAGGCATTACAGGGAAATCACAGGCTTGCCTACAGTGACCAAGAGTTAGAGGAAAAGAGAGTGACTGGTTTGAGGACGCACATACGGAAACTAGTAACAGGAATGAGGGTTTGGAGTGTGCTGTATAAGTGGGAAGAGAGGTGGTCGAGGAAGAAAAGTGCAGGAAAGGTGACAGGACAGATGCCTCCTCCAGGAGGGGGAACACAGGGAATACAGGCATACCCATTGTGGGAAGTGCCTAGTGGAGGGTGCATGCATGTCCCTTGGAGTTGAGGTGATCTTGCTACGTTCATGTATGATTTTCCCAGATTGAAAGAGAAACCTGCTGAGTGGTATAAGCAAGTCAATTGCTTCGTTAAGATTACGAAAGTGTTATGGATTGATTTAAACACCTTGTTTGAGATTGTGGTTCCTAGTGATCTATGGCCTGCTTGTAAGATAGCTGTTCAGTGGCCTAGTGCTGATTCAGATTCAATAACTCATGGCCCTTCGCCAATGGTTATGCAAAAGTATGATCAGGTGATCACATGGTCGCAGTCCAAAATAGCCCCACAAGACATCAATTGGGTCAAGATAGATTGAACAACCCAGGAGCCTAAAGAGTCGGTACAAGCTTATTATGAACGACTGTTACAAGCCTTCTAGCTCAACAGTGGGCTAGATACACTAGATCCCAAAGACATGAGACAATTTGTGTCCAAATTTGTGACTGAGCTGAGGCTGGACATCATCATCATGATTCAACAGCATCTGATTTGCTGGCAAAACAAATCCGTAGACGAAATCCTGTGGTATACCAGGTACTGCAGTGATGAGGAGGAGTCTAAACATAGGAGGATAAAGGAGAAATTGATGTTGATCCAAATGCGTAATGCCCAGAAAGGAGCGCAGGTACAGGGGATGATGGGAGTCGTTACTCATTGTCAGGGGAATGCCCCAGGAGGTGCACAAGTAAAACCAGTTGCAGGGCCAACAGGTCAGGGGACAGAGAGAGGTATCCCTCTAGATCTGAAGACAGGGATATATTTTGCAACCATGAAAAAGTCCACTACATGACATTTTTGTCACAAGTTCAGGCATTGGAAACGCAAGTGTCGCCTTAATCCTGCAAACCAAGAGCAGGGAGGAGAACTCATACATATGGCAGATGGGCTGAATCAGTTACCGACAGTGACCAGGCCAAGATCATTTAATGTGGGAGGGAATCAGGACCTATAAGTACAAGTGCCTCAGCCCCCAAGAGTTCCGCAGGGCAATTGGATGTACCACCAGATGTCCTTGATGGAATCCCTGGATGGATTTGACCCGGACCCGTCCTTATGAAGGGGCTTGAGAGGGGAGTAAGGCTGGAAACTTGCGCAGTCTTAGAGGTAGATGAGAATGGACCCTATGTAAAGCAGATGTGGGTGGTCATCCAATTACATTCCTGATTGACACTGGTGCTACCTGTTCTACTGTGAGATCTGTAGTAGCCCCAAACTTGCCCCTCATGAGAAAATCGATCCAAGTTGTAGGAGTCACTAATAAGAAAATGATGAACCCTTTGATGGAAGAGGTGCCGGTGAAAATCAGAACCTTCCAGGATCACCATCAGTTCGTGGTGTGTGATTCAAGTCCAGTTTCTTTGTAAGGGTGTGATTGTTGTGCAAACTGAATTGTACTATCTATTGCATCCCAAAAGGAATTGATTTGCAAACCAATGACGAGGACATTGCCTTCAAATTAGTAAACCAGAACCTTTGTACTGCCATGTTTCCTTTGCTGACAATGAAAGACATGCCACTAGATCTCAGAGACACGGTTTCACCAGTGGTATGAGATTTTTCAGGAGAAGTGGTCAGACCGATTCGAGGAGACAAGCCAGTCCCCATACAGGTCAAGCTAAATGCAGAATTTCCGAGAACGCCTCAATACAATCTGGCCCCAGAAACAGTGGCAGGAATTACACCTGTAATTGAGTCTAGGATCGCACAGGGTATCTTAAAGGAGATCTTGGTAAGCCCGTGTAACTCTCATATCATGGGATTACAGAAACCTAGCAGGAAGTATCGCATTTTACAAGATCTCAGGAAAATGAATAGCATAATGATTCCATGTTGTCCTGTGGTACCAAATCCGTCTGTGATCTTATTCCAGATGCTTTGGGAGGCTGAATGGTTCACGGTGATTGACCTCTGCCAGGCATTCTTTTCTATTCCATTGCATGAGGAAAGCCAATTTGCGTTTGCTTTCCGTCTGAAAAACCGTGTCTTAACATGGTGTCGTAACCCTCAAGGGCATACTGAAAGTCCATCCATTTTCAACCAGATCTTGAAAAAGAACCTTGAAGGTCTGATGTTGCCTCGAAACTCAGTACTGGTCCAATACATTGATGACCTTCTTATTGCATCTGAAAGACGTGATGCTTGCAGGCATGATACCATTGTCTTACTGAATCACTTGGCGGACAATGGGCACAAGGTGTCTCCGAGTAAGCTTCAGTACTGTTTGAATGAAGTACAGTACTTGGGCCATCGGACTGAAAAGGGCAAGAGGAAGGTGTCATCGGGATGCGATCATAAAAACAAACCCACCTAGGACCCAAAAAGAGGTCAGAATGTTTTTGGGAATGGTTAGCTATTGTCGACAGTGGATTCCCAACTTTTCACTGAGGTTGAAGCTTTTGCAGATGCTGACTCGCAAGGATGTATGTGATCCGGTGCCGTGGGATAACAACTGCTTACTTGCTTTCCTGGAGCTGAGAGAATGCCTGAGTTGTGTTCCGGCTTTAGGAATGTCTGATTACAACCAAGCGTGTTCGCTATTCTGCAATGAGAGGGAACGTTGTGCTCTATCTGTACTCACACAGACACATGGAGGTGCCCGTAGACCAGCGGCCTATTTCTCAGCTACTCTAGATCCTGTAGCTTCAGCATTGCCCGGATGTCTCAAATCTGTTGCTGCAACAGGTGTCAGTATTGAATGATGTGAGAGCATTGTGGTGGGTCATACTCTTACCGTGTACGTACCACACTCAGTTGATCTTTTGATGACGAGAACCAAGACACAGCATGTGACAAATAACAGGTTGACAAGGTATGAGCAGGTGCTTCTTGCTGCTGAAAATATAACCCTGAAGCAATGTTCTCTGTTGAATCCTACTACCTTGTTACCCATTCCAAGTGCTGATGGGGAAGAATGTGAAGACCATGACTGTCTAGATGTCACCAGAACTGTGTACGAAACCAAGACCTGACATTGTCGATGAGCCATTGTCTGATCCCGATCAAGTCCTCTTTGTTGATGGTTCATTTTTAAGAGACAATGAAGGAAATCTGAGAGCAGCGTTTGCTGTCTCTACCATCTCTGGAGTGGTGGATGCTGCTTGGTTACAGGAAGTAGACTTGGCACAAGTGACCGAAATCATTGCCTTGACGCAAGCATGTCGAGTCTCTGAACTAATCTGAGTCACGAGCTATACCGATAGCCAATATGGTTTCAGTGTAGTTCATGATTTCGGACAGCTATGGTTGCAGAGAGGGTTTCTAACATCATCTGGGTCTCCTATAAGAAACGGGGAGCATGTGAGACAACTGTTGGAAGCATTACAACTGCCAAGGGAAGTGGCTATCGTGAAGTGCGTGGCCCATGGAAAGGGGAATGATTTTGTGACTACTGGAATTCGATATGCTGATGAAGTCACACGCTACTGTGCCTTTAATGCATGTGTCTTTAATGGAGAATATAATGGCAAGAGTACAGAGAAGACCAAACTTAACGTGATGCTAGCAGCTGCTGACCTATGGGTTGAAGTGAGGCATTTGCAAATGAAAGTTACATAGGAGGAACACGCGGGTTGGATCAGAGCAGGCTGTGAGAAGGTGAACAATGACATTTGGGTGTCAGCAGATGGCAGGGCAGTATTACAGGTTTGTTTGTTGCACCCAAAGGTGAGGCTAATTCGTGGAGCAGCTCACATAGGAAGGTATGCTATGGTGAAGTTGTTCAGGCAGACTTGGTTCAATCCAAGTGTTAGACCTGTCAGCCCTAGGGTGGTCTTACCCTGTTTTTTTCCCTTTCTGCGCCTCATTTTTGCCACCATATTTTTACTGGACCTAGGTCTCCGGGCGCCTTGCCACTGCTGGTCAGTGCTGAGGTGCAGGTGCTCTCTCACCAAAGATGGCTGCCACAGGCCCCTGCTACTGCAGAGGGCCTTCCACACATACACACTAGTCGCCAGAGTCAGGCTGGGACAAGGGATACAGTAGCCATCCCGTCCCCGCCTCTGGGCCCCATAGCTAGGTAGGTGGAAGGTTCCAGAACCTTCCGGGCTGTGGGAGGAGTTACACTTTGCCGCCTTTGGGAGGGTCACCTGACCTAGGGGTATAAGAGGCTTGGAGGGAAAACCTGGAGTTAGTTAGGTTGAGGCACCGCTGAACCTGGGAGAACCTGCGCTGGAGTACAGACTTTAGGGCCTAGGGGGAGACCTACACTACTGCCGCTGACAGGGTCAAGGCCCTGCTGCCGTAAGATAGATGAGGAACGCCCACCACCCACTGATCTTGCCCAGTGTGAGGGGACCCAGGGAACCATCTCCAGCGTGCCAGGAGGCACATCAACCCCTCCAAGAATCACCAACTCACAACCCCCCCTGTTCATAAAGAGACTTTGCTGAATCCATGACCTGCAGAACCTAAAGTGAAAACCATTGAGAGGGGATCAGGAGGCGAAGCGCTGCGTCCTAAGCGCTAGGCCTCCACCCCTATCTACCTATACAGACAGCTGGACTGTCCTCCAAGAACCATCCTTACACAGCCCGGTGCATAAGGCTGTCAGCGCGCCTGCGCTGCAACTCCAAGTGAGGAGAGAACTTGACCTCCCCCTCCGTCACTGACCTGTTGACCGGATCGCCGCCGCGGCCGCCGCTGCGTGAAGAGGGAGCTGAGGCAGGAAGACCTCTCCCCGTGCATAACTGTGGTGAGGGGCGCCGTCCGCGCCCTCACCGAAACCCCAGAAGTCACCGCCGGGCCCGAGACCCCTGCCGCTGCAAGCGCGGCCAAGAATAACACCGTCGCAGCCCCCGAGGGCTGCGTGAAGTGAGCTGAGGCCTACTGCGGCCTCCAGGCCCGTGGACGCTGTTGCCGAGGGGCCGGGGACGCTGACCGCGTCACAGGTCGCGCCCCGAAAAGGCCGCGACGGGATTGGCCCGCCGGAGTCAATCGCCGGAGAAGAAGGAGAGGGAGCGTCGCCTGGCAACCAACGAAGGCCGCGACGCGATTGGCCCAGCCGGAGCCAAGCGAGACGACGTCAGAGGGGCTCCACTGCCAACGGGAGCCCCCGGAAGAAGAGAAGACCGCGACGCGATTGGCCCAGCCGGAGCCAATCGAGAGGACGTCCACGGGGCTCCACTGCCAACGGGAGCCCCAAGAAGAATCGCCGCCGCGCCAGGATTGGGCGCCGTCAAGAGCCCGCCTCCGCCCAGCACGTCCGGAGGTAAGGACGAACCTCCTGTGCCTTCGCGGGAAGCCGGAGCCGTCTGCAAGGACTGCCGGCTCCCGCTCAGAGTCCCCACTCTCTCCCCTGACTCCACGGGGGCCGGAGGAGTGGCATACCGGCCCCCAACGACGCAGCAACACAGCGAGAGGCTCCGTAGCCTCGTGAAGTAGAAACAGCGCCGGCCGGAGGGCCGTGGAGACTCACGCCGGGCCCCGCCCCCACAACAAAGGGCTGGCCCGGAGAAGAGTCCGCCGTGAGGCCCCCGCAGCCAGCCACAACACCGCAGGTGAGCCCAGGAGGCCCCTAGGGCTCTAGGTTAAGCCCCTGGGGGCCGGGGGCCACGCATGAAGAGGGATTAAGGAGGGAGGGGGCCTTTGATAAGGGGCTTAACCTAGAGCCCTAGGGGCCTCCTGGGCTCACCTGCGGTGTTGTGGCTGGCTGCGGGGGCCTCACGGCGGACTCTTCTCCGGGCCAGCCCTTTGTTGTGGGGGCGGGGCCCGGCGTGAGTCTCACGGCCCTCCGGCCGGCGCTGTTTCTACTTCACGAGGCTACGGAGCCTCTCGCTGTGTTGCTGCGTCGTTGGGGGCCGGTATGCCACTCCTCCGGCCCCCGTGGAGTCAGGGGAGAGAGTGGGGACTCTGAGCGGGAGCCGGCAGTCCTTGCAGACGGCTCCGGCTTCCCGCGAAGGCACAGGAGGTTCGTCCCTACCTCCGGACGTGCTGGGCGGAGGCGGGCTCTGACGGCGCCCAATCCTGGCGCGGCGGCGATTCTTCTTGGGGCTCCCGTTGGCAGTGGAGCCCCGTGGACGCCCTCTCGATTGGCTCCGGCTGGGCCAATCGCGTCGCGGTCTTCCTTCTTCCGGGGGCTCCCGTTGGCAGTGGAGCCCCTCTGACGTCGTCTCGCTTGGCTCCGGCTGGGCCAATCGCGTCGCGGCCTTCGTTGGTTGCCAGGCGACGCCTCCTCTCCTTCTTCTCCGGCGATTGACTCCGGCGGGCCAATCCCGTCGCGGCCTTTCGGGGCGCGACCTGTGACGCGGTCAGCGTCCCCGGCCCCTCGGCAACAGCGTCCACGGGCCTGGAGGCCGCAGTAGGCCTCAGCTCACTCCACGCAGCCCTCGGGGGCTGCGACGGTGCTATTCTTGGCCGCGCTTGCAGCGGCAGGGGTCTCGGGCCCGGCGGTGACTTCTGGGGTTTCGGTGAGGGCGCGGACGGCGCCCCTCACCACAGTTATGCACGGGGGAGAGGTCTTCCTGCCTCAGCTCCCTCTTCACGCAGCGGCGGCCGCGGCGGCGATCCGGTCACCAGGTCAGTGACGGAGGGGGGAGGTCAAGTTCTCTCCTCACTTGGAGTTGCAGCGCAGGCGCGCTGTTTCGAGTGATTGCGGAAGCTGTATGTCATTGGTGTGTCACTTGCCAACAAATGAATGCTGGGGAAAAAGGCTGCTGTTGCCTTAAGCCATATTGGCAGGTCAGGGGGTCCCTTTACTCGGATCCACATGGATTTTGTTGAGATGCCTGTGTGTAATGGTTTAAGGTACATTCTACTTGTTGTGTTCCTCTTTTATCTGTGGGTCGAGGCTTACCCAACTAGGAGATGTGATTGCCTCACAGTAGCTAAGTTATCGGATTTCCAACTATATTGGAGTCAGAGAGAGGCACAGATTTCCATAATCAAGTCATGAAGTTATTGTGCACAACTCTGAATGTGGATCAAAGACTATATTGTAGTTGCACGCCAGAGGCATCTGGCATGGTGGAGCAGATCAATATTACCCTGAGGTCGAGGCTGGCTAAAGTGTGTGCTTCGACATCCTTGAAGTTGAAGTGGCCTGATGCATTACCACTAGTGCTAATGAGTCTGCGCAACATCCCTGACAGGAAAACTGGGTTGTCACCACATGAAATACTCATGGGGAGAGCGATGCAGTTGCCTGGCATGCCTGTCAACGCACTTGTGAACATTTCATATGATTTGGTCCTTGACAACTGTAAGGGATTGGCTGATGTAGTTTGTTCTGTGTCTCATCAGGTTGAAGCAGCGACTGCACAGACCTTAAAGGATCTCTGCCACAATGTGAACCCAGGAGATTGGGTTCTCATCAAGAGACACGTGAGGAAAAACTGTCTTAATTCTTGTTGGCCTTGTCCATACCAAGTGATACTGGGACTACGACTGCTGTGAAGTGTGGCGAGTGCCGAATTGGATCCATGCTTCTCACACACATCGAGTTTTAAGCCCCTCTGATGAAACAACTCCTCTTTCAGAAGAATTTTCTGCTGTGACTGAAAGGTCACTGGAGGGGACAAGCCAAGCTGTAGAGGTGCCTGAAGAGGCTGGACACACACCAGGTCAATCTAAGGGGGGTCATGCTACACAAGACCCTGGCATAGAATCTGAGGGAGACCGTACCGTTGTGAGTGACATAGAGTCTGACTCAGTGGAAGAGACTGGTGTGACAAGAAATCAGGTTTAATTAATGAAGAAAGATGCTGCAGGTGAAACCTGGCTTGTGAGACAGAGGAGAAAGAACCTGAGACTCACATCTGAAAGGGAACTTGTACCAATAAGTGAGACTTCAGAGTCAGATTTGAGTGAGATCGAGCAGAATACAGAAAGTACGAGAAGATCCAGAAGAGCTTGAGTGCCTTGTCAGAGGTATTCCTCTCCCGAGTGGACTTATCTGGTCGCAAATGCCAGTGGGAGCGAGGTCCGAGATCTCGGTGCTGGTTGTCGAGATATTGCTGAGAGTTCCTGAGATTGAAGCAAATGCACTTCTATTGTTGACTGTTTTTTTCCTACCAAGGATAAGTGGCTTATGTACTCTGATCTTGGAAGACATCGACTTCCCAAGTTTCGGAGCACCACAGTCTCCTCAAGAGATTGCGGCATTGAGAGCTAAACTGATACAACGATTTATTGAGATTTGCTCTGACCTGAAAAGGGATGTGAATTGATCAGTGAGCTGTAAATAATCTTATCTGAAGAAGATAACCTAGGACAGAGTGGAAGAAGTATAAACTTAGGGATTTTAACTAAAAAATAAGAAGAAAGAGGGCTAGGGAGGCCTTCTGAGCCATGTAAATACTGTAAAAGCAGAGACTGTTGAAAAGAAACTTTCCAGGACTTCAGGGTTGCTCAAGAACTTTGTCATACGTGGAGAGAGGAAGAGAAAAGAGACCTTGTGTGCTAATCCTCTCTTTGAACTGTGATCCAAGTTACTCTAAAATGGAGTCTGAAAATTCGAATCGTAGGCACAAATGTATTGTAGGTGCACTCATTATAGGGGTAATTGTAGTGATAGCTGTAGTCATTGTAGAGGAAATTTTAAGTTCATCAGAGAGCGAGGAGCATGTGGTGGGATTAGATGGGACAGCCACACCTACTATTGCTGTTCCAGAGGAGGGTACATTAGGATCAGAGAAAGGTTTAATAGAGAAAACTAGTCGCTACCTTCATGTAGACATGTTTAAGGGAGATTAGACGTTTATTGCTTATGCTAGGTTGTTGTATGAATACGTGGACACTATGGAAGTTAGAGATTGTTATGTGTGCATGCAATTATCCGCATCAGTAGAAGAGGGAATAACCTAACACCACTTACCCTTGACTTATGGCATTAGTTGTAGTTTACTCCATAGTATGCCTTATGGAAAGGGTCAGAATAAGTACTATTTCTCAAATTATGATGTGGTACTTTCAGAAATACCTGTGTATAAACATTTGAATAAGTACAATGCTCAGAACAGAGTGGAATGAATGGAAAATTGTTTCGAACCAATCATAACATTAGACACTGCTTATGCGCATAGAAATAACCTAACTTGCATATTAACAGATATAGAAATGAAACTTATAGACCAGGTAGAAGATAGACATAGGGGATATGTTAATAACGTTGATAACAAAGATTCAAATTGGTCTAAATTGGAGTTAGCTCATAAAGCTAAATGGAGTTTTGGCCCAATAGCTTTAGATTGGCAACAGCGAGGGAAACGTTGTATATGACAAGCTGAGAGTAGTTGCAATTCAATGTTTGTAGGACAGAGTATGTGTGATCATATATTTCTGGTCAATGGTCCTTGGAATTTTCTTTTGCAAGAGTCAGTTTGCATGGTTCCGGGAGCATATTTTGTGTGTGGGAAGAATGCGTATGTAAGCTTGTCAAGCAAATGATATGTTACGTGTTACTTGGCGGTTGTGTTTCTGAAAATATACCATGTGGATGACTGAAGGTCAACAAGCGCGGAAAACTGTGGATTGAGTGCTGGGGAAGTTGTGGGAGGTATCTTTGGAGCAATAATTCCTAGCTTGGGAGTAGTGCTTAATGATATCAAGATTAGAAGACTGTCTATTATAGTGGATAAGTTGTCTGTTAATACAGCTAAGGGCCCGATTCCGATCTCGGTTGGAAGGCCTCCGAATCGGATTTGGTTTTACCTAAACAGATCCGGAGCCCTTGTTTCTGACTGACTCATTCCCAATTCTGAATGACCAAGCACGATGCCTGGAAACCCTTAGCACTGACTGAATCGGTTCCAAAAGGCATACGGTGAGATAGAGCCCTCCGGAGCCGAATCATAGCGCTCTATGGAGTAGGTTTTCCAAGCGAGCAAGTACGATGAACGATTCAGACAGCCTTTACGAGTCGTTGTGCCCGGAACGAAAAGGCTGCTGGAATTGGTCTTTGGGGGCCCATAGCAGGCCCCCCCTTCACCCGGGGCCCTCCGAATCGTGCCCGTGGGGGTACCCATGGGTCCCCCTTTTCAGACCACGCACAGTGTGGCAGGCACCAAGGGGTGCCCACCACAAGGTGCACGATTTTCCCCAGTCACTCCTTTCTTCAATGCGAGCCTGTGTACGCGTTCGGTACACAGGCTCCCATTGAAGTCAAAGGGAGTCCGACCGAATCGTATCCGGATGCATTCAAACGCATCGTAATTGTTCGGTCGGACTCCCCTGACACGAGTCATACGGAAAGCATTCCGGACATGAGTCATTCAGTTTGCTTTCCGAACGAGATCGGAATCGGGCCCTAAGTCTTTGCTACTCATTGATGGGGTGATGGTTTCAATAAGGGTGATGGTGATGCAGAAAAGATTTGCGTTAGACCTCTTACTCGCAAAAGAGGGCAGAGTCTGTTGGATGCTAAAGGTTCAACAGTGTTGTACTTATATGTACCCCTGATAAAAGTAAAGATTTGAAGGGATATATTACTAATATTACTGATATACATCAGGAAATACAGGATTTTACAGCTGAAGGAGTTTGGGACAAGATTGGAAGAGGATTTGGTGCAGTTGGAAAGTGGTTTACAAATCTGGGAAGTGGAATCTTTAGATACATCTTGAAGCCTATACTGTTTGTTATAATCTGTATCATTGTTTTGGTTGGAATGTTGAGAGCATATAAATGCCACAAAGCAAGACAGTTGGAGAACTCCTTAAGAGAAAGAGAAAGAAGAATGGAAAGACTGCAGGACAGTTACTATGGGAATTTGAAGAGAATGGAGAAGTTCAGACAGAGAAGGTTGGCTATGAGATCTGTTTAGATCGGTCTACTCTGCAGTGGTTTTTAGAAGATTTTATGATGACTCAATGTTATCAGAGGGGGGAACTGATGGAGCGGAAATTTCGTATTTGCATTTTCTCATTTGTAGGGGTGCATCATAATCATGTGTGGAGCACACCCGCATATAACCCTGTATTGTGTAAACGTGAGGTGTTAGAATTGTGAAATGTATTAACGCAATTACGTGACATATTTTAAGTTACCGACAAGTAGCATGGAGAGTTAGTATAGGAAATTAATGTAACTAGCAGAAAACGCTAACATGAAGAAACTATGAGGTCGATTCCGATTCGGGCCGGAAAAAGCACCGACCGACTCGGAGCCGGAAAAATTACCGACCGACACATACCAGTGGCGCCCGACACGCCAAGTACGATGCAAGCCGCGATAAATCCGACCGACACATCAGGAAACCAAGCCGACCGACCGAGCCGCTCGGAAAATAGCAATCCGGCCGGAAAAACACGCGAATCCAACCGACCGACACGCACCCGGAACAAATCCGACCGAATCGTACCCGCCAACTCCAACCCGCAAAGTACGATGCAAGGCGCGAAAAACACGACCGAGTCGGACGGAGGACAAGCCGTACGACCGACACGCATACAAAACCGAGCCGAAGCAACACAATACACCGCGACCGACGCGTACGCAGCATACAAAACTGCACAAACACAGCGTGAACGAAACGGAAAACACCGTACGAGACCAATGCAGGGTCCGACTCGGTCACAAGAACGTTTCCAACATACACAAACAGCACAAAGGAAAAATCAACCAAAAAAGGCCAAACAAGCAATTACCAAGCCAATAAATACTGGGGGGGTGGGGACAGAGAACAAAGACACACCCACAACTCCACCTATATAAAGGACACAAATCACTACCATGAGCCTTTGCAAATGCCATTCCACTGCCAGCACCCAAGAGAAAGCAACCACACACCCACAGCTCATCCCTCACACAAGCCACACACCAGCAGCACACCAACAAATACCTACCTCACATACACCCAGCACAACACACACCCACACACCCTCACCTGCACACCAACACACACATCACCCACCATCACCACCCATCACCATGCCCCCCAAGAAGAATCACAAGTTCCTAGATTGTGAATTGGAAGTCCTGGTAGACGAGATCCTCAGGGTAGAGCCACAGCTGTTTGGCACATTGGTCCAACAGACCCCCATGTCGCAGAAAACCAAGATGTGGGAGAGGATCATCAACAGGGTGAACGCCCAATCACCATGTCGGCGCACAAAGACCGACATCCAGAACAGGTGGTATGACGTGCGCAGGAGGGTACGGAAACTGCTGAAGCAAGACTACATCAACAGCCAACACACCGGCAGTGGCCCTCCTGCCAAGCCAATATACCTCAGGCCCTGGGAGGAGAAGGTGCGGGCCATCCTACCGCCAGTGAGCATATATGGACTAGAGGACACCCCAGAGCCTGGTGAGTGCACAACAAATGTACACAATATACTGCCACAAAACACACACATCACTGTCAAGGGGAGAGTCAAACCATGCACTCATAGCAATTACACAGCAACTAGAACAGAATCATCCCAAAATGTGTATGTCAGTCAGATAAACACAACACATGCCATCAAAAAAGTCACATCCAACTGTGCCAACACATGTACAAACACAACCACAACTACAGCTAGGCAGTGGCACAAATAGAACTAACACACACATCCACACATGTAGCCACCACAACAACACCAACACACAGTGAAGACCACTCAAAGGAAGGAATTCTGTGTATGCTGGCCAAGTCAGTGTAGCCAATAGCATCATGGGAGTCGCAGTCACACATATTGCCCCCCCACAACTGTCCCATCAACACCACCATGGACCATGCGCACATCACAGGGAGTGGAGAAGGACGCACAAGATGGCTGACACTGGCTACTGCTGTGAGGAGCACAAGGCCCTGCTGGCAACTGTGCACCAACAAACAGCAGGACACCACTGACTGACATCCTGAGAGACAACTTCCACTCCCTGCAATGCAAGCACAGTCCATGGTGGGATATCTGGCTGGCTGGGTGGGAAGGGGGACTTGCAGCACTGACCACAGTCACCAGCACCTCCCCTCACCCCCCCAACACAAACTCCACAGTACCCACCTGGTAGAATGCAATGCCCTCCATCCTAACACAAGATCCCACAAAGCACCACCACCCTGGGTTATGTTGTGTGAAGCACAGGGACACTCTTGGGACTCTTAGCCAAACAACTGCCAGGACAACACTCCCAGCCATCCTGTCAGCACAGCCAGCCCACCCCACAGGGAAGCAGAGTCAAAAGGAAGGAAGCATGGGCATGCTGGGAAGGGGGTGGAGGCAATAGCATGATGGGAGTCGTAGTCACAGACATTGCTCAGCCTCACAACTGGCCCATCAACACCACCCTGAACCATGCTCACATCACAGGGAGTGGAGAAGGACTCACAAGATGGCTGACACTGGCTACTGCTGTGGGGAGCACAAGGCCCTGCTGGCAACTGTGCACCAACAAACAGCAGGACACCACTGACTGACATCCTGAGAGACAACTTACACTCCCTGCAATGCAAGCACGTTCCATGGTGGGATAACTGACTGGGTGGGTGGGTGGGTGGGAAGGAGGTCTGGCTGTCAACCAAACACAATCAATGCAGACCATGTTCACACCCCAGAGAATACATAGAAATGCCCAAATAATGCAGGACAATGTGCCACACCAATATCAACCCCTGACTGTGACGACTTAGGACAATACAATGTACAGGCCCGCACCCCGAGGCACAGTCACAACTGTCAGGTGTGTCAACCACTGATGCCTGCAGAAACATGACATACATTGTTTGTGTCTCCCAAAAACAGGTGATGATAGGGACACAGCAGCAGACGCTGAGGAGTCCCAGTCCCAGGCTCAAGAGGATGCCGAGCTCACTGGCGTCGTACAGCCTCTGTCCTCCTCGGACGATGAAGAACAACCG